>OU744319.1:27400002-28134330 GCA_916610145.1 Eristalis arbustorum | reverse complement strand
TTGGGACCATTGGCATCACCGAGGTTTTGTCCACTCAGACATCTTGTCGTGAGTTCGTTGAAGTTTTTCAGTTGCGAATTCAACTGTACTTCCAGTTGCCAGGATAGCTGTCTCATCCGCGAATGTAGCCACATGTGAACCTTTAGTTTGAGGTGTAAAGTAGAAGCAATGTGGGATCAAGTTCACTCCCTTGCGGGACTCCGGCGCGAATATCTTTAAAATTGTTGCTGCTTCCCATATTTAATAGTTTTGTACATTTTTCATTCGTTAGTCCTTTGGTATACTATTTAGTTGATAGCACAGACGATTTAGGTGGGTCTTAAGTTATAGGGCTCGAGACTGCTGCCATTGTTTGCGTGATTTTCTTTTTTCTAAAGCGAGTTCTTTTATTTGCACTTGGCTATATATATCCTGCGAGGAATACTTTTCTAAGCGGCTTTTTGCATGCTACTAGCAAACTTCTCACGTTCCAGACGTGATTTCAATGATACATTTTGACAACTATTTCCTTCACAGTCATGTCCAAAACTTTCCCAGTCACTTATTGGGCTTATCGATTTCGGCACCTTGGCCTTCGTCCTTCTTCTTCTTTGATTTTCGCTACAGTCCGGGGTGGCCCTGAGCCTCAACTAATATGCCTCTCCAGCCAGCACGATTTTTCGCCAGCTGTGCACACCAACGAGGTCCTTTTTCACTTGTGTGCGCCATCTCGTGCGAAGACTTCCTCTGTTGTGCTGTCCAAATGGCTCTGTATCGAAGACTCTTCGAGCGGGAATTGTGATGACCTAGCCTTCTGAAGCTTTGGATCAGAAGACGCTTTACCAGGTGCATGCCGCTGTACAGCCGGTATAGTTCGTGGTTGAATCTTCTCCTCCAAACGCCATCAACACAAACAGGATAAAAGATCACTCGCAGAACTTTTCTCTCAAAACAACCAAGAGCTTCTTCATCCGCTTTCAATAGCGCCCATGTCTCTGAGCCATAAAACATGGATGATCAGAGAGATCAGAGATCAGAAACTGGGATGATCAGAGTTTTTTACAAAGTCAACTTGGTGTTTCGAGAGATGGTTCTTTTACTCAATTGCCTCTTGAGCCCAAAGAAGCAGCGATTGGCAAGAGTAATTCTGCGCTTGATCTCGGTACTGGTGTTGTTGTCCCTATTTACTCCAGAGTCTAGGTAGACGAAGTCCTTGACTACCTCAAAGTTACTGCTACCCATTATGACGCTCTGTCCGAGACGTCGATATTGTTCGTCCTTCCCTGTCGGCAGCATGTACTTTGTTTTGCCCAGGCTTACCGCGAGACTCAATTTAGCTTCAGCTTCAATGCCAGTAAAAGCCTCATTGACGGTTCACTGTGTTCGTCCAATCATGTCAATGTCGTTCACATATGCCTGTATTTGCAAGGACTCTTGGAAAATCGTGCTTCTAGGGTTGGTTGCCTTGGAATCGACAATTAGGTGGTGGGTGTGGATCTGCATCTCTTGAGTCTTTTTCAGGATCTGCCGAAGTGTGAATATGTGGTCAATGGTGGACTTCCCAGGCTTGCAACCGCACTGATAAGCACCTATCAGGTTGTTGACAAATGGCTTCAGGCATTCACATAAAACGGCAGAGAGTATCTCGTACGCGATGTTAAAGAGGCTGATCCATGGATAGTTGGCGCAGTCTCCATTTTGTCTGTTGTCTCTGTTTTTGTCTGTGGCCTTGGCCTTGGTCTTCCACTTTCTTTAATTTATCGCTCATAGTCAAGAACACAGATGAGCGATCGGAAGAAAGGTCAAAGCTTTCTTGTGCTTTCACAAAGTTTGAATGCATCCTTTTAATAATGAAAAAGTCCACTCAGTCGTGTTATTTTGCTTTGTCAATGGACCATTAAATCGATTTTCTTTGAGAGTGGAAGTCGACCCCGAACTCCATACCATGCAATGCTCTGTATTTTATTTTTACTGACCCTGATTGTATTGCGTCAAGTTCGGTCACCTGACAAACCAATGACCACACAACCTTTAAGGCTTTTAATGAGTTGCGTTCTGGATACGATCGTGGGCTTACACAAAACCGAGTGCAAGCAGCATCCCAGTGGCCACTTACACCCATCATCACGGCGGTGATTACTTACTAAATTCGTCAACCTGACGACGGGTCTGTGCCTTAGGTTATGCTGTCTCTGACTGCTTCTGGCCAAACATCGTCGTATGTACTAAACCGACAAACCTGAGACAGTCGAGAACAAGTCCATTTTCATGGGCCATTTTGACTAAAAACAACACAAATGGGTGTCTTAACTATGAAAGAAGCCCAACTAGGGTTAGGAAGGGAAGGCGGTATGCGAACCCCTGTATCGTAAGCCAAAAGGAAAGTAGGCAGCCGAGAAGGAAGCTTCGCTGAGGTAAGCAACTTGGGCCTCTACAATGCAAGTTAGCGTTAACTCAGGCTCTGAAGAGTAAGTTAGCAAGAGTCGATTAATTTTCGAGAGCATCCCTACCTCACTATTTTATTTAGACAGATTTGTCCATACTCCAGCTGAAAGGGACAATGTACAACATCTGACGTTTGAGACAGTTTCCTAGGGCAGTTGTGATCGTTTAGCATTCCGACAGCAGAAGGGAATCCTGGTTTTGGCTTAAAATATATTGGTGAACTAATCACAGGCCTTGGAGGATTGTACACGATTTATCAGATCACCGATCGCATTGTTTTTTGTTGGTCATTTTTGTAAGCAGACGGCTGCAATGCTCACTGATGACTGTTTGCTTGCCGAAGAACAAACTCAACTGCGATCGGACTTAGAAATCCTGTAGACTTACGTTTTGTTTGTAAATTGACGACGGTCATTAGGTTCATAATTTGTTCTTCTCTTATGGTGTTCGTTTTTGCACGACGTTGCGCCAACTTCTACTCTAGCTGTCTATGTCCACTCTCTGAATCACTGCTCCGATTGTATAGGCCACCTCCACGCGTGATTGAACAGCGAGCACAGCGCTAGTGGTTGGATCCTAGGCTCAGGTCCACTAGCAGCTGTAGCACCGCCCATAACATCGCTTAAAAATTCCTTTCAGCTCTCCTCTCAGCAAATGTAGCCGTCATTACGCATGTATACCCCTGCCTCCAGTCTTGACAGTCCTGAGAAAAAAATCTGTATCATGTAAAGCCTCTTGATCTCGACGCCGGAAGTTTGGTCGTCCCGTTTTTTTCCCCCGAAAGAGGAGCTGACATGAAACAAACGATTGTAGTCGCAGAATTACTTGCAAGCATCTGTCGCCGCCCCCGGTACTAGGAACGGACAGAACTTTTATGAACTTAATTCAGAATCCATGGTAAATCATTGTCAACGACACATTAACATCCGGTTCACAAGAAATTATTCAAAAATTCGCAGAAGACACTGCTTGTGACGGTAATTAGCCTTTTAGCTTGATTTTAATAAACTCGGCCGTCCTCTGTGTTCCGAGGGATCAAAGGACGCTCTGAGTTCTCCGAATCACGCCGTGAATCAATAAATGCTCATGAATATACATGCGAAACATGGCAAAGTGGGTTCACGGCCGGTTCTAAAATTCTCCGCGCCCGACTATTGTTTCCACTGTACCCTTCACCTCCGCACATTCCACTAGGCGTACCCATGTACGTGTCATTATCACTTCCACGAACGTAACACGGCATCAAAGGCTTTTTACACTCAATTGGGCATAAAATTCATCCCTAACTTTATTAGCAACACCTAAATTGTTACATTTTCCAAAGCGCCGACAAGAGCAGCAGCGACGGCGGCAACGAAAAGGCAATCTGAAGCAAACTAAACACCGAACGCTGTCGAACCCTGTTATCGATAAATTTCCATTTACCGGAGAGAGATGACAGCTCGCTCCTAGAGGGGGGAGGAACGTAGCAAATTAAATATTTTGCACCCTGACCTGTCCTGGGGGGGCCGGCATGGGAGTAGGGTTACTTTGGCTTTGATGATGTCGCTCAATGCCACCCATTAGTGTCGCCTCCATTCACCGTGCGTACACGTGTGGGCCGGGACCAGCACACGCTAAAGGCTTATTTCAAAGCGTCAGCGGAGAGTGGTATTTGATACAAATCGCACTTGTCAGGACCCGGGGTGAAAACATGTCGCGTCGCAGCCAGTTGGTCCTGTCTGCCTAGAAGTTAACTTTAATTTGTTGCTAAGCACATACATGCTCCTGCGTGTGCAGACTTATGAATATTTTGCCGTTGACGGGTCCTTTTTGAAGCTGTATCGAATTAAAAGTGAAACCGAATTTCTGAAAGCAGTTTTCATAATAAATGGAATCCAACCCTTGAAAGCCTTAAAATCGTATAAAAATACCCCGGGCTGTATGCTGCCCCTTGTGCCCTTGAACCCTGTTCGCATCGGATGTTGTTGCGGGACTGGTGTGAGTGCATCCAACCCAGACATTATTAATACGCATAGAAATTCAACCCGTCCCAGCCGGAGGTCGGCAAAGTTGGGTCCTGGGTGGGGGCTGGGAACAGCATGTCACATGCTACGTGTATTTATTGCATGAATGCCGATGGAACATGCTGATCCGTAGTTTGCATGAGCACTTAATCTGTGACTCCATGTCGAGCTTAATCGCTGCTCAATTAGGTGGTGTCCGGTTGCTGAGTGCAGAGGGAATCATTTGAGTCATCGATGGAAGAGAGTGATGCTTTATTTGACCGTATTTGTGGTAAAATCGACCAAAGGCATTCGTTGCTTCTATTTGACTGTGCTGTGCTGTCAACGGTTGTGGGTGTGGATGGTCGGTTTCAGCTTGGTTTCATCGACTGTCTTGATGTAAGCAGATGGTAGGTGGCAGCCTGGTTTCATCACCTGTCCTGATGCAAAGAGAATTCACTGTTTAGCCTAGGTTGGACCACGGACATCACCTAACCAAGGCACACACCCTACTGTGACATCTTATGGATGCAATGGTTGTTCGCAATGTTTTTTCCGAATTTTACTTTCCAACAGGCATTCGTTTCCGAAGCCACCGAGTGAAAGTTCAGCATAGTCGATGAAGAAAACATGCATTTGTCACCCAAACCAAATGACTGACCGTCTTCCACAGAAATCGTTGATGTATCGCTTTGTGGTTCCTTCGGTTATGGATGAGGAGACGGCCTGAACTGTTACCTGATCATCACCTGGTGTTGTGTACGTTGAACCTCCGATTACCTTTCTGCCAAATCGCACACCAAGAGTGGTTACATACATTCGGCGGGGGAAACTTGAGAACAGTGAGGTGAAGCACAGCTTTGCACGGCACATATCGGAACGGTTTGAACGAATACAATGTGCGGGGGCCCAATGGCGACTGTTTCAAACAGCAGTCAATACCTCTGCACGGGATGTTTGTGGAGCGCAGAGGCTTAGAGTGGTCGGTTTAAAATACCCGGAATTCAATATCCAGAAGAGATAAGACGGTGACCTACAGCGACTGTATTCTCTTGCGGAACTCCGCTTATCGTGACCGTAACACTGAAGCGCGAAGAACTTGCAAATTGGCTGTGTGAACAGCTAAAGAGCAGTCTTAGAAGGAGTTCAGCGATAAGCTGAAAGCGACCACAGATCTGCCTAATCTTCTTCTTCTTCTTTGTGTGGCGCTACAGTCCGGGGTGGACCTGGGCCTCAACCAACATGCCTTCCAGAGGAGGGAAATTCGACACCATCGAAGGAGTAAAGCCCAAAGAAGGGTAACCAATGCATAGTTGAGGGTAAGACACCTGCTCCTTGCAGATGACTTGTTTATCGTCCCATCCTCCCAGGCGGAACTGTGCAGATGATGGGATGAAAATCAACGTGGACAACTCAGAGGGTACGATAATTTCCAGAACGCATTTGCATTCCGCATGTTAGGGGAGTCCCATTGAAGCAGGTGGAGAGGTTTAAGTATCTCGGGATAATTTTCAAGAGTGATGGGGGAGTACTGCTGAGCTTTTCTCTAGGTCTAGCCAAGCTGGATCAATTTTGAAAGAGTTTGGCAGATCTGTGAGCAAAAAGGACGTGCTTGGTGTCAAAGCCAAGCTAGCGGTTTTCAACTCAGAATTTGTCCTAACTCTCATCAATCTTCATGAAATTTGGGTAACGACAAGGAATAAGCGGATGCAAGCTGGCGAGATGACTGAGTTTGCTCGCCGGGATGATCTGAGAAACACTGAAGTACGCGGGGATCTCAATGTCGAGTAGCAGCTTCTCCGAACGGAAAGAGCTATGCTTCGATGGGTTGAACATGTGGCACGAATGTCCCCATCAGTACGTCTGCCGAGGAGTGCCCTAAATGCTATTGCATTAGGAACGCGTCAGATTGACAGACCCAGGCTTAGGTGGTTGGACCAAGCCAAAAAAACTCGCATGGTGGTCCATGCGATGCAGTCAATGGCGGACGATCGAGTGACCTGGAGACTTCTAGTAATAGCCTGACCTCCGCGACCCCTTTAGTGGATCATAATAATAATAAGAAGGATAGCACCACAGCCCCTAGAGGGCCAGGGCCAAGGCCTCTTCAAAACCACTCGTGTTGTGCGTACTATTAATCTCTCACGAGTGGAAGGCACCTACAGTTTTATGCCGACTCCGAACGGCCAAGTTTGAGAACCTTTTTTAGACAGGGGCAACTCTTTGAGCATTGTTAGCGACTCGAAAGAAGTTGGGGACCTGAAAATTGCTTTCCGCTGTCGCACAGAGCAGTGATAGCACCCTCGACGTCGAGGTTGTAGAAGGCCCGCTTTTTTGTCTGTGCCTAGACTCTTCGACATCCTTGAGCTGGGTGGTTACGAGAAACCTTCTCTTCAGGCGTAGAAGCTCTTGCTACTCCCGTCTTCTAGCACGTTACTCCTCTTGCGCTGCTCTTGCTTTACGTTGCAGTTCATTTTGATATGTCCCGTCGGTCGCACGTTTTTCTGCTCACACTCGCCATCATACCACAGATTTCTTGTCGGGGTGTAGAAACCAACGACAGGCAGTTTCCGAAAGAAAATGCAACCACATCTCGTTGGCGTTTGTGCTTGACCTAGGCATACAGGAGAGTCACTCGCTTAATTGCTCTTCGTAGGCTCCAATGTCAAAACTACTATTTATCGGCTGGTGCAGCTTGCTAAACTTGGTTCACTCGTCCAGGATTCGATGGGTGATTCGGAAGCCGTTATCTGTTGTCGTTTCGTGGAGACTGTGCTTTCCAATCACTCCACCACAGATGTTTGCCTTCTCCCCCTGTAGCACAGCAGTGCTTATTCAAATAAAATTAAAGCCATAGTTCGAATTACTTCAAGTCAGCACCGACCTCTACATGAATTCGTTTCTCCTCGAAGAATATGGTTGCCCAACCTCAAAGGGCATTTACGAGTTTATCTTCTGCATGCGCCACGTCCCACACTCTAGCACAGCGCTCTCTTCAAAATACCGACACTTTACGATCGTCTTTTTCAATCGCACACCCCTGCAACCAGCACCCGACCCCATTCTGCAGATACCTTCAGCCGTATTGGCACACGTTTACGGCATCCTTCACTCAATACGGATCCCCTTCCACCTCAGCTCCACAGCACTGCCTGGCAGACATATCCTCTGTGCGCGTCCGAAGGACACAGCAACCCACATGACAAAATTGAACAACGCACACTTCCATTATCGCAATCGATTTATTTATATATTAGAACATTTAACAGGTTTCCGAGAAGAAGAACAACTTTTTGCTTTAAATTACATGGATGGGTGTGCTGAGATGAGTCGCTCGCATCGGATGCCTCCGGGATGATGGAAGCCATGAAAAAGGCACCCATTTCATCAGAAGCTTGCCTCGCAGCAGTCGTAGCTGCTTACGTTCGGTCTTATATTCAAGTTTTCACTGGGTTTTGCTTTTTCTTGAAATGAAATTCCAGGAGACCCGACATTGTTGCCTTGTCGCCCCTAATTGCTTGCGTGCTACCCGAGCGCTCGTCTGCGCTCGGCGATGATGCTTAATTTGGCATGAAATATGTGATTATTAAAAAATTCCTGAGGCGATATACATACATCTTCCCATTCTGTGCGGTAACTTCTTTATGCGACGCAATTAACTCGGTCAGCGGGGGGAAGAAGGTAAACACAAGAGACCCTCACGGTCAATTGAATACAATCTCCATCGTTCGAGGGGATAGCTCCGCACAATCAATTTAGAAATCGGCTTATCTAAGCTTTTAATTACGACCGTGGGCGCTGAAAGAATTGTCCCTGCCGCGCACAATTGAAGCAATTAAGGGAGACTTCAATAGCCGGGCCCTTCGTTAGTTGCAGTCATCGCAGAGAAAGGGGTTCGGCTTCTTCCCTATTCTGTAACCTGATATAAGTCTTATTGGTTTTCTCATTCCCGACCTCGTTCCGGTGGTAACGAGCCTTACGAGGGTAATAAAAGTGTGACAATAAAGGAGCTATCTGGGCGCGGTATGATCCTGTGGAATAAATCACGGACTGGAGTGTATTGTGATTTTATTAGACGCGCGTATATCTTCGCTGCTGAGGTGGACCGTTGCCAACAGTTGGCTTATCGAGATCATAAATCGCGGCAGAGTAGAAGAGAAACCGATTCGAGGGATATTCACGGGATCGAGATTGGAACGGATTGGTTTTCCACGCTCATGCACATGAACACGTTTGAAATAGCGCGTGAGGACGGTGAAAGGATGCGAACTGGGTGAACATCATTTAGTTTACTACGCACATGAAACTGCTAGTGATTTGGATTTCGTTTGGGTAGTTAAAACATTTTGAATACAAAACTGGTTGCGACTTGATATCGTTGATAGATCTGGTTAGATTAGGTGTGCTAGGTTATTGGGCTGCCAGCACAACTAGACCGTTGTTGGTCCGTTGTGATGCCCAAAGCAGATTTAAAAACCAGCTAAGGGCGTAGGTTAGGGCTTCTTTTTATGGTTGAGCCTCTGAAGACATTTTTAAAAGAACTTCTGTCTGTTAAATCTGGATCGCGTTGTTGAGCAACAACACTGTTTTCTTGACTTCGTTTTCTCGAATCAGCAGCTACACCCAATCTTATTGCCTCCAGACGAGTAGCTAGACAACACTTCATTTTTTGCTTTTACTGGGATTCGAACGTTGGACCTCAGTTACCAAGGACAGGCACACAACCAGCGGCGACATCCAGCCGTTCGCATACGGTGGGAGTAGATACGGAGCAGTGAGCTGTGACACAAGGCTTGAAGGCTGTGAGACTTGAAGAACCTGCCAATTGGCTGTGCGAGCAGCTAGGTTGCATTCCTGGAAGGGTTTCGATGAACAGTTGGATAGATGTTTTTCGAAACTCCAGAAGAAGGAAATTCAACGTAACATCCGAATATGTTATCTTGCTCTCCAACGCGGCGGACACTTTTTGGTAACAGGGCACTGGAATGACACACCCGTAGTCTTGATTGAGGCGGAGAATATACCAACGATGAAGGGGCTTCAAATAATCCACTCCAAAGACAGGCACACAACCAGCGGCGACATCCAGCCGTTCGCATACGGTGGGAGTAGCTACCGAGCAGTGAGCACAAGGCTTGAAGGCTGTGAGGCTTGAAGAACCTGCCAATTGGCTGTGCGAGCAGCTAAGTTGCATTCCTGGAAGGGTTTCGATGAACAGTTGGATACATGTTTTTGGAAACTTCAGAAGAAGGAAATTCAACGTTACATCCGAATATGTTATCTTGCCGTCCAACGCGGCGGACACTTTTTGGTAACAGAGCACTGGAATGACAAACCCGTAGTCTTGATTGAGGCGGAGAATATACCAACGATGAAGCAAGTCATTTTGGCGAATGAATCGCTAAAAGCTTGCTACTCAGCCGGTGGGGATGGAAATGGGTGAGGGGGACGTTTCTTGGAATCGTGTTGCGTGTCATGAAGTCGACCCGGAAACGCGATGAGGCACCTTAATTGTGCAGCTGTGCTGTACGAAAATGGGGCTTCAAATAATCCGAAGACATGCACACACCGCTTCTGTGTTGAAGGGCCTACAGAATAAGCACCTGCCACCCGGTGCCAGCAAAGTCGGGACAGTGCCGGATAAGGTGTTGTTCCGTGTTGTTGTCCTCTCTACGTCCGAGAGCTTACCTTCGGTTAAGCCAAGCACATTCAAGGGTTAGCGCCAAACGAATTTGACCCTCGACGCCAAGGTTCGAACGACTACACGCACCTCTTTCGAGTCACTGACAATGCTCAAAGAGTATGTTCTATCTCGAAAAAGTTTCTCAAACCTTGTCGTTCGGAGGCGGCATGAAACAGTTGGTCTCTTCCACTCGAGAGAGAACAAATGCACGTATAAAACGAGGGGTTGCTGAGAAGCTAGGCTCTGGCCGTCGACGGGCTGTAGTGCCACTCATACTATTATCAAAAGTGAGTATAGTGGCCTGTTATTACGCCGATAAGTCTTCTACAATCTTTTCCGTCAAGGGACAACCAGAATGCTGGGAATTTCTTACAGACGTTTGGGAGCAACGCTTGGTCCTTGGTCTGGAGGGTCATGCCATCTCCGAATGGGCTCTCGACAGGCCCAACCATCAATGAAACCCCTAACCGCAGACGCAGGCAGTCCGAGAGCAGGTTCTTCTCCTTTTGGGGTGGATCTGCGCCTCAATCAACAAACCTCTCCAAATAGCGTGATCTCTGGCTGGCGTTTCCAGTTTCGCATCACCAGTTGGTTGTGGTCATTTTCCACTTCGGTGCGCCACCTTGAGCACGGGCGTCCACTGTGGTGTTGCCCCAGTGGATTCGGGGATTCAGGTCCTGGGAAAGTTTCTTCTGTTTCTTATCTAGCTGATTGATCGGCGATCTCTCTCCTTGGTGTCCTGGGAGCTAGATGAGTTTCAGTGAATTTCGACTGCCATTCGAATTCGGAGAGGATTTGCATTCCTGAACCATCTTGGAAGCGGTGTAAGGGGTTGAGTAGGGCATAAAGCACAGCCACAGACACAGATAGGTCTACCCTTCTACCTGTTCTTCATAATATGGTTGGTTGCCAATAAGATCGCGTTAGACTCCGCTTGGAGCACCGGCGCAAGTTTACCTAATGAGCTGTACAGTCTATGTTGTCGCCCTCCTCGAAAACACCAGCGCCGGACCCTTCGTTGATTTTGGAGCCAGCCATGAAAGATGCGACTAAATTCCTTTCCTGGCTCGAAGTCTGGCCAAAGTCTTTCCCGGTTGCAGAGAAAGTTGACTGTGCAAGTACTGAAGTTCTGGTGTCCGTGCCCCAGACGGCATGGAAAAAAGAAATGCAGTGCGCATGGTCTTCGAAGCTCCAATGAATTTGTTACCACTTCTTTCAAGATTTGTCACCACGTCTTTCAAGACGAAAGATAGCCTGGAGAGTGCAGCCCAAGGGAGAAGAATTGGCAAAGGATCTAGAGCCGAGGCAACCGTGCTAAGGAAAGCCCCTATCCAGCCGAGACTGTTCTCTGAAGCTTTGCTTATTCCACCAAACGACCGATGCATAGGAGGGAAGACCCGGACGGAGATTTCTGGTAATGAGCTCCAAGTCTTATAGAGAATATTCTTGCACTTCAAGAAACCTGACAGAGCCTTGGCGATTTCCTCGTCTGCCGGCAATTGCCTTGATTCAAAGTAATTTGACTGTTTGCGTTGAAGGTTCCTGGAGAAAATTCAACCACGAATTATACGCGCTGTTCAGCGACATGAGTCTAGTCAGGCGTCTACGGATTCAACGCCCAAGATGGCATGGACAACACTGCTCCAGCCCGAAGAGTCTTCGACTCCGAACCAGTCTGACAACGCAATAGATTACTACCACGAACCCGATGGCGCACTCAAGTGGAGAAGGACCTCAACCAACTTAGAGTGCGAAATTGGATGCAGCGAGAGAATCGTGCCAGCTGTAGAGGATTGTTGACCGAGGCCCAGGTTCACCCCGGATTGTAGCGCCACAAGAAGAAAGTAATTTGACAAAGCATGGCACTGAGTTTACAGTGGGATGGGCAATTACTTGACGGTTTGGAAAACGCCTTCTATCTGCTGCGGTGAATATCTCCCATGATACTTGATGTCTATTTTTTCCCCAAGCAAGGCGTTCTTCATCAAAAACAGGCGCCTTTCTAGACCCTTCCAAAAAATCAATGAAACAAGCGTCTTTTTTTTAAATACTTTTTTGGCAACGAAAAAGAAAATATTTATTTTTAATAATTCGGTGGGTTGCTGAAAAATGAATGGAATTTAATGAAAACTTACAGAATGCCTGCACTTTCCAAACATTCGCACAAAATTTTTAAAACTAAATATTCCCATTTTCACAGCAGAATTTTTTCAGTTTCCGCCACTGCGGTTGAAATACAAAAAATAGGACAGTGTGCGCCGTACATAGGTTACGAGTTTTGCCCTCTCTGCTGCACACTCAACTTTCGGTTTTAAACTGTTTTTTTTTGTACACCTTTTTGACTCCGCCATCGACCACTAACTCTGGGCAGACTAGACTCAAACTGGACACACTCCGAGTGGGTGTCGTCCTTGTAATACATGCGCTTTGACTTTTCAAATGTACGATATCTCACTGGGTTGTCATAGAAAAAAAATATCAAAAATGGAAAAACGTGAATTTATCCCCATTTTCGTCACGAACGGAAGGGTAACTGCTTAAGGGGGTTGAGGGCGTTAATCCCACACGGATAAAGTTAAAAATAAAAATTCGTAAAAATGCTTGAATTTTGCAATCGACTGACGGGTGAGTTTTAGTAAACAATCAGCAAATTGTTTTCATTAAATCCGGCCGAGTGGCCAGCGTTGCGGACGATAAAGCACGATCCGTCGAAATGCATCCGTTTTTCGCCACGTCTGGAAAAAACAAGCAACGAGATATTGAGAAAACTTCATGTGACGTGACGTGATGACAGCACACCTCACGAACAGATGGGATGTCTTGCCCAAGGACGCCGTACAGTGGATGGCCGGCGTGGTCAAGGTCGCCGATCCGTTGGTCGGGCTGGTGCGAATCAGACACTTATTGTGGGTCCTCGTGAGTCTATGCAAAAGGAAGAGCAGAAGTGAGATGATGGATTCGTAAATGGATGCGACGTGTGCACACTTGACCAAGCCGTCGGCCGCCTGTGAAATGCGGAATCCATTAATTTCGTAGATTTCAGTCCCGTCCTCGGAGCAGGAGAACACCGAACTTTGTACAGCGGCAGCGGCCTCCTGCACGCAGGCTGGCCCGTGACGGGAATCGCTGGAAGAAATCGACGCATTTTATGCCTGCCGTTGAGTAGCATTGACAGCACAAACTTACTTGTAAAACACGAAAATTGTGTAATCCTTGCCCATGTCGATGAAACTGTCGGTAGTCGTCCTCGTGCCGGCAGTATCCACCAGGTAGGTGAGGGCACAGTTCTCACTGGTGAAGCTCACGCCCTTGTACCACATTTTTGCATATCGCCTGTAATTACACCGGTTTTACTGCACTGCACCCGGCGCAGGAAACAACTGACACTCACACATAGCTGTTGCTCTTCATGCCGTCGTACGTGACAATCTCCACCCGGGATCCGTTTTGATACACTCTGCCGTTCGGATGGATCATAGCCGATGAGCTGCCGTTGCTCGAGAGCGCCATGGCAACCATGCTGCGTGTGTTGAACACCCGCACGGCCTTGTCAAGTGTCATATCGATGCTGCAACGGCGATAGGGGAGATGGATAAAGTTTCGCGGGGTAAACGTGCTCGCAAACATACCATACGCCGTCTCGTAAACGGATTTGAATGGTTCCATTTGGCAGCGCAATGGGTCCCACCGCATACGAGCTCTCGTAGTCCCGGCTGCTGATGCGAGCTGAAAACGGCGAGACGGATGGCGATATGCTTCCCGGCTGCGGGTGGTAATGTGAGAGCTGACAAAATCACCGTCAATTTGATGACCTACCATTATAACGACGGGGCGCATGTCGTTGCCGGAGCTCTTCATCGCTGCCGACGACCCGTAGAGGGGCGACGGGCTGTAGCGCGCCGATACGCTCCTAATCGCCCGGGCTGCTGCGTGGTCATAGAGGCCATGAGCCGATCCCATGTGTGCGGAAATGTTCATCTGCGGCTGCCGCAAGTGGAACTGAGTCGATACTGGCGACTCCTTGACAGCGCTCTGTGGCCGCTGCTGCTGCGTGCACGATGACGACACGAACGGAGGTGCGCTCACATTGAACTTAGTCTGCGAAAAATAATGGCGTCTGTGAATGGGTTTGGGTAGGCGCTGTGCATGGTTACCGTGGACGGAGGATTCGCCGTGAACACCGACCGCTGGCGCACCCCGGGCGGGGATCTGAGGATGTTATTGATCTTCTCGTTGTTCCAGTTGCAGCGGCTCAGAAAATCGTCGGCATTCTGAATGGCCGTGGCCGCTTGCTCTGGGACGGTGGTGCTGGTGCTGGGGGTGGCCGCCTCTGCTGCTTGCATTTTTATGTTAATTTTTGCTGCTTCTTGGTAACTAAATTCCGAACGGGATCAACGGGCGAAATGGTGATGTAGTCTGATTTTTTTGTGAATTTCGGCCAAAAGCTGTGAACGGTTGCTGGGGTGATTTCCAAGTGAAAAACTTTTCGTTCCTCTTCGAGGAAAATTCATAGAAATCAATCGCAAGGCCGACTAGTTCGGGAAGAGGCATATCTCGACAGTGAAAGTGATTCTCACTTGTTGGGTGTTGGGGCCGTTTGCTGAGACTCGACTTAGCGGTATAAGCCCAACTTAACAAGTTGAGTTATACTGTTGCACGATTCGAAGGGTAGATCCTAAAGCTTAGAATAAGTTATTATTTGAAGATGACGTGTAGAGCCAGAGCATCTCGGCTTCGGGGTGGAATAGGTCCAAGAATGAGTGTGACGGCCAAACAAAAGGATGCTGCTTTAGGGAGTACTGGCGACGGCGAAAATGCACTTGTAGTCCTTTCGACAAGGATTCTGGAGGTCCTACCTTGAAATATTTCAATCAACTGAACAAAAGCTCACGCTAGCGAAATAGGAGTTGGCTCAACAACATGGGGCCCAATGGAAGTGCCAGGCTTGAAAGGTCCACAATGTTGTTCATCATGGTCTTAAAAATTGCTTATTTGTATACGAAGTGCTTAATTCCGTGTGTCCTTGTTGGTCCACTCGGGATGGGGAAGTGGTCTGCCTGCTGTCAGTACTTTGTGAGTGAAGTGGCACAGTCCATTTGCTGTCCTTGGGAATGTCTACTCAGTCGGCTGTCTGAACGCGTTGCGAAATTGTTGTCCGGGGTTGATCTTCTCAGGTCCCTGATAGACATGTTTGGCTGGTTTCGAATGCGGTGTAGTTGCCTTCGAAACAATGTCTCCTGTTTCTGAGTGCCTGTTATACGCGAGAAAGGTGCATATTCGGAGTATCTTCGAATCGAAAGCAGATCGCATGATTGGCCACATCAATCAAATACTTAGCCCACATTAAAGTTTCATGTGACTGGAATCCGTTTCCAAAACATTGTTGATCTTGGAGAAATGCACGTTGTGTATCCATGATGCGCTATGAAAACCACCAGAAAGGCCCACTGTTAACTTTTTTCGGTACAAAGTTTTAGATGTAGGCAGGGAGTCTCTGAATCGATTAATACACGAAATCCAGTGTGCAGAGGTCATAGGTAAGTCCATTAGAGTGGCTGAGCTGGTCCGTGGCGTTTTCAGTATATGCGTCGACCCCAATGCACTTGAACCTCGACGTCTAGGTTCGATCCCTGGTCTGTGCGACAGAAATAATTTCCACGGCCCCACATCCTTCCAGTCACTGACAATGTGGGAAAAAGAGAAGTCCTGTCAAGAAATAGCTTCTCAAACTTGGCCGTTCTAAGTCGGCATTTAACTGGCACTTTCAGGACCTACTCGTGAGAGACAACAAGAGTGGGCTCTGCTTAGAAGCTAGGCCCAGGCCCTCTACCCTCCGCGGCACTAACCAACAACTATTGAAATTGCAAGTGTCAAGAATTGTTTCTTCCTAGTAACCTCTGTCTCATCTGTTATTCGCGCCATCTAGGGAACTCACAAGCAGATGTATTAAGAAGAAGTCAACTCAAAGCCTTGCCTATCTCTAAATTTGATCTAAAGTCACGCATACTCATTCGTAACATTTTAGTGGAGATCCGACCTAGAATTGTCCTTGGCACCCGATGTTACTTCGGTTTGTCAAAAGAGCTGGGCTCTAAGCTCCTGACTCGAAGGACCAAAGTCATGCTCTTCAAAACTCTTATTCTGCCAGGCCTGCTTCATGGAGCCGAAAGCTGGACACTAAGCAAAACTGCAGAGCTGATTATTGGTGCCTTCGAAAGGAAAATTCCACGTCGGATATATGGTACCGTCTGCAGGGAGGCGAATGGAGGAGAAGACACAACCGCGAACTCTACCAGCTGCACAAGGATGTGTTTGTAGTCCGAAAGGCAAAAATCGCTCGTCTACACTGCCTCAGATATATCCAGCGCATGAACCAAAAAGCTCCAGCAAAGAGCGTCTTGGAGTCCGAGGCTCCTGGTTCGAAAAAAGGAGGAAGACCGAACATCTGGTGTAGAGACCAAGTCATACCGGATGCAAAACAGCTTAGCCTTGATTACTTGAAGCAGAGCGCCCAGGACCGTCACCGAGTACTTTTACTTAAGGTGGTGCTACAGTCCCGGGTGGACCTGGGCCTCAACCAACAAGCGTCTCCAGCCAGCTCGATCTTTAGCTAGTTGTCTCCAGTTTCGCACACATAGTTTGTTGAGGTCCCTTTCCACTTGCGTGCGCCACCTGAGTCGTGGTCTTCCTCTACTGCGCCGTCCCTCGGGGGTGGATTCGCAAACTTTTCGGGCTGGAACATTGGTTTCCATCCGCTCTACACGGCTTTGCTTACCAATTGCTTTCTTAGCTCAAAGATGCATCGATTGACAAGAGTTATTCTTCGTTGCATTTCAGCGCTGGTGTCTGAGTTGATAGTTATATCTGTCTGCTGTGACGTTCTGACCGAGACCTCGGTGTTGGGTGTCCTTTCTCGTTGACAGCATATACTTGGTCTTACCCTCGTTTACCGCTAATTCCATCTTCGCGGCCTTCGTTGCAATACCCACAAAAGCGCCATTGACACCGTCGCCGATGGACGGCAGCAAATGCTCACGGCTTCATGGGTTATCGGCCTGGTTAATAAGTAAGTCACGCATGCTTCTTTGTTTTTGCACACACTTCCTAAGGGTCTACAGCAGCGCCATTTTGGTTTTACAACACTTGTATCCACAACTCCTGTCTGCTAGGATTTTATACAAAAAAAGGTCAAGTGGCGAGAGGGGTTGAAGTTGACTATCTCTGGGTAACTGAAGAAAATTCACATTCACACATGAAAAACGGCGAATGTGACATTTGACATGGAAGTGAAGTTGGTTTCGTTCAAAAGAAAACTGGATCACGAGCAACAAAGAATATCCAAGTTGAACTTATGGCTTAGGTGCTACTTGGCTACGATGCAGATTGAGAGTAGTTGGCATCAGCAAACGGCCTTTGAATGTATTCAGTGTTATTTATTATTGAAGAGCACGTGTGTTGCGATTCGAGGGAGACAGAGCCATAAAAAGCGAATCAATTCTGGCAAAAAATCGGATGTGTTTGAATTGAAAAAGCCGCTCTGATGCATTTTCAAATTTTTCGCCCGATTGGCTTGATTACAATAGTGCCTCGGATGCACTGATGCGGAGGCTGTAATCTGCACTTGCGATATGATATTGAAAACATGGCTGTCCAGGCGGAACGGGGATTATAGGATGACGGAACTGTGCCCCGGTTGTGTACTAAATGGGGGTCTAGCTAATCCTCGGATTTAGCCGGAATTGTCTTTTTTTTATAATTGCACTGTACACGTCACAGAGAAGTGTTGGGTTAGGTGTGGCTGCTGAGCGTCATTGTTGATATTCATTGTGGTGTCACATCGCAGTCCATAGCCGGATGTTGTCATCAGTGATTCACACACAACATCGACGACTTGTCATGAGCGGCCATCGTTGGCAGCTATAACTTCGAGGTAATCTGCAAGCTACATTAGTACCGATATCAAACACAGTATAAATCTTGCCGATCAAAAGGCAATTGAGTAACCCAGCCCTCCCTTGTAATAGGACCGAAGCTCTACCGTGAGCTAACCAATGACCATAGCCCTTCGCGATGCAAAGATATATCTGGCATTCATCTCTGTTTTCCCCGATCATTGCTCACTCTATCCTTTATTCAAGATGTGAGCTCATGACGATAATTGATTCGATTGAGGAAAGGGTGGTGTACTCATCACTTGGTAGACCGTATTGACCATGTATTAAGCCCGGTATCGCTTTACGGGGTGGAGGCATGGAAGCAGCTTCTGCACTCGAAGTTTGATCCCTGTTGATATTCAATCACGAACTGTACAACAACATCAGTCGAGGAGTTTATGGATCCTACGCGAAAGACGGCTAGGCTATGTAGAGTACACAGACAACTTAGATCCGGTCCAAAGAATATCCGACTCCTCTTCTATGGCAGGCTGGTTGTGGAGGCATGTTGGATGAGGCTTAGGTTAGCCTTAGACTGTATTGCCCTTCTCAGCCAGAGGATATGTGCCTCACTCTTTAGTCTCGACGTCATTTCGATGAGGTCCACAGAATGTACTTGTACTTTGGAAGGTAATTGTGTGCCCTTGGAATCTTGCGGCTGGGGCTTTCTTAGACGAACTAGTCGGGTCCATTGTGCACGTGATTTTCTTATATGCTTGTACCATGTTCTACTGGCACCTTAGACGTTTTTCAGTTTTACATGGCACAGGTACACCAGCTCTGCAAAGCAGTACTCTTTGCTAGTGATGGACATTCCTCATCTCTACTCTCCAGCATCTCGTTGTATGGTATGTTGCGTCGTGATGCATTTGTTCCCATGGCACAGTGAGTTCCTGAGAAAGTGTTCGCTAATTGCGACTAAAACTGACTTCCATCATTATTTTCATTCAGCGTCGGCCACACGGCCTTCCAATTGGTCCAGTTTCCAGTCTGGGCCGTCGAGTTTTTACTGAATCTTAAGCTTCGCCTTCCATGGTCAGCGCGTAAGGTATTGCCAGGGACACCCCAAACTCGGGACCCATCTTCGCGAGACTGTCCGCTTTGTCGTTGCCTTGAATGTCAGTATTGCCACGTTCCCAGCACAGGGTCACCGTGTTCGTCAAGGACATCTAACTGACGAACTGTCTGCATTACCTGACAAGTTTTAAAAGGTGTCTGGTTCAGGTACATATTGTGGGCGAATGTACGCGTCAGAATCGATGCTGAATGCTCTTCCATCTCTTGTGGTCCTCTGGGATGTCTACTCTTTTCAGTGGGGGACGATTGCAGCTGCGAATGCTGGAGTTTACTTTACTCTTACTGACTTTGAAGACAGCGTGCAGCTGCTTAAATTACGTCGGATGACTTGATATAATGTATACCCACTTCCGAGAGTGTCAAAGAACTGTGTTTATTTTAGTGCCAGGGCCTGGCAGTTGCAACGAAGATACTCCAATATGTAGAGCTCTTCCCATGCTCCGCTGGAAAGCACCACACCAGGCCTAGTCTGCGGAAACGACCGTTCCCGAACCAAAGACGATGTCCGTCCGCTTTGACTTAACCGAACGTTAACCAAACCCTGTCCGTTTTGGCCTGAAAGGATTTGATTGACCCCAGGGCAGCTGGAGAACATATTTTGTACACTTAGACCAGCAGAATAGCTTGGTTATCTCCGCACTGCACCAAACGAAGACATGTCCTTAGGACGACTCACAACGGCCTCTGTAGATGTGCCCACCACAAGGTACATCTCCTGCCGTGCAATATAAGCACCAGCGAATGTAATCTCTTCTGAGCACCAACTGGTATCACGATGAACCAGCTCTGCCCACCGCAGTCTGCCAAGCATTGTTGTCTGGTTTTTTATGTTGCCTCCCATACATAGTTGGCAATCGAGCATGCATTTGGTAGCCTAAGGCACTCCACGTAATGTTGGCTAGTATTACATACCGCAGCCCTTAAGTCATTGCTTTGTTCTGAGTCGTCTCCATGATCGTCAATATAATTGTTGCGATAATCAGTTTGGTTCACCCCGGAGCCCCTGGACGGAGAAGAAGGAGGTTTCTTTGGTTTTTAATGGTATCGGGGGGAAAAGAAATCGAAAAAATAAGTCGAATGGCAATTGTCGTGGCATAGTGTGATGATGCCATCAAGACCGTTGTCGGCCCAACATTGTGGCTTCCAAAGCGATTTATTTGCTTCCCTTAAATCCCATCACCGCATAGAAATTCATGTGCATTCACTTCAATTGAACCGAACTTTCAAAAACACCACACCATGGAGTTATTGAATTATGCACAGACCTGTAGAACAAGCAAAGTTGATTAAAAATTCACAAGATGTGTGCACACATGACAATCAGGAAGACTGCACTGGTCTGCGCCTGCCACCAGATAACACGGGCAACTGCTGCCCACAATGCACCATTATTCTGTGTGAATTATTCAGGAGCAAGGGCAAAATCGATATCCAAACTAATGCATTACCCTCCTAATGGCGAACAAATTTCAAGTGTGCACCTCTGTTTACCACGAGCCTGGAGCAGAGGGTTTATTCAATTTGCAATAAATTGGTACCAAAAGAGCCACCCGACGTGTACACTTTGGTCTGCAAACCAAAAGGGGTCAAATCAATTTCAGGCAATTCTTACATGCCTCGGCAATGGATGGATTATTTGGATTAGATGACGCTCGAAGATAAATTTGTGGCTTAGCTCAGGAGGGCTCTAGGCAATGTATATCCCAATTGGGCACTGTTTACGGATGTGGTCGTGCACAAGTGCTAGGTGAAGTGGTTGGAGGATCGAGTGTAATGATACCACAGAGCCGAGTGCAACGCTCTGAATGCAACTGAGAGAGGCCACAGTGAAGATAAATTCTGACTTCAATTTGTTCTCAAGTGACCGCAATGTATGCGTTATTGCTTATTTAACGATTGCATCTGGATACACTTTCTCGGTCGAATTTTGCTGCAAGGAATTACGATTGATGTTGATGCAACATTCCTAACCACGCAATGGTACATACCACACCAGACAAGGAAATAAAAAAAATCCGCACGACAGGGAGGATACATCTTAAAGGGCTCTGCTATTCAAACGAGTTTGCTTAAATGCAAAAGTATTTAGCAGTTCACTGAAAAAAGTGAGAATGTCTCAAAGGCTTCAGACTGGAGGCGGTTCGTAAACCAATTTTGAAGCGATTGAATGGGAGGATTGACTTGTGTGTTAATATGCCGTTGATACGGCTTATAGGGATACGGCATTGGCAATTTAAAGATGAACAAGACAATCTACAAAAAAGGCCCCATCCACCACTGTCAATTGTTTTGGCATCCAAACTCGCAGAATCGATTATGTGCCGGAGACCATATCAAAAGTCGAAAGATTTATTCGCACTGAAGACAAGCCAGAGAAAATGTAGATCAGTCTTCTTCCACGCATGCGCAGAGTTCTGAAACAATTGGTTGAGGAAAATGAAATCATACTGGACAACCAGTTCGGATTCAGGGCGGGGCATGAAACCATACATGCCGCGTCTAAACTGGTGTCCGACATTCAATGGAATAAAGACAAAAAACAATCCACGGGTGCTTGCCTGACTGAGTTAGAGAAAGCCTTCGACACCGTTTGGTTGGAGGGATTCTTCATCAAGCTGGTCAGGCTCGACACTCATGACAAGGAAGGATTCCTGAGATCTTTAAAACTAAACAATAACTATGGAAGAAGACAGTTGATATGCAGTGTTCCTGAAGCTCTCAAAACAATTCTGCAAGAGCTTAGACAAATTAGAAATTTTAAAACTCGAACAAAGCTTAAAATGTTTTCTATTAAATCGAAATTGCAGCAATTGAAATTAAATTCATTAATTTATTAATTTCTTCGGCCAATTATTGGCAAATTTCACGGCGCGCCTAACCACAATAGCGGAGTCAAATTTAGCCTTGACCACCGCGCTGAGGAGGTAATTACCACCCGAGTAAAAACTCAGTGACACTTAAGGGTGACAACAAACCTTGCCGAGGGCGAGGCCTATCTAACACCTCTAGCATCCACAGACCCTAAAAGGGCCCTAGTGTGCAATATGCTTCCGCGATTTTGTGCAACCACAGCAACATGATGACAGACAGAAAGTTCGTAGTGAAAAGTTGCGATGTAACTTCT
This sequence comes from Eristalis arbustorum, assembly GCA_916610145.1. Lineage (NCBI taxonomy): Eukaryota > Metazoa > Arthropoda > Insecta > Diptera > Syrphidae > Eristalis > Eristalis arbustorum. The sequence goes on along the minus strand of OU744319.1, from coordinate 28,112,103 downwards.
TCCACGGTCTGCCACAAGGAGTGGTTGGTTCGGCGATCCTGTTTTCAATATTCAAAAATGCCGCACTAAGCCCACGATTTAGTGGCGTACATATCAGGCCCGAAGGTCGAAGTAATAAATGTCTTGTTGCAACGTGACTTCGCACAAATTTAGCGATTTTGCGACGACTGGAAGTTGATTATCAACTTTCTGAAGTTGGAAAGCATCCTTTTCTGGACCCCGTTGTACATGGCATCAAGGGATACACTCACAAACTGGAGTAAGTTCGATATTTTTGACTCAGAGGGACGATCTAAAGATGCCAACTACATGAGATAGATATCTTGGCATTTGTTTGCATCAATATCCGTATTTGGACAGTCATGTAGATATTGCTCTGACGAAAGCTAAAAAGGTCTTTGCTGGAGGGAGGAGGTTGTTTTACAGCATAAAACTTGATACCATTGTCTATTGTGGGTGTAATCTGCTCCATGGCCCTCATCCGACCAATAATGGCATCCATTGTGGTTCAACGTGAATCCTTCCCCGAGGTTGTTCGAGAGACAATGTCTTCGAATTTGTCTCCGGTTGTATCATACACCCGAGTCTGAATGCAAGAAGTTCTATCCCAACGAGGGCCTGTACAGCGAAGCGTACTTGAACACGGTTGATAATTTATCTATTTATTTTATTATTAAGCCGACCAGAAGGCACATTGCACGAGCTATGACTTCAACCATCTGTCTGATCTTTGAGGCTTACTACGCCAACGTTATGGTACTGGCTTTATCCTCCCTAGGCGTTCCTCAATCTCGACGCCAATTTTACTGGTGGTTACACCAAAACCAGTCTCCGCCTTGACTAGCTTTTCTAAGTCGATATTTGATCATAATGGCTAGTGGTGGCCCGTGGCGTTGTTGGTACTTGCGTAAACTCCAACCTCGCCGTCGTAGGTTCGATTCCAGCTCTGAGCGACAAAAATAATTTTCATTACCCCACCTCTTTCGAGTCACTGACAATGCTTAGAGAGTATTTCCTGTCTAGAAAAAGCTTCTCAAACTTGGCCGTTTGGAGTCGGCATAAAACTGAAGGTCCCTTCCACTCGTGAGAGAACAATAGCACGCACAACACTAGTGGTTGCTGAGAAGCTAGGCCCTGGCCCTCTATGGGCTGTAGCGCCATCCATATTATTATATTATTGGCTAGCTAATATAGGTTTAAGGTAGTCATAAGGCGGAGAGGAAGAAATCGAAATCGCTGTACCACGATAGGGATGTGGACCCAATGACAAAGTTCTGTCTATGGTACTAGTTAACAAGCGCTCTAGCTTTAAGATGTTTTTTTTTTTGGAATCTGAGCCTCGTGGTTAGAAAGGCAGACGGAACCCGAGGTGAACTGAACTTCGTTTCGATGACAGCTACCAGCGTGTCCAGAACCGTCTGTGATGAAAGGCAGCTATGGCTCAGGCTTACACCTCTGAGGGTAGTTGGCTCGTCTTTCGTCACCTGGAATGTCATTTTGAACAGGGCAGAGAATAAGGTCGTCCGCTATCTCTTTCAGAAATAGGCCGCAAAGTTTTACCATCTCGCAGTTAATGGATGGATGTTCCCAGAGGCTTAACGGCCGCCTAGCTATCTATGTAACAATAGATCTTCTGTCTATCGAGGCGATTGATAGCCGAAGGGCTGTCTTTTGAATAGCAGTCGACACTGCAGTTGTTTGGAAGATGCCTGGAGATAGAAGTCTCTAGCTACCTAGCGCTTGCACTGTAACATGCACCGCCCAGCGATTTGGAACAGAGTTCCATTGCGGTCGGTCGGGTTCGTGTTTTCGTCTCAATCCTCCCTCGTGGGGACCGAGTCTTGTGCTTAATTTCGAAGTCCTTAAGAGTTGTTGTTTGAGTTCTTAAAAAGCTCCATATGCTCACCTCGACGTCATGGGTTCGATCGAAAAGTTCACGACTGCACTTCTTTCTGCCAATCCTCAAAAAGTCTTCCTGTCCAGAAAAAGCTTTTCAAACTTTGCCGTTCGGAGTCAGCTTAAGACTGCAAGTACCTTCCACTCGTTAGGGAACAACGGCAAGCCCAACACGACTGGTTGCAGATAAGCTAGACCCTGGTCCTCTAGCGCCACCCATCATCAGTGTGGGCTTGTAGTCGTTGACTACATTCCCTTATCGTGGGTTGCAAGAAGTTTCTCGCATACGCCCATGGGATGAAGATTCAGTATGGTGCACGTCTCCATACTGCACGGACATGGTAACGATTAACAAAACAAAAACGAGAAAAAATGGTATATTTGTTTACGTTTTGTCACTTAACTGGAGCACTCTGACTCAAGACTGGTCCATTGTACAAGAGACTTAGACTCAAGGCCGATCCATTGTACTGGAGATTCAGTAATACCTCTAAGGCAGCCCAGTATGTCGTTCTGAGTGGGCTTGTGGTAGATGCTGGTCCGAGTACTCGGCTGATTGTTGTAGCACCACCAGCAGTACCTTGCGTGAACGGGACTAAGTCACCGTAAGTCAACAGCAACAATATGTTCAACTAATGAAAATACATTTGATCTGTGTGAGCGTAAGTGAAACAATGTGGCCTTATCCATGACTCGGAGAGTTTATTAGAACGCACAACTTGCCAGCTGAAGCTTTTAAATCAGACAACGTGGCCTCCTTGCATTGCTTGCTGAGAGTCCATTTATTATTTGTGCCTTAGCCGTAGACCCACCGTGACTGATCTAATTAATCACCGCCACCTTCATGCCCACCGGCGTCATTATCCTCTGCCACCACTATCCTTCGTGTCCCTTCCGTAATTACGAGGGGATGACAGAGGACAAAAGAGAGAGTACACAAACCGTTAATAGAAAAATGTATCGACAGCATATTGGCTGCTTCCACTTAAGGGACGCCCGACGCCCGACGCCTGACGCATGTATTACTTATTTATGCGTACGTATCCCACTTTCGTGCGGCAACACAGTTCCTTTCTGTTTCATTAAGTGTACGTCTGGCTCTGGGTGGGTAAATGCTGAGGCGGTGTTGAAAAGACTCACTGCCTTGTGCATAAGAACGACTGAGTTACTGTTTGGTGATTGTGTAACGTCAGAGCGGGAAGTATCACTGAATTCACTCAGACTTTGAAATCGATTCAAATGGGTCGTCGCATTGTTGACAAGGCATGAAATTGATTCCGTTCGTCGTGGTCTTCGTTGATTTTGTTGAATTATTTTACAGCATTAAATTCATATCAGCGCGGGGGATTAATTAATTCCCATTTAGACACGAACTTCTTCCCTCCGCAGCGGCAAAACACTAAGTCTCCAGCTTAGCTTCATCCGCAAATTTGGGAATTCAAATTCGAATTAAAACGCAAACGTAATTCACGGTACCACCGGCAGCAGTGCAAATTGGATTAGGGACTAGAGAGCTGAATGTTTTATGCAAGAGCTGGATGCTGCCAATGACTGCATTTACGGAGTGTTTGATTGCATGGCCCCACGGGCATGCAGTTTCTTAAGAAGAATGTTTTAGGTTTCGAAGGATGTGCGTGGGATAAAGGGATACATTTGTTTCTAGATTGGGTGATTAGTTGCGTTATGCTCTGGCGATTTGGTAGACCGCCGGGACAGTCAAATTCATCGCCTACACAACTCAATTTTTGTAATGATTGGCTGTAAAGTTGAAGAATTGAGTGCATTTACTTCCAACGCAGCACGAAACTCCCTTCACTTAGAAAAATACCATGAAGCAGACATTGTGGGACCTGGAAGAATCCTTATTTTCATTTGAGTCTGAGTTTATTAAGAAAAATTCAGATGACATCACCAGAATAAAGGTGCCAGGCGGTACATGGGAGGATCAAAAATTCTGCCAACTGGCAAATTTAAAAATGGAAATGTACTCGTCTGCAGCCACCTTTTCAAGTCGTGGAATAGAGCCAATCTTTGGAGCTAATGGATCTTATTTAATTCGGTTAAGCTTGCTCTAAGCCAGGGCGAGACGCGAGGTGATATGCATGTTCCATCAGAGCAATGCACAAGACACACGCAAGCAAAGTCATTTGACCGTGAGTTTTTGCAAACAAGCTCGACGCTATTGAAGAAGGTTCAGCATCTCGGTGTCGTTTTCATGAGTGATGGTTTGTCAGGCTAAGCATTCCTGTAGACCTGGAAGATGTAGTCAGGAGCAGGGAGTTTCCTGTCAATGCCATTTTCAACTCAGTTTATGCTCAGCTCAGCAAATTAGGAATAATGACCGAAAGAATAAAATGCCGAATACCAGCTGCTGACATGAGACGCGGAGTTGTGAGAAACACGGCAGTACGCGAGGAAGTCAACGTTGGGCACCTTCTTCTTGGAAGGGAAAGAGCTATGCATTGTTTGAAAGAATGTCCCGATCATCACGACTTCCGAGGCGTGCTTCGAATGCGATTCCATCAAGTAGGCGACCGTATTTCTGGCTTGGGACGAGGTGGTTGGCAGTGTTACTACAGAGATTCAACCACAAATTGTACGCGCTATGCGTCGACATGAGCCTGGCCAGGGTCTGACTGTGTACAGCGTATGGACAACTCAGAGACGTCCCGAAGAATCATCGAATCCGTGGAAGCAACGCAACAGAGGACGTCCGCGGCGCACACAAGTGGAGAAGGACCTCGACCGACTTGGTGTGCGAAACTGGGAGCAACTATCCAGAGATCGCGTTAGAGAGACTTGTTGGTTGAGGCAAAGGTCCACCTCGGACTGTAGAGCCATACAAAGAGGACGAAGTCCGGAAGGACTTACCCTGACCCCTCTCCACTTTGTGCCGAGTTCGAAATCGTTCCACGGGTGGGTACCCATCTACGACCGAATGTTCTCTGCTTTATATGTTATCCCTTGGAGGTATGAATAGGCGCTCTTTGAAAGGACGCCTGTTGATAGGTCTCATCTCGGCACCAGAAATTAAGTACTAGTTAAGTACTACTAGCACTTCTACTAATTTCAGCTTAGTGGCCACCGGACAGTAGTTTACGAATATCCCAATTCGTCGCTTCAATACCCAAGTCAGAAGACTTACAAGTGCACAGGATTCCTAACGAGCTCTTATCAGCCACACATAGCTACGAGATTAACGTCAACAAAAGCTTCCTGAAAAAATACGCCAAACAAGAAAAAATCATTCAACATGTACACCCCCACAAAGCACACGCCGCCCACGCGTATGCTGCAAATTTCCGAACTTCGAAAAAAATCACCAACGTCTCTTCGCGTAATCCCCAAGGCACGAAACATCAAAGCACATCTTTAGGCGCAAATCGATGGGAGAATAATGGAAACCTAATTTTCCTAATCCACACCCAGCCAGTGGCACTTTAAACGGAAATTGAAAATTCCAAATGACAAAATACAACTAAGACGTCTGACTTACCACTCACTCAGCGAGGCATAGGAAAGAAAAAAAAGTCCTCACAAGACAGAGGGGAAGCATCGCGCTCGGAAACAAGTAAAAAAGTGCCCGTTGTGTGGCGGGGTACGCAAATGATGTGCCTGAATAAGTTGACATAATCAGGTTTTCCACTTACAGACAGGGCTCGCTTTTGAGTGAGTCAGCAGCAGAAACGAACTCGATTGAAATGCATATTCGACTGTGGCGGCGGAGCCCTCAAAGACGGCGGAATGATCAGCCCTGAATTTGAATCCAATTTGCCACTACTCACGCCGTAATCATCAAAGAATTTATTAGCCAGAGCGAAGGACGTTGCCAGTCACAGGAGACTGTGTATGTATTAAAGTTGAAATGGGACGACACGGTGAAGAGCTAGGGTTTGCGAAAAAAATGGAAAAAAAGACACGAGCGAGAGGGAAACCACTTTACTTGGCATAATGCCCTCGTTAGTCTTATCCGCACAGTAAAGTTTAATTGAATCCGGCTTAATCGAAAAATAAAGACAAATAGATACTTCAATCGATTATATCGGAGCTCCTCCCGACCGACGTACATGTGCGAGTGGCGCACCGCCTTCCCATGTAGGCATTGGCTGTTGGTTCTCACACAAAGCCGATCAAATAAAATACATTATTCATGTCCGTCGTCGTCGCCGTACTGCGAGGTGAACGCAAATTGAATTGCATTCTGCGGAGCCTGATTTGTTTGGTCATATCGCTAACGGACATTTAATACAAACCCCTACTTGGGGGCACTATGTCGAGCCAGCAAGTGCGTTCGTACCCCGGGGACGGGACGTGCTCACGTCCACGCATGCAATGGGGGTATGAACTTGATGATCCTTAATTGGGGGATGGCTAGGCACATCGATCGTCTGCGCCGAGCGGGTGTGGTGCGTGAGAGACGCCTTAATTGCTTTCTGAATAGGCAATGGATGCATGAAACCATTGTCTATGATTAGATGCAGTTTAACGTTGTTGGTGAAGCTTCCGTATTAACCGACTAAACAATCATTCGGGTGGGGTTTGTGGTTCACCTGGAGTGAGCTTGCTGCTCGCACGAGTGGAGGAAGACCACGGGGTTAGGTTGGGTTGGAATGTAAGTTGTTCTCTGAAAGTTCAACGCTACCTGCGCATACAACTGAAGATGATTGGAAACGTTGTCAGGAAGCCATCAAAGGAGCTGCCACGTATATGCTGAGTTTTAGGACACCGCCAAAAAATAAACAATGGTTTGACGTCGAATGCATGCAAGCACATCGCGGCATCGCGGAAGCTTCTTAATGACCGACAGTGTGGCTCCCACAGCAACAGGTCCACTGCTGATTTGATAGCTTATCTCACCGTCAAGTGGAACCAATCTTTGCACAGTACAGGCGAAAGCAAGATAGTCGCGTTTGATATTTCTAAAGCATTGACAGAGTTTGACATCAAGCTCTTTTGTCGAAAATGCATGCCTATGGTGTCGATGAGTCAATCTCTGCTTCAATGGATTAGAAACTACCTTTAGAACCGTTCAATACAAGTCGTTTTGGATGGGTTCAAGTCTGATAACCACAAAATAAATGCTGGTGTCCCCCAGGGATCTGTTCTTTCTCCGACACTCTTTCTCATTTTTATAAGTGACCTCCTGTCTGACACTTATAATGCAATCCACTCCTTCGCTGGTGACAGCACCGTCAGCTTTTCATATTCGATCCACAATTCATGATACTGCCCTTCGAACGAAGTATTGGAACGGCAGCGTATGTCATGCATATTGAATTCCATTATTCCATAAGAACAACAGAGTGCAATTCAATGATTCCGAAACTCAATGCTTTCTGCTGTCTCTAAAGCGATCCCCTGATAATCAGCCATTATCCATGAGTGGCTCCTGAATCAAAGAAACCGGAAAATTTACCATCCTCGGTTTGTGCACCAACCCAGCACTTAGTTGGAACGATCACATATTCAAGGTCGCCAAAAATGCTGCGAAATGTTTAGGTTTCCCTATTCTGTGCAAGAAATATTTCACCCCCTCTTATTTGGCCTTAATCTATAACGCGTATATGGGCCCTAAGACCTAGACCACCCTGCGCCCACTAGATAGAATCCAAAAGCGAGCAATAAGACTTGTAGGAGACAACGATATGGCGACTCGCTTGAACATCAACGCACCGTGTCTGCTTTGTTAGTATTTTATCGTTATTTCAACAAACGATGCTCAAGTGAGCTAGCCAACTGCATTCCTCCTCTCCTTGAATTCACCCGCAATACACGTCTCACCAGGAATGCTCATCAGTTTACCCATAAGCCTGCTTTCGGACGCACAGTGAAATTTAGAGACTCATTTTTTAGCCGCACCACACGAATATGGAATGCTCTGCCCATCGACTATAATCCGTAGATGTTTAAGACCAATGTGCACAGGACTTCCTCTCTGTCTCTCCCTCAACACCTTCGGCCGTGCTGTGTCTTGACTCCCGACTATTAACGGTATTAAAAACCCCTTGAGCACGCGCAAATTTTAAAAACAAAATTACATGCGACAACACAAATTCCGCTGTCATACAGAATGTTCCACTCAATCTGGACGATGACAGACGAGAATTCCGTCCCCCAGACTTAGTGGTAGTCAAGGACTTCACCTTCCTCGGCTCCGGAGTAAACTGTACTAATAAGATCAGTACCGAGATCAAGTGTAGGATAACTCTTGTCAACCGCTGTTTCTTTGGGCTCAAGAGGCAATTAAGTTATAGAGCCAAAGCTCGAAGAACCAAGTTGACTCTATATAAGACACTGGTGGAGCGGAAGCATGGGTAATCTCGAAAGCGGATGAAGAAGTCCTCGGTCTCTTTGAGAGAAAAGTTCTACGCACGATCTTTGGTCCTGTTTGTGTTGACGGGTTCTGGAGGAGAAGCTGCAACCACGAACTGTACGGACTGTACAGCGACGTGAGCCTAGTTATTCGTCTACGGATCCAACGCCTACGGTGGCAAGGTCATATAGAGTGGATGGACACCACAGCTCCGGCCCGAAGAATCTTCGAATCCGAACCTGTCGGGCAACGCAACAAAAGACGCCCGCGTTGAATGTGGTGCACTCAAGTAGAGAAGGGTGTCAACCAACTTGGTGTTCGAAACTGGAGACAACTAGCCAGAGATCGCGCTAGTTGGAGAGGCTTTTGAGTTGAGGCCCAGGTCCATCCCGGACTGTAGCGCCACACAAATGAAAGCAGCTACACTCTGTGTGCGTTGCAATGAGGGACAGGACTAGGGACATATTTAACTGAAAGAGTCTCTACTGCACCCGCGAATGTTCTGACTACCCACATCTTCAAAGTAATGACAAGTCTGAAGGATGCTATTAAGGATGTCAATGACTATACAAGGATGCCAAGTACAGCCTAAAAATGGCCTACTTATTTTGTTCTCGCCAAAAATGGTGTACTCGATTGGGCTGCTCCAGTTCCCACTTCGCACCAGAGACAAATAGTCTACGGCAGTTGCATACAGCTCTCAAGGGCTGGGTACATTAACCGCCGACTGTAGCACACATTCACATCTGGATCCGGCTCTTCAGCAAAACACCTCACTCTGAATTACCACCTGTCACAGGCTCCCTGTCAGCCGAGATTTTCTTCCCCGATACCTGCTCGAATTCAAATCCAGTCACCCCACAGTCTGTCTGTGTTTTTCTTCGTTTTACTTCGATACACCGCGCGGTGCGGATTTAGCCGCACATAATGCTGCTCATAGCACTTGCCCTCCTTGCTTGACATATTACTTTATGTTAATACATAATTCACAATACACTGCCTTGTCCCAATTATGCAAATCTCGTGTCGCCGGAGCAGGCAAGGCAAGTAGCTTGTGACGCACCTCATCTGTCTCCTATTTTTAAGAACATGTCAAACGTGTTGATTTGACGCATTCCACGACCTGCCATCGATTTAATCCTTCAGCGGGTACGTACTCACATGCACTCGGGGGAGGATGGATTCAACCGAGGAAATGCGCAAAAAAAAGCACAGATTCTTGGCAAATATTGAACAGATTCTGCAAATCCTACAAAAGGCGTTTCGCAATCGATTGCCAGTGTTTACGTCCGAATTCCATGCAATCCGCTTGCCATCTAAATCGTGCTCTCCATTCCAATGTACACATCCGGCCGGGATTGCTCCCCGATTCACAGGGAATCCTCTCGATTCACCATTGAACTGGCAGCATTCGCGATTCAAAACGCAGCTCCGCAGAAAACCGAGAACATCACGTTCGGAAATTTGTTATGACACTTTCTGAAATGTACACACGCCGCCCACCATCAAAAGCCGCCGTCAAGCGCCCACCGAGTGCATGCATTTTATTGCCCGCAATTATTAACGCTAAATGCATGGATGCAAAAATACTGCAACGCGTGTGTATTTTTAGAAACTATTTCCACCGGGCGTCGTCGAACCAAAAAAGAAACTCAATTCTTCCGTTGCACCAGAGAACGAAACCGAAAGTTTCCAACGCATCGGTGTGATTTCCTCTCGAGAACCTGACTTATTTTTGAACATTCATAACTTGCACGAATGAGTTTCTAAGTTTAGTGTCCAAGTGGAATGTTATTTCTGTACTGGCTGGGATATTTTCGTACAAGATTTTGTCGTGTGAACGTATCTGATGCCAAGAAAATGCGTGCTGCATGGAAAAAATGCATGCATGGGGGGCGTGGGCGCAGAGTAACAAGTGCTTGTCATGTGACCCACATGACGTGTGGCGTCTTTGAAGTGCTGCAAGTAGACCGTATCCGAATGCGATTCGGGATCTTCAAGCCACTTGCAAAGGCATATTTTCGTTATTTTCGATAAGCCGCGGACTGCTCATTTTGAGAAATTATGTGCTAGGCCGGCTGCCGTTGCGTTGTTGGTAGGTTCATCGACTCCTGGATTCAGGGTTCAATCTGCGACAAATCAACTACGTTATATATTGTTCACCAAGATAGATCGATGCTAAGAAATAGGCTTACAACCTAAAAAAGCAATTAAAACCATGAAGAGGTGTGCCATCCCCATGAGAATCTGGCTCTGGAAAGCGCAGTGCAACCGCACGCTGCTGAAGATGTGCTGAGTTGCATTATGATTCTCTTGGAACCAGTAAGCAACTAACGGACACCCAGAAACCGACGCGGAAAAAAGCAAAAAGGCAACAAAGCCATCGACTTGTAAAACAGATTTTATATTACGTCTTAATTCGTGTGGTTTGCTGAGAGATGGCGTAACTTGCATCATTCCAGTGAAACGTTCGTTGGAAAGCTACTGTAATTTTAAAATGTTGTCATTGAAAAGCTCATAGCCTCAAGTGGGCAATACTTTGTACAATGTTTTTCTCAAATAAACTTTCAAATTTAGAAAAAAAGGACCAAATAACTTATAGACCGTGGTGGCTAGTGGCGTTGTAGGTATGTGCGTCGACCTCCAACTTCGACGTCGTAGGTTCGATTTCAGCTCCGAGCGACAGAAATAATTTTCACGACCCCACCTCTTTCGAGTCACTGACAATGCTTAAAGAGTATTTCCTGTCTAGAAAAAGCTTCTCAAACTTGGCCGTTTGGAGTCGGCATACAACTCTAGGTCCCTTCCACTCGTGAGTGAACAATAGCACGCACAATACGAGTGCTTGCTGTGAAGCTAGGCCCTGGCCCTTTATTTGCTGTAGCGCCACCCATATTATTATTATTACTAATTTATAGACCAAAAACCAACTTGGTCCAATAATAAGTGCCTAACGAATTACTCGGTGCTGTGACCGTCTCCGTGAATAGTTCAATCGGGAATGCACTCAAATGCCAATACGCCACAGCAGCGAGCTAGCCCTAAATCCTTTCCGTAGATAAGAACAACAAGATAAAAGTGAACGCAAATAATATCCATGATCCTTTTTAAGAAGAAACTTCGTTTAACACACTGGCGACCTTTTGGCCGCCGTCTACTTCACCTCTTGGGCAATATGCAACAGTCTTCATTTTTCCCTAAGACAATGATCGGAGTAAACTCTGAAATCAGTGAATGGTGTACTAGTAGAGATCTGACGCTGAGTCGCTGGTGGCACCTTCCATCAGCCACCAATGTTACAGCTTTACTGCCTCGCTTCAAGAAGACGATTTATACATCATATGTTAGCGGACGTAAGACTACTTGGTCAAGGTGACAACTGCACGCATTGTCACTAGCCATGAATGTAGAGCAGCTCTAACGCCAATTGGGAAAGGTGTAGAACCAGCCAATGTCGGGATCGAATGCAGTGGAGGGTAGGAAGATTAGGACACGTTCAATTTCCCCAGCTTGTCGGAGGTCGCATCGAGACACCCACTCCTTCGCTCTACCTTCGTGTTGCCACTCCATGTCAGCCCGCCCAATATTCAGTCCGGCTGTGCTATTTGCACAAAGCACTCGAAGCGTGTTGTAATTTTTGAACATGCACTCATCGAAGGTGATAAGACACCTTTCCTCCTCACAATCGAAATTCTCCCATCAAACAGCCGCGAGAATTGTCGATGAAAACCTCGTCACTTCAAAGGAAATACCCAAGTAATCTCCACTCACAAGAACGATTACGCATTGCGTTCGTTCGCAGCGAAAGTTCAAGGCTAGCGTGTCTAAAAATAAACACTGACAGCACCCACAAAGACAGATGAGAGCATATTTTACGGCACGGCCCTTCATCTGGTGGGCCCCTTTGTTGATAGTTAATCCCAAGCATTTATGGTTCAATAAAATTATTACATTGATCTCTAAAGTATATGTGAGTTCTTCCTGACGTAGTCGCCTTTGAAAATGAAGACTCTCACACTTCCTTCCTTCATCCGGCCGTCAGTTTGGCTCTTAATTGTGTGGAACAAAACCGACAAGGTCTTGCGCAAAGGCAAGCAGAACATCTAAAAGCGAACGATCACAGTCCTAAGAGCTTACCCTTCGGCACCGAAGTTAATGCACCAGACTGACATAAATACGAGTGTAAATGGCTCGTGTAAACAAATCAGACAGACTCTCATGTGCTCACTCACTCGCACGGTGGTCGCGCAAAATGAGCGGCCGCTTTTGTAGCATAAGGCCGTTCAGTGGCACCGAATTTCGCGCAAATGAAAATAGAATCCAATTGTCATCGGGCCACTATTCATAAACAGCCTCATTACAATGAACGGATTCAATGTCGAGCGTCGTGTCCATTCACAAGCATTTCGACAGAATCATTAGTCAGAAGCACAGAAAAAAAAAAACAGAAACGTCCGTGCGTCCCGTCAACGGGCGAGCAGAAGTAGGTTGCGCTGGTGATGACAGGTGTGCCGCCACCACCACCGCCACCGGTAGTTCTGTTGGGTGGGCCGCGTGAAAAGCTCTGCTCTGACTGATGCCAAAGACAAATGTCCGATTCGCAGCTGAGTTGCCTTGACTTTATGCCATAAATTCGCGGCGAGTACCTTGTCTCTCGGAACCACTAGGTGTTTGTTTTGGCAAGTATGTCAGCCTGTTTGTGTGTGTTTTCTTTCACTGACAAGGTTAGAGGAAGTTGAGTGGCATAACAGACCAGAGAGCGTCCAGTCACTCAGGTGGTTAATGCAGAATTTCACGGCTGCTCTCCGATTCCCTTTGCAGCCTTACGCGGTGCACTGGCGTCAGAAAAACAAATTAGTTTCGAGAAACTGATTAAACCTGAGCCACGCTCCGAAACAATACACCGACTGTGGGATAAGCTGGATTAACAACTCATTTACCAGGCACTTGAAGCACAAAATGCACACTTGACCAGAGCACCACTGCTTCCCTGTATCTCATTTATACATCCCCCGAAAGGACACCCTCTTCTCGGCAGCAGATGAACCTCCACACACCGCACACACACTCGCCAAGAGAGACTCATGAGAACTGCATCCTCATTTTTAATTAACTAAAAAGTTACCCCATGCAATTGAGTTAAAAATCCTCCTGCGAGACCCACTTAACCATATTACATTCCAGCAATTTGAAGCAGAGACGTTGGCTGCTGACGAACATGCTGTGCTCGAGCTGGTGCCCGTGCCAGTGGAAAGATTAATTTAAATGTATTCAAGAGGAGAAGAAAAAAAAATGCAAAATTAATTAAATATCCACGTGCGTGTGTAGGCATATATTTCTTTTTTTAATTTCCATCTGGCTCTGTCACTGCGGGCACTTAATTGAAACGATCAAAAGGACGAATTGCTAAGGTGATGCGACGCCATGATGGATTCGACTGGAAGTCGAAATCAATTCACTCGCCGGGATGACAGCGGCGGCGATGTGATCGATATCGTGTTTGAAATAAAGCTTAGAAGACCCTGCTTGACCCTCATTTCGTTCAGTAAATGCTGGCACGTGGCGTGCTTCCGGAACGTTTTTCATTTGAAAAGCGGCAGATAAAAGGTACGCCAGGAAGCCAGTGAGCCGAGCAAGAGACATTTAATTACGACTGTCATTGAAATGGATATCACTGCAGCATTTTATTGTACTTCCTTGCCGGCACTTGGGCATGATATTACAATTGAAGCGGGATGTAATACGTTGTTTAGATTGTTGTAAAATTCGTCACGACACTGGGGGGGCGGAGATGTTGAAAGAGAAGAAATGATTGAATGGCGGGGTCGTTAATTGTCAAAACAAAAAATAGAAACTTTTCAAGAGTGAACTTGCTTACTTGTCAGGCCGACTACCCATGGAGGGAGGGAGGCCTTCAATCGACGGCACTCCTGGTCAGGCAGCTTTAAGTCATGAAGACTAAGTTGTATTAAGGCAGCAATACCCGAGGTTTGGTCTTCCTCTCCTTCAACAACCAGGAGGCTCGGATTTGAAGACCCCTTCCGCTGGAGTATTATCTTTTCCATGCACTGTGGCCGAGTCAATGCAATAGTCGGAGTGTATTAGGTTCACAACTTAATTCATTCGGTTTGCTAAGAAATGGCGTAACTTGCGTTATTCCATTGGAACATGCCTTGGAAAGCTACCGTCATTGAAAAAGTCATAGCTTCAGATGGGCAATTATTTGAATAAAACTACTGCCCATGTTTTTGAAAAAGAAAACAGCACGAATTAAGTTATAGACCCGACCGGGGTGAACCTGGGTCTCAATTAGCAAGCCTCTCAGGCTGGCACAATCCTCAGCTACATCCAGTTGCGCACTCTAAGGTGGTTGGGGTTCCCTTGTTGGCGCCACCTAAAGCGACCTTCTCTCGCACCTACTTCTACTACGGGTAAGATTGATTGAGAAGGACCTTGTGGTCACGAGCATTGGTGTGCATTCGCTCTACATGCCCTTTTAAGCCACTGATACGCAGTTTTTTGACTGGGTCGCTGTACAGTTCGTACCGCTCGTTGTTGAAATCGTATATATTCCGAAGAATTATCCTCTCGAACCGCCCGAGGAAATCCAAAGTCCATGCCTCAGCGCCCAACTGGGATGGACAAGGTCTTAAACAGGAACTCCTTAGATGTTCGAGATAGGACCGTACTACTCGACTATCTTCCCCACCCAAAGAAGCAGCGATTATATATATATGGGTGGCGCTACAGCCCATAGAGGGCCAGGGCCTAGCTTCTCAGCAACCACTCGTGTTGTGCGTGCTATTGTTCTCACACGAGTGGAAGGGACCTACAGTTGTATGCCGAATCCGAACGGCCAGATTTGAGAAGCTTTTTTCTAGACAGGAAATACTCTTTGAGCATTGTCAGTAACTCGAAAGAGGTGGGGTCGTGAAAATTATTTGTGTCGCTCAGAGCTGGAATCGAACCTACGACATCTAGGTTGGGGTAGACGCACATACCCACAACGCCACGGGCGACCAGAAGCAGTGATTGGCAAGAGTAATTTCTCGTTTTATCTTTGGTCTAAGAGTTTATAGCAAGGTGAAGGTAAACACCAGTGTCCTACTTCCTTACCCACCACGTTTTGTCCCATTCGTCGATGTTGTGTATCTTGTTGACACCATATACTAAGTCTTGCCCTCATTTACTACTAAGCTTCTATTAACTCCTTCCGATTCGATACTAGCGAACGCGCCAGTGACAGCCTCCTGTCTTCTGCAAATTGCTTCAATTTCGTCCGTTTGCCATTAGTTGCACCGAAAGATTCTGCCCCGCGATTGGCGTTTGAGTTTCGCACAATCCCTTCCAGTACGATGTGAAAGCGTTACCTTATCTAAGTCCTCTTTTGTCATGAAAGGTCTCATTGGGGTCTTCATCGTCCTTGATACTTTGATAGAGCAGCAAGCCTGCTCCTGCAAAACCTGGCTAGACATGGCTCTGTATAGCTCGTCTCTATGCACGCTGTCAAATGCGGCTTTAAAATCGATCAACAGATGGTGGCTATCGATTTAAAATTCTTTGGTTCTTGTCGGGAACTCTCGGAGTGCGAAAATTTGATTTACCAAGTGCTTTCCTGGCCTGAAACCGCACTGATAGATGATGATCAGGTTGATAACGAAGGGCTCCAGACGTGGATACGATCTTGTATTCGATGTTCAGGAGACTGATGCCTCTCTGATTGGCGTAGTTGAGGGGGTCTTCACATCACTGCCTAGTGGGTTACCTTACTCATCGACAAGCGCATCTTCATGAGTCTTGCCCTCGAGATAAGATTGTATGTGTCATTCAATGATGTGGCAGTGGATGTAAAACCACATCAACTTTTCTTCAGCACCACATAAGCCCAACTACTTCTTGGTCTCACTGAGACTCAGATTAGCAAATCCCGACCACGCACCGCACTTAGCATGTTACTTTCACAAAGGCACCCACACCTACAGCGCCTTCTACAAAATGCCAACAAATTGACGAAGACTCATCGAAGACCCCTTAAAACTCCTACTCGTATGTCTGCTTCAAAAATAACCCACGATTATACTTTTATTTCGATTGAATTCCAATAACAAGTCCTTCACTCTGCCTTTCAAGTTCAAAGTTAAGCATTTGAATAATTTCTTAAATTTCGTCTATCCATCATGTTTGTTTACCTTCGTGCCGTTTTATTTGCATCCCTTCACCCGTCACCGCGTTCCGTTCAATCTTCTTAGATATGTACATTTCTACGACTGAGTTGTCGCAGACATAATCAATTCCACGGCTGAGCGGTGTATTGCGTCTGGGCTTGAAGATATTTCGATTCAGCTAAGTTTTCTTTCTTGAAGTTATTAAAATAAGGCACATCTGTCATAAGAAATTGACGAATTTGTTTTGCCTTCGAAATTCGATTGGCGAGACTGCTTACATATTGTCAACAGGACGAGTTAAGGGAATGGGTTTGTTTTGGTGAGTTTAAGGGGTGAATCTCAGGTACCGCGTCACCATATCGAGAGAGGACCCAGAGCTTGTGCAACATTGTTGACAGGCCTGTCAATGGTATGGCCATAAATTACGATCTAGATATTCAAAATGGTTGCCTGTCAGATGGAGGTGATTGTGAGAGGTAAGGGTCCTTCGTCTGCCCGAATCCATAACGCAGGCACGTACCCCACAAGGAAAAGTCCAACAGGGCTAGTTGAATTTTGGACGGATGTTGGCCCAAGTCACGGCGCAAAATTTGCCAAGCCGTGATCATCGACAGGTGGCCTGGGATTCTAAAGGCCGCTCTCATGGACAGATGGATATTTTCTTGAGTTTCGGCGACTTTTACCAGTCCACTCAAATTTCAATTTTCGACGTCTAGGTTCGAATGTTCACGGCAGAGTATCTCAAACTTGGCCGTTCGGAGTCGGCATAAAACTGTAGGTTTTGTCCCTTCCACTCGTGAGAGATCAATAGCACACGAGTAGTTGCTGAAAAGCTAGTCCCTGGCCCTATACGGTTTGTAGCGCAACCTATGTTATTATGATTATAATTCGAAAATAGGTTGTCTAGCGTTCGCTATCTTTTCTTTTCAAAATATTTAATTTTCCGATCTTCCTGAGCTGTATAAAATTTTTAATCTGATTGCGTGGTCTGCTAATGGAAAGTGCCACGTCGTACCAACCGCTGTTATTCTTGCGGTTTCAGAGCGGGTCCGACTTACAAGATCCTTAGTTCCTGCAATATTCTACGCAGGACATGTTTTTCTGGACTTTGCTCAAGTGGTTAGATGAGACCAGCTTAGCCCAGTCATTTTTTCGGAAGTTTGAATCTATCTTAACTTTGTCAAGCCCTTTTTTATATGCACCTCCACGGTATATGAGCTGCCAACTGCGGAACCCTGGCTAGTTCGTCGGCTATTGCATTAACTGGGATGTTTCTGTTCTCTGGCACCCAGGCAATGGTTACCCTGAATCCTTGTGCTAAACGAGCACGTTCTGCGCTGCAATTTTGAACTATTTTCAAGGATATGGCTGTCAACATGGATTCAACGACATCAACGATTGATCTGATCTTCTGCCTGAAAGATGATGGCGTCATTCAATGGTCTCAATGCTGTCCGCATGTTCAGATTTTCTGAAAAGAATCCACGATTCAATAATCCATCTGTGTAGGTTCTCAGATCTGAGATGAAATTATTGCGACCACTATCACAGTCCACTCTTGTCGGAAGTACTACATCAATGTATTTTTCAACATCGTTGTTATGTTGGTATGATTACCTTTTGGACCGCAAAATCGACGAAGAACTGGGAACGGTGCCCGAACAGAGCACCCATCATGGTTTGGCAACACAAATGTTTTTGGCAAAGCAGACTGAATAAGTGACAGATAATTTGAGAAACAATATAGCCGCTTTCAACTGTCAAAGTTCGGAAGTCCCTATTGGCGGACCCTTTGCATATTTAAATTAAAATAACAAGAAAAGTGATTCATGGCACTTATCAAAGTCCGTTTTCTTAAACTGAATCACAAGCTATAGCCGCATCAAATATTTGAGCAGTGGGTTTTAGAAAAAATTGGGGAAACATTTTTTGCTGTCTTTGCTGATGAATCTTATTTGTGTTCTGAATGTCAGTGAACAAAATTGCTATATGTGGACCAATGAGCAACATCGGTCAATAGGAGGGTACACAAAAAATGCAACGTTTCACGTGGTCTGTGGTCAGGCGGAACCATTGGTCCAAATGTTTTTTCCGACCAAAGTAATCTCGAAAGCTTGTTTATTTAACAATCCGGTGTGGATCAGAGTCTCTTACAACAAGCGTCCCTAGCCAGGTGGATCGTTAGCTATCTGCTTCTATTTCAGCATACAGAACATGCTTCTGCCCCAGAATTGGAACGAGGGTCGCTTTGATTGTTCGAGCGTGGGCTTGGCTTATCAATGCTTTCTTAATCCAAAGAAGCAACGATTGGCCAGTTCTTGATTTGATTTTAGCGCTGGTGTCGTTGTCGAGTTTAGTGATAGCGGTGGACAAAGACTAGGACTACACCTTGCTCAGAGCGTGTCCTTTCGTTTCCATAGCCTCTGCTTTGTCTTGACCATCCTAGCGGCCCTCATCACAATACTCACTAAAGGGCGTCCGATTATGTCACTTTTTTCCAGTACATGCGAGTTGTTGGACGCGTTTCTAAAAGATTGTGCCTCCAGTGTAGGCATGCGAGTTTTGAACAATTCTCTAAAAAATGCTTCGGAAGATAACCATGAGAACAACCACCTGTGTGATTTTGTACTTAAATTTATACTCAAATGCATGAACTGATCCAGCTTGCATGTGGTCTCAGCAAGAATTCGCTGCATGTGATAGTGA
The DNA here is from genome assembly GCA_916610145.1 of Eristalis arbustorum. Lineage (NCBI taxonomy): Eukaryota > Metazoa > Arthropoda > Insecta > Diptera > Syrphidae > Eristalis > Eristalis arbustorum. Next base: position 28,093,023 of record OU744319.1, on the reverse strand, counting down.
ATGGATGATAGTCTACTTAGGGTGTTGGCTGGAAAAAATTGAATTTGCTGTGATAGAGTTGGAGACACAGTGCGGCCTGTTACCAAGGAAAAAACAAAAACAACATGCAGCCAATGTCGTGGACACCATAGGCAGCTTGTTGTCAAATAAGCCTCTCCGCTTAAAACGTGACCATGGTCAACATTTACGCAATGAAATAAATGCGAAATAAATGACATCTGAATACAAGATCTTATCTGCTGGCATCAAGAAGGTTGGACATGACGAAGGGGTAGTTTGAGAATTACTCCAGCTACAGACGTTTGAACGCAGTGCCCAAAATAATGTCTGCCTCTGGAAAGGTTCTCATTATACTTTATCCCCAAGGTAAGGAATGCATGTTGTTCTCATGTAGTTTCTTCCGGGGAATTCCTTTTAAGCGCCCCAGGAATCGCAATCCAGTATCCATCCAATTCGCCTTCAGTGCAACAATGTGTCTCATTCTATCAGCTTGCCAGCATTTTTTTTTTGCTTTTATTTCGAAGTCTTCGAGCAGTGTGTGGTCAGAGCCCCCTTGGCACTTCAGTTCGTTTCCCAAAAATCAATTAGCACCAAGTGGAGCGATGCAACTACATAAGTGCGTGCATGAATGCCCTCAAACTACTGGCTCTTGCCATTCCCGCCAAAAATCCATGCAATGGCATGTAATGTCTGTCGATTTGCGTGCTCATCTAGTCACTTCAGTCAGGGTTGATTACTTTCGCTCTGCGCAAAGATTTCCCACCCCTCACTGTCGAAACCACGACACCCAACAACACGCTAATGAAACCGTGCATAGGTACCCAAAAATAATGAAGATAGCACCATCCGTCGTCGCAAACTTTTGCCATGCACTTGATGTAATGAGCCGTTGGAACTATCAAAAAGTTTCCCCATCATCCTAAACCGCTCTCCTTCGCAGCTAATGGCATCAACTTACACTCCCTCGTGAAATGAGTTCCGCTGGAAAAAAATGTAACAAATGCAACGAAATTCCAGCACTTTGCCTTGCCAAGTTATTGATTGACTCCATCAATCTCACAGCGGACTTACGGCTCATTGAACACTGAATGCCCGCAAACTGAAGTCTACATTCCCACCCCCTCGCAGCCTTATTAACTAATAGAAATAGAAATGTAGCGTCACTCCGTCTCCGGCGATCATCGATGTGTCTCAGTGCCGCAAAGGATCCATGATTCAAAGTATTTCCGCAAACGAGAAACGGCGAAGATGAAATGAAAATATGAGACAATAATCCAATTTTTTCATGCCGAAGAAGAGCGTTTCATCATCACTGCTGAAAATACCTCATTTGTCGGAAGGAGAATTTAATTTTTCCTCCATTTCACTTCCCATCTGTGTCCGTGCGCGGTTGCCTTTATCGTTTTCTTTTTTTTCTGTTTGTCTTCATGTCGGAATATACTTCAAATCGACTGACTGCCTTTGTCGCGAGGCAGTTTAGACACTTTGATTTCGGCGGGCAAAAATTATTGGCGGAATAAAAATCCTCAGGATAATAAATAAGAACGAGCGAAATGAAAATGATGAATAACTCGTATCTGGGCTTTCATTCCGGAGCACGGCACGGCGGGTGTGTGTGTAGCTGTTTCACGCTAAATATTAATGAGCCACGAACACACGGACACATTAGCACTTTTCGCAGTGCGGGCAAGTTAATGAATCAAAATTTCACGAGAAAATAGATATACGTTGGTATAACTTTTGGCGTTCTGCGGAACTGACCCACAAAAAAGTGATGGCCACGACGACGAGGAAAGTGTGCCAATTAGTGACGCGAGCCATAAAATTATCTTTTATGGTTCTACGCAATTTTAGTTGTATTTAATGAAGCTGTTAGATGATCTTTAACACGTACACCAGCTAAGCGGTGTCAGGGAAATCATTTAGATTCAATTAAATAATCAATTGATGGTTTAGACTGGAATAGGGGTGCAGTACGTGTGGCACGTCTGCAGCTACGTGCTCTGCCACACGATACTGTTGGACCTCGTCCGTGATGTGTCTGGCGGCTTCAATGTGGCACAGAACTCATTTGGTCCCGCGGCAATTAAGTGTTGATACATGTGTGGTTGAATGGGAATTTTTGATATTCCTGCGAATCATGTCAGAAAATGTGTGTGAATCAGTTTTGTGCTCAGCAGTATACCTCTTTACTTGTCAACACTTGACAACAATGGAAATTGTTCGTTGAGACAATTCTCATTCAAGTGTCCGGGCGAAGGAGCTCATACTTTTTTTCGCCATTCAGGGGACGAATCCAATTCAAAACCGGAAACGACTGCCTTGGCATAAAGGAGGGTTTTGGCGTCTCCTAAGCTGCGTCTAATCCTCGACAAGAACAACAACAACGTCTGAATTCACGTCTTGACCTCAATCGAAAAGCGTATTCTCGTCAAGAAGAGGCTTTTCAAATTGAGCCGTTCGAAGGCGTCTTCAGGTCTGGACAAAATGAACAGAGCCCAGTAGCAATTTAAAGTCTTTACACTTACTTCGGAGGAATGAAAAAAACTGCCAATACCAACAGCCATTTACGTGCGCTCAGAATGAATCGTGTTGCTCTTATTTAAAATTGAACGAAACTTAACGAAAGTAAGCGACGTTGCGTTCATGGGTACAGTGCACCGCTTGTATTCGTTCGAATGCTTATATTGAGTGAAGTCCTATGTCCCTTCAAGTCAACATCAAATTGAACGAAACTCAACGATACCGAGCAATGTGGTCATATGGTCGTAGTGCATCATTACTGTTCACTTGATTGCTCATGTTGTATATCGAATGTATCCCTTCACTCGTGGTAAGAGCGTCGCATTTCCACCCAACTTATGATAACAGTGTATCATCCAATATATTCGTCACATCACTCGTCAAGGCACACGAGTTTAGATTCCACGTGCGCAATGGGCCGTATTGATCCGAGGTCACGAGCCTGTTCTTCTTCGCCATCCCACCCACAAATCCTTTGCCCAAAAATTGCGTTAATACACTTAGACCACCCTTTGTTCAAGCAATCTCGTCTCATGTTTTTTCCTCGAATCCACTTGTTGAATTCTCAGTATCGTCCTCTTCGCTATCAACTACGCTTCGACCCAAGTTTCTCCTGAACACTGCCTTACTCAGCAGCCGTATATGTACGTATTAAAGCGATTAAGGTTAATTTTCATTCACTTATCGAAAGTGAGAAGAAAAATGCACTCATCGCCAGGAATATACGCGAACGTGGCATTTCCTTGAAATTCTGACACTCACTGTGTCAAGACCATTGTCATATATTTTTACCACACAGATCGTGGATTTATTCTTAAATTAAACTTAATCGCCCACAGAAAGATGTGTTTTTCTTTTCCATTGAATTGCGATTGATAAAAATAACAATAAACACTTGTTGCTGCCGCCCGGAGCACTCACAAGTGCCGAACAATTACAGAAATAACCTATTGATAAAATGCACGAAATCTGAAGGCGATATTTATGGCGTTCATAACCCCAGCGCCAGCACAATTAAGAATTCATTAATGAACGAATTCCCAGCAGAAGTCGTGGCAAGTTCCACCCAGCACAGTCACTACGAAAGGGTTCAATAGCCGATTATGTGTGTGCACTTGTGTATCCCGGAAAGAGAGAAGCTAGCGTCCAATGGCCCCGCAGTACGTTGATCTCCTTCGTGTACACAAATCGTTGCAGCTCCTTTATCCTGCTGCCTCAAATTGAATCACTTACATCATGTGCAACCCCCGCGCCAGTCTGCCTTGCAGAGGAACTAAGCTGTGCGCTACCCAGTAAACAATAGCACATCAATTTATCTGCCACAAGGGACACGATGTCTTCAAAACGTCCAGCGCCTTTCATCTTCGCTTTTCCTGGAAACAAAAACAACGAAGGTTTAATGTTTCCTTTAAAGTGTGAACGAACTCAGGAACAAAAGGGGTCTTACTTTCGCATGCTTTCATGATTTCATGTTCGTGCAATGCATATGCATTCGCATTCGAGACGGGGTATTCCGTGAATGGGAACAGTTCTCGATGACTTGTGGTCGCGCCTGGGTGCACTTTATTGGTTTGAACTCGGAAGTTAGGCGTTGTTTAGGTTGGCTGTCGACAGTATTTTTCGTCGTGGGTGGTACAGCGACAACGCGTAGTGTGCGTGAGAATGTTATTTACGAGTGGTAAGGCCCTGCAGTTCTAGATCGACTCCGAACTCGGTCGGCTTCGTTGCGTTTCGTTGAGTTTCGTTCACTCTTGGGAGGGAGGGAAACGAATCGCTCTTGTTGCATTAATCGATTCTAGAATGCATCCGGGAACATTGAGATTTTGACCGAAGAATCCTGGCAGTGGTTAGGCAGGCTTTTCTGATCGATTTCATGGTTCATCTTCAAACTTCGGCCCCGGACCTGGTAGGCATTCCAGCGACACGTGCCCACCTTTTGGTGTTGTTCGATTAAGAGCGCGGATCGATCGCTTTTCACTTTGGAAAGGCATCCTGTGGGCAAATATACTCCTTGAGTCTGGTCAGTGATAAAAGTGGGACATCGAGCTATGGAAGTTGGCCAGTTCAGAAAGAGAAGCCAATGACCAATGCTTCCACATAGTATGCCACTAGTGGATGGCGTTTAAGCTGACACTTCAAAATTAGTGATTTCATTATCCACGAATGGAGCTTGTCAACATTCATGACGGAAACTGCTCGGAACTTCGCTGACCTATTTCTGGACAAGGAAAAACGAAATGTCAATCAATTGGGGACATCGGGTAAACATTTCGTAGTTCAAGTTATGACTAATCCGCATTATCCCTAAATGGGTCGCGGCCCTAGAAATCTGCAGGCCACTCGATACCCCGCCGCCGACTCTAACTCATTGGCACCTATGCCCAGCCGCAACCAAGCGAGTTTTTGGACTGGACCCAACCACTTCCATCTGGATATGCCAAGGGGACGACTTCCTGATTCACTCGTATTTAAGGTACGCCTCGTCTTGCGTGATGATGGGGACACTTATGAAACGTGCCCAAGCCATCGAAGCATAGCTCTTTCCGTTCGGAGAAGTAGCTGCTCGACATTGAGTGCCTCGCCTACTGTCGTGTTTCTCAACCTATCCCGGTGAGTGACTCTTCCAAGGGCCCGATGAAGTCTCATCTTCGTAGATTGTATTCGCGACCTTATTTCTTCGGTCATTGCCAAGATTTTATGAGAGTAGGTGAGAGTGACTCGGATTTGACACCAAGCCTGGCCTTTCTGCGCACAGATCTGCCAAGCTGTTTCAATATTGGTCCAGCTTGGCTTATTCTACAGGAAAGCTCAGCATTGCTCCTCCCATCACTTGTAAAAAAAAACCCGGGATATTTGAACTTCTCCACCTGCTTCAATGGGACCCCACTTACACGTAGAGTGCATTGAACAGGCGTTCACTACCATCTCTGATTTGTTCACTTTAACCTTACCTGTAGTGGCCGGTGGCGTTATTGGTACATGCGTCGACCCATACGCACTTGAAACTCGAGATCTGCGTTCGATACCTGGTCTATACAAAAAGAAAACTTTTATGGCCACACCTCTTTCGAGACATTGACAATGCTCAAAAGTATTCCAGTCTAGCAAAAGCTTCTCAAACTTGGCCGTTTAGAGTTGGCATAAAACTGTAGGTCCCTTCCACTCGTGAGAGAACAGCGGCACGTACAACACGAGTGATTGCAGAGAAGCTACGTCCTGGCTTTTTTCGGGCTGTAGTGCCACCCGTGTAATTTGTATAACCTTCATCCCAGTATCTGTACATGCGGTCGCAAACCTATCGAGTTCTATCTAAGAGTATGTGTCCTTCCATACTCAAGACATATGCGAGAAGTAGACGACTTAGCCTCAACTCTCTCTTAACATCGGCTGCACTGCAACATATAATCCATTTTCACCATAGTGAAAAGAAGAGGTGACAAGGCGCACCCTTGGCGATGTCCAATGCCCAACTTGAACTGATACAGTTTCTGTATAGCGACGCCTCTCAAACTCCCTCAGCACACTCCAGAGTTAAATTCGAGGCACTAGGTGGTGTACTTACTTACTTACTTACTTACTTACTTACTTACTTATCATGCAGACGACCCATGAAGGGTCCGACACTAAGCAATTGCCTTCCTTCGGTGACGGTCCTGGGCACGCTGCTTCCAGTTATCAAGGCCATCTTCTGCGATGACTTGGTCTCTCTACCGGAGGCTAGGTCTTCCTCTGCTTCTCGAACCAGGAGGCTCGGATTCGAAGACCCTCTTTGCTGGAGCGTTGTTTTCCATTCGCTCGATGTGGCCGAGCCAGTGTAGTCGACTGATTCTTGCCTTCCGGACTACATCCACATCCTTGTACAGCTCGTACAGGTCGCGGTTGTGGCTACTCCTCCGTCCTCACAGATGAGACCATATATCCGACGTAGAATTTTTCTTTCGAAGGCACCAAGAAACAGCTTTGCCCTGTTTTGCTTAGTGTCCAGCTGCAGTCTCCGTAAAGCACGACTGGCAGATAAGAGTTTTGTAGAGCATGACTTTGGTCCTTCGAGTCGAGGGTTTCGAGACCAGTTGTTTTGATGACGTTATTCGTGGAGTTAATACCTGAAAATTGTAGCTGTCGATTGTACCTCGGTCGTATGCCTTTTCCAAATGTACAAATAACAGCTGTAGACTGGTTTGGCATGCTCCCAGGCCTTCTCGAGTACCATTCATAAAATGAAAAGCGTCGATTATGCTTTTACACTGATGAAAGCCTCACTGTTCATCCCCCATCCTGTACTCGACCACAGTTTTAGAGTGCGCCTCTAGCAACTAAGTGTAGACTTTGCTGGGGCGACTAATAGGAGATATGGCCTTGTAGTTGTAGCAGTAGTAGTTCTTTTGAAAAAATTAACAATCATCCCTGTTCGTGTCTGGTGTCTCGCCAATCTCTCTCCTAATAATAATAATAATAATATGGGTGGCGCTACAGCCTGTAGGGGGCCAGGGCCTAGCTTCTCAGCAACCATTCGTGTTGTGCGTGCTGTTGTTCTCTCACGAGTGTAAGAGACCTACAGTTTTATGACGAATCCAAACAACTTCGTTTGAGAAGCTTTCTCTAGACAAGATATACTCATTGAGCATTCTCAGTAACTCGAAAGAGGTGGGGCCGTGAATATTGTTTTCGTCGCACAGAGCAGGAATCGAACCTATGACGTCGAGGTTGGGGTCGACGCACATACCCACACCGGCAACCGCTAATAATAACACTTCTCCAAAAGTGGATGCGATCAAATTGTGTGTGTACCGGGACCTAGCTTCAAGACCACCGCCTTTCGTTCAGTCAATTAAAATGTAATATTCGAGGTCCACTTCAGAACAGGCACATTCGAAGACGCAGTGATCAGGCAATGCCTTCCAACCACCTTCCTCCTCTTGTCAGTAAGTTTTTGTATAAGTGTAAGTTGCCGAAATTTGCCGATACTTGGACCACATTTCGTTCGTTTTCAACACAAACTGTGATATAAATACGTTCATTATCTTTGGCCCTTATACAAACTTGCCCTGCGGCTGAAGTAAGGAGCAACTTGAACAATAACTTAAGCTATGCTCCGGCAATAATCGAACCTGCACATGCCTTACGGCGCACCCATCCATTCAGCCAGACAACACCGATCAGCAAACAGTATACGAGCTCCTAAGATGCCAAACATCTTCCAAGACCATGCAGCTATGCAGAATGCCTTTGCTGAGCAACAACATTTGTCTTCTTCAATTGCTGCCTTAAAGTAATTACTACTCAAACTAATCTCGCAGCGAAAACAAACAACACCGATTGGCAATTTACGCAAGTAAGCCACAAAGAAGCAAACCCACTCTCTCAACATCCCTCAATCCCCAAACAAGTAATCGAATCTTGACCTCTCCCGGCTTCAAGCTCAATTGGCCAACATCGTCCCTAGCAGTCGACGAGTGTAAACGAACCAAAACCCAAAGTTCCTTATGTGAGCACACAAGTGCACTGAAGTGGAGTGTGTCTTGTGCGAAATGGGGAATATTTTCTTGCAATCAACTTAAACGAATCAACACAATTTGCCATCACCACATCCTGAAGCAGACAAGTCGTCCCCAAAAACTCCGCCCGAACTAGGATTGATAAATATTATTCCATGAAATCGAATCGGGCCGAGCAGCTAGGGCAGGTCTCGCGCGTATTTCGGGAACTTTAAACACGATTACTCATGTAGGGCATGATCTACAATTGCGATTTTGGTCTTGCTCTTCACGGCGGGGGCCCGACGCGGCGACGACGACGACGGTTGGACACATGCCAAATTGTTGTTATCCAATCCATCGGTTCGTCGTGACTTCTGGAACGTATGAGAATGCACGGGGACTAGATACATTATTTTTGTGCTCCGCTTTGCTTTGTTGATGCGGAAGTCTTTGTCACAGCAGGGTGCAACACCTTGTTCTGTGGCAGGGCATCGGCGAAATGGTGTCACGAATAAAAGCGTTTGTTGTGTACACTGTACACACTCGCCCAGGGACAATGTGTGCACAGTCTTAATGGCTGCGAGAATATACGCCCGTCTCATGCGCCAGTTTGCCACGGACGGACGAGCGCCTTTCGCATTGTTATTGTGGATAATGAGGAATAAATTAAATTTGCTTAAATAGTTTGCCATTGCGATTTGTCGTCCTGCATTTTGCCCAGACCGGTCTCCTGTCATCGCCTGGATAATTATGGAAATGCGCTTCAGAAACTATGTGCCTGCGGGAAGTTGAATGACCCGCAATGAGACGGTGACAAGAACAAATGCGTCGTGGCTTCTCGCCGGTGCGGCGGTGTAATATTTTATCGTGTCGCCGACGCGAATACGTTTCACGTCTTTATGGGCGGCAGACCGCGAGTAATAAATGGCAAGTAACGCGATAAGTTTTCTCAAGGAGATGAACTCGAATGGAAGCGTTGGGCTGGTTGTCTCTTGGACGGTGTCGATGAATGGGACGCCTGTAAAATCGTACACTTTTTCGCATCGACTTACGGTCTGTGTTAGGTACTAAGAGTGAACGATTCTGGTCGGAGCTGAGGAAAGGCACTTAGCTTGGACCCAGCTATCGCCGACTGTCTAGTATTGGGAGCGAAGCTCTACCGCAAGATAACTAACGACTGTACCCTTTCGCGATCCAACTGGTCGCGACTGCCTATGACCTTCCTTTCTGATTCCTGATATCGTTGCCCACTCTCTCCATTACTCAAGAAGGTAGCCCATGACGATACTTGAGTCGATTGAGGAAAGGGTTTAAAAAACTCGTGCAATATCGCTCAACACGCCTCTACATAGCCCGTAAAGCTTGGCTTAATCGTTTTCAAACAAACAGGGCTCAAGACCGCAGGCACATCTCTTCGCAAATGCCGAGGTATCACTTATTCGTTGTCGTAGCCCATGTCTTTTTGCCGACCAGGGTGGTGAGGTTCCCCCAACAATGCCATTCAGCTATAAGTCCAGCGATTGACGTGAAGTGTCCTGCATTTGATCTGCGTGACATAATTGATCTAATCTAAGTTCGGAGACAAGGCAAAGGAAGTCCTTGGATATACTGGAGCTGCAGCTGTCTGTTGTGACTGACTAGGGGTCCCACATCGAACACAGCACATACTTCGCTTTGTATACCGTATAGTCCCTAGATAGCTTAAGTATACTCATCATCTAATGCTGCTGAATCAGGTTTTTTTTTCAAAGGATGACAATTTAGGTCATGCGCGAGAAACGTTTCCAACACAAGCTACACTTCGAAATACTGCATGGCCCAAGTTCCCTTATAATAAAGGCCTTCTTAACGCAAATTTAAAAATAAAAAAAACATTTCCATGCGCCTTGACAATTCTGCTTTTTCTGTGTGTGTCAGCTGGCGATTGGAGCTGGTCAATATGGATTGTCTTTTCAATGGAACCCGCTTAAAGTAAAGGCAGCACTAGCGCAACATTGTTAATTTTTCGCACAAAACTTTCTCATTTTGACGTTCCTGATAAATTTGTTACTGACCTAGATAAAGCAGCGATCAATTTTAATTGCCAGCCGACGCAAGGACCGTCTTACTCGTGTGTGGTAGACGCAGTGAATCAGGCGTCCATTCTTGCGAATCGGGTAGACTCAGCTGCTTTAAATACTTCACAGGACAGTTCATCGAGATTCTCAGCAATTTAGAGTTTTACTTCAGTTTTAATATCGTTTTCCTGACCTAGCCTCGGTTAGCAGACCGAATATTGTTCCTCTAATCGTCCAGATGGAGCGTCGCCATTTGTCTGGCCGCTGTATTGTGGTCATCATCATAACATCATATTTTTTTTCAAAAGTAAGCAGAAAATGTCAAAAAACAAAGCAGACAGAAAAATCAGGCTAAACCAAAACCAGCAATGCCTTCCGTAAGAGCTCCACAGATGCGAAAGGAAGAGACAACTATACTTGGAATGATCTAGAAGAAATAATGAAACCAAGTTTCTTTCGTGGTGGGCTTGGTCCTCGACCAAGCGGGTCTCTCACAGCAGATCCATATATCAACAAAAAAACAAGAAAACATACCGAAAGAGACTTGAGATGAACACTGTTCTACTTAGACGTTAACAATCAATCCTCCTGTTCCCCAGCAGACCTCTCGAATGGTTTACAAGATTCCACTTCTCTATTGCATCTTTTATCCAAAGCGGGAAAAATCGATTAACTAGAAGCTAACAGCGGAAAGAGAAAGGAAAGCCATTAGAACCCTATATATGAGTAAAAAAAAACATCGGGCACAAATAGCGTCCTCAACTATTCATGACTTACTGGCTCTTCACAGCAGTGATTAGTGCAATTGAAACTACTCCCACGGATGCACTTGAGACTCTACTGAGCTTGAGTTCCGTAGACAATTTTGATAAGCAAATAACCGCTAACCGTGCCACTCGTACAAAGGCATGTCGTCCTTGGCTCCCACACTTGACTAGAATATATCTCACCAAGGTACTTAACAGAGAAAACAAATTCATAGACTTATCCTGGAAGGGACACAGGTCTATTTCCGGCGCTAATATTACCTTTAGCAGCGCCATACAGGAGATGGAGTAGGACGTGCAATAATCTCTTCGCCTGCCTAACAACTGCAGTGTCTTCCAAGCGGCTGTCATGGTGATCAGCGAAGCAATGTCCTGGTGACGGTGCTTGATATCCGCCCTCGTTATCTGCATCTTTCATATACTTTTAAAGAGAAATCCAAACAGTTTCAGGGTGGCGAGTTGTTGAACGGACTTCGGAAAGATTGTTCCTCTGGTGTTGGTTCGAGTTTTGAGGCCATAGAGTAGCTGAAAAACTCGCTAAGAAAACAGTCAATGTAATCTCTCGTGACATTGATACCCCTTCAGCTACCTTCAAATTGCAGCTCAACCTTCAAAACACTAGTGCCAGACACGGAAAGCAGGCACCTCTTGCCAAATCTGGCCCAACCTTGATCCTAAAAGACCTGACAACCTGATCTTTCTCAAAATAACCAAAATTAGTACTGCAGTGGGTATAATTACTGAATACAGCCTTATAGGTTTACACGCAAAATTACTTTGTCTATTCTTAAACGACTTCAGCAAGAGCTGCCTTGACGAAGAAGAAAAGGAAGTGTACAATACGTCGCCTGTGGCTGTCCTGTACTCGCCTCAGTCAGGAAAGCTGCATTATCTCTTTTTTCTCTTTATTTTTTCGAAAAGCTGAGGTCGCAGCAAGGCAACAGTAATACTGGATTTCGCTGACAAAACTGACTGGATGCCACAGAAATAAGGACACTGGTCTTTCCTTGTGACCCCAGCAATTACAGACCGCCCTTGTGGCTTCAATGGTGTACGTATACCTCAAACGTGACAAACAGCTGTCTTCTAGATTCACATTCATCAAATGCGTGAAGCTAAAATAGTTCATCCAAATTATCCAATTTTTCGAAAGAACATTCTAAAAAGTGTGAGAAAACCTCAAGCAAGCGGATAAATGAAATTAATAGAGTTTTGGCGTGACCAAGGGATGCCGAGATTTATCTTTAGAAATTCACTTTGCTTGCTTTGAACATTTTTCACGGCCACGACATAGTTCTAACCTTCAATGGAAGTCATCATATTCTACCCACAAACTCAACCTGGTCCTCTTCCATGGACTTCCATGGACGGCCTCTTGCAAATGAATGAAAAGACTGTCTGTGAACACTGTTGTCTCTTCCTCTTGAGGGGAGGTTCCCATGTTCAAAGAAGAGCAGAATTTCCAATTACGGAACCAAATCCTTCGTTGCCGCTGGACTAGGCGAAGAGGCGAAGTTGCGGCAATCGAGTTCAGAATAAAGACCTACCACAACGTCACCGCTGTTTGTCCCACTTCAGCCCACATGCATCTTCCGACAGCATTCTACTTCTCCGTGCATGTTCACTGTCCATTTGCAAAGAAAACGCTCCCGCTGCCTCCATTCGAAGTCAATAAAGTTGCGAATTTATATGAGCTGAATATTAAACATTACATATATTACCTGCCCGCCTGAAATTCCACTTCGCGTCCGATACGCAACGCGTAAACCACACTTTCAATGGATTGTGAAGAAATGAAACAAAACAACGCAAAAAAACAAAAAAATAATAAAAAGCCATAATAATTATTATCACTTCAGTCCATTTCCCAAAATAACAACCCCCACCTCTGAGCCGTCCTATGTGGTGTACAGTACACCGAGCGAGGGGATGAACTCGTACAGGCGAGATAATTGAGTACTTTCGTTGGATGGGGAGACGCCTCCTTAGTGCTACACCACCTCCATCCATTCGCCCGGAATTCTCTGAAGCAGCAGACTGTAATTACTCCGAAAGAGGCGAACAAAAATTGCCGACGTTTAAAACACCGTTAAATCGCATTGTATACAATAATAACCATAACGCCAGCGTGTTAAATAAAATGTGTCTGCATGCATTCTGTTTTTTTTTTTCCATCAACACGGTCTGTTTACAGCGGATAAGTTACAGGCGAGACCCAGTTTTGCGGACGCAGTGCATTGCACTTTGGTACGCGATTAAGTCGGCGTGTCCTGGTTGTGCGAGTATGACGAATACTCATAGTAATTTTATGATCTCCCTACATGAAGTTCAAGAATGCCCCGATCGGGTGAAGGCAAAATGTTTGGACACATTTTTAAGAAGCTTCGAGTTTTTGGGTCTCGTCGTTAATCAGGCAGCCTACACACTCGTACGCACACATTTCGTGCCTCGGCGGACGATTTTATTGGCCCAATTACCGAAGTGACACGCAACGTTTTGTGCTTATAGAAAACGAGTAAAGTTTATTGCGAAGACTTATTGGAACGGCAAATGAAAGTGGGCATGTAGGTCACACGGGTGATAATAAATTGCCGAAGGTACACTTTCCCGTCCTGTCGAAGCAAGGATGCGTGACTTCTTGGCGTATTCGGTGTTAGCTTTCCGTACGCATTTTGTGTCACCTTTGAGTTGAAGGCCAAGTGTGCTTGGAAAATGTTATTCAAGTCGAGAGGGAACACGAATTAAGTTGCCACTCAAATAAGAGTAGCGATGTCAATTGGAAATGTAATTGCCTTCAAATACAGCACACACTTCCGGGAAGGTGTCGATGATGTAAAGGAACAGGAAGGCATTCAATTTGCACATTCTAGAGATTGCCTGGCTTTTAAAGCACCAGACGTTCAGCAGTAGAATATGTAACGAAATGAAAGTTCTGGTTGATAGTTCTTCACAGACTTATGATCCACTGGAATCAAGGATTGACGGAAATAGCGCTCGCTTGTCGTTGATTGTGGAATGCAGCAGAATTCATGCAGTTTGAGGATAATCGCTCTTTCCAATGTTGAGCTTGAGAGAAGAAGTCTTCTGCAATTCGGTAGAGGTCCTTCAGTACTTGCGTCAACTACTGACAACTGTGGGCGTTAAATTGTGATCTAGCCCGGCCAGCCATTTCGATCGTGGCCAAAACTTATGGTTGTTAAGCTTGCACAAAGAGTGATTTGATCTGTGCCTCCAAATGACTCCAGGACCCCATATCATATAGCTCTTCCCTCGTAAGGTTCATTGACTTCTGCAACTGCTTTAAATGTTGTCTGTGACTACTCCATGCAACAGAACTGGCAGCTTCGACAAAGAAGAACCCTTCTGTTTCATAGTAAAACTTTTCCATGAAGAGTCAAAGCCTGAGCAATTATCGCTGGTTCCCCCCTCATCACTCAAGCTGTCTCGCATCCGCGATGACTTGATCTCCATACCGGAAGTATGGTGTTCCTCTCTTTCTCGAACAAGCAGGCTCGGATTCGAAGACGCTCCTAGCTGGAGTATTGGTGTCTGTGCGGTCGATGTGCCTGAGCCAGTATCGGCGATCGACGGAGTTTCGCCTTAAGGACTACATCCGCATCCTGGTACAACTGGTAGAGTTTGCGATTCTGTCCTCTCCTGCATTCGGCCTCCTCGCAGACGGGACTTTTTCTTTTGAAGAATAAGCTCTGCAGCTTAGCTTATCGTCCAGTTTTCAGCACAGTAAAGCATGACTGGCATACACAAGAGCCTTGAACATGATTTTGGCCCTTCTAGTCAAGAGTCTTGACCCCAGTTGATCGATTTGAAACCCGTTGCTCTTCTCCAGAATTTGAAGATTTGGTCTCGATTTTCCGGGCCGGAGGCCCCGCTGGTACGTGTCGATAGTGCCGTGCAAAACGTTCACACAGTGTGCTAGATGGGATCTTGTCCCATCTCTCTCAGGCGGTATTCGTCTAATCATAGCCAACTGAGAGAAAAATCGAGCCATCATTGCACCCTAGTAAGCTAAATTCGCGTCCTGCTTTATTATCAAATAGGCAGCTTTGAGCAGGGATATGCCTCTGTTGTCTGTGCAGGACGTAGGGTCACCTTTTTTGTAAATGGGGATTATGGAGCTGATATTCCAGTCGTCGGGCATGCTTTCGTCTTCCCAACTTCAGCAGGTGATCTGGTGCATGCTCTCTACCAGAACATTCCCCCCATCTTTGAAGAGCTCTGATCGTTAGCCGTCTGAGCCTGCGGTTTTGTTGTTCTTCAGCCTTTCGATGGCTGTGTAGACTTCTTCAAAGCTTGGTGGGAGGACTTCTTCATCGACTGGAGTTGAGATTTCGTGGTTACCTATCACTCTCTTCTGGTCAGAAAAAAAATCTCTCTTTTCTTAGCCTAGGGCAGTAGACCTAAATTTCACCGACAAACTTATCGCGCACCCTCCTCCAAATTATGTGTGAATTTCTTTTAACATTCCCCATTTATGCATCCCAGCCCAGTCGATTTTTGTCGTCCCAATCTCTTCTTCTCATGAGACTGTCCTTGAAGGCTGGGCCACTAAGTTGATCAAGTCCACCGTCACAAACAGGAATAGTATTCCAAAGAAAGTGAGCGTGGGCAGAACTGCTGGCATTTTCCTATAAGAGATGATCGTTCAAATACCCATAGGCGGGCCAGTTTCATTTCTACCTTCTTCCAAGAACTGATTTTGTTCCACCCTCCATCGCCTAGTGATCACTAGCAAGATCAGGGTACTCTTCCATCCAGACGGTCGAGGCCAGATTTCCAGAATGTTCGGTTAACTAAACGTGACCACGCGGATCTAGTCGATTGCATTGAAGATGACAGAGGCACATCAGCACATGCAGCTCCTGCAGAAGTGGTTGTAGATTCTGAACAGTAAAATGCGAAAATTCTTTGAAAGTGATGCTAGCCTCGTGCAAGCAATCGATCATGAAGAGCCTGCGATCGTGCGTTTGGCCCTCCGGCTAGCATACGGGAGTTCGGCTTATATAATAATAGTATGGGTAGCGCTACAGCCCGTAGAGAACCAGGGCCTAACTTCTCAGCAACCACTCGTGCTGTGCGTGCTATTGTTGTCTCACGACCTACAGTTTAATGCCGAATCCGAACGGCCAAGTTTGAAAAGCTTTTTCTAGACAGGAAATACTCTTTGAGCATTGTCAGTAACTCGAAAGAGGTGGGGTCGTGAAAATTGTTTTTGTCGCACAGAGCAGGAATCGAACCTACGACGTCGAGGTTGGGGTCGACGCATATACCCACAACGCCATGGGCCACCGGGAATTCGGCTTTACCGCCCAAAATCTGCAAAAATCTGCAAAGAATTACTGAGAAAATCGGGATTGTGGCGGATGCCACTGATCAGATCTGCAAGCGCTGCAAAACGGTTCGATCGATCAATGCTATGTGTCATCACAAGTGGGAGATCAATACTTCTTCTCAATGCCAGTGCGGCCGTGTTCAGTGTTGCCATTGATAGGAGTCCGTAGAGCCGCTCTGCTCATTCTGATGAGACCGTGTGATTGCATCCGGTAAAGAGTATGATTGCTTAGTAGCCGTTGTGCAAATTACTTTACACCGCACATCTATTCATTCTCTTCCAAAACTGGAAAAAAGCCACTTAAGGGCTGCTCGTCCAACAAAGTGATCCCAAAGAGGAACCTCGTTTTGGAGTATGTATCCACGAAGTCGATTTCAATGGCTTCTGGAATAGGACACCCCGAGAGTAATATAAAATACAAAATCAAATTGCGTTCCTTTTTTTATACATATGTACGTCGTTTATTTTCAACTGGTAATACATGAGTGAAGTGACAAGGTTCTTCAAGCTTACATCTAACATACGTTGTACAGAGAATTATAACAGTGCGTGAACAGAGAACAAACGAAAGAAACGAACATACGATGAATAATGTACATCAAGCCAAGCTAAGCCAAGCCATCAGGTGGAATAGTGAATAGTGAATGAATGATAGCGGGCCAATGTTGCCAATCCTGTGGTACTTTATTGGGACGCTTGCTCCGATTGCTGATGTTGGTTTCGGGTAAACATGTTTGTCTCCAAGCGCTGTACATGTTCCTACTATTGTTAGGCTGTTGTTCTGAGCAACACATGTAACTCGGGGTGGGTCGACAATTCCGATCTCACATTTAGTGCGAAGCCGAGTACAGAATGCTCGTGCACTTGAGTGCTGTGGTTCGAGCTCATACCATCGTTGAGCCTAATTGAGGATTACTCTGGCAATCTGTTTATTGAGTTTCACTTAAGTCCGAACAGTAGATTAGCCAGCGAAACGTCCTCTCAAATTAAAAACGTTTGCAGGATGCCCTCCTTAAAAACTCCCTGCAGTCGTTTGAATTGCATCTAAAAAGGTTTACACATTGTCTCAGCTCACATTAATGCCCCGTTCATATCGAACACTTCGAATTATCGCAACATTTTTATGCGCACTCCTTTCACAATTCTCTTGCAACCGAGATCCACGCCCTGCATCGCCATTCAAAATGCCCAACGTATCGTAGCCCTTAAGACGAGGTAATCAATTGTTCATCGAAGTTCAATTAAAACCATCCAGACACACTCACAATGGGCGCCCTTTGGTGACCCTCATCAACATTTCAATTTATTCATCTATTCACCAATCCAATAGGTTCGTGCCATTCCAGCAGAGACTGTGTGCCGCCCTCACCAGGCAAATTTAATTAATTTAACCGCCATTTGGTGCCTACCCACTGCACTTACAGTCCACACTGGATCAGTAGCAGCGCAGATTGCTCCTCCATTCGTTATCCTTTCGACTGATTTCCCTCCGTTCGTATTTATCCTTCGATTATGCTCGCCGAAAGCAATTAAAAGTTAGATACTTTGTTCCCTCGAAACAATGCCACGAAGGATATCCACTTTCGATTGCAGCTCATGCCCAACCTGTGCTACATACACGTCAGCAGAGCCACGTAGCGCACCTGCACTTTATCCGAAATTTAATTCCATAAAAGGTAATCAACTGCACTTTAACACAATCAATTTGCAGCGAAACTCAATAGCGCCCTTCGGGGCACCAGCACCAGCCACCAAAAACAATTCATTTTCCTCGAACATGTTTACCATATCCCAGTGAATGTATAGAGGACCAAACAATGGTTAAAACAAGGTGCACGGAGCAAGTGTACACCGTTCGCTTGTTCGTAAAATATTACAATAAAATCCATCAAGCATGTGTGAGTGTGCTCGCTTTTTATGAACCGGCTTTTGCATGCGACTTTATTAAAGTTTGCAATTTCCTCTGGGAAAACATTACATTTTTAAGCATACATGAAGACCCGCACCGAGCAGAAGTGACATCAGTGACAGGTGTCTACTGGATGAGGCGCTCTTTCCGTCGACGATGAGATTCTCTCCAGCGCCGAAATCCGGATCCGCCGAGGAGCTGATTTGCAAGCCGTCGCCATTGTTGCACAGGTCCGATGTGCACGATCTGTAGTAGACCTTGTATGTGGAGTCCGTCTGGATGTCGTTTAGGTACTGAAATTAATGGGAAGAGAAATGTGAATGAGTCAACGGACGTGTAGGGAAAATGGTTGGAAAATAAAAGGGCAGGCGGGCTTAGCAATGTGCGGAGCTACCTTATATTTCACATCTTCACCTCGCAGCGGCAAGGAGCTCGGCGTAACCCAAGTGCAGTCGGTGTTTCTACATTGGCGTCAAGGTGGATCTGTGTGTTTACTACGCGTCGGGGCAACAACATGATCTCGACCCAACTTGTCTTTGCGAGATTGATTATATTTGGCTTATAAGAACCTCAGCCGAGAAGCTGGGTGTTCACTTTATACTACATGTAGTTCAAACGCGTCCCTGTCTTCATAAAGAGGACCACATTTTCCTGCAGCGTAGTACCACCGGTGGTATTCAAACAGAAGCAGCAAAAATGGATTAAGTGGTGAATGAGGGCAAAACGAAGTATATTCTGCCATCAAGAAAGGACACACAACATCGACGAGTCGGCCAGAATGTCACCATAGCCAGCTACAACTTGGGGGTGATTAAAGACTTTTACCGTGGCTACAAAGCTAATAGAACGAACAACTTCAGAACCGAGACTAAACGCAGAATAACTCTTGCCAACAGCTAAAGAGTCAATTGAGTAGTAGAGCCCTCTCTCGAAGGACCAAGCTAACATTATAGAAGACCCAAGCCCTATCAATCGGATGGCTGGACTTTCTCAAGAGCGGATGAAGAAGCCCCTGATCTTTTCGGGAGGATAATTAGGCGTTAAATTTTTGGTTTCAACCACAAACTACGCACGGGCTGTGCAGCTAGACATGAGCCTAGCCAAGCATGTGCATATTCAACTCCTAAGATGGCTAGGCCATGTAGAACGCATGGAGAACAGGGCTTCAGCTCGAGGAGTCTTCGACTCCGAACCAGTCCGACAACGCAATAGAGAACGACCACTGGGCTGATGGCGCACACAAGTGGAGAAGGAAATCAACGAACTTGGCGTGCGAAATCGGAGGCAGCGGGCTATGGATCCTGCCCGCTGAAGAGGCTTGATGGGTGAAGCGCAGATTCACCGCGGACTGTAGCGCCATAAGATGAAGAAGAAGGAGCTATTAAAGGGCTCCTGTCTGATAGTCTCAGAGTTGATCGTTTGAACGCAAGGAAGATTTAATGCAAGACATCGATTGACCGAGTGACAGGAAGTTAGTTCTGTCTTCCACTGTATATGACTCCACTCACTGTCGACCGCTTTTCAAACTATAGACATGTTGCTCACTACGTAGTCTAGTCACTGCTGCTTCTTCAGACGCCGTAACCACAATCTAGACCACAGATCGTTCGATAATCAGGTCTTTCCGACCAGAAGAGATGAGGTACATCGTCAACAATTTTACTCCGCCTCTTCGCAGTAGACCACGACCCGTATGATGAATGTCATTAATGCGATTAATTTCTTCGTTTTGTGAATACACGTCTCACAAGATAATATGTCTTTATCGCAGAAAACGTTATAGAATTTCTCTTACCTTCAGAACACGTTGAACAAATATTAAATGATCTATACTGCGCCTAAGCACACCGGAGACTACCAGCAATTAGACGACAAACTCTCAAGTTTGCCTACACCAATCACAAACGCCAACGAGATGTGGTTACATTTTCCATCGGCCATCAAAGAGGTAACGGAAACTACCTTAAGCTACATATCATCTCCGACAAGAAACCCGTGTTATGTTAGCGAGTGTGAGCAGAAAAAACGTGCAACCGACGAGGCATACCAAAAAGCGCTGCAAGGGAAAACAAGTGTAGCACAAAAGAAGTACCGGGTTAGAAGAAGGGAGAAGAAAATGTCTCTCGCAACCACAAGCAAAAAATACGGGCCTTCAACAAAAAAGCCAAAAGGCTGGCCTCGGACCTTGGGAAAGGCACCCCGGGGTCTTCGAACTTGCGGGAGTAACCTAGTTACAGACCCGTAGGGAATAGTGGATGTGCTTAAACAGCACTTCCAACAGCTGCTTAGCGGGCTTGACCAAGAGAGAGTGGTAGGGAACAAGGAAATGCCATTTCAGTCGATGAAAAAGTCCTTCCACTAAGCTTTGAAACAAATCAGCTCCGCCATTAAAAGGCTGAAGAACAACGAAGTCTCAGGCTTAGATGGCTTACCATAGAAGATTTTCAAAGCTGGGGGCAATGTAATAGCATGCACCAGATCATTTGCCGAATTTGTGAAGACGAAAGCATGCCCGACGACTGGAATATCAGCTACAAAACCCTCATCTACAAAAATGGCGATCCTACGTCCTGCAACAATCACAGAGGCATATCCCTGCTTAAAGTTGCCTACAAGATCCTATCTAGCGTACTGTGTGAACGCCTAAAAGCAGTTTTGCACGGCACTAGTCGGCACGCACCAGTGCGGCTTACGGGCCGGTAAATCGACTATAGGCCAAATCTTCACACTAATGCAGATCCTGCCGAAGACCCGCGAGTTTCAAATCGACACTCACCATCTTTTTATCGATTTTAAAGCCGCATACGACGGCATTCGTCGCAAGGACCTATTCGAAGCGAGGACCGAATTCGAGATCCCGACAAAATTGTTCCGGTTGTGTCGCACCACTCTAACACGTACGCGATGCACCATGCACTTCGGCTCGAAGACCTCTGAGCCGTTTGAAACCTATACCGGATTTCGGCAAGGAGATGCGCTGTCGTGTGATTTCTCCAATTTGGTACTGGAGAAGATAGTGGGCGGGCAAAAGGCAACACAGAAGGAACTCTTTTCTACAAGTCAGTCCAGGTGTTTGGATACGCTGATGACATCGACATTTTCGCGCAGTCCCAACGCGCCGTAGTGGAAGCTTTCACGGCAATTGAGGAACAGGCGAAACGAGCTGGTCTTAAGGTCAACGAGGACAAAACAAAATATATGCTGTCGAGCAAAAAACGATCCGCGGCACACCACCTAAGCCAAAACTTTGCAACGCGACAGCTACAATTTCGAGACAGGAAAGGAGTTTGTCTACCTCGGGGCAAATGTAAACGCCACAAATGACATTGTAGGGGCCATTCGACGTAGAATCGCCCTTAGCAACCGATGCTACTTCGGTTTGTCACAACAACTGGGCTCGAAACTCCTGACTCGAAGGACCAAAGCCCTGCTCTACAAAACTATTATTCTGCCCTTCCTGCTCTATGGAGCCGAAAGCTGGATATTAAGTAAGGCTGCACAGCTGATTCTAGGTGACTTCGAAAGAAAAATTCTACGTCGGGTATTTGGTCCCGTCAGCGAGGAAGGCGAATGGAGGAGAAGATACAACGCGAAATCTACACCACATTTCGGATGGATGTACAAGAGGCGGGCAGAATTTAACGAAATGGGCATTGAGTACACCCAAGGGCCAGAGAAACAACTCCCTTTTTTTCCCAGATTTGGCTTAAACACCAAGACTATCTGGGACAAGGATCATGGGCTGGCACGAAAAGATTAACAAAACTGAACTTCACCTTGAAAGTAAGTAGACAGGTAATCAAACTAAGGCACAACTAGCCTCCCACTTGCCTCTCTACCGTACACCTCCTGTCGTGGCTGTCGCTCATCGTTCCAAGGCAACCATTTTGCAACAATGTACACATTTTCAAACCGTGCCAAGTAATGAACCGAAGGAAAGCGTTGCCACACCATCACGACAAGACAAATTCCGACCGAGTGCCAATTGTTTCATTACATAAATTTCCAAAAAAAAAAAAACCCCAAATAATCTTTGAGGTTCATCACCTCTCTCGAAAGTATTCCAGGTGATGCAATACCTGTCCCAGATCTGCGAGACACTTGAAGGCATTTCGGACTGCACTTAAAATAAACGCAAATGTATATTTGCCTTCTGTGAAATGTAAATAAATTACGAAACAAAGCGTTCTCACAGTCCACTGACTCCGCCATTATGTGTGTGCCGCCTTAACAATGCAGCACCGATCGCGCTTGCTACTCCTACGTAAACATTGAAGAGTTATTAAATGCTTAAAATATCCAAGCACTTACCAGCGGCTTGTCTTGACAGTCCCTGATGAATGACACGATCTTTCCAGGTGGATTCTGTAAAGCAAACAAAAAAGAGCCAATTTAAATAAACACACACGATTTTAAGGAAACGCCAAACACGGAAACGCGCGCCTCGCAGACCAGCTATCATAAATAAACATTTTAAAATATGTAAATAAGCCGCACGACTCATGTCACCGGTTCAAGCGGTGATGCACCGCACCTATCGCAGATAATTCACCCTCTGTCTGGCAGAATTATTACTCCGACTACGCTCAGAATGTGCTTTCCAATTTTAAGCGTCGTGATCTATACGTTTTCGCTGAAAGCCATCACATCAACGGGGACGATGTGGTGTTCACTTCTGTAGAAATTCGGCATTTCCGGCTGAAGGGAGAATCGCAGCAAGGGGCGTAGCGAATGGGTGCACGTAGCAGTTCATTAGTCATAGGGCAAGGTCCATAAATACGAGAGATGGCTGCTCAAGGAGGTGTTGAGAAGGAGAAATTGAATTAAATTTACAACACTCCTGCCACCTCTGGGGGGTCGGTGGAGGTGAAAATGCATTTATTATTTTAATTCGCTTTCCTCTAAATCATGGCAGCAAGGAATGTGGGTAGTGTTGAAGCTTGAAGGACACGCTCCTCGTGGTTAATTAACACAATTTGAACGCATTACTCCGAGAAGGCTAGTTGGTGCAGTTAATTCAAATTCAAGAGCTTAGACAAAGGGCCCTCATTCTAAGGACTGCCCAGATTGTCTTTGCCTTTGCGCTGGAAATTCTGTTCTAATAAAAGAAATGACGTGAAATGTCAAAACTGTACAAAAGTCCTTACTCTGCGTCCTTACAGGACATACCATGAGTTCGGCAACTCTAAATGCCAATTTCAAGAAGCTTTAGAGCACCGTTCCGGAAATGGTACCTTCGCTATGGTTCGATGTCCGTCTACGTTGTTAAGTTTGAAATGAAGGCACAACACTCTAGCAAAGATGACCTTACCAAACTCAGATTTAAAACAAAAATAATAACATAGGTGGCGCTATAGCCCGTAGTGGTCCTGTGCCTATATTCTCCACAAACCACTCGTTTTGTGCGTTCTATTGATCTGTCACGAATGGAAGGGAGTCAAGTTTCCAGCTTTTTCTAGACATGACACTTGAGAATTGCCAGAGACTCTAGAGAGGTGGCGCAGAGAAAATTATATGATCGTGTAGTTTCACGTGCGTAGAGCTCGAAGCACACACTCTTGTGCTTAGATTAGATTGGATTTGACAGTTCATGAAAGCGGTCGAGGGGGTAATGCAAGCATTGGATATCGTCCGACGTCGACTCTAGGACTCATTAGGTCCTATGCCCAGCCGCAACCAAGAGAGTTTTTGAACTTGGCCCAACCACTTCGTCCCGGGTCCGCCAAGGGGTCGACTTCCTGATTGACTGGTATTTAAGACACGCCTCGGCACACGTGGTGGGAATGAATGAATTTCAAAGTTCACATTTCACCCGCAACAGTAACCCAACTTGGTCTACCTATGACTTTTGTACACCACATTTTTTAATGAAGGAAAACGACTTCACTCCATAGCAACAAGAACAGGTTGCTTCTGCAGAAGTCGTTGGTAAGTGATGCCAAGTTGCAGTGGCCTATAGTAACACCAACCACGGGAATGATGTGCTTAGTGAATGTAGCCGTTTAGAGCGATCGGAATTCATTGGCAAAGCACCAAGCTCGTGGGCTCCCTTATATCACCCGGACTGGTTGCTGTGGAGAAAATTACGGTCATATTACAGTCAAAAGAGTTCAATAGACAGTCATGTTACAACGTCCTTCCTTTGGTCAATTGCAATGATTGGACATTTGTGACTGACACTTCATAGACTTGTGCGCACAGCTCACATAGTGCACAGTTGATTCTCTTGTTCCGCTCAACTTCTTTAAAACGATATCAAATTCTGTTTATCGAAATAGCGTTACTGGCAATAAATGGTTTTGTTTGGACATGATTTTGGGGCTTCAAGTCGCTAGTTTTGAATGGAGCTCCACATCTGCTCTGGATTACTAGCACGTTTTCGTTTGTGGAACTTACATTTTTTTCCCGATATTGACTTGCTGTCTTCTTCTTCTTTCTGTGGCGCTACAGTCCGGGGTGGACCTGGGCCTCAACAAAAATCCTCTTCAACTATCGCGATATCTGACTAGCTGATCTCTCCAGTTTCGCAATACCAAGTTGGTTGACATCCTTCCCCACTTGGGTGCGCCACCTTAAATGCGGGCGTCCTCTGTTGCGTTGCCTGACAAGTTCGGATTCTAAGATTCTTCGGGCCGGAGCTGTGGTGTCCATCCGTTTTACATGACCTAGCCAGAGTAGGTGTTGGATCCGTAGATGCCTAACTAGGCTTACGTCGCCGTACAGCCCGTACAGTTCGTGGTTGAATCTTCTCCTCCAGAACCCGTCAACACAAACAGGACCAAAGATCGCTCGTAGAACTTTTCTCTCAAAGAGACCAAGGACGTCTTCATCCGCTTTCGAGATTGTCCATGCCTCCGCGCCGTATAACAGGACTTGGATGATCAGTGTCTTGTATAGAGTAGACTTGGTTCTTCGAGAGAGGGCTCTATTACTCAGTTGCCTCTTGAGCCCAAAGAATCAGCGGTTGGCAAGAGTATTGATGTATTTAGTACAGTTTACTCCGGAGCCGAGGTAAGCGAAGTCCTTCACTACCTCGAAGTTATAGCTGCCCATTGTGACGCTCTGTCCAAGAGGTCGATGTTGTATGTACTTTGTTGAGGACAGCATATACTTCGTTTTGCACTCATCCTTGTCCTAGACTTGCTGTCTAATTAAAACAAAAAATCTTGCTGATCGTGAGTACGTTACGTTTCCTAGTGAGGAAGCAACCCTCGTAGACCTTTTCTTCAGACTGGCAGCCGCCTAGTGCATAAAGTTCTTCTAACTTTTCGTTGGCAATTCGTTCTGCCCTCCAACTCAATTAGCTCAGCCGGTGTGAGTCCATTTAAAGGAAAAAATTGAATTTAAAAATGCCTCCCCCTGATAACCGGCAAAGTTAAATCGTCGTCGAGATCGGCAAATCGGCTTTTTAGAATGTTCATTTAGAACCACGTCCAAATTGTTGCCAAAAATGATGTCTACTTCGCCCCCAGTCAACAAATTCCTTAGATCGCACATCTGAGTGAAACTGCCGTACCTGTGCACACGGCTATAAACCCCTCTTTGTTCTCAGAGGAGCGCGGACCAAACGACTAAAATAACAAAAAACTCACTGAAAGCGTATACACAACAAATTACTACGGATTGTTGAAAGCGGAATCAATAAAACTGAAGACGCAACATGAAAGCGGCCGTAATAACAAAACTAAACTGCTGTAGCACTCATCCGGCCGGAGATTCGCGCACACGAGTGCCTTGCTGCTGCTGGCAATCATTTCGTGCTCTTTTATTACAGGTACGCAGCACTTCGCGTAAACATCAAACGCGCTGCCTCGCCGGCTGTGCCCTCGCTCCTTGTCGCTTTTCACTGCAACGTCACGGACACTGCGGCTGATGCATTGCAGGGGGATACATCCTTTTATCCGAAATCCTGGCGGATTAACACGCCGTGAAACGTATGACAAAAGCACTCCGCGGCAGAAGCTCGACTCGTGCGCCTCAGCGGCATCTCTGACTGGATTCTCATTAAATTATGGTAATTCTCAGGGTCCGTAAGACACCCCCGTTTGCATGGAGGACGTCGTCTTCGTCGGGGAGCCTGTGTGACTGCAGGTCTGCCGACCAATGTGATTACTTTGCCTCCTCGTCCATCGCTCTTAGGGATGGTAATTGAATTGTGAACCGCTTCCCTCGCATGCTCACCGTATCCGGCGTCAATTATGACTGACCATCGATGACCCGGATGGCGGCAAGTGAGGAACGACCAACTGAGGGGAAACTTGATGAAGACATTCCACTTCATTATTTTTTCTCTGCTCAAACGCGCACTTGTGTGTGCCTTCGTTGACCGTTAAATTATGCGAAACACTATCGGAGATTTTTAATCTAAAGTGACTGTGTAATGCCGGCGTAATAATGGGAAGTAATAGGAAATTTTCAAAATATTATTTGAAGTGTTGGCGGGGATTTCCCCCGTTTAGATAGGAATCCCGGTTTTGTGCGCTGTGGGAGAAAAGCTGCCTTCCGAGTTACGTAGTCAGCCTTTCGCCGGAAAGTGGCTGCCCGGCGATTGATGGCGCTCTAGATGGAGTGATTGTAATAAAGCCTTTTTTATGTGTTCGCTAAAAGGGCGGCCTGAGGGAGTGTGAACATTTTATTAGTCCGATAGTTATGGGCACTTAAATGGAAACTGGTTGGCACGACCCTGATTATTACCGCCGAGGCGGGTGAAGCTTATGTGAACGGGGATTAAAGAGTGCATGTGGTGAACGGGAAAATTGTTCTCAGGCCCTGAAGTTGAACGGCGTGAACGAGGATGTTTTGTTTAACAACTTTCTACTGGCTTTGCTGCGGGTTCATTTGGAGATTGGAAAGTTAGCTTCTTATGTGGGCTCACGAGAGTTTGGGTAAGGGAAAAGGAAAAAAGCTACACCTCTTGAATCACAGACAATGCCGAGGCGTGCAGCTCAGCTTCGAAAAAATGGATTGGGCGTCGTGTGCAAGTCGACGCTACTGAATTTGTCTTTGACTGAATTGATCGCGAGTGAATCAACAAGCTTCCTGAATAGCTCAACGAACAGGAGACCGTTGCACAAGGTCTCCACGAATTCATGACCAGCACACGAACTGGCAATTCATCCAGACACTGTAGTCACGTTCTCCATTTCCTCATGATGAATTGGCAAGGAATTCCTGTAAAGTATCATTAAATCGAGGATAATGATTCACCCTCTATTCACTCAGAACTTTAAACGTGCCACGATCAAACGATGCTCCTTTCCAAACATTGAGCTATTCAGCCGCCGTACATGGGCGGCAAACAAAGCCATCGACTATTCTCCACAGTCCACTTAAATGTGTCACTGTCCAGTGTCCCACATGCAAGCACAGCACGAACGGAGAAGGTTACCTCAAATCATTTGTTTCAGTTTCACACAGAAATCCTCAAGTTATTTGAAACTCCCACGTAAATGCCGGCCACTCACTCGAAGGAGACCATCTGTCTGCTGTCGGTAAACCAAAAACAAATATCAAACAGCTCGCACAAGCCCAATTAATTGAATTCACATTGAGGTTAAATTCAGAAATACATCTAAGACGCTACACAAAAAGAATAATTTATCGTTTCGTACGCAATAAAAGATCTATTTTCGTTTGCATCGTATAAACAACAATTATAGTTCGCAATAAATCACAGGGACACCAGTAATGATTGGTGTGCGACTGAGGCTGTGGACTTTTTTTTGTAGTTAACCACCTAGCAACGATGGTTGCTCTTGTTAGCGTTTTCCTTCATTCTCAAGGTGATTTCCCCTTGGGAAGAGTCGGTACGCATTAAACTCACTCACGCATCGCTAATGAGGCGGCTGTGACCTTAAAGAGTGCGTCAGTACGTGGGGCTTAAGAGATCATCCCACCGACCAGCCCTCCGCTTTGTGATGTAAATGTACACAGGCATGCAAATTCCAGCCTCGTCCTCAGCAAGGCGGAACGTTTTCTTGTTTTATTTCATCGCTCTTTTTCCCGTCCTTAATTTTTGAACTTTCGCTGATGCAAGATATCCCGTTTAGTGCTACACTTCAGCTGGATACATTGATTTATGAGGCGACACTTAGGTGTTTATCACTCGGGGTGGAGTTGCTCGAGATCCGCCCCGGGGTTGGGGTCAGGCGCGGACTAATTGAAAAGGTCCCATTCGCCGCCAGAGATGAGGAGCATCGTAATTGATTGGAAGCATCCAGTTAGACGATGAATAATTCTATGCAAATGATTACAGCACCGCCGCGTCGCGCGTGGGAGAAAATCGTTTCGTGCCTTATCAAGATACATTCATTTTGTGGAGTGATAAGCTGAAGTCCCCGCTTGGCACTGTCTTTAAATAGCATTCCAGGCTTTAAAGGGGGCACTGAATTCACGGGCAGCTTTCGTTAATCTCAGTCCGTGCGTGAACGAGCTTAATTGCCGCTGAAGTCGGCAACTAATCTGATTTTTTAGTCGCCACCGGGGCTGCTATGCGAATGAAAGCAAGGCAAGGCTTTTTTTTTATGGCAGCTGGGCTTTTCCCAAGTGAAAATGCGGGCAAGAACTTAATTTGTCTCGCGGGACTACACATCCATTTACGCCGCCAGTGTGACATGAGTGTGATGATGTTGAGGTGTCATGTCGCGGCGGGTGGATGTGTTGCTGCTCTCATCACTGGTCGCTGACCGACGGGTTTTCTCACGACCCTTTAGCTTTTTAGAGATTCTTCTAGGAAGAAAGGCAACTTCAAAAAAAGGCTTTAGAGGCGAGGATGGAAAGAGGAAAAATAACTAAAAAATCATAAAAAGCGAACAACAGCAGGAACAGGGGGACTTAAATGATGAATACATTAGTCATCGTCGGAGTTGAATCTACACAGCCTCTGTTCTTAATTTATCAAAGGTTTATGAGACCGCAATCAAAGGACGTAGCAGCTGCACAAGTACTTTAATTGGGTAATCTACACCATCGGCTCCAAAATGGACAGTGGAGTTGGTTCGGGTGTGTTCTCAGATTCCCGCAACATCTCGAAATCCTACAGACTGCCAGATAATTCCAGTGTTTTTTTTTATCTGGGAAGCCTGTCGTCAGGCTAAAAATTACCCACAGATCCTACCAACACAAATGGTGACTGATAGCCTTTTGAACACGGATCTACAGCTCCACAAAACATCCAGACTGTAAGTCATCTCTCAATTCTAATCGAAGATAATTTTTTTGACTCAAGGGAAGTTCCCAAATACAGCAGCCTCGCTGAGGTTTTAAGTACTTGCTTTGCAATTATGACTATGACTCTGGTAAACACTTAGCCAATCAATCTCTCTAGAAGAGTTCCTCGCCACGGTATCCTGAATGGAGTAATACGCCGCCTTGACTCAGGTGCATTTTCTGACAACCAAGCGGTCAACCTCAACGGACCTAATGAACGTGATAAGATCTAAGTCAACCCGTGCAAATGAGCATTCAAATAACCAATTCTAACACTTTCGTTCAGTTTCGTTAAGTTTTGTTGAGTTTCCTTAAGTTTTGTTAAGTTTCGTTCAGTTTCGTTGAGTTTCCTTAAGTTTTGTTAAGTTTTGTTAAGTTTCTTCAAGTTTCGTTAAATTTTATTCGATTTTGCCGCCATACACACATCCGTCAAGAACCGGCACAGCGGTAGTAAAGCTTCACTCCGAAGATATGCATTTCCCTCTCCCACCGGTTCACTCGCATTCCATTTCACTAAGAACGCAAGCGAAAAGTAAAACAAAATATATTAACACAATACTCGTTATATTCGGCCACGTCTGTCCAAACACAACAAAGAGGCACATTTGGAATCTCAAGGAACTCGGTGAGGCTTTTTTTTTTTCTGACACATTCTCGCAGAAGTCGTTAAGGCCCATGACCATCTTTATCTTTTCCTTTTAATTTTTAATTAACTTCTTAAGGATAACTGTCTAAAGAGCAGCACTGTTTGAATTGAAGTGCGCCTGAAGCCGGACACAGACGTATACGGATTGAAAAACCAAACCAATCCCATTGATCCAATTTGCATGTACAAAGACATATCGAAGATGAGCGAAGTGGTGGCTTTAGGTGTCTCAGCATTGTCTTCTCCATAAAGCTCCTCTGTTCTCTGTAGCGTGTTTCAGGCAGAAACTATTGCGAGGAAACCCGCATAGTCCTGGATCGAGAACAATGGGTATCACCATCTGTTGGCTAAAAAAAAACTCAACAGCACTAAATCTGACGAGGACTGTGCACGCATATACGACGAGTGAGCCGCATCTTCGCGCTGAATCGC
Source organism: Eristalis arbustorum (assembly GCA_916610145.1). Lineage (NCBI taxonomy): Eukaryota > Metazoa > Arthropoda > Insecta > Diptera > Syrphidae > Eristalis > Eristalis arbustorum. The sequence goes on along the minus strand of OU744319.1, from coordinate 28,062,654 downwards.
ACCTTCCGAAACGAGCCTGCAACCAATAACGGTGTTTCTCGTCGCCACCTCAGTTGATGCCACTCTTATCTAAAAATACCTCTAATGAAGTCATCCAAAATCCACTTGTCGCCGGGGCGGGTGTAACGTTTGAACGCGTCGCAGTCTTTTTTTTCATTCTCTTACATTTGCATCGACTACGGTCTGTGTGTTCCAGTGTGGATGACTGTTATAATCTGCTGAATCTGCTCATACTAAGAACGCTCATATTAATTCCAGACTGAGACAATTGGCCTAGTTTGACCTAAGCTAACCCTTCACCCTTGCCTTACCGAGGGAAACTGCTGATTTTCAACATTGCTTGCTTCAAACTTGTGAATGAACGCCTTATGCTCAGGGATGAGAACGCAGAGCCCAGGGAGTGTAGTAAATTGCCCCAAAAGTCGAAGTAGATTTACAAAAGGTGAAGCAGATTTAAAAATTATATAAAAAACAAGATATTTATTTGAAAACTCCCCGCCAACTGGCGCAGATTTCATCATGTTACTATCAAATGGTCAACAATTTCTTACCTACCACTCAAGCCAAATGTCTTGCCAGTCTATGGGCTACGGCACAAATGGGCCTATGGTTATTTAACGAAGTGGTGTTATAGAATGTGACAGATATGTGTAATGCATCCTAAATAGAATTAATGTAAACGAAGTAGAAATAAGTTGCTACGGAGCAAATGCATAAACATTAATTAATGACGTAGATTCTCATCGCCGCTTATCCTCTAATAAAGTGCGTGAACATTCACTGGACTGCCATATGACTTGAATAGACATGGAGTATAGCAGTGTGTAGTTCCTTAAAGAGCGACGCGTGCCCATATACACTGGTGAGGCCTCATGGCAATATAGCTGCCAGAAATTATGATTCTTGCGGATGTTTGTGGAAACTGAAACACCTATCGCATGATGTGTGTGTTCCAGGAAAAAAGTGATCGCGTACTTTGTGAGTGATTTCGACGAAAATGGTCTGATTCCAGTGATTAATGTGGCAGAAGGTCTACTACTGTTTAAGATTTCATATACAGGGTGGACCATGTAGTGCTGTTCTTTTTTTTCTAAATGGTAGATTATTTTAACACTATTTTATACGGGCTGTACAGCGAGATCGACTTAGACAGAAGAGTAAAGATCCAACGATTGAGATGGCTATGTCATGTAGAGCGGATGGTGCTAAATGTTGCAATGCTAAAGAAAAGTCTTCGAATCCACCCCGAGGACCGGCGCGGTAGAGAAAGACCGTGACTCAGGTGGCGCACGCAAGTGGAAAGGAACCTCAACCAACTATGCGTGCGAAACAGGAGACAGCTAGCTAAAGATCGAGCTGGTTGGAGCCGCTTTTTGGTTGAGGCCCAGATCCACCCTGGACTGTAGCGCCACCTTAAGTAAGCTGTTTCTCCCTGAAAATCTTAACAGAGAGTCAGCGGAGTGAAATCAAGTGAAATTATTGAAAACTTATCTCCGAAGTGTGTGCGTTTGGTGAAAAGTTTTGTCCGAAATCAAGCACTTACTACGAATGCTGTACGCACATTTTTGAAAAAAAGTTATGACATTGAATGCAATTGGACAACACTCGTGTTGGGGCGAACCTCTTGCAAACCATTATCCACCCATACCGCTTAGGCCTCTAAGAAGAAAACTGGCGGACAAAGCCCTACATCCAGCCAGTGCCAGTTAACTAAATCTGCAAAAACGTAGTTACAGCAAGAGCCTATAGGGCGACGATAAGCCAAAACCTGATGAGCTTTGGAATTACGAACGCTTACAAGGTGCGCCAAAGGCACTCATCTCATGCCCACGCATCGCGACTGACCACACAATGACTCCTGCAGAAGCTACACATAAGAAAAGGAAATGCTATCTGTGAATTTTGCGAATGCCAAGCCCTAACAAGGGCGAGAAAGGTTTCTTGGAAATACCTTCCTTGCAGAGAGGGCTGGCATATTGTTTGATGTTGACCAGAAAAACCTAGAGGAGTCCGGATGTTTTTTGTAACAAAAGGTCTCATGGTAGGAAGAACAACATTTATTCGAGAGTATGAGTAAGCCGCGAACTTAAGCTCATCAGGACACTCTTTTTACGAAATTACCCTAGGCTATGAAGTTAGAAGGGTAATGGCATTATTGGGTACGCATATGTCAACCTTCAGTTTTGGGGTACACTTCGACTTGGCGACTTGCTTCCCGGATCGCAAACACTTCCGCCTGGAACACAGCTGATTGTGGTAGGTTTTGGAAATGCTTACAGAACACACTCGCAACGAGTGCGCTCCATCTTAGAGCCTTCAGTGTAGATTGCCTAATAAAATGCCAGATGTGCCCGTTGCTTGGGGAATTAGAGACTGAAGTCTTTTGCTAGCGTTGGGACCGTATACCAGGTTTGTTTTGTTTGCTATCTGTAAACAAATATTTAGTATTCATCAAGTGATTGAACAGACAAAATCATATTATTTCATCGTGTTAAAAATGTCGAATTTTGTACCAGAAAGTGATGATATGCGGAAAGCATACATTTTTTGTTTTCATTTGAAGAAAAGTGCTGCAGAGTCGCATCGAATGCTTGTCGAGGCATATGGTGATAATGTCTATCAGAAGCAAAATGCAAAAGATGGTTTCAACGGTTCAGAAATAATGATTTTGATGTGAGAAATGAAGAACGCGGAAGACCACTGAATTGCAAACGATATTGGATGGAGATGACACTTTGATTCAAAAGCAAATGGCAGCAATGTTAAATGTTGCACAACAAACAATTTCTGACCGTTTGAAAGCTATGGGAAAGATCCAAGAGTGTGGAAAATGGGTGCCACATGAATTGAATGAAAGACAGATGGAAAACCGAAGAAAACACTTGTGAAATTTTGCTTCAAAGACACGTAAGAAAATCGGTTTTGCATCGGATTGTTACTGGCGATGAAAAATGGATTTATTTTAAGAATCCGGAAGTCGGAAAAAATCATGGTTTAATCCGGGACAACCATCAACAACGACTGTAATCAGATCGATTCGGCAAGAAGATAATGCTGTGAGTTTGGTGGGACCAGAAAGGTGTGGTGTACCACGAGCTCCTAAAATTTGGTGAAACCGTTAATACTGATCGCTACCGACAACAAATGATGACAATGCACCTGCACACAATCAAAACACTTGGCTGGGAGCAGCTACCCCACCCGCCGTATTCACCAGACTTGGCTCCCTCCGACTACCATTTTTTTTCATCGATGGGACACGCATTGGCTGAGCAGCACTTCGATTCCTACGAAGAAGTCGAAAATTGGGTGTCTGATTGGTTTGCTTTAAAAGACGAACAATCTTATTGGCGTGGTATTCACAAATTGCCAGAAAGGTGGTCAAAATGTGTAGAAAACAATGGCCAATACTTTGAATAAGATCTTCTTACTTTCTTATTTATAATTAGTGTTTTATTTAAAAAAAAATATTTCATACCTGCTAGTCTCGATATCTCTCGGTAAACGATCTAGGATGGTGCTGTTACCATATGATGTCCAGCACCAGGCCTCTCTGAGTCTGATAACACTGTGTAGCAGTGCATTACCGTCATAGCGTCTGACGCAAAGAGAATAGACATCACGGACCTCCTTAAGACGCAACACTCGTACACAGATGAAAATGTGGCGAGTGTGGTCGAGTGGGAGACGGAACACTCACTTCTTCTTCTTAAATCTGAAAACTACTTTGATGCAACAGGGGACGTTGCGGAGCAATGCCAATAGACGTTTTCCTACTGAAACCGAAGACACGAATTTGGGCAACCTTTGGTTCGTGTAGGATCCCGACTTATACTACACAGCCTACCACACAATCGATCTCTAACGCGCCAAATTCTTAAACTGAGTTACCAGCGGTGATGCCGATAGGGCGCTTCTGTGAAGGACTGATGCTATGCCAACGGAAACAATTCAAGCACTTAAGGCCAACATCAGTCAAGTATTCAGTGAGCTGCAGCCCGAAAGCAGGTCTTGAAAAAATTGGTTTGACAGAATGGCCGCCAGCCACTTAAACTACGTTGTATTTCAGAATTTTTATGAATGTCTGTCTTTACCAATAAAGCCGTGATACATGAGAAGAAACATTAACTTTTGTGCATTTTATTGCATTTTTAAGTTTCCATTCAGCCCACCCTGTACGTCAGGCTTTTTCTTAGCCGAATGGTTGCTGGTCAGATTAGCTGCCGCTTGCGCGGAAGAGCACTTGTATGCGATAAAGTTCAAGTATCCATCGGCTCTTTAAAAAAAAATCACCCTAATGGACGCCGCTCTCCAACTTGACGTACTTCGGTACTGACTCCCTGTGATGTGTAACTGCGGCGTCGGACTTTGACTCCTGAGAAGCATGCCACTTATAAGATCCTTACAACATTTTTTTGAAATTCACTAAACCGGAATGCAGGACAAGCAAAAATTCCAATTGCGAAGCCTGTAGACAAAGTATCCTCGACCAATAGCTGCAACCTTCCGAAATTAATATTTCCTCAGTCGAGTTGGAAAGCCTTCTGCAGTTCACTTTATGGCTGATTGGTTGTTGTCGCCGTAAACAAACATCGCATCGCAATAAACAGCGGCAATCCTGAACTCAACATCCCTTTATCAGACGACGACGACGATTCACCTTCGAATGGTCTCCATATGGCAGTAAACGAATACAGTGAGTGCACCAGATGTCAAACAAGCCATAAACTCGCAACAAAATGTGTCCACCACCCGCTCGATGCTACTAACTGGGGACTTAATAAATGCTTCTCCACAAACGTGCTGCATATTGAGTCGGCAATAAATTCTCGTTTAATCACAAAACTCCCTCCCAGTACGGTGGGGCAATAATAAAACTATGTAACGCATAACAGCAGTAGCAGAACATTACATACCAAGGTCTCCTGGCGCTGAATGGTGCAGTACTTCTTTGAGCACAAGGTCGTTCGTTGTCCCTCCGATTCGTGGCTGGTGATGCATGACTTATCGGGACTGGGATCAACGTAGCTACAGGTGTAACAGCGAAGTGCTATAAATGAAAAAATAGCAAACAAATATATTATTTTTTTTCCTCCTTTTCATGGTTGGGACGATAATCCCTCCCTCATCACTCGACCCACAAACACACACACACTCATACAGTCAAGGGGCGGCGGAAAAGAATACATTTTTAATTCGAACGAGAGAGAGTCGTCGTCGTCGTGACGTCAATGCAGTCGTTCAGATAAAAACGAAAACAAACAGAAATACACGACTAACCTCGATCGAATCAAAGAAAAATATTACAGTCATCCACACGGGCACACACAGGCCGTAGTCGATGCAAATGTAAGAGAATGAAAAAAAAGACTGCGACGCGTTCAAACGTTACACCCGCCCCGGCGACAAGTGGATTTTGGATGACTTCATTAGAGGTATTTTTAGATAAGAGTGGCATCAACTGAGGTGGCGACGAGAAACACCGTTATTGGTTGCAGGCTCGTGGAGCACTTTAGGAAGGTGCGATTCAACGCGAAGATGCGGCTCACTCGTCGTATTTGCGTGCAAAGTCCTCGTCATCGCGTCGCTTGACACACACACACACATTTATTGATTGGCATTGTTAATGGACTTCGATATTATTTTGCGACACTTTGGCTTGGAACCACTTACCGTGAACGTCATGGAACGCTTCCATGATTAGCAGAAAAATGATTGCCTTGATTGGATGTGACATCTCTGTGGATGTGCTCGCCTGGCCACATGGACACTCGGTAATTGCCGGTCCAACATTGAACGAAACTCGATTGCGTTTAATGGAACACGGGAGATAGTCGCGTTATCGTTGTTTGCTTGCAACGAGGCAGATAGTGTAATTGATTCCATCAATGGTCGCGATAAGAATCGATGACAGGTGTTGAGTTATCGGTGTCGCTTAATGGAACATGCTGTGATATATTGCGGCACTCGGTCGTGGGCGATGACCTCGCCTGGGGATGACTCATGTGACGCTTGTAAATAGACGGTATCCTCATGAGAAATTTTTGAAAAAGAAAAACGAAATAAATCGCTAGCCAGAGCCATTTATTAGGTTTTCACATGAATCACACTGACCGGGCTTCGGCGACGAATGATTCAGTGTGCCTTTTATAACTGAGCGTCTGGCAAATAAATTTGTTCAGAACTTAGAGCAGGGCGAGCGCAGTGGATTTAACTCGTTTCTTTGGTCTGTGAGGTTTGTCACAGGAGACTGAAGACTGCAGCCAATGACACTGCCACTGGCCGTAGCAAGTGGGAGTTGAAGACAGTTTTTGTAACCCAGAGGGTGGAGTGGACACTACAACCCGTTCTTCTGTAGTGGGATGCGCACTTGGTTTACAAGGGAACACTGAACCGCAGATCCCTGCCTAGCCAGTTCATCAGCCTTTTCATTTCTTGGGAAAAGGCTGTGAACTGGGACCCAAATTAGGAGGATTTTGAACCGTCCTTCCAATATGCCCTTTCACAGTGATTTCTTTCAAGCTAAAATATCTGCAGTATGCGAAGCAGCATTTGAACTGAAGGAACCCAATATAGCCAACAGATTGATTCCAATCTCGTCCGACATCCAAGATATAGCCTCGAACTTCTGGACGTAAAAAACCAGTCAGGTTACGCTGACAGACCATCAGTAAAGTATGTTTGCTAAGCATAGTGACCCAATCCCTAGTCCTGTTTGCGTAGATGGTTTCTGAGGAAGAAGAACCACGATCTTCGTACGAGCTGTATAGCGACATTGCGTCTACGAATTTATCGCCTAAGATGGCTACGCCATGTAGAGCGCATGGACAACACTGCTTCATCCCGAAGATTCTTCGACTCCGAATCAGTGAAGCAAAGCAATTGAAGATGACTACGAAGCCGATTGCGTACACAAGTGAAGAAGGACCTCAAAAAACTTGGCGTGCGAAATTGAAGGCAGCTGGCTAAGGATCGTGCCAGATGGAGGGACTTTTTGGTTGAGGCCAAGGACTATCGAGCCATCAGAAGAAAAAGGAAGAAGACGAATTATAGTCACCATATGCTGTCTACCGGGGCGCATTGGCATCCAAGGAAACGAATAGGCGGACTGCCTTTCTGAGCTGCGCAAACACCCGGCAATCCATTACGCTTAGCTCTCTAAGGAGGAAACTGGCGGACAAAGCCCTATATCCAGCTAGTGCCAGTTAACTCAATCTGCAAAAACGGAGTTACAGCAAGAGCCTTTTGGTCTACGATAAGCAGGAAAATATCGACATCAGGGACCACCTTAAGCCGCAAGGAATTACGAACGCTTAGAAGGTGCGCCAAAGGCACTCATCTCATGCCCACGCATAGCGACTGACCACGCAATGACTTCTGCAGAAGCTACACATAAGAAAATGACATGCTATCTGAGCAACATTTGCTTTGCAAATGCCAAGCCCTAACAATGACAAGAAAGGTTTCTTGGAAATTACTTCCTTGCAAAGCGGACGGCCCGTGGCGTTGTGGGTATGTGCGTCGACCGCAACCTCGATGTCGTAGGTTCGATTCCAGCTCTGCGCGAAAAAAATAATTTTCACGACCCCACTTCTTTCGAGTCACTGACAATGCTCAAAGAGTATTTTCTGTCTAGAAAAAGCTTCTCAAACTTGGCCGTTCGGAGTCGGCATAAAACTGTAGATCCCTTCCTCTCGTGTGAGAACAATAGCACGCACAACATGAGTGGTTGCTGAGAAGCTAGGCCCTGGCCCTCTACGGGCTGTAGCACCAACCTTATTATTATTGTATATTAAAGCGGACGGCCATGTTGTTTGATGTGGAAGTGAAAAACCTAAAAGAGTTTGGATGTTTGGGCACGAGTAAGCCGCGAATTTAAGCTCACACACTCCTTGTGTGTACTTATCTTACGCTATGAGGTTAGGAGGGTAATAGGCTTCTTGGCTCTACGCATATGTCAACCTTCAGTTTTGGCGACTTGCTTCCTGGATTGCAAACACTTCCGCTTTAAAAACTTCTGTAGGCTTTAGAAATGGCTTAGACACACACTCGCGACGAGTACGCTCCATCTTAGAGCCTTCAGTGTAGATTGCCCACATAAGGTGCCAGATGTGCCCGTTTTTTGAGGGACTAGAGACTCAAAGCCTTTAGTTAACGTGGGGACCGTATAGTCTATGAAGACCGATACATTATCTCTCGGTAAACGATCTAGGATGGTGCTGTTACCATATGATGTCCAGCACCAAGCCTCTCTACGTCGGCAGCGTAGCAGTGAATTACCGTCATAGCGTCTGACGGAGTTGACCGTAGATCGCATTTGGTGACAATGAATGCTGTTTCTTGTGCCTTATTGGGTCTTGTAATATTGTATTTTTTCTTAGGGACGTAGGATCTATGAGATATCTTAGAGTTCACAGAATGGACCCCAATATTGACCAGATTCTCTCCTGTTTGCGTGGAAAGCTTCGCTTCCCTTATTAACCCATTGGCTTGCGTTTAGCCTCCAGCTGAGTTTGGGATCTTCGGTAACGCCTAGGTCTAGATATATAGCGCGGCTGCTTATTCAGACAAGAAATTGGGAAGATGGGTATTTCGGTTTTTGTGGTGAAGAGCAACAATGCGGCATATTGATACCCCCTGTACATTTTGATGCCCAGTTACTTAGTTTACTCAGCGCCTCCATGTGCTTCATGATTTCTTTTTATGATTCGCTCGTTCCACACCGATCACTTATACCAGCATAGGCTGCAGGTATAGACGGGGAGATCGTTCTAATCAGAGACGGAAACATCTCTGATTCCCTATGTATATCGAGAAAAGCCTGATTCCCTATATCGAGAAATATGCCCTCACTTTGGAATGAAAGTTGTCGTATATAGCCGAACTTGACTGGACTGAAGTGGATCTTCTTCCTGGTTAAACTCGTTAAGCTGTCTCCGAGAAAACCGCAAACAGTTAAAGAGCCAGAATGTGTGTTCCTTCTCCACTGTGATTTCTTCCAAAATACCCCGATTATCCGTCTTTCCCTGGGTTCCCCAAAATCCTTGAGGTGGAATGGAAGCATATTCACACTTACCATCACAGTGTCCTTAGTGCTGATGGGCAACATAAGTTAGTCTCGACTGCAACAGCAATGCGGGTGGCGGATAATGCGGATGACCAGGAGCATAACGACATGGCTTTTTGCGTTTTTATTTGACGAAGGACTTCGGAAAAGCCTCTCGCTTATGTAATTACAATGTGGCTGGCGCTACAGCCTATATTCTCAACTAACCACTCGTTGTGTGCGTGCTATTGTTTTGTCACGGAAGGCAGTCAAATTTGAGTAACTTTTTCTAGACATGAACACTTGAGCATTGCATGAGACTCTAAGGAGATGGTGCAGGGACATTTATTTTATCGTATAACGTGAACAGAGACACAGTAGTTTCGCTTAGAGCTCACATCGCCATGGTCGCCATAGGTCCCTCACTTAGTTACTCTACATAAGCTCTGACAATCTGCTGTGTCGATAAGTTCAGTCCTCCAATGGCGACTCATCCGTTGGCTGGCACTCTCAGACATTAACCCGTCAGACCATGAATCGTGATTCAGCGTCAATGAATAGATGGCAGGCTTAGATGAGCCTTCGAACGTCTGATCCATGTTCGGGTTATTTTGCGCGATAGCCCGTTGTACACAATTGGAAGGCCTGTGGTGAGCCTTTATTCTGTTGTACTTGATATAAAGCTGTCCTAGAAGTGGCTGAAACAAGTGTTAAACACCCAGACAAGAAACTGTGGTAATTTGGGAAGCGCTAGAGCCACACTACGGGCAATAGGTCACAGTATGTCTTCCCTGACAGCGTCACAAGTCGCGCCAGTTGAAGTGTGGACCATGCGACTCTTACTCTTTATTTCAGTTATTTGATATACGATAGAATACAAAGTACTGGCCTGCATGAACTGTGATCATTTGGAAGGTGATACAGCCCGTGGAGTGGCAGGGTCTGGCTTCTCAGCAACAACTCGTGTTTTGCGTGCTACTCTTCTGTTCTGGTCTGAGTGGATGGGACCAACAGTTTCATGCCGACTCCGAACGGCCAAGTTTGAGAAGCCCTAGACAAGACTCTTTGAGCATTGTCAGTGAGTCGAAAGAGGTGGGGCCGCGAAACTTAATTTTGTCGTACAGACCAGGTATCGAACCTAGGATGCCGAGGTTTAAGTGCGTTGGAATCGCCGCACTTACGTCACGATACGGGCCACCACCACAACACTGCGTGATCTATAGCCTACAAATTGAACGGAATCAAATCTAACAAAACTCCTCACACATTTCGTAGTTTCCATTCCGTAAAAAATATTTTAAAATAAATAATTCTGTGTGTTAAGCGATTGAAAGCAACGTGGTAACATCCTCTCTTTCTTCTTCTTTGTCTGGTGCTACAGTCCGGTGTGGACCTTGGTCTCAGACAGCATGGCTCTCCACCTAGCCCGGTCATGTGTTTGTTGCTTCCAGACACGCACTTTCTACTTAATAAGAGGTCCCGTTCTAGCTGCGTGCGCCATCGGAGTTGTGGTAACATACTGACTTCATTTCACTACCTCTAATTGCACACAGCCACTACCCAACTCTTGTCCATTATGCGTGAGCTGAGTATGTCAGAGCCTAATGTAATGAAGGTCTACTGAACTGCGTTTTAAGATTCCCACAATTAGCTGACGTTACCTTAAACAAACCAAATCACTTTTGATTTCTAACGAAGCACTTTTAATGTTCGCAAGGTCTGCATAAGGTCTGTTTCACTTAACTTTACACAAATCAGCAGATAGCCTTTTTCTGAAAATTGAATTTAAGCTCTTTTTCATTCATTAGCTCATTGCCAAGCGAGGAAATTCATTTCACAGTCTTTTCTCTGTTCTTTTCTTTCATTGCAGAACGATCGATTCGAGCCAAGATCCCCTCTCTTCCACGACGAACGCAAAACGCCTCCATTAACACCAGCACCACCGTCTACTCCCCGAAGTAAGACCAAAGGTTCGTATACTCAACCACTTCCCCTACCAGCCCACCCACTGTACTCACGAAACGAAAAATGCCCTGATTACCATAAATTACAAATTTGTGACTTTACCATAATTCGTTGGAAAATATTCGGTTGTCCTCCGTGCTTTCTGGCGGCACAGTGCCTGGGATAAGGCGGTGCCGTCGTCTAGGATCTCTGGAAAGGGGGTCTGCCATTTGAAGACGTTTGCATTTTCGCCTTTCAATCAATTTCACATAAATTTGAATATGCACAGTGGTAGATACACACGCCAACGTAACCGAGTCTTCCTTGTTACTCAACAGATTATGGGTGACCGAGAGCAAACGAGGGAACACACCGAGATACGGTCTCTTTGCAAATGACGCTGCGAACAGAAGTGGGCGGAAAATGTTTATAATCTGTATCCGTCGGCACAGAAATTGAATTCACGTTTTTTCTTTGCCTTCCAGTTCATTCAATTGACGAGGTGGACTTAATATTGCTTTCTAGGACAATTTTTTTATTCAGAACTTTTATTTTAACGACGCTCCTCTTTTTATGAAGGGTATGAAATAAAACATTCAGTCCCGTCGAATCGGATGGCATGATATTCTTCTTTTCATCCGCAGCACTTTGATGGGGCGATTTTGAATTAGGTGATATTGTGAAAGGCGGCATATGATTTAAGAGGAGACGTAAACAGATGATGCGGTTGGCTTTGAGGTCTATTTTTGATTTTGTTTCCGCGGTTAGGATCGGGAAGGTGGACGCTGGACAAGCAGTTCTCGGACAGAGGGCCGTTTTGGGAGTTGCTATGGCTGAACGCTCGACAAGACAACATGGCTGGACACTGGGGACAAAACCCTGCGCAGCATCGAACTCACTCATCAATCGTAACCAGAGAGACTTAATCGGTAGGCAGAGAGACAGTGTTCCGCACGGCGATCGGACTGAAATGACACGTAACCATACCCGAAACTTCGGCAACAGAAAGAGTGACACATGCCGCAACATTTCAGTGAGTATGTGTCAAATGGCGTCGACCCAACCTCGATCTGTCTACAAAAAGCTTCTCAAACTTGGCCGTTCGGAGTGGACATAAAACTGTAAGCCCTTCGTCTTGTGAAAGAACAACAGCACGCACAACAAGAGTGGTTGATAAGCTAGGTCTGGCCCCTCTACGAGCTGTAGCGCCACCCATATTTTTATTATTATGTGTCAAACAAAACGTTTCCACGATTCTCAGACACGTTGACACAGTCTCACGGCGCCGGAAATTCACTTTGAGATGGATTTCTCAACCAGCATTCCCCCCCAGATCAAATTGGGAGTCTGTTCAGCAGACACTGTCTAAAACCCAACCAATCATTTCGTTTACCTACTTTGTGAGCCTTGCCGATTAGGAAAGTATTCTGTTCGGCAAAGAAATCTAATCACTTCTGATAACCAGTTGGTGCTCACATTGAGCTCAAAATAAAGTGAAGAACCAAATTTCTTGCTTCAGTTGGTAGTTCATCGGCCAGACCCTTCGTCCTTTCCTTTAACGACGCCAAGAAACCGTGTCCCACGGGCATACTGCTCGCCTTGATGTCCCCCATCGCAATTTGTGACTTCGGGACAAGCTCACTTCAAATGTAGGAACCACTCCGGCATAGTCGAAGATTCTTTCCCACAAGCCCTAGAGCCCTCAATGCACACGGCAGATTCCATCACTCCGCCCGCTCCTCGCTCTAAAAAAAATGTACGATCAATGTAGTTGCCATCTACTCTTAGTGGCCAATCGATCCTCTTCGGGAAATCACATCACGTTCGAACCTTTTCTCACGATCAACGATAACCCGCATTGAATGCCTTTCCCAGAGGCACCCAAATACGAGACAAATGAACTGTCACCGCATTGATGCAATTGAGCTCGCTCGTCCACTCGTAGCTTCAAAACCTTTGGCCTGTGCTTCATGAGCATGAAGCTATCATATTTCGAGTGCGCCCGGGTTAAGCATTCAAATTCCTTTGACTGCAGCACAACGAATGTGTACAGATCCTTGCGGCTAGTGGACGCGGCTCTTCCGCCCAGTCCGATACTTCCACGCTTCGTTTCAATGCTTGGCATTGCTCTTCTTCGTTTTCTGAGGTACTGTCGCTACTCAACGTTAAGTTGGAATAAACAACAGATACCGAGTCGATAATGATAAATGGCCGTCAGTTCGGTTGTGTCCGAGTCAAAAAGGAATTGGGATCACGACGACTTGAGAAAATGGCTTCGGACAGGAGGGATTGGCATTGCAGCCAATTTCTCAGCGAGATAGACAGAAAGCCCGAAAAACTAAGATTCAGGCTGCCTCATCACTAGAGACCTGCTATTGATAGTCGAGAGTGAGCCTCGAAAAATTTCTTTCATCGGCGTTACCACCGGGCACTTTGGCCTTGGAACTAGATGGGGTGTTCCATGGCCTTCGTTGAATCTCCAACGTTCTACTCTTTTATAGATTCGCCTCCAATTGGGAGTCTTTTCCACTTGTATGGACCATCACTTCCGTGGGTATCCACTATTGGGCTATCCTACCGGCGGGTAGTGTAAAACTCTTTCGATTGAAGCAGACAATCCTGCCCCCTACAAGGCCCAACCCTTTACCCATTGAATCGAAAAAGGGCGTGGATAGACTCAAGTCGATGTACACCCTCATAGTTGCATATTCCGCCCAAAATAGAATCAACATAAGCAGGAGCAAGAATGGATGTTTCCAATAAACAAAGTTGATGGCTTTTAGAAAACATTTCCCATGCTCAACGTATATCACCCACAACAAATAGAGGCTGTAAATGGTTAATTCCACAAACGACATTCCAGTGGAGATCCGACTTGAACCACCTTTGGCAACCGATGTTACTTCGGACTGCCGAAACAACTCCTGACTCGAAGGACCAAGACCATGCTCTACAGAAGACTCCTATTTTGCCAGTCCTGCTTCATTGAGCTGAAAGCTGGAGGGTAAGCCAAGCTGCAGGGCTTATTCTAGGTGCCTTTGAAAGAAAAATTCTGCGTCGGATATTTGGTCTTGTCTGCGAGGAAGGCGAAAGGAGGAGAAGTCACAACTGTGAACTGAACGAGCTGTACCAGAATATGGATGTAGTCCGAAAGGCAAAACTCCGTCGATCGCTCGGCGCGCTTGGCTCGGCCACATCGACCGCACGAATATCAATGCTCCAGCTAAGAAGGTCTTCGAATACGAGCCTCCTGGTTCGAGAAGGAGAGGAAGATTGAACCTCCGGTAGAGAGATCACAACGTGATCTTGATGAAGCAGCGTGCTCAGAAGCGTCAGGCACCAAGGCATCAATAGCTCAGACTCGAACCATTCATGGGTCGTCAGTCTGACAAGTCAGTAATTAAGTAAGTAAGTATAGCAAACACTGAACTGTGAAGGTACTACAAGCCCTAGTTCCCTCTTTCTTCTGTGAGCTTACAGAGAAGAAGCCTACTTGAGGCAACATTTTTTATGGACTTCCCATTCAGGCCTCGGTGCTCATCAAACAACACAACTTGATCTTTAGATCTTCGGACTGTTTTTTTTTTTTTTTTTCTAACACTCAAGACATGCATTTGGACCACTTCTGGTACATGTTGGAAAGTGTGCCATGGCACAGAACCCCATGCCATAATGTAGTGTGTCAAATTCCCAAATTCAGTTTTCAGTCTTCTTCTTCTTATGGCTCTACAGTTCAAGCTGAACCTGGGCCTCAGCCAGCTGGCCAGCTGCAAGTCAGATTTGAAATGTAACCACCGATCTACGACTACGACAGACTTCCGTTTGCAGAAAATTTGTGACAGAGCGGCTGTAGTTCAAAAACTGAACTCGGGGTGTGTGCCCGGATTCACGACTCCCTAAGCGTGTCTTGAAAGCACCAGGCAAACGACCGCTTGGGACGAGGTGGTTGACTGAGTCCAGTCAATGCGAAGGGATCGAGTGGTCTTATAGTGGAACATGTGGGTCACTCGAGATGATGACGATGATTACAAATGTCCATAAATTGAGCAACACACTCGCACATTTAACCGAGGCAAGATTTGGTTTCAAATTAATCTCCGATCAAGCAAATGTGATCATTCACGATATCTTCCATTTCCAAAAGAACATTCAACAACAAGCAACAACTGAGTCGCCAGCCGCCCTTGTATTCTCACTCCACCCGACTCGTTGGCACTGATACACAGAAGTATTTGAATTCGCTCTGTACCCACTCTAGAGTGAACATCTAAGAACGATAAATGTTCGCTCCACGTTCCTTTATTACGCAGCATCCTCATGTCACCTGTGCACGAAGTGATTCCCTTGTATGTAATTACTTGTCGAAGCAGAATTTACGAGACGTTTTTTCTCCCTCGCATTCAATAACTCCACAAAAGCAGTGCCCTGACAACGTGAAGGTTATCCTCGAACGACTCACTCCCTGGGCACGCTTACCTGCCATTGAATTCAGTCGCTTGCTTGAGAAACTCACGGGAACGCGCGGTGGTCAATTAGATGAAAAAATTGTCTGCACACGTCGAAGGTGTGCTTAATTTTGACAACTTTCTCATATCCACCCGCGCACACATAACGCCCCGAAAATCCCAACCAGATCCAGGCACACGGCTACGGTGAGTCCCCGATGTGATGAACTCATTTCTCCATAATTCACAAATCCACCTTCGCTTGATTAAGATACTCACGAAAGGTTAAAAATACAAATTTTCCCTGCCGAGGGGAAAGTGTATCGTGCCGTCGCGAACGGGGCACGGCGGGGTGCCGATGAAATGCGCGATGCGGCATACTCACCCCATCAAAGGTGTTAGTTACGGCGAATTGAGTTGATTCGTGAAAATGTGCCTTTTCGTGCGAAATGAGCAGTTCTCCTTCATTGAAGACGAACGACGCAACGAGTGATGGGTGCGCGCTTGCGATCGTGATTATGGAAATGTGAATGCTAAACAAATAATTGACGCGTGTGGGTGGAGGGGGCGGGTAGTGTTTATGTTTCACTGTCTAAGTTGATGCCCGTCTATTTCTGATTTCGCGAAAGTGCGCCTTGCTTGTGCCAGGCTCTGGAGGGGCATTATTTTCGGATTCGGAATTATTTTCGGATAATAGGAGTGTGTTTTTCCTTCTCGATGAAAATCCCCGAAGGGCGATTCAGTGGGCTGTTATGTTATGGCGAGAAGGCATGCAAATAAGCGAGCAGCTTTAAAATAAGAAAACAAACCTTGTCTATGATCAAGGACACAACATATGGGCAATTTAGGGAAAATATTCCGTCTGATCGTCTGCTGATGAAGAGAAAAATCATCAATTCGGGACTTTTAGTTCGCGCGATTCGGGTGTCAATCGGCGAAAGCGCTTTGGTACGCGTCATGTGTTGAAATGCGACACGACAACAACACATCGACTGGCTGAAAGACGGGCGAGTAGGAGCGAACGAAGACCGAAGGCCAGCGGAGAGCGAAACTAATCATGTGAGTTCTTGAAGATTTTCGCAAGCTCATAAATTGCACAGACCACATGAATCACTCGACTGTTCTAGTGCAGACAATATTCGAGTTGTTGAGTGTATTTATTCGCATTTCACTTCTAAGCGATTTTAAATTAGATCGTGTTCATGCTGATCCCACGATGGGGGGGCGTACAGTTGGACGCCGATTCCACAAGGCGCAGTCTTCGGGTGTCGGGAAAATACGAGATAGTGTGACAAGGACGAACCTTCGGTCGACCCGCCACTGCGAGCACTGACTACGCCGACACTGATTGATGGGTAAAAGAATGTCTAGGTATCATCAGTGTGAAAGGCAGGAACGGAACTGAAAAAACAAAGCGGATGTAAATGGGAACCAATATCCCGCATTGCTTGGGCATACTGCAGTCGTTCTAAGTTAAGGTCAAGGACATGAAAAAAAATGTGTATTCTTGGGACATCCGTCTACTCTATTTGTCGGATTAAAACAGAAGAGAAATTATAAGGCGACGATGGCGATGAATAGCTGGCTTAGCATCACTGTGGTTGTTCGAAGATGAGCTGCGGATGCATAATGACTAATAGTTGGCTCAGCACTTATGCGAGAGTTTAGAAAATGAGCTGCAGATGTTATTGTGATCTTCAAGCAGACGCCGTTGCTTACTTTGCAGTACGCTTCTGAATGGCCCATCATGGTGATCGCTTGGTTAATGTTTACGAACTGTTGACCGGATGCTATGCTGGGGTATTGCACTTAGCTTGTGGTTGCAATATTTCTGCTGTTCTTACCTTAACCCTTGACAATCATGTTGTAGAGAGCGAGTGGGGTGGGCGCAAATGAAAATGCAGAAAACAATTAAGCACTTGTTTGACAGGCGTTGTTATCTTTAATTCGCTACGAAGAGAAGAGAGCTAAAATTGCATTCTGCTTGTATTTATAGCAAAGCGAGATTCCGGTCGATAACCTGATCAGATGGTCCGAACATTATTATTTTTGTCAACAAAGGTCGCTGACTGTATGATCAAGCTTCAGTTCTGAACAGGGTGCTTTGAATGTGAATTAATATGTTCTTTTTAATTTCGCCTAAAATGTTGACTGCAGTATTCTCAGGCAATAGCTTGGAGTTTAGAAGCACATCCCGCTTCACATTCCTCTCATGGATATGGGTACGGTGACCAAGTAAAAAAGGAGACAACTTTCAATTAACTTAAGCAAGCTTATTGAAAATATTATTATTAGTAATCGTGCCGTATACACTTTGTGCTAAACCTACCGAAGAAAGTACACGGTGGGCCATCTAGTTTTTCTAGCTTATTTTGACACTGACAGATGTTTCTCAAACAAGTTCTTTGCAGAAAGTCGGATGTAAGGCAAGAATGATATATAGATTGCGCCTTAACTGACAGATCTGACGTTGATCGGGATGAGCACGGTTGAATTGATCTTTGTTTAAAAAAAATGATTATGTCTAGTACTTTTTTTGTAAAGTTAGCAAAGTTTTATTGCAAATCATTTCATTTTCATAAAATTGTATACCGCTAATCTCGTTTTACGTCACCGAAAACATTTTCCTACTCATAGTTTCGGCTACTTTTTTTCATTTTCGTATGTAACTTCTTCTTCTTCTTCTTTGCGTGGCGCTACAGTCCGGGGTGGATCTGGGCCTCAACCAACATGCCTCTCCAACTAGCGCGATCCCTGGCTAGCTGTCTCCAGTTTCGCACACCAAGTTGGTTGAGGTCCTTCTCCACTTGGGTGCGCCACCTTAAACGCGGGCGTCCTCTGTTACGTTGCACGACAGCTTCGGATTCGAAGATTCTTCGGGCCGGAGCTGTGGTGTCCATACGCTCTACATGACCTAGCCACCGTATGCGTTGGATCCGTAGACGCCTAACTAGGCTCATGTCGCTGTACAGCCCGTACAGTTCGTGGTTGAATCTTCTCCTCCAGAACCCGCCAACACAAACAGGACCAAAGATCGTGCGTAGAACTTTTCTCTCAAAGAGACCAACGACTTCTTCATCCGCTTTCGAGATTGTCCATGTCTCCGCGCCGTATAGCAGGACTGTGATGATCAGGGTCTTATATAAAGTCAACGTGGTTCTTCGAGAGAAGGCTCTATTACTCAATTGCCTCCTGAGCCCGAAGAAACAGCGGTTGCCAAGAGTTATCCTACGCTTGATCTCGGTACTGATGTTATTTGTACAATTTACTCCGGAGCCGAGGTAAGTGAAGTCCTTGACTACCTCGAAGTTATAGCTGCCCATTGTGACGCTCTGTCCAAGACGTCGATGTTGTATGTTCTTTTTTGAGGACAGCATATACTTCGTTTTGCCCTCATTCACCGCCAGACCCATTTTAGCCGCTTCCGTCTCAATGTTAGCAAAAGCCTCACTGACGGCTCGCTGAGTTCTGCCAATCACGTCAATGTCATCGGCGTATGCTAACAATTGCACGGACTTCTGGAAGATCGTGTGAGTTTCGCACGATCTTCTCCAGGACTTTGTTAAAGAAATCACATGACAGCGCGTCGCCTTGTCTAAACCCTTTTTTGACATTGAAGGTCTCGGTGAGTTCGTTACCGACCTTGATGGAGCAGCGAGAGTTCTCCATCGTCATCATGCACAGCCTAACGAATTTGGCAGGAATGTCAAAACTAGACATGGCGTTGTATAGCTCGTCTCTATGCACGTTGTCATATGCGGCCTTGAAATCGACGAACAGATGGTGAGTGTCGATTTGCATTTCTTGGGTCTTTTCCACTATTTGCCGTAGTGTGAAGATTTGGTCCGTTGTGGACTTTCCTGGCCTGAAGCCACACTGATATGGACCTATCAGATTATTAATGAACGGCTTCAGGCGGGTACACAAAACGGCAGATAAGATATACCCGATGTTAAGAAGACTGATCCCTCGATAGTTGGCGCAGTTGAAGGGGTCTCCTTTCTTGTGGAAACGGGTAAACGTATTGAGATTCCACTCGTCGGGCAGGCTTTCCTCCGACCATATCTTGCAGATGAGCTGGTGCATGCGCCCTACCAGATCATCTCCAGCTGCCTTAAATATTTCAGCGGCCAAACGTCCGCTCCAGCAGCTTTGTTAGACTTCAGTCTTGATATTGCTACCTTGACCTCGTCTAAGTCTGGGGGACGGTATTCGCGTCTGTCATCGTCCAGATTGAGTGGAACATTCGTATGTAACACCAATTATAAATAAAGTAAATCTCCTCTTTTGTTTCATCACAGAGCAACACAAAAACACTACGTTCTCTAAGCGTTAACTTTCAGTATAGCCTTACGCAGCAGATGCTTACTGCGTGACTAAGGGCTTGTTCATATGAGATCGCCACGAATTGCGAACTTAGCAAACTCACTCGCAGGACTACGGGTGTAAACTGACACTTCACTGTGCATTTTTGGGTCGTGGAGGTTGTGAATTGCGCTTGAATCTGTGTGCAACTAAGCTTGACAGTTGGCAAAGGAAATAATTGATTCGCAGAGAAAAACTTTTGAATCATTAATTAGGATACTTGAGCCCGATTTCGCAGTACAACCTCATCTTGTGGTTTATCTAAGATTAGGATCGAACTAAAGCTTCACTCAAAAAGATTTCGTTTCCACAGTCAGTATTTTAGGGTGCTTTAAGTAAGTCAAGGATTGAGTGTCATTGTGAACTATTGAGTACACAACTCAAGAGAAACATGAACAAAATAGGGACTGTGATTGAAAACAAACATCGCTCACTAACACACCAAGCGAATGTTCATGCATGCGAGGTTATTGTTGACATTTGTGAGATTTGTAAATTTGCGTGCTCACTGCTCTCTCAGAAGCACTGGCAGACTAAATAATTAGTTCGGTGTGCGAGTTTTCTTCATGTATGGTGGGGCTTAAATAATTTTAATACACTAATGGCAAATGATGTCCTCTCAGGATTGACACTTAAACCGTGCCATTGGTGGCTTAAGTTAAGCTTCTATTCAAGTGAAATCCATCACTTAAGTTAAACTGTGAAAACGAAATTTCTATGGATTCTGAGATTAACATCGGATGGACACTAAAGCTCGCACTCGCAAAGATCATTGAATGTGCCTCTGCAACTCGGATGTGGGTTAATTGCAACCATATTTGGTTCCATGCCTCCCTCAAAGAGTAAGTTTCTCACCAGAAGAGGTCTTTGGGGAGCGTATATATTCATGACAAAAAGTTATTCTGGTAAATTTCCGATAGAAATGGCTGACGCTGCCTTAAGCCTGAAACTTTAGGCAATTTTTTCAATCCCTGCTCTTCATTCTTCATTTTTTGTTACATGAAACTCAATTTCGGTGGTGGAAGCTTACGTGATACTACTGCGCCCGTTGACAATCAAGTTCCCTGAGTGACGTGTTTTTTTTTATTTTTTGCTTGGGGCTGCAGTTGGGGTGAACCTATGCCTCAACCAACATGCCGGTCCAGTCAGACCACACCAAGTTGATTGAGGTTCTTTATAACTTGTGTGCGCCATCTCGTTCGCGACGTCCTCTGTTGCGTTGTCCTAATGGATCGGTATTGAGAGACGCATGAGCGGTTTTGACAATCTGTGCAGCACCCCTTATATCCTTATATCCATGCTCAGCATCCTATCTACGTCTGCGGAAGGAAATGAGTCGCTTTGCAGTTGCACAATTTTGGCAAATATTGAAAACTGACCCAAAGTGAGTGCTGTGTAGACCAAACTGTGCGTTTTTTGAAAAGAAACCTTGATCTCAGGAATGAGGCACCCACCGCGACAGCTATGTGTGAGCTTGTATGCTAGTGAAAAACACTCATGGCCCCGGCATCATATGGTGCACACAGATGAGAATGTGAAGCGTGTGGCCGAGAGTGTGAGACTCAATTAATCACACTATTTTTCTTCGTAAAATGAAGCTGAGCACAACGTGTCATTGAAAGGTGGGTGTTGCGGAGCCATTTTTCTAAAACTGAAGACACGTATTTGGACAACCTCTGGTACATGTCGGATAGTGTGCCATGCCACACAGCTCATGCCACAATTTAGTGCATCAAATTCCTAAGTTCTGTTTTCAGTCTTCTTCTTTTTCTTATGGCACTATAGTCCCGGATGAACCCGGGCCTCAGTCAACAATCTTCTCCAGCTGTGTGTTTGGTCCACATTGCACGTTACCGTGTAGGTCATAGAAAATGTTAAAAGAATGGACAATAGGAGGAGAATATGGCGAAAGAAGGACAGATTACCGACCTCTCAAAAAAAAATAGGTTCAGTTCAGTAGTTCGTTCGTCAGTACAGACAGCTAGTACTGACCTCTAAGAAATGGACTGCTAGCGCTCCATTTAGACTCCAAACATTCTTGTTTGAGAAGCTTTTCTAGATAGACAGATTATTGTATTACTCATTAAGCATTGTCAGTGACTCGAAGAGGTGGAGTCGTGGTCTTTTCGTGCCAGGAGTCTAACCTACATCGAGTCATTCACTCTTCCTAGCATGTACAGCTCCGAGTTACTTAGGCTCACCCCTACTTCTTCTTCTTCTTTGATTGGCCTCAACCAACATGTCCCCCCCGACAGCACGATCTTTCGCCAACTGCCTCCAGCTGCGCACACCAAGTTGGTTGAGGTCGTTTTCCACTTGTGTGCGCATCTAGTGCGAGGATATCCTCTGTTGCGGTTACTCAATGGGTGGGTATCGAAGACTGTTCGGGCCGGAGCTGTGGTGTCCACCCGCTCTACATGACCATGGCCATCTTTAGCGTTGGAACCGAAGACGCTTAACTAGGTGCTTTACAGCCTGTGAAGTTCGTGGCTTAACCTTCTCTCCATAAAACAGGACCAAAGATCGCGCGCAGAACATGAACTCTCAAAACAAACAAGGGCTTTTTCATCCGCTTTCAGTAGCATCCATGTCTCTGCGCCTTAGAGTAGGTCAGGGATGATCAGATTCAACTCAATGTTTCGAGATATGGCTCTGTTACTCAATTGCCTCTTGAGCCCAAAGAAGCAGCAATTGGCAAGAGTAATTTTGGGCTTGATCCAGTGCACTGGTGTTACTCTGTCCCTATTCACTTCAGAGCCGAGATAGACGAAATCCTTGACTCCCTCAAAGTTTCTGCTGCCCAGTATGACGCTATGCTCTGCCCTACTGGTTTTGCCGAAGCAGATTCGCTTCAAAATTGAACTGGAGCCAGGCGCTGTTTGGGGTGTTTTACTTATCTCCTCTAACTCGAATATCCTTACCCCTCACGAAACACAGACTACAGCGATCATAGCGGGGTACCCCAAAAATCGTGTATCATTCGAAAGGTCTGGATTCAAATCCACCACCGATTCATTCAATCCTACATCCTCTCATCTTCAGTTGAGAAATCCCACAAAATGCTCTTCATTCCACTCGCCTGCTTGCCGCAGATAAATCAACCATACTGACATACAGCCAAGAGGCATAGGCTAGCGAACGATGTATGCATTGCGAATACTGAACCAATTGCGCTGTATTCGATGGTTTAATTTATTATTCCCTCCCGGCAATCACTCATTCAAATAACCCCCTTCACGTGCGTACAAGTGGGCCCAGGTCAGATCGCAAGACGAAGCCTTTGTAATCTTTTTTCTTAATCGCCACAGTATACCGTCGTGGATTGTATCCAATCCATTTGTCTTACGCACAACGCACGAATTGTCCATTAAAAACAGACCTCGCCCGTGAACCGCAATCAAGAAAGTCACTGCGTATAAATTCGTTAAAGTATCGCCTTAAGTGGTGAATGTATGGCCGGGCCAGCAGGCAAGTCAAGGAATCGCTTGACAAAGGGCGCCTATTATGAGGAAAAATTACAATGGATTGTGTGTTCTCCTGGCGGTATTAAATTACAAGTTATGTGACGATTGCCTCACGTTATTGCGGTAGGACATGCAGAATTGTCGTTATTCTGTCCTCCCGCGCCTCTGTGGGTACACCGTCGCAATTCCTTCTGTTGTTCTTTTCCGAGCAATATTCACTGTGTAGAGCACAATTACAGATCCACGCAGAGTTCTTGGAAGACGAGTGATTGAAGGCAGCATGCATCATAGTTTGGAAGATGTGTTTGATTAAATTTTTACTGGAATATTTCTCAGCATTTTTTCTAAGTAATAACTCGCCGGTGATGTGGAACGAATGCGTGGTACGTTCACATGATTTATGGGCTTCTCTTTTGAAACTTCTAACATTCCTGAGGGGAGGGACAAATTCCGTGCTCGTGACATTGTGGGCACAATGTGTTTGCATACTTTTTTTCTACTCCTTGGGGAATCAACTGCCTCCTCTGGTGGACACGTTTGAAACAATTAATTGTATTGATGACCTTTAAGACGTCGTTCAATCCGATGATGGTGGGATTTGCTTTAAAGACAGAGAGTGAACACAATGTGTCATCTGAGAAAAGAGGGCTTTTCCAGATTCTTTTCGGTTTGGGACAAGTTGTCTGTTTAGCGGGGACGGCTTTTACATATTTATTTGACAGAGCAAAGCACTCAGTGCATAGGACTGACATCGAATCATTCATCGTGTTTGAGGATGACTGGTTTCTTTTACTCGAAATTAACTGTCGGAGCTCACAAAACAATCAGTTCTGCAGCACAAGCTCACTTCCGGTTTTATTCAGGTTCGACTGCTTCGTTTCAGCTTCAAAACAGTCGGATATGTGATAACCACTGTTGCCACGGGTCAAATTAACTATGAGTCCCTGAAGCCTAAAAGTGGTGGCCCATGGCGTTGTTTGTATGTGTGTCAACCCCAACCTCGACGTCGTAGGTTCGATTCCTGCTCTGTGCGACAAAAATAATGTTCACGGCCCCACCTCTTTCGAGGCACTGACAATGTTCAAAGAGTATTTCCTGTCTAGATAAAGCTTCTCAAACTTAGCCGTTCGGCATACAACTGCAGTTGCCTTCCACTCGTGAGAGAGCAATAGCACGCACAACACGAGTGGTTGCTGAGTAGCTAGGCCTTATACCTATAAAGGCTGTGTCACCACAGATAATATTACTGAGATTTTGATGCTACTCTGGAGCACTCAGACTCAAGACTTGTCCATTGTACTACTTGCCAGCCACCAAGAATTCATTCGCCAGACCAGCAGGAGCATCTGTGGGCCAGCTCTCATCGAAGACCAAGCACCTGATCTGAACGCAGGCGAGACAGTGACAGAAGAAGTCCTCTGCCGAGTCTCCATCCTCTCCACAGGCGTCGCAGAAGATATCTGCGCTTAAACAAGCCCAATTAAATCTTTGAAAAGGTATAGTCGCCGGTAAGTCATCTGCACTCTTTCTTGTCTCCGATTGTGCTCTCGAGAGGCCCAACCATCAATAGAAGCCCTAACCACATACGTAGGTAGTCCGAACGTAGGCTTAGGTCCTGAAAAAGTTTTCTCTGGTTCTTGTTTAGCAAGTTCCTGGCTAAAACGTCTGGGTTTCCTGGGACCCAGGTGAGTTTCTGTGAATTCTTAAGTGGTTAAAGGGTTGAGTGGGGTCTTGAGCATAGCCTGGTCACTATAGACACAGATACGCCCCGTCAACCTGTTCTGCACAATTTAGTTCATTGCCATTAGGATCGCATAGGTTTCCGCTTGCAAAACCGTCGCAAATTTACCTAATGCGACGTACAGTCTTATGTTGTCCGCCTGCACGAGAACACCAGCGCCGGACCCCTCATTGGTTTTGGAGCCATCCATAAAGATACAATGTAGTCGTTCTTTTCTAGCTCAAAGTCTGACCAGAGCCATTTCTGGGTGCAGTGCAAATATGTCCTCAGGCAGCTTAAATGAAAGCGTTTAGGAAATATTAAAGCGTAACTCACACCTTGCAAAATTATGAAAATGGAAATGTGAAATAAAAAAACACATGGTTTTCTGTGTGATTTAGGAAGTAGGTTGCTTTCTTGAGCAAAGATCATCATAGTTCCGACCCGTGTGTGCCACTAAAGATGTTGCGGGGACAAGGCACACAGAAGTTCTCATCAGAAGTGACCAGGCGAGTTGTTAACTTGGTTCAATCACCAAGTTCTACTAAGCGGAAGCCTGCCTGATGGTGTGGCACTCAAGATACCCCATCAAAGTTGCGATGAAGGGGGCATTTGAGTCGCATGCCCAAAATTATTAAAGCATAGTCCATTCTGTTCGAAGAAGCTGCTGATCGACATTGAGTTACGTATCCCATCACCGGACGTAGTTGACGAGTTTATAAAAAGAGTAATAATTACCTTGCATAAGCTTGATACCCTAACGCAATTGCGCGTTCGAAAGGTCTGACGGTGGAATTATTAGAAGGATGGAACTTGAAAATTCATAGACCGTAAAGTAAGTCAGAGCACAAGGTTCTAGGTGAAGCTGTTCTTTACTCACCCGGCTGTAGTTTTTTTTTGTAACATTTTCTGCCGAAATTCGAAGTGGGCGACCGTAACTTTACGAGCGTTTACCATTTTCGTTTGTTATTCTCGCCTTTGTAGACAGACAATAACAAGCTTAGTGCGACCATTTGAGTCTTCTTTGCTTTGTTATATTGCTGTGTTATTGAAACAACGGGTTGGTGGAGTGTCGAAAATAATGCTGGCGTTCAGGCGTTCGTATCGAATTCCACGGCGTTCTCAGGAATTGGGCATCGCTCGTAACACATTATGGCGTAAGGATCTTGGCTTACACCCATATAAGACCAAGCTGACTCAAGAATTGAAGCCGATGGACTATTTGAAGAGACTGACGTTCTCAGATTGGCTTCTGGGAAGATGCGTCAAGATGACGAATTTTACGTTAAAATCGGCTTCAGTGACGAAACTCTATTTTGGCTCAATGAGCTCGTCAGTAAGCAGAATATGCGTTATTTGTCGGCTTAATGAATCACCAAGTCATCCACTAAAAAAAAACTAAAACTGTTTGGTGCGGTTTGCGTGCCGGGGCCTATTTTTTCGTCGACGATAACGATCTTCACGTTACTGTGAATGGTCATCGTTATCTCGCCATGATTAACGATTATTTTTGGCACGAATTGGAGGATATGAAGAGAAAGGTGCCACAAGCCACATAGCATACGTAACAATCTATTTATTGGGGAGCAGCTGTAGTGAGCGCGTTGTCTCAAGAAGTGGGTCAGTCGATTGACCGCTGCTGTAAGTCATTGGCATGCCAACAAGCCGACTATGTTGGAAGAGTTCAAAACAAAGTTTGAACTCGAAATGGCGTTCGTTTTGGCGGAAATGTATGGGCGAGTCGTTGAAAATTGTGTCCAACGAATAGAGCGCTTCAAACGTGCCCGCAGTGGCCATATGAACGAAGTCTTATCTTTTGATTGCACTTCAAGCCAATGATACCGTTTTCGAAAACCCAAAAATGTCAGTCCTTCTTGATAAGCCATGTATTTTAATCCTAGTAGCAAACACGAATCAGTAAAAATGCGCAGAGAACCGTCCTGAAGTCTGGCCACAAGTTCAGTCTGTTAAGCCGATTGACAATTTGTTTCTCAGAAACGACTCGATGCGGTAAACCTTAGAGCAGAGAATCTGTGATGACTGATATACAACAGATGAATGCGAGGAAGGACATGCTCTGGCAACCATCACCGCATGACAGTCCATCGCATTCTGCTCTGACAATCGATGTGCTCGGCCACCGGAATGTGCAACTGTAACTTTGAAGTATTAGGTCATGTGAGCTTGCCGGATCTCTCCTGAATGTTAAATTCCCATTTCTCTATATGGAAAGAAGACGCCCTAGAATGTGAAGAATTCTATTCCCTGGTAAACAGTTCTGTTTCAGTTTATTTTCTGTGTTGACCATGTGGTCAGCGGTTTGGTGGACGCACCTGATTTAAGAAAGGGGTTGCAACACTCTGTGGAAACACATCTCGCATGAGTTGCAGCTTTTCTCGAATTTCAATCGAATTCGTAGAAAAGCTGTTCCTTTTTGCAGCGTCCCACAAAGAAGAGGGACAGGACTCCACCTTGCGGTGTGTCACTTTTGACCTCTATGCAGAGCTTCGCATCACTGACTTAAGAGCGTATTACTTCGACAGCAATTGGTGAATAAGAGCCACATCTGACGTATTAGAATTTCTTGGATGACGTTACAAATATTCGAAAAATCAAACTAAGGACAATTTCCCACAAACCACTTGCACACAGTTGATTTAAATCTCATCGCTTCTTTTATAAATTTTGCTCCAAACTTGTTGCACTGTAATAGCTTCCGGTGAAAGCAATACACTTCACTCATTTCGATTGTGTCCTTCTCTCAGTGGCCCCCCTTAATCTTCTGATGTCATGCAGTTTTTTGTGACACTAAAACAATAAACAGTACGTCACTTAATTGGCACCTTGAAGGATACTGGATACTGTAACCTAGCGTCCATCGTCGCAGTACCTTTCACGGATCTCTTTTAAAAGAATTATCTTTATTTTTGATCTCATTTCGTTGACGCTTGGTGCTCTTTCCAAAGTAACGACGTAACAAGGACAACTTCGTTGATAAAATAAATGTTATTGCCTCCTGCCTGGTCGTGGTCATAGTCGTACGAAAGCTTCTGATGCAAATAAGCTTCCTAACCCCCGCCGGATGAAGTAATAAAAACACTCTCAATCATTAGTAGCACCCCTTGAGCGATACAAACATTTGTTCCAGTTGAAAACACTTGCACGTCTTTCGAATCGAATCCATAACAACGAGCTCATTTTGACCCTCCACTCAAATACACAATACCCGTCAATAATTCTTGAAAAGTGATTAACGCGATGATTGACACAAAAGCAGCCGCACTCAACTGTACTCAATCCACTGATATGCACACATCAAATGTTGTCTTTTTCAGGCATTCAATCCTCAGCTGTGATGACAGTATCTGTAACACATGCCACGCAAGGTGCATCAGTCGTCACAACCAGAACCACTACAACGGCTACAGTACATCAACCGGCAACTGGACGCTCTAAGGGCACTGCAATGATGGCCCTTACCATGGGACGACCTCCAAGTCCAGGTAACTCAAGTGGATCGGATACCGATGGTTTCGCCAGTTCCTCCGCTTCGGCAACAGCACTCAGACGATTGTACTTCAAGAGTGGGCGTAGTGCCAAAACAAAGTTCAACTCGACCATGCCGTGTGGCAGCAGCACAAATGCGTCCGCCACATCAACTGCCTCGAATCGTACCACCGCCGCCCAATCGAATTCCATTGCAACCGCATTGCCTGGGCATGCCAGTGCACCGGGAACACCGCCGACATCATCCAACGTACCAAAGGTAAGCGAGTGGGTATTCCCAGCCCTGAACTGGGCGATTTCTTTTGATGCATGCACATGAATGAATTCTAAATACTCACACTAGGCTGTGCCAGAAGTCGCTTCGGGAATTGTGCTTTGAAATATTGCAAGGACTCGTCTCGGTGTACTTTTACAGGAGAGGGTTGTTAAAATGCACAATGGGCAGTGGGGGAGAAATTACAGCGAATCCTTGAGGGAGAGGGTCTCTTCTCAGTGATCTCTGCTTGCCGGAGAGCTGGTTTTTGTTATCAATTTCGATGATTAATTTAATTGCATGCTAGTCTGACAAGTAGACAGCTTGTTAGAGCAGTATTTGAAAAATGCAACACTTGATGAAATTTTACAGAACAACCACCGTCGAGTGCATCGCAACCATTTCACCCGAGTTTGCCAATAACCAATTGAATGCACACTTGGTCTACATCGATGCCGATCCCAGCGACGAATTATGTGTGCGGAAGCAATGTTCGCTCTCCAATATCTTTCCGAGTTTTAGACTCGTACTATTCTTTAACGATATCTATTGTATTATTTTTCAAATGTTAGTTTTATGAGCAAAAGTTCCATGTTTTGCTGTTGATTGAGTGTTTAAACTCACGGTTGTTCGGCTTCAATCAAGCCCCAAACATGCCGTAAAGTAGCCCGGCTTGCCACTCTGGCGATGCCTAACTCAGATTATTGTCGCCGAATCGACACGCATGTGCCTCCTGCCTTTAGAGATAGATCATTTCAGACCACTTTCTGTCTGATCGCTGGCTCAAGGGCCAAGAGAGTGTACTGAAACATTGCCAAGGTGCTTCTAATTAGTGATGGGCGCATGCGATTGATATCTCGAGTGATAATCGATTGTTACAACATCTCGATTCTGACTACTAATCTCTCGAGTGACTGCTTACCACTCGCATGGCTTCTAACTACTAACACAAGAGAACTCGATTAATCTATCAAGAGCGCGAGAACGAGTAACAAAAAATTCTTGTCGAGACCTACTGATCAGGAACATGAGGAGAATGAAAGTGATTTGCGACAAGTTGTTTTTAAACGATTCGGTGAGATGGAAACAAATAAAAAAGCTTCGAAAGCAACACTTCTGGACCCACTCTTGTTGTTGATGCTTTTATTAATGCACCGAGTAGTGGGGTAATACTTGAATTATTTTCCCTTGCGTTTTCTTAAATTCTGATGTTCATTCTATGTTCCTGATGAGTATTTATCGACGAGAACTATTTGTTACTTGTTCTTGTTGTTCTTATGTAGTTGTCAGTGACAACTTGTCACTCTAGTGATTAGCAGTCATTCAAATGATTAATAGTCACTCGAGTGGTTAGTAGTCACTCGAGTGGTTAGTAGTCACTCGAGTGGTTAGTAGTCTTTCGAGTACTAAAATATCTCTATCCTTAAAATTATTCGATTATGCCCATCACTACTTCTAATTGCCCAGCACACTGAACCCTCGATGGCGACCTTACAACGACATTCTGTATATTTTGAACTAAGGCGGAATTCAGATATTTGTTCAGTAAATTGCGTACGCTCGGCTAAACTTCAGCAATGCACGACGAATTTGTAGTCTTTACTGAATATTGGGATAGCTGGGTGTCATGGGAACCCTGAAAGTTGATTGAACATTGGAAAAACTATCATCGCTTCCTGGTCACTCTTTAATTCTTACTGAATCTCATCAAAAAATATTATTTCCGATTGGCTTAAGACCAAATAGTTCCATTACATGGTTCAAAAGCAAGAAGTGGACAACGCAAGTGGGACTCATGTGGCCGGTGCGCTCTTGCGTTGCGCATATCTATTCCGACTCTTAGGTGTCAAGCTTAGGTTAAGTTATTTTATTGGCTTGCCAGCACGCTTAGACCATTAGTGGTCCAGTGCTGCGAGTTTGATCGCAACTGCGCAACAAGCTTGGCTTGCCAGCACGCTTAGACCATTAGTGGTCCAGTGCTGCGAGTTTGATCGCAACTGCGCAACAAGCGCTGACTGGAACATATTTCACTGGGAGTCAAGGTCTAATGCTTGATAAGACCTTTCAGATTACACCAGTCTTGCATCACTGACAGTGTTCACAAAGGACACTCGTCTAGAAAAGGCTTTCTCAAGCCTACCGTTCGGAGTCGCTGCAAAACTATCGTAGGAACCCTCTACTTCTGTAAAGAAAAATGCATGAAATCTTTTTTTGGACCGAGAGTACGGTCCATATAATGTTTGAAGATTATTTCATGCAAATGTAGACCTTGAGTGCGCCTCAAATGGTCCATCCGCTTAGTCCAATCTTGGCATACTCTTCCCAACATTTCGGCCGGTATCTCACGAATAAATGTACGAATAAAAGTACGGTCCTAAGATGCCACCAGCCCATAATCCGCACCAAACTGTGACTTTTTCTGGATACATTGGTAGCTCTTGCAATGCTTCTGGTTGATATTCACTCCAAAATCGATAATTCTGCTTATTAACGTACCCATTGAGCCAAAAGTGAGCTTCGTCGCTGAACACAATTTTTCGATAAAAAAGATTTTCTGCCAACTTTCCAAGAGCATACCTCTTGCACCAGCTGTATTTTGAAAGGCATCACACCTAAATCCTTCCGCAAAATTTTCCACGTTGTCTAGTAACAGAGGCCCGAATCTTAAGCCCTAAGCGTGTTGGTGGTTTAATGTCCAACAATGTAAATTTTTACGTCATTTAGCCCGAATAGCCGCTTCAGTGGGTCGACCACAAAATGGAAGAAGCGCGCGATGAACTTTCTTAACATAGCACGCATTTTGATAATAAAATTCAATAATTTGCAAGCGTTGTTCGTTTGGTTGGGTTTATAGACCTCTGACTGAAGATGTTTGACAGTGAAACAAAACACGAAACGTGAGTCAGCTGTTTAAACCAGTGCTGCCAAAAAGATAATAGCTAAAAAATCACCTTAGTAGGTACAGCAGTGGTTTACAAATGCCTAGCCGATTGAGCTTATAGAAAAGTCCTTCTGACCATGCGGTGTAGAAGGCCTTCCAAGTCAATCAAGCAGATTACATTACATACGTACATTGTTTGTGGCTCCTGTTCCATTGGATATCCGACACCAGTTTCGACGCGGCATGAATGGTGTCATGCCCCGCTCTGAAAACGAATTGGTTATCCGGAATTATATGTCAGTCCCCTGTCCAGTTAATCAGAGCTCTCGAATACCTTGCTGATGTTCGGAAGGAGGCTAACTGACCGGATGTTTCACGGATTCGAAGAATCTTTTGCTCGCTTGGCTATGGGCTGCACAATCGCGGTTTGCCAATGCATCCGATAATGTGCATTATTTAAAGCATTGACTCCAAAAATTGGTTTGGATGGTGTGATTATTACCGCTGCCAGATTTATCCGAGAAGTCCAATAGCGATTTTATTTGTATTTCTCTCATATCGTTTAGGTTATCAAAGAAGTAGGAACCTAGAATAGCTTTTATAGGCAAGGCGAGTGCAGAGCAGCTGCAGAGGAGGTGTTTGCACACTTTCCGCCTCTCATCATCTCGACAGCTTCTGCAGATATTTTTGAAAATAGTGTTAGTCTTTTCGCATGTAGACCCAAGATGCAGTGTCCTGTGATTATTAAAACTGCGGTGCTGCGAAGATCATCGTGGATCGTGACTGGGCCAGATTTGCTTGGTGATTGGACAAGTATTGCCTGCATTCCATCTAGCATTGATTTGTAGTTTGTTTCCCTTATTGAGCGGTAACTTGAAAGAAGCTTAGGGAGCACCTGTGTTACGGAGGGTTCCGTCAACTGGCAGTGATTTTAGCGAGCTTGCGTGCGGGGTAAAAAGTAAGAAAACGGAAAATGTTATTTCAGCAGCCTTTCCTTCGAAAGCTCATCTGTTTCCTAAAGCACACACTACACACAGTATTGAGGTTGCTTCTCCAGCCGCCACGTGTGTAGTGAACCAAACAAAGGACGTTGCTTCGACAGTTTCGTCGTGGGCATCTAGGTTTAAGTTTATTATCACCATGCTCAGCATTGCGTTTTAGATTATATAGATACATTGTGTCCTTTTCAGCACTTGCTTCAGCAATTGTAAGCTAATTTCATTCTGTTACATTTCTACTCACGCCAAACGAATCTTGAAAACAACGTCCTTAGAGAGAAATAATAAATCCTACTGAGCTTGGTACTGTTCCGGTACGGGACCCTAACAAATTAAATTTTCGAGCTCGGTGGACACATGTTGAGTTTGTTTTTTCATTTTTCATTGATGGGATGAGTATTTGCAACAACGTTGAATTTCAGTGAGATCCTGTAGGAAACTGCGCTTGAAAGTTCCTTGAACCAAAAAACGCACATATTTGACTCAGCTGAGTAGCCAACTCAGTAATCTGCTGAGCTCTGCGCTGAACCCAGCTTCCGCTGCTCATCAGCACCTAACTACTGCGCGATTATAAAAATAAGAAGTACCCCTTGATCCCTAAACAAAGCTAATAAACCGTCAACCAACCGAGATTAACTCGCCTCTCAATTTTAAAGGATTTTAA
The DNA here is from genome assembly GCA_916610145.1 of Eristalis arbustorum. Lineage (NCBI taxonomy): Eukaryota > Metazoa > Arthropoda > Insecta > Diptera > Syrphidae > Eristalis > Eristalis arbustorum. The sequence goes on along the minus strand of OU744319.1, from coordinate 28,029,367 downwards.
TTTCTAAAAGCACATCGTTACCAACTAAGAACAACCGCAATCGTTTGTCGTTACAGGTGGTTATAATGGGATCATCAACAGCATCAATGACCGACAACAACATAAACACGTCCACAGACTCAGCTTCCACCCTGGTGACCAGTGTCGCTGCAACAGACACCTCGGAGACATGTGACTCGCTGGACATGGGTAAGACGAATGGCGGCGAAAAGTGTAAGTTCGGTTTTCAATACTCTCAGTAATCCCCAGTGCGTGTACGTGTCACACCCTCCCCGCCTGGTCAGACCGATCCACCGATGCACGGTGGCGGCTTAAGCACTTCTATTGCGTGTGGGCATTTAGTTTGCATCTGTGTACGTGTACCCTTAAGAGTTTGCTCGGATGATGGAAACTTTATAGAAAATATATTCAGATGAGCAAATGGTTTCTTTTTTTTTTTCTTTTTTATTCCCCCAGTTAAGAGTCCATTCTTGTAAATGGCGCCGGAAGGAATTCGCCCCGAAGCGCGCAGCGTACCAACGACAGTATGGCTCATCTGGGAAATGTCTCTTCGTTCTTTTTTGGTTATTTTATTTTCTCCGCATTGCCCACTCCCTTGGCGCGCCCCCCTTTTTGATTTGTAGCGCTGGCCTCAATTATGCAGGACACTGTGTTTTGGGAGCTACTCTCGTCTTTACTGTGTGCACAGGTCTTTTGGGGAAGTAAATTTGTTTGCGAACAAATTACAAGTGAGGACACGACCGTAATTGACTTTATGTGGTGTAGTTGGCGGCATAAGCGATGGACTACGATTGATGGTGTTGAAATGGGCAGCGGACGGTCGGATGGAAAGCATCGTTTTGCTGAAAGTTGAAGATTTATTGTGCGTGCATATTTGTCAGTTTGTTTCACCGGAAACCGGCAATGGTTAGGACAGAAGGTCAAATTTGTTATATCTCGAGATTCCCTTAATGAGATCCACTTCAAGAAAAGATTTTTCCAATCCATTAACGATGAAATAAAGTGTTTGCTTTGAATTATGAGATAAGATAGGTTGTTGGGAAGAATGAATGTTGAGAGGGAGTACAACGAGGGAGCATCGTAGCCTGACATGGAGGTCACCACGATGTTTTAAAATGGTTCTACCGACTGAAATGTGCTACTCGCACTTAGTACATTCGACGTGAGTTGTCAAATCGAATTGAACTCATTAAGAGTCTTCACAGTGCAACCCTGACAATAAGGCTGCATTGCATTTAGTTGTCGAGCCATCCACTGTGTTGTTCCGATGCTAATATGAAAGACTCGGTTCGGTCAAGCCAACTTTCGGTGACTTTTCGATACATATCGGCGATCCACTCCCCCATGACGAAAGCGAACAGATTGTGATTTTCGCCCTTGGCCCCACCAAACGGATAGCATACCTTAAACGCGAAATAAATCGGGGTGTCCTTGCATCTTCAATATATTCAATTTAAGTGCAAACAAAGTCAACATTTCCATCAATAGCTCAGTATTTGATCAATCAAATGCATCTCTTAAACGTTCTGATCCAACGGGGATAAGTAATCTGTAATCGAAAAGGTCTCTTCCTATTTCTAATCGAACTTCAACTCATTTTCTTATATTATATTTACAATGAACTTTATTGAACCAAATTCAAATCGTTTTGATGATGAGTACTTAGTTCCTTGGCGATGTGATGGCTGCTTATGTGACGGTCCTGGTCAATCTTTTCCATTTTTCAACGATAGGTGGACCAAAGCGAGGAGCATCTTTAACATCGAAGCTTAGAGAACGGAAGCGAGTGAACCATTGTTGTGCTTCGCCAACTGATACAGCATCGTCTCCGTACACTTGATATATTTCATTGATGGCTTGCATGGCGTTCTTCCATTTTCAAAATATACCGAATTTCTTCATTATTTTCACTCATTTTTGAACAGCTGTAACTTTTTTTTCAATTTATCCGATTTTTTTTTGGTTAAATGAACCTTAAAATGTCACCTTTAAACAACCATGTGTGTATGACACAATGTGATAGGTAGCACTGGAAATAGACGACTCCAACGACATCTATTGACAAAATACGAAAAGATTTATTCGACTACCCATTATTAAGTACAATTTCTTTCTCTCACTCAATGGAAATTATTTTTGATTATTTTTATTTGATTTTCGAAGCATATAGTCTTAATATTTTGATGAAAAATATGAAAATTTAATAATTATTTGTGTACGATATTATTTCAATTTAACCCCGTTAAATGATATTTTAGAAGATTTAAGGAGATTATAAGTAGATCTCGTTGCAAACTCCAGCAGTTGTCTGTCATCGTATGTGAGTCCTAACGCCCCTATTAGCGCTCTTCCATTGCCCAAAGATGGAATCTTTCACTCTGCTCCACACAAAACTAAACTCGCACAGGAATTGATTTGTACGCTCCTCTGGCACCCTAGCTCTTGTAAGGTCGATAGCATACAATCAAAAAGTTGGAAATAGTCGACAGATCTCTTTTTTTCTAAGATTTCATTCACAACCAAGTCAAATGAATACCAAGCTTCAGTCATAAATGGGTACTTAATCATGGAAACTTATAATAATTAAATACGGATGGCGCTACGCCCGGAGAGAGCCAAGTCCTGGCTTCTCAGCAACCACTCGTGAAGTGAGCTCGAAAACAAGTCTGGTTAGTCTTATTTCATAAATACACCACAATTCGAGATAACAAGAAGCAAGAAAAAGCAGAGGAATGAAGCAACTTTTATTCGTTTACTGGCTGTTGTAATTTTTTCATGACCAAATGGCAGTACAGGCAACAAACCTTAATCCAAGCTACTTGATGAAGCTCATCCCGATGATCGTTCGCAAAAATATAGCGGATTTTGTTGATCATCTTTATTGCGGTGACCTCATTTGATGGTCCTGGGCATTCATCATCTCTTGTGCTTCGAAACCACTTTCACACCATTTCATTCGAGGCAGCTGAGTCACCAAAGAATTTTCAAAATCTCCGGAATAGTTTTGCCGCCCAAAAGTTGTGATTCACCAAAACTTCCTTTTCCATTTTGGTCAACATTACAAATCAAAGTGCCTTCAATCGCTGCGAGAAGCTAAGCGGTGAACGGACCTAGAAAGAAATATGCTCAGTCCAATCGTGGTGATAGCTTGCATCAAAGTGACAAATATTCAACTTCTTGTGCATACACTCCTTTCTTCGGAATCCCTATTCTTGCACCAAGTTCTCACAAGTTAACCCCTAAGAAGATTGCTTAGAGATCCATATGGTACCGCGTCAAGTCTTACATGCGCAGCCAGTTTTGTTTGACACTTGCCGTTGAAAATCCGAACTGCGAACTGAATGACCCGATATGAGTACCGCAGGCAGTGAATCTGCCCCATCAGCAGACCTCAAAGTTGTATTTTTCTTGCGACGCGGTCAAAGTGTCTGACTTTTATCGTGCCAGAAAGTTGATTTATTTCGCTCATCGTCGTCATCAAAATGCTTCCACCCGCGAGTCGTGTCAGTCGTAAATAGACAGCAAAATGGGCGACCTCTTTGAAGTCACTTACTCATCGCACAAAAATATGGTACACTTTCGCGGGTCTCCTGGAAGTGAGAAATATTGCTTGCAGAAAGACAATTAATTTCACTCCACATCTTCGAAGTCGTTTCGAAAAGGTGCTGCCAATTTTCTCGACACGGGGTAGGTACCACCTCGAGAACCACTCCCGGCTGGGTGCTGGTTTCCATGACTCCTTAATGACCAAACTCGTACCTTTGAAATCGGAGCCGTGCGATTTGGTTGAGCCTGGGTAACAGCTTGAATGAAATCAGTCAACCTCCTTGGAGCACACACATGCATATCATTTAAAAAAAACACACACGCACATAGCGCATTACAAAGAATGACACGAGAAAATTCACAACAAATGCTACCTAAAGAGATCTTTCTACACGGTTGCGCATTATCGGCTCTATGGCACTTCAATCAGAATCTAATTTCTTTTCCTTAAGCCATGCATAAACACCACACTCCCCACCCCCGCAACCACCCCACCAATGAGGACACAATGAGGAACTCTATGAAAATCAGAAAATCCCTCCCGAATAAATTTCCCGTAGCATACGAGTAATAAATTTCCATCCGAATTGAAATTGCTTGCGAACAATGTGTGCCCCCACCCTGATATGATTATCGTGGCTCTTGGAAGATGGAGACATCTAAATATGTTTTCCAGCTCTCTCGATGTAGCACCATCCACACACACACACACACACCGACAGAAGGATGTGTATCCTTGTTGTTATGCTAATTCAACTGTTTTCGTTTTCAATAGACGCCCCTCCACACCGTGACTGTATGTGTTTTTGTGATTTTCTTTTGCCACAGGCGATACATCTGGACAAAGTGAGCCTATTTTTAGCTCCATCGAGGAACCCCTTCTGACTGCTATCCATGCGGGCGACTCTGAGCACGATGTCACTGAGATGGAACTAACTAGTTCAATGTATTCCCGTCCCGATGTGAACCCCCAAGAAAGCACTGAGGTATTTTTGTATTTTCAAGTTTTCACTTCAGCGGATTGACTAAAGGCGGATTTCTCTTACAGAGCCAAGAATCATCCCTATCGATCCAGGTTGAGCCCACTTCGAGTACGCCGCTGCTGGCGCAGAAGATTCCCCGAACGGCGCCGATATCGAGCAACACGTCCATTCACTTCCCCTTCGACCCGCCAACATCGCCGAAGAGCGTGCGCACCACGGAGAAGAACAAGTCGCTGTTCACCTTCAAGGAAGCCGACGTGTACTTGGACCAGCAGCGGCGTCAATCGACGCACGACGCGCCCCAGCGAAGGGAGAACGATACCAGCTGCCGGAGAGAGAACTCCTCGAAGAGCTACAGCAGCCGGAGGTGGGAGTCGTCAGCCAGCGACAAGGAGAAACGCCGCTCCATCAGAGAAACGTCGCCGAGTAAATACAAGATGTACAAGCGGAACGAAGAGCCCTTCAGTCAGACCCAGAATCGCAACAATCGCTGCATCGAGGACGAGATCACCTACGACCTGGACTACGCCAATGAGGACGACGTCAAGAAGCAGAAACGAGACACGAAATACCGCACAAAGTCCGCCAGTCGCTACACCGGGAACATCAAGACAAGCCCCAAGAAGGAGCGCCGCCAAATCAACTCCGCTCCAGCCGTCACGTCCAAGGAGAAATTCTTCACCAAGCAACAGCAACTATCGCCGTCCAGCGGCACGCATCACCTGCACCTCCAGCAGCAGCAGCAGCAGCAGACCAATCGAAAGTACTCCTCCTCGTCGTCGTCGAGCAGCGATCGGAAAGATCTCACGATGTTCCCCTTCGACCGGGAGGCCTTGGACTACGAGCGCATCCAGAGGGAGTGCTTCGCGGTTGACGAGGACCCAAACGACTCGAGCTCCACAACAAGCTCCACGGACAGCGAGGACCACGATCCGTCCGTGTACGAGCGCAGACCAATGTACGTGTCCCCATCCAAGGCGATCCTGAACGCCTGCTCGGCCAAGAGCAACGACATCTTCCAGCAGTACACGCTCCTCTCCCAGCAGGAGACATTCCACACACACGAACGCAAAAGCTCAAAACGAAATCGTCCAGACCTAGTGCACACCAAGCATCACGACCACCTCTCAGACGCATTCTATCCCAAGTCAGCCGTCGGCGGCGGTGACCAGTTGCCAACTGCCGCCAGCACATCCCCCAAATCGCACGCCGAACTGAATCGATTCGAGCAGATCGCCTCAAAATTCGATCAGATTCCCCCGAAACCGTCCGCCACCGGCGAACAGCACTACCACGGGTCCAATGCCAACATTTACGGCAGCATCAACACCAGTAGCAACATCAATAACAACAACACCACCCGATGTTCTTCCCCACAAAATATCGCGGCAGCACACAGTCCAACCGGGTCAATGCGCGGCACTCCACCCTTGCCGGATCTAAGAGTGGACTTCTTCTCGGAAGCGTCAAAAATGCACTCGAAATCGTCGGGCGGCCACAACGCTCACGCCAACTGCAGCTACCAACAACTACCTGACAAGGAGCAGATACAGTATCTACACCAGCAGCACGACAACTTGGACGATTGCCAGAGATTATCACAAAACGCCGCCGGCGGAGGTCCTATAAATGTGACTGCCAATCCCATGGAGGCGGCAGTCTGTACGCAACCGCGAGCAACTATAGTCGTTCAGCAAGTACGTAGTAGAACGAGATTTTTTTGTTTCTTTGCAACAGATTGAAGAGATTTTCAAATTTTCGAATTTTCGCTTTCAAAACGTATTGACACAGTCTCCAAACAGTGATCGTTTAAGTGTCGTTTGAGTGTCCCATCAATCGTTTACGTCGATCGTACAAGTTGTATTTTTTTGTTTTCTGTTTTGTTTTGTTTCGCATCTAATTTAGTCTGCGAGGCAGCGTGTGCCGTGGGTGTCGTTCTTTGAAGTACGATCGGTCTGGTGTGATTAAGTTTGATAATTAAGCACTTTACGAGCGTTTTCTGTGTCTTTTTGCGTTTCGAAAGCATGTGATCGAGCACTGCTCATAACTGTGCTAAACAAACATTCAACTGAACGGAGTTGCGCGTGAAGAAGTGTTTTCAAAAACTACCCAAAATTCATTGTTTATCTCGCGGAAACAAGAGTAAATAAATAGAAAGAAAACAGCAGATATAGCAAGCAATGGCGCCGTTCTATAAGAGACTTTGCAGGAGTTTCTCTAAGCACTACATTAAGGTATGTTTCGGGTAAATGGGTATGGCTGGTTTAATCTAGTCGCGCCATCGCCGTGCGCGTGCTGTGTTCACATCCAGATGTCTTGTGTTAAATTAATGCTTTTTTTCTCAGCGGCAAGGCATTTTATTCAATTGAACGTCCCTCCGTAGAATGGTGAAATTGTGCTTAAGTCAGAGATTTGTCTAACTTGAGCGAACTAACCTGACAGTTTTCGAAGAGTTGCTTCGTTGTTTAATGAGCAACCGTCACTCCGCTGCCCAAAAAGGTGTAGTCAACACTTCATTGCTTCTGATTTTCTGAAGCAGTCCTCTTTTTAAGGCCGGGATATAATTTTCTCTGTTTTTTGTTTCAAATAAACGCGCATGGGGATGGTCTTTCCCATTGAAAGCACTCGACCATTTTTTTAAATTTTATAATTGTACTCAAAATCTCTCTTAAGTCGGTAGCCACGGGGCAAGATTATCAACTGCATTTGTCTTTTCGTCACTAGCTTGCAAGGCAACGATTTCCAATAGCAATATGAATCCATTTCATTATCTGCCTCCAAAGGACCATATCCTCTCCGTCATCACTTTTCTCCTTCAGACCTTATCATCTTCGGCAGAATTCTCATTCCACTCTTTATTTGTCTCAACGTCTGTCTGTCTGAACTGAACGTTGCGATCACATCTACTATACTCAGAGTAACCATCTCGATCGCAACGAGGTTTCCTGACGGGACAAAAATCAATTGCATGTCCTCTGTTTAGTTCCGTAGACACAAAGCATTTTTAAAGCAGTTTTTTCTTATTGCTTCTGAAGGAACTCTCTTTCAGGCAGCAGCTACCCAAATGATGCCTAACATGTTCTCCTTTGTAACGCTATCGATGTTAGCAATACGGTGGTTCGAAATCGAATACCTTAAGATTTCTGATGATGCCCTGTTCCAAGAGTCTACAAACGGATATGAGGCCAGCTGGGAAAAATAGCAAAGATCATGTCGAAAAGTCATCCAACCCATTTTGATGTTGAAGTTGTCATCCAAGCTCGCTTATTATAAACAAAGCACTTTGTTGTGCTTCTGAAGCCGAGTGTCTGTACGGACGTCGCGACTGGTGCAGAAAGGAAACAAAATCGCTGACATGTGATAATGATAAGATAACCAGTGTTATCACATGGACTCTATAGAGTCAAAATGACTTATTTTCTTTAGCATTTCTTTTTCACATAAGGGGGCGTTGTGTTATCAAAAACCTTTGTTAGGACTCATTTATTTTCAAAATGTCTCGTTTTTTTGCTTCTAACTTATAAATAATGTAACGTGTGGTAACACTGAGGATAACATCGTTCAAATTCTAGAAAAACAAAAACAGAGCAAAAATAATGCCAACAAAACACTATAGCACCATCTATCTTGAGGCGCACATTCTGCTAAGAAAATTGTCCGTCTATGAGGGGTGTCCGTAAAAGAGGATATCCGTCAAGAAACGAATCCAAAATCATAGAAGCAGACCAGAATTTAGCACCATCGTGCTCCCTTAAGGAAGTTGTTCGCCTAAGAGACGTGTCCGTTAAGAGGGAGTTCACTATACATGCATGCATACTGATGTAGTATAACACGATTTATAAGCCACTTTTTTAAAATTCCAATAAATTCGTCGGAAGCAATAGCTCTTGTAGATCTACGACAAATATTGTCCGGGAAATATGATTTAACAAAACTTTGTGATGACATTACTTGCACCCACATAAATTTTCCACAAAGATTTTCCATGTCTCTTTCCATTGCATGACAGATTCTTGGAAGTGGACAAAGCGGCAAATCTTTTTTATCTCATATTCATTTCAATTTTATTAAATTTTTTCAGAACGATTTGTACCAGACAAAAATGACTAAAATCTGTCTCAGTATCTAATTCGAGTTCTAAATTCTATCCTACTATAAAATAATCTAATCCAAATTAGTCCTTCCGGGTGGTGGTCCGTGGCGTTGTGGGTATGTGCGTCGACCCCAACCCCGACCTCGCAGGTTCGATTCCTGCTCTGTGCGACGAAAACAATTTTCAAGACCCCACCTCTTTCGAGTAACTGACAATGCTCAAAGAGTATTTCCTGTCTAAATAAAGCTTCTCAAACAAAGCCAACACGAGTGGTTGTTGAGAAGCAAGGCCCTGGTCTCCTATGGGCTGTAGCGCCACTCTATTATTATTAATTTAGTCCTTCTGCGTGGTATCACAATGGGACTACTCTGGCCTAAGTGTGACTGCCCTGGTTATAGTGGCTGACTGCTAACCTACTACTAACCTAACTTAGTCCTTAGGACACACATTAATATTTAAGACGTACTGGCCTAGAAAACTAAGAAAAAACTTAACGCTCTAGAGATCTTACCTCGACAGGTGAGTGCCTGTAGTAGTCACAAAGAATATTTCAAAAACTTTAAAGCCATTTGCACACCTTGCCTTTGAATAAAAGATGACTACTCATTTGTCCTCATTTTATTAAATGGAAAGTTGGTTCCTAGAAACAGCTTCAAGCCTACAGTAAGATCTCCGAGTTCAAAGATTTGCCAACTCACTGCTAGTGTTGGGACTTTGCCAAAATTGTGGTACTGCGAAATTTTCAAACCTTCCCTAAAACCCTAGACCCCACCTCTTTCGAGTTACTGAAAATGTTCAACGAGTATTTCCTGTCTAGATAAAGCTTCTCAAAGTTGGCCGTTCGGAGTCGTCATACAACTTAAGGTTCCGTCCCTTCCACTCGTGACAGCAATAGCACACACAACACGAGTGATTGCTGAGAAGCTAGGCCCTGGCCCTTTACCGGCTCTAGCGCCACCCATATGATATTATATTATATGTGCACTGTTAGCTATCCCTCCTGACGTGCTTATTTTTTCAGAGCGATGTTGAAGAAGTCATGTGCGAGAGTGTCGTTTAAGAGTTTGTTTGACATTGAAGGTCTCGGTGAGTTCGTTATCGACCTGATGGAGCACCGAGAAATGGGAGACGATTGACGAGTTTAGCAGGAATTTTTTAAGCTAGGCTTGACGTTGTGTAGCTTGTCACTTAAAATGGACGAATAAATAGTGGCTACAGATTCCCTTGTTCGTGTCATTGTGTGAAAATCTTGTCCTGGTCTGTAATAACACATGAATATCTTTCTAGCACCCAAAACGGTTCGTGGTTTCATTTCTTGCAAATTAGTCAAACGATACTGGGCGGGCATTCTAGCTAAGTTTTGCCTTAAATTTTCTTACAGTCCCGGCAGGACCTGAAAAACCTAGCTCCTTCCATTTATGAAAGGACTAAAACTACGGTCTGCGGGAATAGAGCTGATGTACATAAATTTGGATGCACCCTCATATCAGGCCAACCAACAAACCAGATCTATTCAAATCGAGTGACACACAAAAGCACTTGACCTTAACATCAAAGCTCATAATGAAAACAGCCAGACAGTGGATGCACACATCCATCCACAAACAGCCACTGTTGTTGTTATTATGAGCGACATCTGATTAAACCTCCCTTGACCATTAAAACGATGATGTGTCATCTTTGCCCATTGATGTTTCGCGATTCTCGAAATTGTCACCGGCGATTTATTGCATTGCCGCCTTTGTCCGTTTTTCAGCGGAAAAAAATCTATTTTCTTCTTCTTCCATTTCCTCCGAAGTGCACAGAAGGTGATGATTTAATTTCTAAAAGCAACGTTCTCTCATCTCGCTGCTCGAAGCGTAGCGCCTTCGTTCTCTCTTCATTATAAATAAAACTGATTTAATAAAGAAGAGACCCGCCGAGCACTGAAGACACGAAGGCGACTGTTTAAGAAGCAGGAAGTGAGACACTTCTGCAAATGCAAAGTGATTTATTACGCCTTAGTGTGAATGATGGGAACTAGTTGTGTTGCTTTGTCTCGCGGACAGACAAAGTGCGTACGAATAAAGGAGACATTCTTACAAATTGAACGCGTGGGCAGAGGCTATTAATTAATCAGCTCTCTCTTCATTTTAATTTGACGTACCTTTGTTCATGTGCGGCAAGTTGAGTTGATTCGCAAAATCGAACACTAATTGATGTCAACGGCAAGCCTTCGATATTTTTCTTTGGCCGATATTTTGTTGCCATGAAAACAAATTAAACATTTGAGCACAGGGTCATTCGTTTTGAAGTTCCGAGAGTGAAACTAAATAAAACACATGCGTACTTTGGACTTTTGATGAAATTTGCTGTGTGGATCTTGCCATTACGAATGGAATACAACGTCACTCAAGTGCCTGCCGCGGGTGCTCTTTCAGGACTCGACGCATATCGGGCGATACGTCTGTCAAGACTCGTTGAATAATTAGTCTGGAAGCGGTATGATTGCATGATCGTCGGCAGCCAGCTCGCATCAACAAAATGCGAAGTAGCTTGTCCTGCATTAAAGTCGTAGCACCACATGCCTTTCACACCTACATGTCTTCTATTTGTGGCCAGGAATTTTCGGTTAACATGTGGCTACGCTTTGCTAGTCAAACCAAATGAGTCACGACCAGTTGCAGCAATAGATGTGACGAAGTAGACAAGAGTGAGCTCCAGGCACCGAAGCGTTGTAACCCCTAGTTGGCAAGACACAGGAAGGGTCACATAATATCTACGATGGTGAACGTGGTTGAGTACCTACTCCTGGTTAGGGGTCTCCGGTTCAAATCCCAGTGAAGGCAAACGTTATGCTCTTATCTGATCCATTTGCCGTTGGGATTAAACAAAGGCCACTGGGTTTCATCATGAACAAACAATGGTCCAGGTTTGCTGACAAGTTCGCAACATAACCTAGTTTCCTCGAGGACATGAGACACCTTCACGTCTCCAGGACATGTGACACCTTCACGTCTCTAGGACATGTGACACCTTCACTTCTCTCTTCAAGTGGCTCTTAAAATGATCACTTTCCTGAACGTCACAATTTTTTCTGCGAACGTATCCACAGGCAGATAAATAAATGTCATCGCTGAAGAGAATTTTTCGTGCAAATTTCGCATACAAACGCCGTGGGTGATGAGCAGGCTTCAATCCTTGTCCGGGTTGAACTTTGTGGAGATTCAAATTAGAATGCAAAATTCGCGGCATGAGTTCGCCGTATCGCAGACATTTTGTTTTGAAGCGTGTGAACAGAAAACAGTGGAATTGGATTAACCCTTTGATGAGGAACATATTTCGCAAGTTCATCAGCTTCGCCACAGATTGCATGCATTATTAGATGAGACTAAAAATAATCTCCGTGTGGGCTGTGATCAAAATCAAAATTTGTTAACACGATGTACGGACGTCATGCACACTACAATTCGATGCCCTTGCCCTTGAATCTGAATTTCGAAGTCACGGATGTTTTTTTCCCGAGAGGGCCGAGAGGCCACGTTAATCGTCACTGAAAAGTTTATCTTTTTTTGTTTTCTTGTTTTTAGAACAAATTGTATACAAAAATAAATTTAACTACATATGGCTGAGCGCGTGTGTATCGGGAGCGAGAGTGAAACAGAGAACATTCCTCGGTTCCAATAAGACTGTCAGGCTGTCAGTAGGTATCGCATTTAATTGCGCGCAGTTAATTTCAGTAAATGATGATAATATTGCTGAGTTAACACCGCGCTCTGCAGGTAGTCGGCCGATTAAAAGCCCACTCACTGTGGTTGGTTCAATAAACACGCATTAAGACAGGAAATTTAAAAGACTCTTTCTATTTAATTCACAACTTTGATCTATTCTCATCTGATGGGCTTAAGAATACGACGGTATTTCGTGGAGATTACACGGGCTCTATAATTAGATGGATTCGCGTTAATTTTGAGTATTCATTTATGAGGGGGTGGATAGGAGGTAGGCATAGGATTTTAAGGGCTGCCCTATTTTTGGAGAATCCATACAATTTTGTTTACATTATCATGCCTTTCGGGCCATTGGTCGCTCGCTTTCCGCCTGGTTCTATCCAACAATCTAAGAAGCCAATTACGACGTTTATTCATAGGACTCGTCTTTTGTGACGCTGCTATCCGCGCGGACCTGGTCTCGGAGGCGAAGACTCTTCCACTCGAAGCAAAGTGATGGGCCAGCCTCCTCATTAACCAGCTCTGGCGATACCAACAGTTTTTGAATAAATTGTCTCCTACACATGACCTCCACACTCCACACACTCTGTCTCTGAACAAGTTTTGCGTACGTAACCAAATCGTGTGCTTTTGAACAGCAACAACCTAGAGTAGTATTTTTGATGCAAAAAGAAGTCGAAGGTCTCCTTGTCATATTTCAACACTTCTTGCCTGCTAAGTTAGGAATTGTCACCTGACTTACAGGCTTGTAGGTAATTGGGTGCCCTTGAGAACTTTCGGTCTCGCACCCTTTGGACCGACGAGTTGGGTCCATTGTACCAGGGATTTCGTGTATACTACTACATGAGAACTTTCTTATACTGGAACCATCCAAAAGTCTTCCAGCTGTACACCGTACAAGCCCACCAGCTCCACAATGTATTATTTGCCCAACTACTTCGTCGTTCTCTTTGCTAGGGCTGGGCATTCACAGATCAGTTGGTGGATGGACTATATTGCTTGCTCATCTCTGTAGCTCCTGAAAACGTCTTTGTGTGATATGTTCAGTCATGATTCATGCTTTCCTGTGGCACAGTGTCCAGTGAGGACCCGACTAAAACCGATCAGCGATTTCGATCTGTTTTTACTCGACGTCGGCAAAAGGGTCCTTGCCATTGCTCCAGTTGCCAGACTGAGTCCAGAAGTTTATACTCTGTCTAAGCCTTCGTCTTCCAGTTTTTTACTTAAGCGTCGTGAGCGCGTAAGGGTTTCTAGGGATACTCCAAGCTTAGATCCCATCTTCGCAAGGTTGTCCACTTTTTCGTTGTCTTAATGCCTGTATGGCAAGGTATCCAACGCTGAGTAACCGTGTTCGTCAAGGAAATTTCACTGACGTCTTGATAAGGATCTCTCTCGTTGACGCTTTGTCTCCCTAACCTTACAAGCATCGAAATCAAGATGTCCGATGCTAAGGCTTATTTTCCGTTTGGCTGTCGGAGAAAATAGGTATCATTTTGTGGGTTTTATTTTGCGTTCTCGAAGCACGACTGCTGCTTCCAGCATCGCAACCGCTTTAGCTTGGTAGACGCTGCAGTCGACCCTTGGTGCCAGTGATTTTGCAAATTGTGCCTTTACCGGCAATCATTTTTAAGCCGTCGGTATACGGGGAGGGTTCCCCATCTGCTGCCATCATATGCTCTTCCGGTCCGGAAAAAGAAGATGAATTGTTTTTTTCCGGAGCTTGTACAGAAGGCAAGTAATATGTAAGGTAGTGTGCTGTACTGCTGTCCAACACTGGAGTTTGTCTCTTCAACGACCCGCCTTTCTGAGTCTCAGAGCATGCTGCGGAACCTGACTTACCAAACTCACGCGAAAAGACAGACGAGTACCTACTGCACCCAAACCCAAGCTTGATCCCTTCGAACTAAGTGGCTCCATTTTTTGAACAAAATGTTAAGTGGAATGGCAGACTCTGCCTCCTAGCAGATCCTCTCGTGCGTCATAACAAACGTCTGCATAAGCTGCGTAGACATTCCCTGCTAGTGACGAATCTTATGAAAAATGTGAGCGATCTCTGTAAACGATCTAAGAGGCTTACTGACGTCCCATCGCAAGCTTACTGCGCTTCATCTGGCGGATAGGGCGGTTGAAATTGTATACTGAAGCATGCTATTCTGCGTAACAGCTCCTGCTCTTCAGAAACCGTTTGAGATGACACACGGTTGCTACTTAGTTCGGTCAGGATGTGTAAAGTAGTAGGCTTCTAGATTTCCTAAGTTCTGATTGTTTTTTCATTAGTGGTTACTGCCTCAGTTCGAAGTGATCTGAATGGCATTTCACGTCTGGGGTCACAGGGCAACCCCTTAAGCCTCGGCAATGTAGTTGAAGTCATCGTATTTAAATAAGCCATTGAAGGCTCATCCAGCTCGCAAATAAGTGTTTCAGAGAATCGTCAAGCCGCGTCAAAGGCTCTTCAATGTCACATAACCAAGACTGAAACGATTCTTATCTCACTTCAGAAATATGTCCGTAAGATGACAGTTTGCCTACACATTGTTTCTTGACTCGAAAGTCATCAACGGAATGAACTAGCCGACGTTCAGCCTGTGCTAGAAGCACTTACATCTAACCACAGACCTTCATAACATTTCACACAATTTGTGTCAACAACTAAATGGTTGGGACAGGTCTACTTCCTATTTCGTCCCAAATACCATCAAAAACAGATCATTCTCTCTAAGTCCAGAGTGGAGTATAATCCATCACTCACTGTCTTACTGTGTGTCCTGCCCACAGGCTGGGTCTTGGTTCTCATGTAACACACGTTGCAACTGCAGAGCATGGTAGGAGGTTGCAACACGGGGCCATCTTTCAAGCCAGTTCCTAGTCCTGTCAAGAATCATAATGCGTTGCTTTTTGCATCATTTCGATTTATAACCTTCTACCAGCAGTACCACATTATGTTCATGGAGAGTTAATGATACCAACAAATGCCCTGATGAGTCTGTTATTAGCCGTCGAAAAGAAGGGTGTCATAGTGTTCTTCCAAATTTTCATTAAAAAAAAGCAATAATTTGTCAGTCAGCCTCATTACGGTCGGACCTAGGCTCCTTAATTGCCATGCCTTCTATTTATGGAAGGTCTTAGCCATATCTACACGCAACCTTGTTCTCAGTCATAACCACCAAGTTGACTAAAATCCGATCTCCGTATATTTCTCAAGCCATTAGACTCAAACTCGGGGACGGGTTCATAAGTTGGGCTGTCTATCGATTTTGCCACCCAAACCGCATTCACGGTTTTGAACACCTTCTGGCAGATGTGACTAGGTATACACAACCACCCTCCTCAGTGCAATTGCTTATCGTCCAGCTTTTGACTTCCGGCAGGTCTGACATATTGACTAGAACATCCTCGAGCACAATTTTGGTCTTTTCACTTAGGGCCCAGTTGCTTCGGCAAAAACGATGTAACAAGGGCTTACAAGGTGGCACCTACGTTGGATCTCCACGGCCTTACCTAGATAACAAGGTTAACAACGCTTCCAAACGGTTGGTTCTACACGGCCAAATTTGGTCAGATTCCGTCGCAGCCTTACTTTAGCTTGGAAAACTCTGCAGTGGTCTTTTGGTGACAGTGAAGTGAAGTTTTCTAATTGATCACAGAAGACCCTTGCGCCTGTCCCCGCAATCGTTTTTGAGCCGTCGGTAGACAGAAAGAGTTCGTCTGTAGTCGCAACGACTGCGAGGTACATAGACAAAGCATGTTAAGAACGTGGGCAGTGTCTGTAACGCAATCGTGAGCTTGTCATTTTTCTTGAATTTCTCTCTTAATACCAAGCACATCAAAACTAGACTAGAGAATTGGGGAAATGATCTGCTTTCTACAGCTAACGACTACTGCGCTCTATCGCAAGGTCTCCAAAATAACAATGTCGTGCGATTTAAATCCACGCAATCGGACTCGAGTTTCTGTGACGTTTAGTGCTGTAAGCCTTAAATTTTGAAAGGAAATCCCACACAATGTGCTCAGACGTGTAAACCCCCGCGACGCACCTGCTTCACCTCGAATTAACGATTATTCGCATAATATTTCAAGTCGATTACCTAATGAACACTTCCAGGAATGCGCGCCCTAAGTCCAGGAGCTAAAATCCAATCTTCGCTCTCCGCACATTTCCCTCCTCCATTCCTCTGGTACACGTTTGACATTCTCATCCCCCAACTTCGACCCGCCGCGGGATACACTTTTTAAGTGCTATTAAGATTTTCAAGCACATTCACGCAGCGATGGCCCCTACCGAGGAATCAATCCACACCGGGGAGTGTTTACGTGTCCCCTGTAATCCACCCGTCCTCTATTGAGTCGTCGGTTAAGTAATTCATGTTATCCCCACGTGTGTGTGCGTCGCATTACCATCCGAACCCCAATTCGAAAACATGTAAATTAAATGCTTACGTCGGATATGAGGCCATGCCTCTTCATCTTGTGTTGGCACAACAACATCGCAAACACCCCGGGAACGTGTACCTTTTCTGTCATTCTGTGGGTGCCGGGCGGCGAGAGGGCGGCTCATGGATTTAGCTTAGCATTCGCCGAAGAAGGCCGTATCCTCTGTCGGCTAAGTGTAACCACACGAGGCTTTGTAGGAATTGAGTTCCGAAACGGCGCCGCCGCAGACAGCACCGCTTGTTCGTTTTCGAATTTATTTAAATCCGTGTGCTTAGGAAGGCGCTCCCTCCACTGCACTCAATTGAATTGTTGTGCATTTTTAAATATTTTCCCACTCACTCGGCCCATATCCAATCGGGGAAAGTCGCTGTCTCCCGCGCTCGTAAATTGTGTGATCGACGGCGGCGCCGGTTGTTTGACACACGTTGCACCCACAAACGCCAGGCATTCCTCCGCATCGTCAGATTTGTGACTTTTGAAGTCATAATTCACCCAAATAATGATCGAATTTCGCGTAGATCATCACAAGCCCACTTCGCCATCACACCATCCGACCACAAGTAGAAAAATCAAACCGGCCGCTCGCACATTCTGTTTGTCTTCATTCTAAAATTAGTCGCCCGTCGGCTTTCGAAATAGAACTGCAATGCGAGAGCTGCTGGCGAAGATGGAGAAGATGCAAAACATCTGCGACCGTGCGTGGCATAAACACGCCCGCAACGGCGGCTATAATTGATTTTCCGAAACGTGGCCGAAAATACCCATCAAATCGCTGTAAAGCCGATCTTTATGACTTGTTAATTGGAAACGTGCCGGGCACGGGGGCCCGAGGCGGCGGCGGCGGCCGACGATGTCGAATGTTTTGATTTGATCGAGGGAAAACAGCGGGGCTTTCTATTTTCAAAATCAATTCCATGCGAGCTGAGATGATACACATTGTCCAGTGCTGCTGGCGAGCACTTGCGATGGCGGCAGCTAAGTCGCCTCCCCACAAAACACTTCGCTTGCTCGCTGGATGGCGTTTGTTTGGGTTAAACTTGTTTATGGCTTCCAGAAAATGTAAACTATCCGTGCACTAGAAGTAGTAATTCAACCATGGTTTGTGCGAGTAGAAATTGGATTTTATTTCACTTTTAATTGATCGCGTTTCCGATGCGAATAAATCGTCTGCAGCGTACACATGGTGTCGTGTGGAAGGCCGCCGATGTACGTTGACCTTCAGCTGTTGCTCGAGTAAAGGACCAATGCACTTTCTGCTCTGAAATCGCTCATTAAAGCGCATCCCAAGGGGATGGTGAAGCGCCAAGTGACAGCCCATCAGACTGAGAGCCGAAGATCCATTGGGATGCCATTGCTGTCAGGGGGTTATTGAGAAATACTTACTGACGCATGAGGGCGGTGGCCCGTGGAGGGTCTGGCTTCAATCATTGGGGATGCCCCTTTGCCAATAGGCACGTTCGCATTATACTGCCGGGTAGTATGACATGTCGAACGACTGGGTTGTATAGACCACTTTGTACTAGGGTTGGTGAACGACGGTCGTTTGGAAGTTCAACATTTTCCCTCGGTCGTACGGCAGGTAGTGCATGGTGAGCACAAATCTTCATTCACGTTTTTGATTTCAACAAGTGAGCATGAGCGCGGTTGAATGAAAGCGATATGTTTCCTCGATAGAGCTTAGGGACGTTTGCCCATTCAGGACATCAGCAGCCCTCCGATGTTGCTGCCACGAAAATACCCGCATAAGTGAAGTTCGTCAACCGCGTGGTACAATGTGAACATAAGGCATTTTTGATCGTTCGGACATGTCGCAATAACCGGTAGTTGAATGTGAACGCGCCCGACATCGCTGGTAATTTCTTGTTGCATTGGACGGGCCTTCTTCGCTTCTGAGCGGTCAAACTTCAAACCATGGCACCTCTCTCAAGTGGCCTTAGAATTCTCAGGTACTTGGCACTGTAATTCAGTGTAAGGAACGTGCACTCAATGGCTGGTAGCATGAATTGTGACGCTACAATTCTGGTGGAGTATAAGAGCAACTCAGTCTATTTCCGAAGTCACATGCCTCTGAATACATTTTTCTGTCGCTCTATCTACGAAGTTGTCACTCACAAGTGTTCTAGCTCTCGAATGTTTGAGCACACTTCCAGGACTGCGTTACTGAGTACTAACCGATAAGTGACTTGACTGCGAATTTGACTTGAGATTGACTTTTTCAGTTGTGGGACGGACGTTCCTTGTCCGTTGCCGTCAATGGGCGTCTCGTTGGGTTTTGGATAAATTCACCTCGAAAAGAAAAGACATGTGGCTACAGTTGCTTGCTGCGTGCTTCTACTAAGGCGTTGTCAGTTTGCACATTTCTGTTTCAGTAGCCTTCCTGGCAATTTCGTTCGCTTCACAGCGCCCTGGAATATCACATCAAGTTAACGTCAATCCACGAGACCGCAAATGGTTGATCGATCTTGACGGCGACGACGATCTTAATCGACTGCAAATTCTGTCATTTCATTGCTGCTACGCTGCTCTCTGTGTCCAAAGCTATTCAGCGGTAGAGTGATACAGCATAGACTAGTGTACCATACCTTGGCCTGCCAGAGTTTACTTCCAAGCCCTTTCAAGGTACAATGACCTCGCAAAAGTTCACTGAACTAGGAACCAACCATGCATAGGTACAAGAAGCGCGCGACGGACTGCCCATTTACACCCCCTGACGGTGATGCTCTATCTCTTTCCTATCGAGAGCTTCAGTTGTATGGTATAATTGTGCGTCGAAAAAACTACATTCAACATTTCAACGTGCTCCTCCCAGTTGAAGTGAAGCAGACTGGGATAGCCGACATATAGGCCTCATCCCCGACGTCTGTGCATCTTGGCATGGTTAAGTATGACCATGTTTCAGTTCAAATCGACTGCCTTCGGAACTAAACATGTTCATTCAAACGTATGTGTGGCAACCAGGCGACAGAAGCGAACGTGCGCCGATGAACTGATTTTTTATTAGTTTCCAGCATACGCAGAGGGTTCAAAGATGGCCTTCTCATTCGCCGTGGTTATTTACTAAGTTAATCTGAACATCTCAGCAGCCAACAGACTCCCATATTGTGACAGCATCTCTATCAGGCATCTCATGCCCCAACGCCAATGCAGAGGCGTTGACCGTCAACTCGAATTCAAGGCAGGTGCATCGACCTCCTACTGAAATCCTAAAAAATCATTAAATCAACCAAGTTTCCATATGGTGGTCGGAAGTTAGTCAATTCAGCACCTCCAGCTCTCTCAAGAAGTGCTTCTCCAGGAACTTGCTTCTTCCTTCCTGCAGCTTCTACACAAAAGTCGTCAGACGCACTGCGTGTGTTCCAATGTCACAGTACGCGGTAGAGACTCATATTGCCGAGCATACATTCTTGAAAGCGACTTAAACCGATCACTGATGATGATCTCTTCTTACTCGGCTTCGGCCATAGAGCCCCTTGCCATTGGTCCAACACTCACACCAAACCATCGAGTGCTGGCTCTGTTCACGGCTTCGACTTCTAGTCTTTTAGTTCTTCCTGATGGAGCTGAGTGGCGTGTAGGCATACGGGATTGCCAGAAATACCACCTGCCCGCCTTTGTTTTCCTGGATTCCACTATGCACTCTGATCTGCACAAACCAACCGTCTTCCATGTCAGAGTGTTGATGCGTTGGCCATTATTTTCGCAGGATACAAGAACAGGTGGTTGGTACTTTGAGGCTGCATTGTGGTCTTAAACTTGGTGGACGCATCGTTCCACGAGCACTCATTTCGACTGGAAAGACTGGAAGACTTAGTCCCAAGGAATTTTCAAAGAGGCCACAAAAGACCATTCCATTTGTACTAACGGCCGCGCGGGCAAAGTCCAATTCTGCTACTTTTTATTTGTTCCTGCCTTTGCCGACTTTATTTAGCGGTTTTTTCTTGCTATCAGACAGACACGTGCAAAGAAATGATGTTCAACATGGTCCCCAGTTTCTGTGGTTGTGATTGAGTTCCCCAGATCAACCCCCCAATGACTGCATTTCAGCATTTGGGGAGCACTACCCAAAAAGCCCTCCAATTTGCCAAGCACTCCGCATCGCATCCACTTGGAGCGAACCACTCTATCAGTGAAATAGACGCCTCCGAGTAGATCAATATTTGCAATGCCCGCCCAGCAAAAGCCTCCCCAAATAGTTGCAAAACAAAACTGCCCCCGGGGCACTGGAGGTGCCGCAGCGCACCTCCGACCGCCACTCTGGGGCGAAATTGAAAAATAAAATTAGCAAAAAGCCAAATCGATTACCCCTACCCCACGGGATATGAGCCACCATAAGCCCATCGCGCCGTGCATATTTTCATTAAAAATTCAACGAGATTTTAATTTTATTTGCTCCGTCTTAATGGGCCGCGCTAGATTGGAGATGGGAACGAAACGAAAATTGCAAAACAATTTAACAAGCCCTTGCCCCAGTCGGCGATGTCCTTTGACAAGCATAATAGCCATCAGCGTGGACCCTCGCCTCCGTGCGCCCGGACTGCTCGGGCCACAACAATTTAATTAAAGGCGGTTGTAAGTTAATGCTGAAACTATGTTTCAGCGGTTGCCTGATGTTGTAACTCATTTTGTGCTCCGCCGGGATCGTCGCACAGCGGATTCCTTTGTGTCATCATCTTGGGCTTTCAATTTACTGCGTGTTCTGTGAATATTAAACTGTATCCCTGCCTCTTGTGCGCAACACTCGGCATGATTGATATAATTTTTACCAAGGAAGCAAATTAAATCTCTGAACGTTAATGGGCCACCATTTTTTGTGTGCTTTCCTCTGAAGGGTCCTTCACCTTTTTTTCCCTTTGTTTATCCTTCCATCACTTTGAAGTAAGTCTTGTGCCTAACCATTTGCTTTTTTCAATTCAATTTCAGCCGTCCTTAAGCTTAGATAACACCGTGGAAACCCTACTTATAAAGAACGAAGGTGATTTCGTGAGTGTCGAACAAGGCAAAGACTCGCGAAAGCGAAACTCGCAACAGCTACACATTCAGCAGCAATTGAATCATCATCATCCACAGCAGCAGTCACAGTCACAGACCCAACAGCAGCAGCAGCAGCAACAGCAGCAAAGGCGGGACGAAAATATGAGGCAATTACTTGACGTTACAAATACATTAACCTTTGAGGAGTTAAGGGACTTTGAAATGAGGTAAGTCCTACCTTTCGTGCTCATTCCATGGGTCAGAGTGGGGGTGAATGAATGCCCGCATTCGGGGAGGGGGGAGACTGTGGCCAGCAAGAAACCTAATTTTTTAGCCCATTGAACAGAGAGACTGTATGTGGGTCGGTGGTGGCCCGGCTGTATTCCTTTTGAGATTGACAACTTCAGTCGATTGTGCCTGCTGAGCAATAATCATTTCACTCGGAAGAATTGTTACAACTGAGCTCTGGGACAAGACGGTACTTGATTTGGATTTATTTTTCATGTCTTGCCGGGGCGTAGGTAGGTACATAAAAGTGGATTCTTACAATTTCATGGCCGGCGCGGTGGAATAGTGAGGCGCACCGGTCTTCAATTACGAGATGAAAGACATTCACATCTCACGGCTGTCGACTCCCTCTGTTCAAACGGCTCTAACTAAAGTGGAAGCCATTCTACTGGGCATCATTTTTGTGCTTCCGGAAGTTAATTTAAGCATATCACTTTTGGGGCTTCGGTTCCCAATTATTTCAAACTAGTCATCATGAATGAAATGCAACGGAATGCAACTTTGCCTCACAAGAACTCTTGCAGGACTCGATTCAGACAAGGTATTTGTTACCCAACGAACTTGACGAATTTCCGGTTCCGAAGAGTCAAGCATTTAAGGATACTCGGAATAAATATCCGGATAAGAGGATCTTCTTTGGCTTAACTTAACGAACTTGACAAATTTCTGAATTTCCGGCTTAAGCAAATCTAGAGTTTGGGGACTTCGGACAAGATCTGCTGTAAGGCTCCACAAACAGAATCTCAAATTATGGAGCCTGTGCGCGGTTTACATCCATTACAGCCCAAGAGTTCGCCTTGATGTCAATCAATTCTGATCCTTTTCAACAATTTGTAGCGGCCACACACTTCTGTGACGATGCTGGATGGGCCTTAGGATATCTGTAACAGACTCAGAATTTCTTACAGTTGTTACTACACAAGGCACATATAGGCCATTATCTCGACCACAAAATGATCGCATCGCCATATTGACCGTACTTCAAAAGGAACTGCTCTAGAATCGCTACTACATCCTGTAGTAAATTGAAGCACGTTCGGAGAGTGGTAATCGAACCTTAACCATCGGACGACACTTTCATTCACCAAAAGCGATTGCAACAAGGATGTCAAACGTCCCGACCACGATTAGGTTGACACCGTGTTTGGTCAACTTCCCCATTTGTTTGAACTGCCAATGGGTGCTTGTCTAAGACCTAAGTAGTGGCATCTATGCACTAAGCCAAAAGAAGACCCATAAGACGTCGCGTGACAGCCAGCCTTTTGTCAGCAAATCTTACCAGTGTCTTGACTGGTACCGCTTTCGCTGTCATAAATGTATGAGAGTATAGTGACTTTCCTAGTTGCGTCGAAAGCATGTCACACGCAGAGGAGATGCTGGGTGCTTTTAGCAGAGGTTGCAGAGATCGTTGGAGAAAAGACCTAGTTTTCTTGTGTGGAGGCCTGATGGGCAGTGTCCGGTGATTATTCCCGATACATACAGTGCTGATTTTTGATCTCTTTATGGAGATCAGACCACTTGATCTTCAGGAATGAAGATGTGGTCAGATTCGTTGTGACATTCGACAGGCGTTGCCACAACCTTGCAACAAGACGAACAGAAGACACTACCGGCAAACACAACTTCTTGCTCCGTGATTCATCTTGAACCAATCTGTAAAATAATCAAAAGAATCCTGAAAGTGTTAAAGGAGTCTTAAGCTAAACACAGTTGACAGTCCGATACTTGCATGACTTAAACTTTTTGGGTTAAGTTTATTTTAAAAATGAGGCTTGTTCTTTATTTTAACTCTACTTCTGACGAAGTTCACTTAAGACTACAATTGAACTCCTACATTAAAAAGACACCTTGCAAGGCGATCGTCGTAGGCACAGCGTCAGATTATGTAACTCAAATGCGTTGCTTGACTGAGTCAGCTCTTCTGCTCATGGCGGATGTTGGACGTTCACCTGATACCCGATGTCACGTAGGAAGCCCCTCGTACGTTGGATGTTCACCTGAGTCCCATTGTCACGTGAGAACATATTGTGTAGCATGAGCATACACTCTGCTGTGCATGTATGTTCTGCCTTAGCTCATGCAACGGACTGCAAACTGTGCCTACTACAAATGTTTTGTTACTACAATCTGTACCATGAATAAGGTAGGATGCATGTAAATAAGTTTAGACAACCAAGTGCAAGAATATTGGAAACAATTGTTGCATAGAAACAGAAAGCTAAATTGATAAGCCGAAGATACACGACAAGAAGCAGTGTTCTCAGGATCGCAGGTCGACGATGGAATGCTCCACACCGTCGGTGCTGATGGTCAAGTTTAACTCACAAACTTTCATAACTTTGCCTGTCTACTCAAGCTTGTCAAAATTAAACAAATTCCCTTCAAGAGGTTTGTCCCCGACTTAATACAGTGGAATTGCCCTTCTGCGAATATGGCGGGGAAATGTTCCTTAAAAGTGAGTAGTAGGATGAGGATGAGCAGGATGAGGTTTCTGTAGAACTAGAAATTGTTGATGTAGCAGAGTCTGAAGAGAAAGTGAACATCGCGCATCTATTACAAGACTTGCTTTCAAACCTTAAAACCAGTGTCGCCGAAAAAAGTATACGTCATGAGAATTATTCGTATTTCCTGCGTACGTTATTCAAGGTTTTTCTTGAAAAATCTAAGTTGTTGCTAAGTTGAAAGTTGTACAAGAGACCTGCGAAGAGACCTCAAGGGATTTGCCAAGAACCCAGTGAACCGATTCCCCGGTCTATGAATGCATATGTTCCATTCCTGGTAAGGCAAACCATTTCACTTCATCTCTTTCGACTCACTGCCTCTGCAGAGCGAGCACACCTGCCTTCCCCCTCTACCGGGACCTAGGTCCATTCATCACACTGCTCACATTCAATGCCTCCCCCTCCCCCTTGCCATATGTCATTAAAACGACTCTAAAGCTATCTGAAATTCAATTTGTTGCCACCAGACACGAGGCGTGCGCCCATTCATTGTGATTTATCCACAACAAGTTGCACCTACGTCAATCGACGGCATGATCCATCGCTGAAAATAGTTAAGTGGTCACACCCCGTTCGGAAGATTCCCTGAGTCACTCAATCTTTACAAAATTGGTTTTTCCAAGCACACACGCAACAACAGAAAACAGTCTGCGGCGCACGCCACGAACAGACACCCGCCAGACGGCAGCAATCAGTCACAAGAAAACGGACTTGTGCACCCATCCCCTCAGTGATTATTGTGGAATAACAATAAATAGCCATACGCAAACACCTGTCACAGAAGAAGGCGTCCTAATTTGCCCCCCAAACGGCTGAATAAACAAGACGATTGTCGCTGGCTGCGCACTACGAGACGGATCGCCAATCGATATTTATAAATAAACAAGTGACGCGCAATTGTGCCGACCAAGTACGTACTTCCTTGCGGAACATGTCTTTTTGTAAAAGTTAAATTTGCACTTTAATGTGTCAATCCGTCCGGGGAAGTATAGTGCTGTGCACTCCACAACTCGCTTGTTTGCACAGTGATGTCGTCTCTATTGTTGACGGTGGACTCGAAATTTGCTCGTGCACGTTCCGTGAATTTGTTTGCCATTTGAAAGTTTGTTGCTTCTAAGATGCTGCTTCAAGGGTGCTATTAAGTTGTATTCCAAGAGGTCCTTGCGAAAGTGCGTGTCACTTAAGGACACTATGGAGTTGGATGAACGGCGACACTCCAGCTTGACATACGCTTCAGAATTCATAAGCTGGCGGGAGGGCTCTAGTAATTTTGGGTATGATCTGAGGGGGATGGGTGGAATCTGTGGATATTTTCAGAGAAGTTATGAACGCCTGATGTGAAGACGTGTCAGGGATGAGTGGTTGAGTGACTCACTGTATTCATATGATAATCACTAGTTAGACAAATTCAAGTCATTCTACTCATGGCCATTGATCGGAATCAAATCACTCAAATTGACACGCGGCCACTTCGATTGAACCGTACAAACTGGCGACGTCACTTAAATTGAACGAACCTATCTCGAAAGTGGGCACTTAAGGAGCAACATAAGAGATATCTTGTCCAGCAAACTCGGGCAGCGACTGCCATGAGGCACCGTCTTTTGCTTTGACCATATGCTGACTACGTTCAACTCGATTAATTTTGCCCAAGAAAAGTTCACATTCATTGAACGAGGGCTCGTTTTAATGTTCCCATCAGATGACAACCCACACCAAATAGTGCAAGTTTGCTGATTGGACCAAGCCCGGATGTTTTGTTTACCGTCTAATTCAACCAGAAATGAGCTGAACGCAATTGTTCATAGCTTCATCACGAATTTGTTTAATGAGAGTATTTTCTAGAAAAAGCTTCTCAAACTTGGCCGTTCGAAGTCGGCATAAAACTGTAGGTCTCCTGCACTCGTGAGAGAACAATAGCACACACAACACGAGTGGTTGCTGAGAAGCTAGGCCCTGGCCCTCTATGGGCTGTAGCACCACCCAAATCGTGAGCTGTCATCAACAGAACACTGGACAAAAACAAACAGCCTATTGGCTACACTGAGCCTATGTACAGGGTAGGCCAAAATTCAGCGTTTCCCAGACTGTTCCAATTGGAATATAAAGGGTGGTTAAATTTTAAGGGCCGATGTTGAGTTCGACGCGACTTCGGCGGCTTTGATTATTATTCGGCCAAATGGGGCGACCACCGCTGCTATGTTGAAAATGTGCCTCATCGTTGAAGATGACTGTCTTCGAAAATTGACTGTTGCCATTTCTTGCCACCATTCTAACTATTAACGACGCCTAAAATGGTCAAGAGGCGTTAGTTCTTGAGTCAGCACCTTGAGATTTATGCATAATGTCCATCAACGACGAGCATGAGAGGTGCAATTGTTGGGCACGACGACGAGTTGACAATATCGCGAACAGCAGCAATATTTTCTGCAGTACTAGCTGTACGAGCATGCACTGCTGTTTTCACATTTCCTACAGACCCGGTTTGGTCAAATTTTTGCACGGTTTTTTCCGATTGTACGCACATTGGGACGATTAACTTTAACGCGTTGCTCGATTGTGTATCTTTCACTGGTTCAAATTGAGTTAGTCTAAGATTGAGGAATGTCAAATGAAATGCAGAAAAATGTTGACGTTCACATTCAACATCGGCCCTTAAAATTTAACCAACCCTTATATACTATTTCTCCTCCGCCCCATATGTCGTTCCTTTGGGTGCTGGAATAGAAACAAAACCCTTCCGCTGCCTTGGCCCAGGAGTCATCGATTTTGTGTTGATTTAGGTTGTCATTCTCAACTTCTTTTGAAGCTGTTGCATTCTGGTCTCCTTCCTCAGCCATTCCATAGCTTCATCCTTTCAGGCTCTAGCTTTAGCAGTATTCCTTCGTTCATTGCTAGCTTGAGAGACCATGTGATTTCCTAGAATATTCCGTCTAGTTTATGGATCGGAACAACTTCAACTCTATGTGAAACATGCTCAATTTGGGAACCTCTTGCAATATCGACTATTTCGAGCCACATTGAATGTACGCCGAGAAGCCAAAGATCCAAGCCCGCTTTCACTGACGATCTTGAGTACAATGCTTCCAGTCCTGCAGATACAGCTGTCATTCGCGTTAACTTTAACTTTATACCGGATGTCGATCCTTCTCGAACCAGGAACATCGAACTCGAAGACCATCTTTAACGGAGCATTAGTGTCCATGCGCTCGATGTGGACAAACACTTGCCGATTGAGCAATTTTTGCTATCCCCTACATTCATATCTAGGTAAATCTAGCAGATTTCGAGGTTGTGACTTCTCCTCCATTAACCATCCTCGCTGATGGAGTACAACGAATTTCTGCTTCGAAGGTAGCAGGGTTCAAGGCAGTTCTGCTGTTCGGCTCATCGTCCTGCTTTCGGCTACATATGGAGCTTTGAGCATAGTTTTCAAGGGCAATTCTGCAAGGACTGGTAGAGTTCACATTCATCCTGATGTGGACCGACAATTTTATATAAGTACATACTGGTGGTGGCCCGTTACGTTGTTGGTATGTGCGTCGACCCCAATCTCGACGTCCTAGGTTCGATTCCAGCTCTGAGCGACGAAACTAATTTTCACGGCCCCACCAGTTTCGAGTCACTGACAATGCTCAAAAAGTATTTCCTGTCTAGAAAAAGCTTCTCAAACTTGGCCGTTCGCAGTCGGCATAAAACTGTAGGTCCCTTCCACTCGTGAAAGAACAATAGCACGCACAACATTAGTGGTTGCTGAGAAGCTAGGCCCTGGCCCTCTACGGGCTGTAGCGCCACCCATATTATATCCTTTTTTTTTCATCAAACAATAAATGCGTCCATCCCAGCGTATTCCTCACTTCTCTCACAATTGTCTAAAATTCATAGAAAACGCCCAACGCCTCAACAACTTCATGTCTACCCTAGATCACAAAGCAAATCCTTATAAATGTACCTCTGAGACAGAATCCTCTTAAACCGACCCAACCACCATCCATCCTCATATTTCTGCTTACGTTCACCCTCACACCATCTAGTCATCTCTTACATTTGTCTATATTCATCGTTGGAAATCCACCTCTCACACGGGCAACTTTGTTTTAATTGTTCTTCAATTTTGAATGAGATCCCTGCCGAACCATCAATGAAAAAGTGCGATTAAATTACCTCCCCAGCATGTATCACAACATCTTCCAACCGGATTAAGACGATGATTAATAATTCATTAACCCTTCCCCAAGTCCAAGGGACATGCCAAAAAATCGGTCGCAGGATGTAGAACATGAATAATCATACAACCATGACGACCTTTCACTTAAGAAAATGAACCACCGCCTCCCATTTTGCGGTGTGTTTGTTCTGGATTGGAAAAATTAAACAAACGAAATTTTGTCAAACTTCCGGCTGGTTGAATTGAACGTGTCCTCAAAGTTTCCATTTGAGGTTAACTGGGCTTCGATCCCAGCCAAATAATGCGGTTGTAATTAAAAGTTGTTTCGTTTCACTTTCGAAATAGGAAACAAGTCCCACTTACATCCCATGTGCGTCATTTAAAATTCTATGTAAATTTGATCAGATGTGCTTGGAATTGTTTATTTTTAAAATCCGGCATGAGGGTGGTCTTTACCTTGTCTATTGTTGGCCCTCGTGAACTGCAATTTCCGTGTATCCATACTTAGCGTGTTTGTTTGTCTAGTGCACGTTCAGAGCTTCTACATCCATTAAGGGATCAGCAGAAAATGTGAGTTCGATGGTTTAGGCTTAGACAACAAGATGGCAGCACATACATTGAACAGGGGCGTTAATCAATAAGAATACTTAATCCCAGAGCCTAGCTGCTCAGTTTTGTGCGTGTCCTACTGTTATCTCACGAGTGGATGGGACCTACAACTTTATGCCGACTTTGATCGGCCAAGTTTGAGAAAGCTGATAGAACAGAAGTGCTCCCAAACATAAAAAAAATGGTCTGATTCTTCAAATTCTGTGGGACACCATTGACTCAAATGAAGTGGTCTGTCTGAAGTGCACGTACGAGCCTTCATATTGAACATCGACTTCGAAATACCCTCCAGGTGTTGCTTCCCGTCAAAGGATGACTGAAAAATAAATGAACACATCGACCATGCTTAAAGCTATTTTGGCAACAGATGTCAAGTCCAAGCTTTGCCCATGCTGAAATCTGGGTCTCAGGACACACGGTAACGCAGATGGACTTGCCAGCTAATGGGGCCGAAATCGACCCAAGACAGGCAAATCTATACGTTCACCCACCTCTGAGAGATGTCAAGTGGAATGTATGAGATGGAATCATAGAACCAGCTAACGAATCGAATAACTCTCTGACCACTAGTGAGATCACTCCGATTTGATGGCCAAAGAACAACAGCGCAAGAACCTCCTATAATGCTAAACAAAAGCCCTAACAGTCCATAATCATCTGAAGTATCTTGAAAACAAAATAATTGACCTTACCCATGTTTTGGTGAACGAAAACATAAGTGAGACTTGCTGTCTACCCACAACACTAACCTTATCTTCTGTAGTGTGTTGGCATTACCAACGCTACGGTAGAGCTTGGGAGCGTGGGATCGTCAGAATGCCATGCAGCTTATCTTTGTTCTCTGTGCATGTCAACACGTACAGACCACTCTAGCCAGTACAGCCGCGCTTGTCGATGGTCAGACGAGTACTCTCGCGACACATATTTTCTCTACTTTTGAATGGAACCTGCCATCTCGACAGTACAGCAGCGTTTGTCGATGGTCAGGCGACTACTTTCGTGACACACACCTTGTGTACTTGTGACCATCGACAAGCGCGGCTGTACTGCCGAGACGACACACGACAGATTCCATTCAAAGCCTCTGCAAACACTAGCAAGGATTCACAGAAGCAAGTGAATGCATTTAGTTCTTATTTTGAGAATTCTGCTTTCTGTTGTTTTGGAAGAGAAATTGAAGCCAAAAAAGTACAACTTCGACTAGCTAATTGGAGAATTCAAAAAACTCAGCGGTGTACATAACATGTAAGGATAGTGCCCTCTCCTCGCTTCCTTCCAGCAAAGGTGATACCAGTTGCAGACAGAATCATGCCCTTTACATGGTAGATCATCAGTTCCGCCCAGTTGTCCCGGGATGCTGTACACAATTGCATCTTGAGGACCTGTGTTCACCTCCACTTGGCTTTTTCGCCTACTCCCTCAGTTAGAGGTTGCTTTGCTTCGACTTTTCGTTCATTTGTCTGATGGCTGCCTTAGAGTTTTTCGCAGCTTCCTAGTCGGTTATGAGTTGCATCGGCATCATGCTATCCACTCGGCTTGTCTGAGGCTTTCCTTTGCTCACCACGGGTCAATGCATCAGTTTCGCCAGAGCATCTCTTTAGACCCGTAAGGCCATTAATACTTTTCCACCGCAACACGCCAAAGCGTCCATCTACGGAGGAGGTACCAATTGCTTAAGTCGTTCAGTGGCACATTTAGATGACATTCCAGGCTAAATCGGGTGCGCCGGAAAGGACATTTTATTGACAGTCTTCTTTGCATTGCGAAAGGGTATGGTCGATGGTCATGTCGTGGTTGGGGCATCGATACTAATAGAATATATTCTTTTATACTTCAACACATCTTGCTGAAACCACCGCCACACTAGTGTCTGTGGAGCCTCGCACATTGAGTTCATCCAGATATGTGCTTACAGTAAATGCTGCATCACGGAACCTTCCGAATCTGAGTACTACGCCCACTTGACCAGCTTTAGCGTATCTCTATGTTAAGTAATCGGCTCAATATCGTCTTGTATTTTCCCACATTATTATAAATAAAATACACAAGTTCTCAGAAGAGACCACTTGCTATGGAGAACCGGATGCACTTAATGAGTTTGTTTGTTTTCATCCACACAGTCTAACATAAATTTAATGAAAACAAATATTTCTAAAAAACAAAAAAATAAATCCAAATCCGAAATGATTTTCGATTCTAGTGAAATATAAAATAAACTCAAAACAAGCACTAAGCAGAACAAGAGTAAAACATTGCCGCCCGCCCACCAGTGTGCTCAATTAGTTCTGTAAAAACAAAAAAACAAACAGGCTTTTGGATTTAGTGTTGGCGAGAAGGGCGCAGCTACACATTTGTGGTGGCCTACTCTGATTTAAATCGCATGTAATTTTCGCAGCACTTTAATGTGGCTTATCATAACATGATTTATCTCAACCGGAACCGGAACCATGAGATCGATTAAATATTCATTCGTGGCTGGAGTTCTTTATGCGGGAACATGCCTACAATCGGCGGTGCAGTTAGCGTAATGTAATCGGTGTGTCCTTGGAAGGGGGAAAGTGCTAAAGTTTTCCAATTACCTAATCGATTGCATTAGCATAGTTGTTTAGGAACTCTAGTTATGATTGGGGGCAGCGTTGGCCGATTGCATGACTCGCGAATATTCGCTGTGAGGGTGATTGTTAATTTATTTCGAAACCATGGGGTAATCATGGGGTAATTTGCACTAGCGCAGGCGAATGTAGGGTTAATACGGAAGGCACTACGGGGAAGAAGTTTAAGGGAAGTTGAAGGTTGGTTGGAGCATTATAGTGACATTTAGAGATGATTCGTAATCACAACCCTCTGTTAAGTGGTCATGCATTCAGGGAAGCCAATGCGGGCCCTTAGATCCGGGGCAAATCACAAAGTTGTGATGACTTTTTCAACAAATGTTCGCCTATGCCTCGCAAAGACATTTGTGATCACGAGTTATCTATGGCAGTGCCCAGCAATGACAACAACCACGTGACACAAATTCAGACAGATGAAGGCCTTGTAGCTTCATACACGAAGCTAAGACAAATATTCATATCTGTATACCACAGCACGGACATTTACAATTCCGTATTTAAAGCAGAGATATGGGCAATTGTAGAAAGCGGGTGGGATGGGCGCTCATGAAAATGCAGAAAAATGAAACACTTGATTGACAGGCGGTGTTATCTTTACTTCGCAACGAAGAGAAGAGAGCTAAAATTGCATTCTGCTCGTATTTATAGGAAAGCGAGTATTCGGTCGATAACCTGATCAGATGGTCCGAATATTATTATTTTTGTCAACAGATGTCGCTGACTCAATGATCAAAAGCTTCAGTTCTGCAGAGGGTGCTTTTTAACATTTCTTTTGAATTAATATGTTATTTTTACTTTCGCCTACACAATTGAACTCTGCCTCAGAGGACATATAGACAGAGCTATTACGAACAAGCACATCCATATCCTTTCTGACCGCAAGGCAGCTCTTCTAGCCCTGAAAAGCTACGAAGTCACTGCTAAACTAGTATGGGACTGTCTAGAACTTTTACACCAGCTGGCCAACACAAATCGAGTCCCCCTTATTTGGATACCAGGTCAAAGCGGTCACACAGGAAACGAAAGAGCAAACCTACTTGCCAGAAAAATTCGGGTCAATTCGAGTTACGTCCAAACCAAGTTGAGGTTATGTCAAAAAGAGTTGCTGAAACTTAAATGATGCAATGCACATTTTTTCCAGTAAATTTTATACAAATGATTGAAAGTTATCTCTGTGAAAGAAAGTTCGTTGTCAGCATACAAGGCTGCATTTCTTCGGTAAGAAGGGTTCAATTTGGTGTTCCTCAAGAATCTTTCTTTGGCCCCACCTTATTTAATAAATACGTCTCTGATCTACCGGATCTGAGTAGCAACATCAATCGTGCTATGTTTGCCGATGACACAGCTGTTCAGGTTCAGGCATTTCTTGTCTAGGAGTGTGTCCTAATCTCCAAAACGCTCTTAACAATCTGGCTTCGAGTTGGAAAAAACGAGAGACCGGGTTAGTCCGGGTTAGTCAACTTGAGTTGTTGCAAATTGATTCGCTTCAATTCCAATTCGAGTTAAGAATGTTTCGGGTTGTCACTTCTCTAATTCATGGTTCCACGACCATTATGCGGCATACCTATAACCACCGCTACAAGTACTAAACATTGGCTCATGGAGATGGTCAACAATTACTGGAAGGGAACAGACAAGCTAAACTATATCTTTTAATAGACGCAACAACTCCTGAGACTCGCACATAGTCACAGATCTCTCATCTAAATACCATGAGCCACCCTTGGAATATCAAGTTGTTCAAAATCAAAAAACTGATGACGTCTCCACCTCAACTGCCGGCGGAAGCTAGAGCGATCCAAAATACTGCTTCCCCGAAGGTTGCCATAAATTGGCTACGTGGTTGGGGATATAACAGTCCAGTGCCTCACAGATTTGATTGCCTTACGACGTGTCTTCGTTTCAAATGCATTCTCTGAATCTAGGAGAAGAACTGGTAGGGAATGGTCTCCTCACTGCCTCCAGATTGTCCTTGGAAGCCTCCCCCTTTGACTCTCTGGTCATTTGGCCATCAGTTACGCTATTGGATTCTGGTAGCGATGCAAATGTCTTTCGTTTTATTCCCAGCAAGGTCAAGTTGGGTTCAGCAAGCTGGCTTGGTGGATCTGTCAAGTTGCAGTGGCGTTTCACACTGGAATTTTAATTGCACAGTTCTTCCGCACTTTTTTTTCATTTCCACGCCCGAAACATTGATCACATCTTGTCGTAAAATTAGCTTGAATTCAACTCGTAGGTGACTTACGAAAACAGAAAACGTATCCTTCCCGATATAGACTTTAATTGCTATCCCACAATAGACGGGGTATTTATATCCATCATGTAAAATATTTCTCATTGACTGTTTGGCAGCTCTCCTAAGAATACATTCATTGTCAGCCGAAACACATGTTAGCGCATAAATCAGCTGTGATGTGATTATGTCCAACATTGTCTCGTAATATCGCAAAAACATTCTTCTCGGGAATTCATTAATAAACAAGCGACTCTTGAAATATTCAGCCAACATCTATTGGCATTCGTTGACAGATTTCTGTGCTCCTACACCGCCGTCACGTGTGCCTGTGATAGAAAGGCAGTTTTCTTGACACACATTTGACTATCAACGGTATATTTTTAGCTCCCCAACACAACGGCCACAGTGACGGTACAAATTACCTATTCATTCTTAACGATTGTTCTGTCAATAGAGCATACTCAAGCACAGACAATCGCTTGGTCTGTTTATGAGTTTGGAATATTTTTTCTACGCGAATACGTCACGAAATTTCCACAGAACACCTTGATACAGTCGTTCCTAGAAAGTAATGTCACACGCACACAGTCGCACAGTGCAAAGCGTGACGGCGTGGATAACCTTAATGCGCGGATAAGCTTTTCAGTTACGTCGTTTTGTCACGAATATCAAGGTTGGCACATTTCCGTTTTGAAAGCATATCTTCTTTATTTTTAGTCCACATTCAGGCGAGTATACAAATATGAGTGAATGAGTGAATTTGTCAGGCAAACGCACGTACGGGCATGGGCATGCTTGGGAGAGGTCAGGACTGATGAAGAAATGCTTTCGCCTTTCGGCTTTCGGCATGAGTAGCTGTCTGATTGAACGAAGACAAAGGATGTCTTCATCTCAAATGAATTCATTCGTTTTTATTTTTTGCCTGCTTTTTAGAGTGAATTGCTTGCCACAGTCACGTACGTCTCGAATGTCATATTGTGATGTTTAAGTGTTATACGCGGCGTATACGTAACATTTTCTCTGTGAAATGAGATGCGTACGAACATTGCATAATCGATGAAACGATATAATCTTCCACATAACTGAATATAAATTCTTTCATTTCAGATACGGCTCACCCCATCACAGTCGATCACAGTCTGTCAAGACACCCGGGAGCCGAGCGTCGGGGAGACCAAACCAATTATGCCTGCCTCAACAGAGATCTCGGTAAATTGCCATTTCATTAGTTTTTTTTTGTTCATTCTCTTGTTAATAAAACAGGCCTCACTCATAAATGATTTGATTTGTTGCTTAGGGTGGCGTCAATGCCGAACACTGGCGTCGAGGAGGAGTACTACAGACTGAGACATTTTTCCATAACCGGCAAAGGTGTCGTTAATCGAGGTGATTCCTTGAAGAGTCGTCGCAGTCGATCCAATAATAGTGTGGCTAGTTCCAATTCAAGGTACGTCTTTGCTTGCCTTTGGAGGGGAATAGATGTACTTATTCTGTCTTTATTTAGTACTGAACATTTGACTGCGACACAAATACCCGCTCCAAATTCTGCACGAACATCGGCTACCTGCAGTCTGGCATCGAGTCGGGAGAGCAGCACATCAAATCCGGGCAGTGGACCTTATAGGTAGGTTTTGCAAATCAAATTAATTTGTTGCATAAATTCATGGCTGTTCCGTTTTTTTTTTTTTTTTTCGTTTGCAGAGTTCTCATGCTTGGTGGTCCAGCCGTAGGCAAGAGTTCACTAGTTTCACAGTTCATGACCTCGGAATATTTGCACGCATATGACACAAGTATTGGTAAGTAAGCCGATTGGGACTAGATGAACTAAGGGATGTTTAATTGCTGCATTTTTGTGTATTTAGTTCTTTTTTCTCTGTCTTCGTACTTTTATCTGTGATTTGTGTGTGTTTTCTATCACTTGGTGCGCATTTTGGTTGCATTAGGGCCGAACGACCAAAAATGCCTTGTCTTCACATTGGACTACGCGGTTGACGGGCTTCACTTATGCGGCTAGTTTCGTGTGATCAACATCGAAGCGCACGTTCTTCTTTGAGTGATGGTGATCGTGGATGCTCTATCGAAGGAGCATATCGTTTTCATTCATCCGAGCAGATGCTTTAAGCGAGAAATCAAAAACGTGAATGAAAATGTGCCCTTCAGTCGTACCACTAGTGTTCACATTGCACAACCAGTCGTACGACCGTGGGAAAAAATTGAACTTCCATAGCAACGCCCATCCGACAGTCGTACGGAGGGCATTCACACTTGTACGACCCAGTACAGATTGGTCTATACGACCCGGTCGTTCGACAAGTCGTATAGTACAATGTCTTGGGGTCGTCTCAGCGTTGTCAACAAGATGTATGAATGATTCCCAAGCCTTCTTTCTAGGTTCCAGAATATACCTGCCTACAGCTGAATACCGTGCCTATAACCAACGAACACATCTGTTCTATAAAATCTCAATTATCCGTAAAAAAAAAAACAACTTCAACGAAGTGCGAGGACCCAACACGGTCGTTAGACGTGTTGTACAGTACAATATGCACGTACCTATTGTGGATCACCTCTTGAAGGGTCTTCGCGTCGCCAAAAAAATGTTTGAATGATTCTTAAACCTTCGTTATAGGTTGCAGGATATACCTCGTTACCTGCCTACATTTGACTACCGTGCCGATGACCAACGAACACATCCGTTCGATAAAATCACAATTATCCGCGAAAACAAACAACTTCAGCGATGTGTTTTTGTTTTCCAATCAAAATCACCACACCACACAGCGGAAGAGGCTGCAAATTATAATAATGTGGTTGATTATCGACACGCATTCCACACAAATTTACGCCTTCAAAAAATGCGTGTTCAAGGACTTCAAGGTCTTGCCAGGAGTATTTTTCGGTCATTACGCTTGAGTGGTCACTGTCATTAACGACTTCAAGCATTCAGCAAATACCTAATTACACCCCTTTCAGAAGCGAAAACTTATATTGTCCTGACCGCAAGTATGTTTTCCGGCGCAAACGACGCCACAAACCACTTTGAAGATAAATCATTAAAATAAAACTGTCTCCCTCCCTTCTAATGATGTGGACATCAACAAAATGGTTTATTAACACATCTTCTGTCCGCCGCTTGCCCGTCGATGTAAATAAATAAGTTGTTCCACTTTGTTTTTCTTTTTTTTATTCAATTCTCTCGTCGTCATGTTTTGCCATTTTCTTTCAGTTTGGTTTTGATTTGTCTCTGGCCTTCGTTTGATTGTTTCGTTGTTTTCTTTTCTTTCTATGTGCGAATTCGTAGGCAACACCGAAATTAAAATTCATATTGAAAAACCGTCGGATGGTAAACAAACATATTGTAAAAACAAACAACTTTTTTCTCTCCTTTTTTTCAAAATCCCAATCACACACCACGCCCCGAACACACGTAGGATTAAATAAAACTCAAAATTAAATTCAAGTAAACAACATTACAAAGAACACAGGAATACGGCTTTTGATTTGATTTCGTCGCCCCCATCCTTTGCATTTGAGTCGTTTTTTTGTTCGCCTATCCTTGCGTCCTCTTCAATTAAACAAATTTTGCACGACAAATACTGAATAAATCTTAGTAATTAAGACGCATTCAGTGTGCGTACACATCTCTCTCAGACCGTCTACTTTGTCATTCAATAAATTTTAAACAAATTAAATGTTCACACAATTTGCATTCCTTTCACATTTACTTGCTTTCATAAATAACTCGTTGTTTTTCGTTTTTGTTTCGTGGAACACACCCTTTAACGCCCACACCTCTGGAACACGCCCCTTTCACTTCCACAACCCAATTTATCGCTTGTTAGATTGTTAAACATTCACTGTGAGCACACTCCATGCTGGATGCTGGTTGTACTCTCCACTCGCTAGCTTGTAATCCTTAGACCTGGTTGCATCCGTGCCATGATTTTGTTGACGTGAAACGCAGACGGTGTCTGATGTGTTCGATATTTTGTTTACTTTTATTTTCTGTCAACATTTGAATAACAAAACCGACATTAAATCGTAATTCTTTGAGGAAACAAAAGAAACCATCAGAGAACTAAAATTAAATCGCACTCAATAGCACACGTCTTTTGAACCCCAAATGAATTCAATGCAATTGAATATATCCGCAATTTGTCTCTTTTAGACGACGATTCTGGAGAGAAATCAGTATCAGTCCTGCTGAGCGGAGAGGAATCCGAATTGATTTTCATCGACCATCCCTACACAGAAATGACGGTAAGTTGACAAATTGCCTCATATTATCGGACACAGCTGCATTGGGGCTGTGGCCGTCCACTGTGGACTGTGGGGTGATTGGTTTAATGGAATATTTTGTGTTTATTATTTCAGCCGGACGACTGCCTGACCAGCTACGATCCCCACGGTTATTGTGTCATTTATTCATCAGCCGACCGGAGCAGCTTCACCGTTGCCGAAAGGGTCCTGCAGGTATTGTGGACGAATGAAAACATTGCACAAAAGGCTGTTATTTTGGTTGGGAACAAGGCGGACCTCGCCAGAAGCAGGCACATTACATCAGAAGGTGAGTTTTCGTTTTGTTTTTATCGATTTTATTTGCCAAGGCGGCACAAGTATTTTGGTTGAAGCTTCGATGCCCAAAAAGTCTATTTGATTTAAGAGTCCAGATGTGGACTTACAAACAAGGGCGTAGCGAAGAGGAGCTGTGGGTTATTGACAAACCGTAGGAGTCGACGGACCTACTAAACTCAATTAATACATAACTCAACCATTTTGTGGTGCCGAAAGATTATACAGAACATTTCAGTGTCCCACACGTTCCTCTAAAGGGATGCCGGCGACAAAGAATGCTCTCGTGCATCGCGTATGGCGACAGAAATTACTTTAGTTTTATTTTTCTCTCGTGCATCTCCAGGGCCACCATCGCGTATGGTGGCAGACAATTACTTTAGTCTCAATTTTAAACAACTTCCGCATGATTCGTAACATGTGTCGAAGTCAGGTATTTTCAGTTGGCACTGCTATTTGCCAGCGACCTACACTAACACCACGCCCATCATCTTTTTCATCTCCAGAGGCACGCATGAACCGCTAAAAGAGTCGTGGGAAGCACGCACTCGTACTTCCCCAGACCCGTCGATCCTTCTTCATCGACTTTAACTCATTATGCAAAAGCAGCCAGGAATGGCTCTGGCCAGACTTGGAATGTAGTCGTATCTTGACTAATCGCTCCAAAACCAATGAAGGGTTCGGCGCTGGTGTTTTCGTGGACCGTACATGTACACCGCATTATATTATATTGCGAAGAAAAGGCGAATGGGTCGACGTATCAGTCAAAATTCACTGAAACTCATCTGGGTCAAGGGACACCAAGGAATCGCTGGAAATGAGATCGCCGATGAATTTGCTAGACAAGGATTAGAGGAAACTTTCTCACAGCCTGAACCTGCGCTTGGACTACCTGCGTCTATGGTTAGGGGTTCCATTAATCGTTGGACCTCCAGCTTGAAGATAAACCAAGTGTTACCTCTTAAACGTCTGTAAGAATTCTGGGGCATTCTTGTTGTCCCTTGACAGAAAAGATTGCAGACGACTTACCGGCGTACCAACAGGCCATTGTGCTTGATTTAAGAAACCACCCTCTGCGACGAATGCGGACAGGACAACGACACGGCAGAGCACTTTCTGTCACTGTCCCGCCTTTGCTTGGATCAGATGGCAGATCTTCGGCGATGATGTGGTAAGAGCTGCTTCTTTTGAACATTTTTTGAAATTTGTCAAGGTCCACGGAAATGCCCGTCATCAGATGCACATGAACCCGAATTTACTAAAACAAAATCCCGACAAGAGCTAGCTGGGCAGAATCCACAGCTGAGTCGGAAGAGTCCTTGAATGGTTAACAGATTGCTCCAAACAGTGTGCATGTGTCAGAACTAGCAAATGCTCAAGAGGTCTTCTAAAATGCACAAGAGAAGTGCCTTCTCTCAAGACAGTTGGCTGAACCAAAGTCACATTTATATTTGTGTATACAATCCGTCAGCTGCCAAGGCAATTACAACTAACGCAGTGAACCCCCAAAAACACGCAGTCTCTCTCCAGTGGTTTTGTGGACATTGGAATCCAAGAAGACGAAATAGTTGACGAGCGAGATAATTAACGTGTCTAAATGCCACCAATTCGAGTCTAAATTGCGGTGATTTTTTCTGACTGAAATTTTGACGCTTTGCTTGCTGGCAATATGCCAACCGCTCTCCAGGTTCAACCACATTTTACATCATTAAAAGATGTAGATGTTGTGAAATCACAACCAATTAGAAATTTTGCAAAACCAACCATAAAATAAAGCTAGAGTGAATTACCAGCCGGTTTACTCTGTTTAGTGGCGGCCAGATATGTCTCTGTGCCGCCATTCCCAGACCTGACCTCACCTGCTGTCCAGTTCCGCTCCTTTGCCTCTTCTCCATCGACCAAGGAAGACATCGAATACATATCAAAGAGTGCTCCTTCGCATCTCCATCTCCTCTCACCACACGATACCCGACATGAAATGTTTTGTTGAAAAGTAAACCACGTGTTGTGCTCAGCTTAAAACTTTTCATGGCTCGTAAAGACGGAACAAAATTCCACATTTAATTTGAAGCATTTCTTCTGAAACTCCCCCTCCTCAGCCAGAAGGTCTTGGTCTTTAATGAGTGCCTCCCGGGGAAAATCCTTATAATTCCCGCAACTCCAAGTTACTCAGCAATCCACGTGACACACGTGACATTTAATTAGCCTTATGGGCCCGTTCAACTGAAGTGGAAACAGCCCTTCTCGTCACCGTCACGAAGCAAAACAAAGCAATGGAAAAAGCGAAGACACTCGTAAATTCGAAACCACATCTCGACCGCATTACAATCACCCCGGGGGGTGGGTGCACACAAGGAAATGAATATCCATCTTTTTCGGGGCGCACAGCGTGTGTAATCTCATGCTTTTGACGTTCACAAAGGATGCTGGCCGGTGGAAAATGTAAGCGTTCTCACGCGGCTCATGCGGTTAATTCAATTCATTTGCGCCTAAAGAGGGAGAGCACTTTTGTAGGCTCAGATGATTCGCCCAGTCGACTATTCGTCTCCAAGGAAGTCACAGACACGAGGACAAATCTCTGGATGGGTTGGGGAATGCGTCTTAATTGATGGAACGACGGACGATGAATCCCCGCCCTCTCAGAGAGTATAGCCGAAACTAAAGGCGTCCAATTAAAGCTCACCTTCGTGTGATTAAAAGAACCT
Source organism: Eristalis arbustorum (assembly GCA_916610145.1). Lineage (NCBI taxonomy): Eukaryota > Metazoa > Arthropoda > Insecta > Diptera > Syrphidae > Eristalis > Eristalis arbustorum. Next base: position 27,987,945 of record OU744319.1, on the reverse strand, counting down.
TGTGGCAACTTGAGACTTCCAGAAATATCCCCGAACGTGCTGTGCCCGCAACAAAAGGTCAAAAGTAATCGGTTTACTTCTTCGTTCAGTACTTTGAAAACATTCGCTCCTGAAAGTCCACACAAATCCTGAAAAGAATTGTATCAATTTCCTCTGAACTCTGGCAGGGCCTTGAATAATGCCGATCTCCTTTTTTTTCTTTACAGAGGGCAAAGCTATGGCGACAGCCTACGATTGCAAATTCATTGAGACATCAGTCGGAATAAATCACAACGTTGACGAGCTGCTGGTGGGATTACTCTCCCAGATTCGTCTCAAATTGGAAAATCCAGAAAAATCTAGGTGAGTCACTCGAACCGCGAATGTTGCACCGCTTAGAAATGCTGGCGCTTAACCTGATTCGCTCGGGGGACTCCCCTAAATCGGATGAGCGTCGTAAGCCCCATTGAAAGGCAATTGGAAAATGTGAAATATTCTCTCGTGCACGCCTTCGGGCTCGCGCCTCAGTCACGCATGTATTGAACGTATGCTCGTTTATTTGCAGGGATTTGTTCAGAAAGCGGTCGACAAGGAAATCAAAGCGAAGAGCCTGCTCACCACTGGGGGGTGCATGTCTCACCGGCAACGGCGGCACGAACCCTAATACCCCACTTGGGCCGGCAAGCACTGTGATCTCAGATGTCAGCACACCGCCGAGCAGTTCGCATAGCAGGTAATTCGATAAACCAATAAGTTCCCCTTAAGAGGACAATCAATTGAATTGAGGGAGAAGTACGAGTACATTAACCGCTTTCTTTCTTCTCCCCTTTAGCCCGAGAAAGTATCGTGGATCACGCACATCGGCCAGTTTGAAAGTCAAAGGGCTCCTCGGGCGTGTGTGGGCGCGGGACTCCAAGTCGAAGAGCTGTGAAAATTTGCATGTCCTCTAAGTTGCCAACGGCGCAGGGAGTGGGCCGGCCAGCATCAGAGATTCGACTATTCAATCGCCACGCTTAAGGTTTCATCCCGGAAGCTGCTTCATTCAAGCATACATCACAAGCACAGCAAAGCGAGCAAGGACTATGCAGCGGCACAATTTTTCTGAAACAAAACAACATGTACTTAGCATCGCAGTATGTGAAATTGTGGTGTATGGCATGTCTCTCCAGCCATTGCCATTAAATTGTATTTTCCAGTCAGTGTACATATGACAAAAGTGTGTGTGCTTAGGTTCACTTTCAATGCGCCCCCGCCATAGTCCTGCACGAGCACTCGCTGGGACACAATTGAATAGAAAGTACCTTCGCGCGTGACTGTATCATCGTTTTAGCATGCTAAAGCCGTTTTTACAGCATTTACATTACATTTAAAAATTTGCAATTCGGTTGTATATATGAACATTTCTTTTGTATTTATATAATCCTTTTTTTATTATTATGTACATTATGTAAATTTTAATTTTAAACGATAAAATATTATATACACGTGTATAATTTTTTTGTAAATTGATTTTGTTTTATTTGTCCTTTTTTCTGTTTGTTGATCCTTTTGCCAATCTGTGTTCATTTACAATTTTATCGTTTCTCTGGTCTTCTCTGGTCTCACTTGACCCAATTTGGGGATTCTCGCACGGTTATCTGCTTGTTAACTTCCATCGCTTGACGATGATCTGATTTGTATCAGGGAGTACGTGGGTGGTCATGCATACGTGAGTTGCTTGTAGAATGTTTTGATCCGTCGGAGCATGCTGTGCACTCAGAAGTTCGTCGCGGAGCATATGTCGCCATGGATACCATTTAGATTTGGCAGTTTTGGTACGTCGGAGTCAGAGCAGAGCTGGTCGGAAAGCTAATGTATTCTTTTTCTACTCAATTTAGAACAACTACTGGTATCACTTCAAGTGTAGGATACGCTTGTCCTTCTAAGCAGGATAAGAACTCCAAGTGGCCGCAGTACGATGCGTTGAATTCATTCGCCGGCACAAGCAACTATCATTTGTATCTCACAAGCAGCTGGATGGGGCAGTTGGTTGGGTACCTTGGTCCAGTCACCATTTGCCGTGTCGATCAGTCAAGGTATAACAATGAACGTTGGTCCTAGTGTGCTGACAATTTCGCTGTCAGTCCACCTACCAAACCGAAGGCTCAACTTTCACCATTCAGCATCCACCCAAGTCACCATGAAACTTTGGGTATAACAATGAACGTTGGTTCTAGTGTGCTGACAATTTCGCTGTCAGTCCGCCTACCAAATCGAAGGCTTACATAACCATGTCACTAAAACTGCTCAAAGCTTGTCTTGAATGATCTTCTCAACCGTTCGCCGTTCACAATCCATCCAAATCACCATGAAATTTTGGATCCTCTCCACTTGGCAATTGAAGTGGTTCTTCACTTCGAAGCAATTGCCTCGTCCACCTCGGAGTGGGGATCCGCCCAGCAAGAACTCGAATCAATGGAACAAGAACACTGGGTTGCGCCTAAATTTGACTATCACGACATTTGGGTTGACTTACAGGTTGCTACAAATTGAATCCAGTTGCACACAAATAAATGCGAACTACGATTTTTTCTATTTCCTTATCCTTGCTAGGGCTGGTTGAACCATATGTTGGATCGATTCCAGTTCTTCCTCCTCTCTGCAGCTTCCGCAGAAGTCGTTGGGTGCTATGCCCAGCGGCGAAGCGAGGATGCCAATGGCACAATGCTCGTTAAGGACTTCTATTAGCGTCCACCTTTACCGACTTAAGCTGATCAGTGATGTTGCTCTCTTTTTTCTGAAAGTCGCGGTCGACCACACGGTCCTTGTTAATGCTCCATTTTTCAGCTCTAGTTCTACGCAGGGCTTCGTCTGCCAACCTTCTCTGAGAGGAGATGCACAGATATTTGAGGTGTGATTTTTTAAGTGTGAAGACAAACTTCATAGGAGCCTCATAAATGAAGCTGCCTGTTGTGACCTTGGTGGTGTGTTAGGGATCGAGTCATACTCAATAGCTTACTTACTTAAGGTGGAGCTACAGTCCGGGGTGGGCCCTGGACCAACAAGCGTCTCCAGCCAGCTCGATCTTTAGCTAGCTGTCTCCAGTTTCGCACGCATAGTTGGTTGAGGTCCCTTTCCACTTGCGTGCGCCACCTGAGTCGCTGTCTTTCTCTACTGCGTCGTCCCTCGGGGGTGAATTCGTAGACTTTTCGGGCCGGAGCATTGTCTTCCATCCGCTCTACATGACCTAGCCATCTCAATCGTTGGATCTTTTGGTTGAGTCGATTTCGCTGAACAGCCCGTATAGTTCATTGTTATATCTCCTCCTCCACTCAACATCTATGCAAACGGGACCGAAAATCACCTGAGGAATTTTCCTCTCGAAGCAATCAATAGCTGCTTCATCCGCTTTTGGCAGAATCCATGCCTCAGCGGCATATCACAGGACTGGAACGATTAAGATCTTGCAAAGCGTTACCTTGGTTGTTGGAGAGAGGGCTTTGCTTACCAATTGCTTTCTTAGCCCAAAGAAGCTCCGATTGGCAAGAGTTATTCTTCGATTGATTTCAGCGCTGGCGTCATTAACTGAATTGTAGGTTTCGAGGTAGACAAAGTTTTTGACTACCTCAAAATTTATATCTGTCTGCTGTGACGTTCTGATCGAGACGTCGGTTTTGGGTGTCCTTTCTCGTTGACAGTCTCACCCTCGTTTACCGCCAAACCCATCTTCGCGGCCTCCGTTGCAATACCCACAAAAGCGCCATTGACTTCAAGCTGCATTCTTCCGATAATGTCAATATCGTCATCATATGCGAGTAGTTGGAAGGACGTCTGAAAGATGGCTTGGCGTTCGAGTTTTGAACAATTCTTTCCAGAACGATGTTGAAAAAGTCGCATGTCAGCGCATCGCCTTGTGGAACTCAATAGCACCTTTCTATTTTGTGGTCATTTATTTTAAGACCAGCCTCAGTGTCAATTACGTAACCCCAACCAGTCACTGGTTCCCGGTGCTTACTGGGAAACCCTCCCGTGGTTACTCTCAATGCCCAGGTCCACCCCAGACTGTGGACACTTTCAGTGTCGTGACTATCTTCTCCATTACCAAATAGCGGAAATTACTCAACCGCGCATTTCCGCAGAACTGCGGTGCAGTTTTCAAATTGAAAGGAAATCGCAGGAAACCACGTGATGCGACAGAGAAATGTATCAATTGTCGAGAGATCCTGAAATCGACGATGGGTATTGATTTGAAACTCATTTCTTTTTTCCCCGGGCCGCAGTAAAGAACTTAAGAACTTTTTGTCTGAGTTGTACGTAGATGTGTGCAGACAGCAGAGAACAACTGCAGATTTTGTTTGCCAAATTTCCACGTCCATCAAGTCCCTGAATACGTTCTTCCAACTCCATTCCATGCAATAAGACTATTTTATTATTTTTAATTTTTTATGTATCTTTTTTGGAAATTATTTAATTTAAAAAAACATACAACACTTATGCGTACGTGCAAGGCGTAAGCAAAAAAAAAATTAATGAAAATAAAAAATAAAAAGTTTTCACAAAAAAGAAAGAAATAAACTAATAACATGCACATTGGGTCCATTTAAAATTTTAATATTCAAATTGCTAAAAATATATATGTGTAGCATTTTTTAAATTACATATAGATGTATTGCGGATGTATTGCGATTTTTTATAAATTTTCTTATCGGTGTAGTAAAACTAATAGTTAAATTTTAAATAGATACATTTTTCAAATCTCCATGTTTCATTTTGTAACCATGCGAATAAAAATTCCGCAGACAAGAAATAAGTCTAAAAATACATTAAGAATATATCCAATAAATATGCGTATAGCTAAGCGATTGAGAAAAAAATTACAAGTAAACGTTACTATTTGTCAGTGTTACTGGTAAAATTATTTGAAAAAAAAAGAAGAAAAAGAAACAAGCAATAATTTCCACAGGAAGGAAATTGAAACAATTAGTATTAAACTCAGTTTGCCAGAGCAAGCGAGTAAATTATTTTTACATAGACATAAGCAATGAAATTCTATTCTTAACGTGTATACAAATTTAAATCCAATTTTCTTAAGACAAACTTACATAAATATTCGTAATTTACGAGAGATTTTTAGCTCAATAGATCCATTCTCAGTGTCATTCACAGTACATTTATGAACAGTAGCTACTTCAAGAGGTATTTTTTTTTTTTGTTCAATTTAATACGAATGCATGCAAAGGCATTATACTGAATGTGTCGATATAGTTTGATCTCGATTTGTGTTTTCGGTTTATTGGAGAAAAGCTGATTGAATTGCTCGTGTATCACTTGACTTGAAGCATAATTTGTGGATATGTCTTTCTTCTCACTACCGTTTCTGATCCAATTCTTCTTCTTCTTCTTGTGGCGCTACAGTCCGGGGTGAATCTCGGCCTCGGTCAACAATCCTCTCCAGCCAGCTGCCTCCAATTTCGCACTCCAAGCTGGTTGAGGTCTTTCTCCACTTGAGTGCGCCATCGGTCTTCCTCTATTGCGTTGTCCCACTGGTACGGAGTCGAAGACTCTTCGGGCTGGAGCCATACCATACGCTCAACATGGCCTAGCCATCTTAGACGTTGAATCCGTAGACGCCTTACTGGGCTCATGTCGCTGTACAGCCCGTACAGTTCGTGGCTAAGTCTTCTTCTTCATAAACCAGGACAAAGATTGAACGCAGAACTTTTCTCTCGAAGAGACCAAGTGCGTCTTCATTCGCTCTTGAGATATTCCAAGCTTCCGCGCCATACAGCAGGACAGGGATGATCAAGGTCTTATATAATGTGAGCTTGGTCTTTCGAGAGAGAGAGCACTACTACTCAAGTGCTTCCTGATCCTAAAGAAACAGCGTTTGGCAAGACTTATCCGCGTTTAATCTCGGTACTGATGTTGTTCGTACTACTAAGTTGGGAACCAAGGTAGATGAGGTCTTTACTACCTCGAAGTTGTAGCTGCCTATGGTGCCGTTCTGACCGAGTCGTCGATGTTGTGTGTCCTTTCTTGATGACAGCATTTACTGTGTTTTGCCCTCATTCACAGCTAAACCCATTTTTACCGCCTCCGTTTCAATACAAGCAAACGCTTCATTGACTGCTCGCTGAGTTCGGCCAATCACGTCAATGTGGTCCGCGTATGCCAGCTGTTGAACCGACTTTTGGAAGATCGTGCCTATAGCATTGGCGTGTGAGTTTTGCACGACCTTCTCAAGTAGGCCCCAACCTCGACGTCGTAGTTTCGATTCCTGCTCTATGCGACGAAAACAATTTTCACGACCCCACCTCTTTCGAGTCACTGACAATGCTCAAAAAGCATTTCCTGCCTAGAGAAAGCTTCTCAAACTTGGCAGTTCGGAGTCGGCATTAAACTGTAGTTTCCGTCCCTTCCACTCGTTAGAGAACAATAGCAAGCACAACACGAGTGGTTTCTGACAAGTTAGGCCCTGGCCCCCTACGGGCTGTAGCGCAACCCATACTATATTATATTACTTCCCTCTCAAATCATGCAAATGACAATGTACTCAGATCGCATTCGCGAATATTCATTCGAGAAATGAGTTGGCAATGCTGTCCAGTGACAAAGGGAACCATTGAATGTGGTCACGGTGATTTGAATGACGTTTGAAAAATTTTGCAAATAAAGGCCCATTCATATGAGCGGCGATATAAACAAAACGTTAAACTTCTTGGTATGCAAAAAGATTGTAACTGAATTATCGAGTTTTTTCATAGACAAAGTATCCTAATTAATGACTTGAAAGTTTTTCTTTGCGAATCAATCATTCTATCCGCGAACAGTCAAACTGAATTCGTGATACACAAACGCAATCCCAGGACGAAAACGCGATCCAAAAACTCACAAACAAAAAATTGGCAGTGAAGTGTCAGTTTGCACCCGTAGTTCTCCGCGAATGGAAAACCTCCATATGAATGAAACGTCAATGTTTGCGAAGTTCGCAGTTCGCGGCGACCTCATATGAATGGGCCTTAACGCTACTGTCGGCGGTAGCGGGGACTCAGTCCACAAGCCTCGTTTCTCGATTGGAAAGCTGCCTACAATTTGCTTCGTTGCTGATGATCCTCTTCTACTTGTGTGCAGTTCGTGGGTGTCCTCTATTGCGTTGTCTCAGTGGTCGGAGTGGAAGATTCTCGCATTTAACCTATTCTTCTATGCCTTCTATGGCAGCATTACTAACTCCTTAGGCCAACGACCTATGTAGGGTCTAAGCCTGAGCAATAGATGTCCTCATCGTTGACGGACATCTGCACGTTGCTTCCACTCATCAAGACCAAGCTGTCTTACGTCAGCGATGATTTGGTCTTTGTACCGGAGGTTCGGTTTCCCTCTCCTTCGCGAACTAGGAGGCTCGATCTCGTAAGCTAAGTTCGATGTGGCTGAGCCAGTGTGTAGCGATGATTGTTAGCCTTCTGGGCTACATCCACATCTTTGTAGAGCTCATAGACGATGGATGGCTACTTCTCTAGCAGACGATACACATAGATCCGGCGGTCTACGGTTCTGCCTAGCGTTCAACTTCTGGCGGTACTCTTGTTGCAGTTACGGCTCATAGAGGCTGTGTCCTTTCTAACCTTAACCTAACCTACCTCTCCCGTTCTGTTTTTAGTCAATTGTTCAGCTCTACAAAGCACGACTGGCAAGCGGCATGCGTTTTGAGGAGCATGTTGAGCCGAGTTGTTTCGACAGACCAAAGTAGCATGGTTTCCTCAGGACGATTCTACTATCCAAGAAGATGTCATTCAGGTAGTTCGCATTTCCCCCGAGACAGACAAACTTCTTATCTACCTCAAAATGCAATACTAAAGTGGCCTCAGGTGGTGTGTCGTGGAACTTTTCCTGGCCAACTGTTCCTTATTGACCGTAAGACCAGCTCCTTTCACATCCTCTTCAATCGCCGTAAATCTTCCACGCCGCCACGTTAGAATGTCCGCTGGCTTGTATGTTCATGTCCGTATGTGCCGCAACACATGGGCTACTTCTGGGTGTTCACTTCATTGAACTAGGATCACCTTAAGTCAGATATGATCTCGCACGTGTACTGTTTCTGTCTGTAGCATCACACTTCGCTTAGTGTGGTTACTTAGTGATCATGTGACCCCAAGCGTGCATATATTGACTCACATTCTTGCAATCGAAAAGCTTCTTTCTTGACACTGTGTCTTTGAATTGCAGGCCCTATAAGCAGCTCCTTTTTTGAATAAAAAAATGGGACTTTAACACCCAAAGTTAGTAGCTTGTTGCTTCTTCAAAGTGACTTCCTCTAACTCGAAAGAACTCGTGTTCACTATGGTGTGGATTAGGGTGGGCAAGTGCGCGGATTTTTGCCCTCTATCCACAACGTCGCCACAGCACCTCTTGACTCACGCCATAGAGCAGCCACTTTTTCCGCGAATTCATCTTTGAATCGCAGAAGCTTCAGTAATTTGAGAAATAATGCCCAGTGCATGGTGAAAAACGATGATGATTTTATTCGCCGGAAAATATTAAAAAATTCCCTGTTCTCGGAATTTTCATGACCATTCCAGGAAAAAATGCTGCGTCTAATTATTTCCTGTCGATGTCGCCGTTAATAAATTCGAACGTTCCTCGGTAAATATTAATTATCAGGTTACGGCATTGTGGTGAGTTACCAATTAACGGATGTCTCCAGCAGAAACGAGTCCAAATGAATTCGAAAAAGTCGGTTTTGTTTCTTCTTTATTAAAGCCACATTGATCGGCAACAGAGTAGACGAATAATCGAAAGGTTAGGTTTGGCTGAAGTGGCTGACTGCTGTGCAAGAAGGCAGCAGACACATTTGGGCTAGTATAGGCCCATTCTGCTACCACGCGGATCTGTGTCGATTTCAAACCAAATTTGGACCTTTTTTTGAAGCGAAGATGACCGACCTTGACATTGCAGGCTTTCAGAAGTCTGTATCTGTAGGTTGAGCGAGCACTACAATTGCGTAGCAGGTGTGCAATGGTTTCTTTCTCGTGCTCGTCTCTGCAGCTCCTGCAGATGTCATTCTAAGGAAGGCCTACTCAAGCACTCAATTGCGCAGTGCCCTGTTACAACGCTAATGAGAGTTTGCAGATTAGGCCTGTTCATGTTGATCAAGTTAAGTGATCTTTAGGGATCTAGCTTAAGTCAGAGTTGTTTGTTTTAAAAGGCATCCTGTTCCAGTTGGCCATATATGACTTTGAACTTTATAAAAAGGCTAGCTTGATGCTCTACAGTCGCGACAGGCGTGGATGGCGGAAGGAGTACTGGACTTGAAGCTTTTCTTGCAAGTTCGTCTGCTTTTTTCTTTCCTTTGAGATGTCACGGTGGCCCAACACCCACATATTTAGCATTTTAATAAATACTTGGCCATCTCGTTAAGAGATAGGCTGCAAATACGGAAAGTCTTGGAGTTGAATGTGACTGAGCCGAGCGCAGATGACGATTTCTGTCTTCCTTGTTCGCTATAGTTTCAGCCTGGAAGACGCTACAATGTTTTGGCAGTCGAAATGACTGCTGGATGTTCAGATCCTTGAAATAGACGCCAGCACTCACACCTGCGTCCATCTTCGATACATCTGTGAAAATTCGCAGTGGACCCTAAAGCGTTCGATGTTCTGATTCCCAGTAAGACCTGCGGGGCATGCTGGATGGGAAATTCTTCCCGAAGAGGATTTCAAGTCGTCTGGATCGTAGAGTGTCCAAGCCAAGGATCTTGCTAGAGACGCAGCGATCTCAAAATGATCGTCGTGTGAGCTGATGTCCACCAACAAGATCTTTCGGTGGGCGGTTGAGGAGTATATTGAAAGCAGCGGAGGTAGTGGTCTGAAGTGCTCGGCTAAGGTGGACGCAGGCCATCTACTCAAAACCTTTCGGGTTTTTTGAGGTTGGTGTTCTTATCAAGTGCTGCCCACCAAATAGCGACACCACACATCAGTATGGGTCTGACTACCAAAACAAATAGCCAGTGGACCGCGAGTCCCCATTTGCACCCAATCCGTAGAGGCCTTCCTGACACGCTCCTCGATGTTCAGCTTTCAGTTCAGTCTCTTGTCTCGTACAAGAAATTGGCATTTTGAGCTGCTGTTCAGCTTCGAAGTTGTCCGCATGGTGAGGGAGGGTTGAAGTCAGGAATTTTCTCAGTGACCAGGACTAGGTCCGTTTTTTTGTGGGTTAACGCCTCGGCCGTATCACTTTACAAGCATATAGTAGACAGGGAAGCATATCCCTGACCGTGGACATGAATTAAGCAGACGCCGCAATAGCATAAGCGATTGCCTTAGACCCGGTTAGTAATTCTTCGTTCGCCTCTACGTTCCACACAAGAGGAGGGAATACACAGCCTTGCGGTATGCCTCTGTTAACAGTTCTGCGAATTTCAAATTCCATGTGAAAACGATTTGAGTCTTCTGAAGGATACAAGAGCGATTCATAAATCACTACAGTTCAGGAAAATTAATGTCATCTCATCTGTTCTCAGTGCTAAGCCGTTCCATTACCATAAAGTAGCAAGTCGACCAAAGATCACTAAAACCTACCCGTAAACACTTGTCATTCAGTGCAGCCTAACCTTTTGCCATCCTTACATATCAACTTTATAGAAAACTGATAAATAGCAATAATCATTTATTAACATGTGCTGCTATGTATATTCGATACCAATACCAAATGCCTAACAAACCCCAATTCAACGACATTTACACAAAAAAAAAAAACAAACAAAAAACCGACATGCATAGCATTTTTTCGAGAAATTTTTTGAAAAATAAATGTAGAAACTTAGACCTTATTAGTAAAACAAATTATATGAGAAACAAGCATAATTGAACATACTATGAACATATATATATATACATTATAAAATGCTGCACAATGGAATTTATAAAGAAACAATAATATTGTATTTAATCGTAGATAAATATACACGCAAAAATGTTGATTATGGTAAAGTCAGAACATAATGCAAACGCAAAGAGTATTTATATTCGTGTTGTTAATTGAATTTATGGTATATATTATATTGAAGTGATATTTTTCAATTTTGATCATCAACATCAAGTAGTTTTTGGTGTTCCAATTAGAGGGTTTTGTTTCTGTTTTGTTTTCGATTGACAATAGATGAGGAGAGCATTTTTGAAAACTGATTTGTGTTTCAAGTGACCGCAGTCAATTTGAAAGAGCTCATTGTACATGAGAGTAAATCAAAACGAACACCTTAGATGTTTGGTTTTTGTACTCAAGAAAAAACAAAAAACAATTGATGAACAAATGAAGAGAATGTTTAAATAAATTTAAAGAAAATAATTAAAAATTAAAAATCATACATCCAAGTTTTAGATAATATGAGTGTCTTTTTTTGTATTTTTAAATATTCATCATTGATGTATATAAGTATGTAAACGTGAAATCAAATTGTACGGTGTTTAAAATTATAAAGAATTTTTTTTTTCATTTATCAAAAAATAATTATAGATATAAAGAATTTATATATTATACATAAATATATATACATACAGTATAATATTGTATTGCATAGAAAACAAATGAAAAACATTATAAAAGTTCAACATTAAACAACAAAATATTTTCCGAAATAAAAATTTAATGAAAGATAATATGTAAGCTAAACTGTTGCGTCTTTTATTATCTGTTCTGTGAAATGCGACATTCTTGTGCCTGATGTCATGTTCTACAATCGGGGCAAACGGCAACCCCACGAAAGACATCGAGCCCCTACTTAGAACCAAGCGTAAGCGTAAGGTACTCCAAGGTCATACAGAGCATCAAGCCGCTCGAGAGGGAGCAGAACGAGTTGCAGAAGAACCTAGACGTGGCCGAGGACGAGATGAAGTCCCTCATGACCGGCTTGGACGACGTGGACGCAAGGGTGAAGGAACTGTCCAACCGGCTGAACGCCTACACCCAAGAGGCTGCTGTCCTCGAACTCAAACTGGAAGAGGCACGCGGCACATTGGTCTCAGCTGAGGTGCTTGTCGAGAAGCTGAGTTCGGAGTTCCAGACTTGGAGCGTCCAGCTGGAGGACTACAAGCGGTCCTACAAGACCCTGGACACCAAGTCGCTGCTCATTTCACTGGCCATGAACTACTTCACGCACATGGGCTACGAGCGGAAGATGTAAGAATGCGCCGGTGCCTCTGAACATGCTTCTCAAGTCTCCTTCTCCCATTTCAGGTCAGCACTGGAGGACCTAACGACGGACATGCAGATCCCCCCGTTCAACGTCACGAAGGGCCTGCTCTCCGACCAAGAGCAGATAATCTGGGAGAGCATGGGCCTCGCCCGCGACGCCCAGGTCATCGAGAACGCCGCGATCCTCGCCCAAATGATAGACCTGCCCTTCGACAGCTGCCCCATTCCGCTGCTGATCGATCGGCCTTCACGTGGCTGCAGGAGTACCTGCGGCGCAAGAACAAGGGGTTCGAGGTGACGACGCAGAACAACGACCGCCTGCCGTACACGGTCGAGCTGGGGCGGTGCGCTTCGGCAAGATCCTGCTCGTCCAGGACTGCCACGACATACGGCCGCCCCTCCTCCAGCTGATGAATGCGAAAATGTTCGTCAAAAAACCACTATTGACAACCGATGTTACTTCGGTCTGCCAACTGGGCTCAAGACTCCTAACTAGAAGGACCAAAATCTTTGCCAGTCCTGTTATATGAATTGAATTGATTTTGAATAAAACACAAATTATCTAGGGAACTATTGTCATTTATTTTTAGTAAGATAATATTGGTATGGTATGTATGGAGCAAAATATCACAAATAACACAAATCCTTCGGTGGTCCGTGGCGCTGTGGGTATGTGCGTCGACCCCAACCTCGGCGTCGTAGGTTCGATTCCAGCTCTGAGCGACAAGAATAATTTTCACGACCCCACCTCTTTCGAGTCACTGACAATGCTCAAAGAATATTTCCTGTCTAGAAAAGGCTTCTCAAACTTGGCCGTTCGGAGTCGGCATAAAACTGTAGGTCCCTTCCACTCGTGAGAGAACAATATCACGCACAACACGAGTGGTTGCTGAGTAGCTAGGCCCTGGCCCTCTTTGGGCTGTAGCGCCACCCATATTATTATTAACACAAATCCTTCGAAAATGCGATCACTGAACGAAGAATAAAATTAATCACACGTGTGCACACTACTAAGCCAGCCTTGGCTGTCGAAAATGTGTTGCCTTGCTGAGCCTAAGTGTTCTCACTTCCGCGCGACCTCCATCGGGATGGTGCCTGACCAGCAGTGGAGAACGCCGTGGTATTGATGCTTTAAATGTCGACATAACGCGATTGAGCTCCCGTATGATCACCAAGGTGGTAGTCCTTAGAAAAATATGCAAAAATATGTTTTTTAAATCGAACCTATATCTAATATCCAGTCGAAAAAATCGATACTTCTAGGGAAGTGATAAAAAGAAATAAAAAAAACCAAATTGTGCATCTCGGACTCTGACCGTGTTATCGCCGACTTTGCGAAAGTCCAGCCCGCACACGAACAGGGCCACCGCCTGAACTTATCGCAACTACTCATTTTCACACGTTTCAGGTCTATTTCTATACCCTCTTCTATTTAGTCTCAATGCTGTAAATTCACAGCCCGCTTTGATAACGCGTTCCGAAGTGCCTTAATTGACGTTTGTTTTCTCGTTCTTGCTCGGTGTCTATGCTGGATAGGGCGCAAACCCTCCTCGATGTTCAACTGCTTCTACAATGGCGATACGTGGGGAAGGAAAAGCCTCGAATCGCTGAAATCAGAATAATAAATAACTTGTTCCCCCGCAAACTATCACTCGTCTTAAAACATACTAACGAAAACTACCGCGCTAGCGCTACGACTTCTACTAGCTTTGCTTCAGAATAAAACTAGCCGATAACGTTTACAGCTTCTGGGCCTAACATTAGCTTACACGAACCAAGGTTACTTACTTACTTATCCGTCAGGCAGACGAACCATTAAGGGTCTGGGCCTGAACAATCGCTGCCTTCCATTGGTGACGGTCCTTGGGCACGCTGCTTCCAGTCATCAAGGCCAAGCTATCTTACATCCGCGATGACTTGGTCTTTGTACCGAAGGTTCAGTCTTCCTCTCCTTCTCGAACCAGGAGGCTCGGATTCGAAGACCCTCTTTGCTGGAGCGTTGTTGTCCATTCGCTCGACGTGGCCGAGCCAGTGTAGTCAACGGATTTTTGCCTTCCGGACTACACCCACATCCTTGTACAGCTCGTAAAGTTCGCGGACGTGTCTTCTCCTCCTCTCAAACTGTGGCCCGCGGAACCCGGGAGCACTTTTCGCGACGGCCAAAAATTATGTCTTCCCAATACAGCTGTATGTTGGAAAGGGTCCACCGTTGCTGGGGGTCAACCAGACTCAAAGTTTGCGAAACTATGGTCTAAAATTTACTCCTGACATCCAGGAACAAATTCATGGACGGCGGTTGATTGTAGAGTCGTTTGGGGCATGGACAGTGCAACTTTGTTGGTACACAGTCTGCCTGATAATGAAGAAGTGCCTTGAAGTGATTTAAGTCACCCACAGCAGTACCAAGATCATACGCAGAATAACTCTTGTTAATCGCTGTTTTTTAAGGCCCCAAAGGTCTAATATGGCACGACAATATATGTGTACAGTCAAAACCGTTTACAAAAACATTGGTTCCAACGACATGTCGGTTATAACGACCAAAGACTTGGGATGGAAATGTATTTCATCGAACTGCCTGACATCAGTCCCTTGAATGTGGTTATAGCCGCTTTGGACTGTATTTGAACCTGACATGTTCTACGACGCAGAGGCATGGACGACATCCAAGGCCAATGAAGAGGTTCTTGATTTTTTCGAGGGAAGAGTTCTGGGCGCAATCTTTGTTCCGTTGACGGCACTTGGAAATGATAGGCGACTCACTAGCCACCCGTCTGCGGATCCAACGCTTAAGATTTGTTGGGCCATAAAGAATGTACCAGTCAAAAAAATCGTCCACTCTGTGCCTGTTATACAACACCCCCGAGGACTTCCACGCACAAGGCGACGCACACAAGTTGAGGGGGCCTCAGCCTTGTTGGTGTGCGAAACTGGAGACAGCTCGCGCAGAGATCGATCTGACTGGAGATTGTGTGAAGCCCAAGTCCACGCCGGGGTCTTGCAGCCATAAGAAGCACACGCAGAAGAACAAGTCTTATCGATTCACAGGCATCTTCTGGAAGAAGTTGTAGAAGCATGTTTAAAGCAGCTGATGTTGAATAGGCGTTAACAGCTTGGGGACCATTTGTTTAATTTGAAGAAGGCATTCTTCAAGAAAAATGTTCTCGATTTTATCTACAAACTAGTCTGCAGATCTGTAGAAGTTCACTCTGCTGAATAAAATTCACATGCTACTTTACAGCCAATTCGACGTAAATAAGGGCTCCTTCAACGTCCACAATAGTGAATTCCTTAGTCTCCAGGCATTTACACCAATTTCAGGCAATTCAAAAATTCAAACGCACTTCCCCATAACACATCCACGGCAACACTTCGCAGTGCACTCTATCGGATACTTCAACCACTTTGCGCCACCTACCTCTGACTATCGTCAGCTACTTCCAACACTTATGTGGAGCACTTGACGACGCCATTCATGTCATTCCACTTGTCAACTAATTTCTGTCAACTGTCAAAAGTGCAGTTGATTTCAATCGAAACGTCAACTTTTCCCTTGGCAAATCCACGAAAAAATTCATTCTGTGTGTGTCAGCCGATAAGACAATTTTTATTTTTCGTGGTTCAGAAGAAACACCCGTCAATATTATTTTTCTCCACTCAAACCGTTCGATTTCGCGATAGTTGCTGAGCTAGTTAAATTATGGTAAGTCTTCGTTGCTACTAGCAGCATAACCGATAAAACCAAAAGACCAAACGCAATTTCCGTCAGAGCCAAAGCAAAAAAAAAATATATCAAAATGTACCCGTGGAGTTCGCCAGCCTACAACAGCACCAATTCTGCATCCGGCCAAACAAGGGTAAACTGCTCGAAATATTTTCCATAAAAAACCAAAAAAAAAAGAAAACACAAAACTCAATCACCACTACACAAAACTGGCATTGGGACATTGGGAAATATGGGTGGTATCTACTCTGGCTCCATTCGGCTGCGGCAACGCTTAAATAAACAAAATCAATCTATTGTATTTATTTCTCCTCTGTTTTTTTTTTTTGCTGCTGCTGCTGTGTTGTTGTTTTTGTGATGTCTGGCTGTTGCTTAAAATTACTAATGTTCGTCTGAGTGTCTGTCGCCGCTGTAATCTTCGTTGTGGCCGTACTTTGTGTGTGATAAGACGACACCCCTTAATTAATTTCATTCATCAACAGTGCATTGCGAAAAGGTCAGTTCTTGGGAGAGGGCATTTCAAGTGCAATGTGAATTTGCAATAATTGCGAAGAGTATCTAACGCTTCAATTGTGACTGCTTGCCGATGCAAATTGTTCTGTTTCATTGCGAAGAAATCGGGTACGTCTCTGCGCTCCAACGGGCGGCTGACGATAATTAAATATTGGTTCGACATGGAGAATGTGTGCGAGATTCACTGGTGGTCGGACATTCCTGATGCGGTGTGGCCAGTATTCGTTTCGGTGGATTATGCAATTTCTAATGAGGTGGGTGGCGTACGTTTGTGTGTATCGCGTATCGTGTAATCCTGTAACTGAGATCGAATTTCCTGCGAGAAAATTGACTGGCTGACTTGAATGCTCGCTAACGTCGTCACCATAGCGAGCTGCGTTCGAAGCACTTTGCCGTCAGCATTCGGTAAAGTAAAGGTCAAGTTGTGTGGTGATCTGCCACCTTCCTTGACACGACGCTTTTTATTTGCACTTACTTGTGGGTTAAGATCGCAAAATTAACTCCATTCGAAGCAACAGTCATTCGATTGTGTCTTACAATCACAGCTCAGCTCAGCTTTGCTATCTCTCGCTAGAAATTTGCTTGAAACTCAACTCGGTTTGAGAGATAAGAGTGCACTGGCGCTTGGCGCTGCTGGTTATGCTGAATTCATGCTGAAACAATCTACACAGGAAATCTGGTCGATGTTTCAGTCGTTGGCGTTGGCAATTCTGCAACTGATGTGCTTCTCGCACGAAATCAAAGTGAAGTGTCCCTTCAAACTCGGCTCCATGTTCGACAAGCACCCAAGAACGCAAGTCCTCGTCTCTGGAAAGCCGAACGACACTCCATCGCCTGTCAGAAATGCATTTAAAACCTCTTCATCGCCTGTCAGCAAAGCATTCAGCGCTCTTATCACACGCAAAAGCGGCCGTGTCTGTACATAAACCGGTTCAATGTTGTCGATGTTAACTGTTAACGAAGCTTTCTAAACTGGGAAAAAAGCAAACCGAAACCGAAACCGATCGCCCAAACTTAATTACTCACCATTCTATTGCAGACCATGCCGAATGGTTTGGATGAACAGGAAAGACTCCTTGGCGAGATTATCGGGAATGTGCGAAAGCAAGCCTTTCAAATGAAGCACTTCCTCGACAAAGATCGCATGATGGAGGCAATAAAATGCGCCAGCACAATGCTCACCGAGCTGAGGACGTCGCAGCTGTCGCCGAAGAGCTACTACGAGTTGTGTAAGTAGATCGTCAGCACTCTGTTTCCCCCAAAACTGAGTTTCCGTGTATTCACTTGCAGATATGGCCATCACAGATGAACTCTGTCACTTGGAACTGTCGCTGCTGGATGACTTTCAGAAGAATCGCAAGGAAACAGACATCTACGAGCTGGTGCAGTACTCGGCCAATATAGTGCCGCGTCTCTATCTCCTGATAACCGTTGGCTTGGTGTACATAAAGAGCAACTCGGCGCTGAAGCGCAGCATCCTCAAGGATCTGGTTGAGATGTGCCGCGGCGTGCAACATCCGCTGCGTGGACTGTTTCTGCGAAACTACTTGCTGCAGTGCACACGCAATATACTGCCCGATGTGGTGGAGGCGAAGGACGAGAACGAGGGCAATGTTAACGACGCCATTGACTTTGTGCTGATGAACTTTGCGGAAATGAACAAACTGTGGGTGCGCATGCAGCATCAGGGCCACTCCAGCGAGAAGACACGCCGAGAAAAGGAACGCGAGGAGCTGAAAATTCTAGTGGGAACGAACCTGGTTCGGTTGTCACAGCTCGAGTCTGCCTCTCTAGAAACGTACCAGCGGCTGATTTTGCCCGGTATACTGGAGCAGGTGGTCAGCTGTCGGGATGCGATCGCACAGGAATACCTGATGGAGTGCATCATTCAAGTTTTCCCCGATGAGTTCCACTTGCAGACACTGGACCCGTTCCTGAAGTCCTGCGCCCAGCTGGAGACCGGCGTCAATGTGAAGAACATCATTATATCACTTATCGACAGACTGGCGGCGTATAATCAAAGGAATGCTAAAGTAAGACCTTGTTGGCACTGCCCGACTGTGGGTTGAGAGATAATCTTGGTTTTCCTTTGCAGCCAACTGAGGCCGGGTCTGCCATTCCCGCTGAGGTGGAGCTGTTCGAGGTGTTCAGCGTTCAAGTGGCCAACATCGTTCAGGTATGTGCGTGCGACAAGGTGGAACAGTGTGTAATGTGCTCGATTTTCAGACCCGGACCGACATGCCTCTGGAGGACACGATCTCCTTGCAGGTGGCCTTGCTAAGTCTCGCCCAGAAGGTGTACCAAGATCGCGTGGACTACGTCGACAAGGTCCTGGAGACGACCATTCAAATCCTCGAACGGATGGACATGAACAAGTAAGTGGTCCTTGCTGCGGCGATGGCACTCGGTTTTCACTCTCTCTCTCTCTCATTTCCCTCCAGTATATCGCACTTGCTGACAGTCAATCAGGAGCTGTCGCGTCTCCTGCGCATCTGTATCGACTTCTACAACAATGTCCTGACCATCATCCAACTGAGTAACTTCTGTCCACTGCTGGAGAAATTCGACTACACCTCCCGCAAGTCGCTGGCCCTCTATCTCATCATGAACATCCTCGAGAACGAGACCATGGTTCCCACTGCTGACGAGGCGGACAAGGTTCTGACGATGATCGCTCCCCTGATCAAGGACGAGGAGGGAGCCGCCAACAGCATTGCGAATCCAGAATTCAAATACGATCCCGAGGAGTTCGCCGAGGAGCAGGGAATCGTCGCAAGGTAATGTGCTCTCACCTCCTCCACCAGCAGTGCCCCCGTCTGACCGTTGAACTCTTTAGGTTCGTCCACCTGATGAAGTCGGACGATCCGGACATGCAATACAAGATCCTGCAGAGCGCCCGAAAGCACCTGGGCGTCGGTGGACCACAAAGAATAAAGCATGTCCTCCCACCGCTAATATTCGCCGCCTATCAACTGGCCTACAAGTACAAGGCCATCGCCGAGGAGGACGAAAACTGGGATAAGAAATGTCAAAAAATTCTGCAATATTGCCACAGCACCATTGCAGTGTTAGCCAAGGCCGACCTGCCAGAGCTGGCTCTCCGGCTGTACCTGCAGGGGGCTCTGGTGATCGGTGAAATTGGTTATTCCAACCACGAGACAGTCGCTTACGACTTCCTGACGCAGGCATTCTCTCTGTACGAGGACGAGATCTCCGACTCCAAGTCGCAGCTGGCGGCAATCACACTTATAATGTCAACCATCGAGCAGATGACCTGTTTCGACGAGGAAAACGCCGAACCGCTGCGAACGAACTGCGCCCTGGCCGCCTCGAAGCTGCTCAAGAAGCCGGATCAATGCAGAGGCGTTGCCGCATGTGCCAGCCTCTTCTGGAGTGGAAAGCAAGTTTGACAGCCTCCCAAAGCGTTCGCTCTTACTGATTGTGTGCGTGTTCTTTTGCAGGAAAAACGGCGAGGAAATGCGCGATGAGAAGAGAACTCTGGAATGCCTGAAGCGAGGCGCCCGCATTGCATCTCAGTGCCTAGATACTGGTGTACAAGTTCAATTATATGTGGAACTCTTGAATCATTACCTTTTCTATTTCGAGCGTGGAAATTCCCTCATCACAGTTGCCATGCTGAATCAAGTAAGTGCCACAGTCCACTCAGATATGTGTGCGTATGCATTTATGCCCGTCCTCTTCCTCAGTTAATAGCCAAGGTCAATGAGGAACTACCCAACCTGGAGCCCAGCGAAGAGACAAAACAGATCGAGATGCACTACAAGAACACACTGGCCCACATAAAGAGTCGCATCGGATCGAACGATGCCGGACTGGAGGTATCCTTTGCCGGCATTTCAATAAATTAGTCAATAACAAAGTGTTCCAAATGTTCTTTCTGTAAACGATCGTTCCACTCAATCCTCATCTCCCCATCCCCCACACTCTCTCCCCAGACACACGTGCTGTCTGTATTTGTTTTGTATGATTTCCGGCAAACAAAAAAATGTATTTTAATTAACTTCAAACTTGATTACGACACAACGTCTATGTACGTGAACCTGGAATACACATCCTTGCACCCGCTCTATGTCGAAGGTCTATTCCAACTTGAATGTCTGCTCTTGGGTTTGAAACACATTCTTGAAATTATAGTATTTACATTGTATAACAGACTTATTAAGCAAAACAACAACAAGAATATTACAAAGTAATTAAAAATAATAAAAGAAACAAAAAACAACAAAAACACAAAAGTTAAACATTGGCATAAAGTTGTGTGGTTTCCTTTTGGCGACGATTCTCCTTCTTCTTTAATTGGCGGGGTGGACCTGGGCCTCAACCAACATGCCTCTCCAGCCAGCACGATCTTTCGCCAGCTGCCTCCAGTTGCGCACACCAAGTTGGTTGAGGTCCTTTTCCACTTGTGTGCGCCATCTAGTGCGAGGACGTCCTCTGTTGCGCTGTCCCAATGGCTCGGTGTCGAAGACTCTTCGGGGCGGAGCTGTGGTGTCCATCCGCTCTACATGACCTAGCCATCTTAAGCGTTGGATCCGAAGACGCTTAACTAGGTGCATGCCGCTGTACGTATAGTTCGTTGTTGAACTTTCCCCTCCAAACGCCATCAACGCAAACACTACCAAAGATCGTACGCAGAACTTTTCTCTCAAAACAACCAAGAGCTTCTTCATCCGCTTTCAAAACCGTCCATGTCTCTGCGCCATAGAGCAGGACTGGGATGATCAGGGTTTTATACAAGGTCAATTTGGTGTTTCGAGAGATGGCTCTGTTACTCAATTGCCTCTTGAGCCCGAAGAAACAGCGATTGGCAAGAGTAATTCTGCGCTTGATCTCGGTACTGGTGTTTTTGTCCCTATTTACTCCAGAGCCTAGGTAGACGAAGTCCTTGACTACCTCAAAGGTTCTGCTGCCCAATATGACGATGTTGTGCGTCCTTCCGTGATGACAGCATGTACTTTGGTTTGCCCTCATTCACCGCCAGACCCGTTTTAGCCGGTTCCGCTTCAATGCCAGCAAACGCTTGATTGACGGCTAGCTGAGTTCGTCCACGTCCACGAGTTCAATCACGTCAATGTCGTCCGCGTACGCTAGCAGTTGAACGGACTTTTGGAAGATCGTGCCTCGGGTGTTTACGTTTGAGTTTCGCACGATCTTCTCAAGTATGATGTTAAAGAAGTCACATAACAGCGTGTAGCCTTGCCTAAAACCTTTTTTGAAATTAAGGGTCTCGGTGAGTTCGTTATCGACCTTGATGGAGCAGCGAGAGTTCTCCATCGTCATCCTGCACAGCCTGAGGAGTTTGGCAGGAATGTCAAAACTAGACATGGCGTTTCTAGCTCGTCTCTATGCACGCTGTCATATGCGGCCTTGAAATCGACAAATAGGTGGTGGGTGTCGATCTGAATCTCATGGGTTTTTTCGAGGATCTGATCGATAGTGGACTTCCCAGGCCTGAAACCGCACTGATAGGGACCTATCATGTTGACGAATGGTTTCAAGCGCTCACACAGAATGGCAGAGAAGATCTTGTAGGCGATGTTAAGCGGACTCATCCCGCGATGGTTAACGCAGTCAAAGAGGTCTACTTTCTCGTGGATCGGGCAATCCATACTAAGATTCCACTCGTCGGGCATGCTTTCCTCCGACCATATCCTACAGATGAGCTGGTGCATGCGACCAACTAGATCATCTCCAGCTGCTTTAAACAGTTCCGCGGACAATCCGTTCGCTCCAGCAGCTTTGTTCGACTTCAATCTCGATATTGCTACCTTGACTTCGTCTAGATCGGGGGGAGGGAATTCTCTTCTATAGTCGTCCATTGCGTGCAGCGGAACATTCTGCCTGACAGCGGTATTGGTGTCCTCTTCGCCGTTGAACAGTCTGCAAAAGTGATCCTTCCAGATTCTCAGTATCGACTGCGACTCTACTACGAGTTGTCCCTCGTTCCCACAGGCTTCTGTCCGATGTTTGTACCCTTTGGATAGTTGTTTCACCCGCTGGTAAAACTTTCAACTTCTTTATTTCCTCGATCGCGCGCATGCTCCTTCTTTTTCTTTTTGAGAAGCCGGTGCTCTTCCCTTCTTTGAAGTTCCTAGAGCTACAAACCGCTCTCTTCCTTCTAACCAGCGTCGCCTTGTATGCTGCTAGCTTCGCTGAATGCGCCTGCGCCTTTGAAACCCAAAACATCGGAGGCAGCTTCTCTAATGGCGTTTTGACAACGGTTCCACTGTTCGTCGATTGTTTCGCCTGGCAGGGTTGGACTCTCTGAGAGCTTCAGGGAGACTCGATCGGAAAAGTTCCCAGCGGTCGATTGCGATTGTAGCTTTCCAACGTCAAACTGTTTTGGTCTTGCTCTACTCCGTTGTACAATCGATATCCGAGTTCTGACCTTGGCTACAACAAGGTAATGATCCGAGTCGATGTTGGCACCTCGGAACGTTCGGACATCGAGGACACAGGAGAAGTGTCTGACGTCGATCGCAATGTGATCAATCTGGTTGACGGTTGATTGATCAGGGGACCGCCAGGTCCCTTTGTGAATGTTGTGGTGAGGGAACCCCGTGCTGGCTACAGTGAGGTTTCGCCCCGTCACGAAGTCCAACAGCCTGAGTCCATTGTCGACGACTCCAGCAAAGATTTCTGTCTTGCCCAGCTTTGCATTAAAATCTCCTAGAACGATCTTGGTGTCGTAGCTGGGGCATTGATCGTATGTTCTTTCTAGGAGATCATAGAAGTCATCCTTGCTATCATCGTCTTTGTCCTCCGTTGGGGCGTGGGCGCAAATTAGGCTGATGTTGCCGAATGTTGCCTTGATGCGGATTGTTGTGAGGCGTTCGCTTATGTATCTAAAGCTTAAGACTTCTTGCCTAAGTCTGCCTCGAACAACAAAACCGCATCCAAACAAGCGCTGCCTTCGCTCTTTGTAGCAATCGCCGTAATATATGTCGGCATATATGTCATCCTCTTTTTGCCCGGCCCATCCCATCGCACCTCTTGGATGGCGGTGATGTCAGCCCTATAGGCTTCTAGGGCCTCCGCAAGTTCATCGGCTGCACGTGGTCTGTTCAGTGACCTCACATTCCACGTGCAGAACCGAAAATCGTTGTCCATGGTCGTCAGCAGTAGGGTCATCCGTATCCGAGGCTTGTTGCCGTCTCTGAACTATTGCGAGTTTTACACGGTGGGGAAGTTGACCCCACGCGAAAACCCCGAACCTGGAGGACCGGGTCCTGGTTTAAACCCCCGGACAAGGGGTCGCTGCATACATTGGTTCACCTCTAAGCGGCTGCAGTAGAGGTTATCCAGAGGGCGCCGCGGTACTGGTGTTGTTGTCCCTATTTACTCCGGAGCCTAGGTAGACGAAGTCCTTGACTACCTCAAAGGTTCTGCTGCCCAATATGACGCTCTGTCCGAGACGTCGATGTTGTGCGTCCTTCCGTGATGACAGAATGTACTTTGTTTTGCCCTGGTTTACCGCTAGACCCATTTTAGCCGCTTCCGCTTCAATGCCAACAAACGCCTCATTGACGGCTCGCTGTGTTCGTCCAATCACGTCAATGTCGTCCGCGTACGCTAGCAGTTGAACGGACTTTTGGAAGATCGTGCCTCGGGTGTTAACGTTTGAGTTTCGCACGATCTTCTCAAGTATGATGTTAAAGAAGTCACATGACAGCGTGTCGCCTTGCCTAAAACCTTTTTTGACATTGAAGGTCTCGGTGAGTTCGTTACCGACCTTGATGGAGCAGCGAGAGTTCTCCATCGTCATCCTGCACAGCCTGAGGAGTTTGGCAGGAATGTCAAAACTAGACATGGCGCTGTATAGCTCGTCTCTATGCACGCTGTCATATGCGGCCTTAAAGTCGACAAATAGGTGGTGGGTGTCGATCTGCATCTCTTGAGTCTTTTCCAGGATCTGCCGGAGTGTAAATATTTGGTCTATTGTGGACTTTCCTGGCCTGAAACCGCACTGATAAGGACCTATCAGGTTGTTGACAAAGGGTTTCAGGCGTTCACACAGAACGGCAGAGGTGCTACAATTTGCAGGACTTCCTTCGCGCGTGAATTGCTGAACTATGCCTGCAAGGTGTTCCATCTGTTCGTTGACACTTAACAGCCTGGGCAAGGTAGTCCCACGCAGCGATTGCGAAAGTAAAGGACTGGTCGGAGTCTGCCGGTCTGGCCCACAACACTGAGGCTGCCTTAATAACCAGCCGCAAGAAGGTGGAATACGCAAACTTCCGGATCGGAAATCAGACAGTTAGATCGAAGAAGTCATCGAAGCATCTTGGTGTCATGATCGACAATAGACTCCGCTTCAAACTCCACATTGGGTACGCAACCAAAGAGGCATCGACGACGCAGGTGGCACTCCCCCGAATGATCCCGAATATCGGCGGTCCTGGATACGTTCGTAGAATCCTGTTGTACAGTCCTGCTGTACGCCGCCCCGATATGGGGCAATACAGGCTCTGTGCAATCAGAGTCATCAGCGGCTTCCGAACCAGCTTTAACGATGCAGCATGTGTTCCAGCCGCAGAACAACTCTTGCCAACCGCTGTTTCTTTGGGCTCAAGAGGCAATTGAGTAGTAGAGCCCTCTCCCGAAAGACCAAGCTCACATTATATAAGACCTTGATCAAAACCCTGTCCTGCTGTATGGCGCGGAAGCTTGGACTATCTCAAGAGCGGATGAAGACGCATCCGCGGTCTCTTCGAGAGAAAAGTTCTGCGTTCAATCTTCGGTCCTGTTTGCGTTGAAGGTTCTTGGAGAAGGAGATTCAACCACGAACTGTACGGGCTGTACAGTGACATGAGTCTACGGATTCAACGCCTAAGATGACTAGACCATGTTGAGCGCATGGGCAACACTGCTCCAGCCCGAAGAGTGTTCGACTCCGAACCAGTGGGACAACGCAATAGATGACGTCCACGAACCCGATGTCGCACTCAAGTGGAGAAGGACCTCAACCAACTTGGAGGGCGAAATTGGAGGCAGCTAGCTAAAGATCGTGCCAGCTGGAGAGGATTGTTGACCGAGGCCCAGGTTCACCCCGGACTGTAGCTCCACAAGAAGAAGAAGAATGTGTTCTAGCCGGAATGATTCCCATTGACATACTTGCAAGCGAGAACCAGAGGGAATACCTTCGGCGGCCCCTGAATAGTCAGGAGGCAAGAAGTGTAAGGACGGAGGAAAGTGCAGCATCGATGACGCTGTGGCAAACCAGTTGGGATGACTCCGCAAAGGGCAGGTGGACCCATAGGCTCATGCCCACCATGGAATCATGGTCACGAGGGAAAATAGGGAACTGTAATTTCCATCTTACACAGTTCCTGTCGGGGCGCGATGGCTATCGGGTTTGGACGCGATAACTCACCTATGTGCCCCGAATGTCCAGACGTGAAGGAAGACGCGGGGCATGCACTGTTCTACTGCACATGCTTCGCCGAAGACAGAGCGAACTCGCCAAGCCCGAAGGAACGAGTACGCTACATGACGAGATGTGAGAGCGACTGGGCAGAGGTCAGCTCTTTCATAGCTAACGTACAGATTGCATTTCGAAGAGCTGAAGCTCTAAGAAGAGCCCAAGAGACGGCCTTACAGAATAGAGCATAATTGCTAACCAGCCGGCAGTTCCTGCAGAGGTGTGGTTTAGGACGTAGGCGCGAGGACAAAGGAGAATAAAGTCTCGTGAATCGTTCATCGTGGTTGCACGAGCTACCAGTATCTTGAAGAAGATTCCAAATCCATTGGCGCAGACCGTAAACCAAAAAACAGGTATTCCATCCATTCTTTGACTGTCATAGATAAGTGCTCAACGGTATTTATTTTTAGATAAGGAAGGAGGACGTAGTATGTGTATTTTTATATCGAGTGCGCAGATGCTTTAATCACCTTTTCGCACCTTCATTCGTCTATCCGGAAGCTATTCATTACCGCGATTGCGGTATTTGGCACAGTGACAAATGAACTCCTTCTCAGGTCTACCAAGCATTGCTGCCTGCCGCGGTGACAAATTGCTTTCGGTTTGCTGATAAGACTAGTCTCCTCCATGTTGCGAGTGCATGTAGACCAAGAGGAATAACGTGGGCGAAAGTTTCGCTTAAAATGGCCAGTAACATCCATTTAAAACAAAAACAAGGCTTGCCGTTTAGTGCACACATAGGTATCTGATCTTAAGCTAAGGCTGGGGAACATTTTTAATTGTCCGGTACTCGTTGCTTCGAATCGTTAAGCCAACATTCCACTGCTCCATTGTTCATTTGAGCTTTGTGCAGGTCGTCACCAGCCAATCGATCTACGAGGCTCCGAATTCGAAGACCCTCTTAGTCGGAGCTTCTAATACCAACCTCATGGTGTTACCCAGCTTGCAATGTAATTTAAATGACGAGGAGTGTTACACTCTGAGCTGGACCTGGACATGGCTTCTAGACCAACCATGTATTGCCCCACGTTTGGAGGAGATTTTCGTTTAGTTTGATGAGGATGGTAAAATTTGAGAAACTTGCATCGACATGTGTAATGCCTGAGCATTGCCAATGACTAGAGAGAGATGAGGCTGTAAATTATGCAATATTGTCTGTCCCGGAAATTGCAATACAGCGTTTAGTTCTGGCATGCCTTTCAAACTCGTCGGTCTTTGCAGAATGACAATGGAGAACTCCTGCTGCTGCACCAAGGTGGGCAAAGATTTCACTGAGACCTTTGGTGTCAAAAAAGGATTTAGACAAAGCGACGCACTGTCATGTGACTTCTTTAGCGTCATTCTCCAGAAGATCGTGCGAAACTCAGACGCCAACACAAGAGGCACGATCTTCCACAAGTCTGTGCAACCGTTCGCATATGCCGATGAGGTTGACATCATCAAAAGAACTCAACAGGCTGTCAGTGGGACTTTTGTGATCCTCATCAAGAAGGAAGCTAAGATGGGTCTTGTGGTTAATGAGGGTAATGTCGAGACCGGCACCGGTATCTTGGACAAAGTGTCATAATAGATACACAATACATCACTGCGGAGATAATTTGAAGGATATCCCAGGCAAATCGACGAATCTGGGCTTGGACGGCAATTAGAAAATAATGCTCTGTATCGAAAAAACCAAGCTGTCGCTATGTAAGACCTTGATAGTCTCAGTCCGTGGTGGCCCGTGGCATTGACTTTATGTGCGTCGACCTCAACCTCAACGTCGTAGGTTCGATACCTGCTCTGTGCGACGAAAGCAATCTTCACGACCTCACCTCTTTCGAGTCACTGACAATGCCTTGTCTAGAAGAAGCTTCTCACACTTGGCCGTTCGGACGCGGCATAAAACTGTAGGTCCCTTCCACTCGTGAGAGAACAATAGCACGCACAACACGAGTAGTTGCTGAGAAGCTAGACCCTGGCCCCCTACGGGCTGTAGCGCCACACACATATATATATTATTAGTCTCAGTCCTGCTATGTGACAATATCAAATAAGGTCGAAAAAATTCTTGGTCGTTTCGAGAGGAGAATCCTTCGGTTTGTTTTCGGTCCCTGCTACGTAGAAGTTTTTGAGAGAAGATTAGCCGATGAACTTACGAGCTGTACAACGACATTGGCCTAGTCAAACTAGTCTCGACTCAGATGGCTAGGTCATGTAGAGAGAGTGAGCACCATCGCTCCGGCCTTCGAGTCCAATCCGATCCACAACTTGGAAGACCTCGACTTCGATGACGTGCTCAGGGACCTTAATCAACTGGGTGTATAAACTGGAGGTGCCTAGCACAAGACCATGGTAGTTGGAGAGGCATGTGGACTGAGGAAAAAGAAGAAAAGACTGTCCCGGAAATTGAACTTTGAGACTTGGGAATAGCCGAATGAAGTTGAAGTTTCCCCAAATATGACAACTTAAATAGAGATACAGAACGACGTTACAATAGGCATGGTTCAGTATTTTACACAACGTAAACCGAGACGACGTACACAGAAATAGTAAAGTGATGAACCGTCTCCTTCAGACATCTTCAAAACAAACTCGACCTAAGATCGCTTATTGCAGAACGCACTCGACCAACTGAGCTACGCCGCAGTCTTGTACAGAAAAATTAAGAAAATTCAGCTTTTGGAATTTGAAAATTGGTATTTCTAGTGTCGTCCTACCGAAGAAAGTCTTTTGGCGATAAAGACCCCTGCAAGTTCCTTGCCTTGCCCGCCATTATCATCCACAACATTCTCTCCAGTTCGGCACACAAGGCAAAGCTAGCCAGTGCAGTCTGCGGGCTATGATCGTTATGCAGAGCTTTATAGGCGGCTTTGAAACCGAAAATAGACGATGTGTGTCTATCTGTCAAGGAAACTTGTCCGGCCGTGGTTGAGTAGTACTTTGCAATGGAATTGTTTACGCGTCGGCCAATCCACCATGGATGTTTCTTAAGCATCAGTTTACGAAGGACTGCAGCTTTCGTGAGGTAATGGTATCCATCTTCCAGGTACTGCACCCATAAAGCAGCATTCAATCTAAGTTGGAACGGAACAGTCGTAGCTTGATCCACTTACTTAAGGTGGCGCTACAGTCCGGGGTGGACCTCCAGCCAGCTATCTTTTGCTAGCCTGTCTCCAGTTTCGCACGCATAGTTGGTTGAGGTCCCTTTCCACCTGAGTCGTGGTCTTCCTCTACTGCGCCGTCCCTAGGGGGTGGATTCGAAGACTTTTCGGGCCGGAGCATTGGCTTCCGCTCTACATAACCCGGCCATCTCAATCGTTGGATCTTCACTCTTCTGGCTAAGTCGATGTCGCTGAACAGCCTGTATAGTTTGTCTCCTCCTCCACTCACCATCTATGCAGACGGGACCGAAAGTCACACGAATTTGCAAGCGTTGTTCGTTTGTAAGACGATTCATGGTTAAATTATAGACCAAACTGAAGATGTTTGACAGTGAAACAAAACACGAAACGTGAGTCAGCTGCCTAAACCAGTGTTGCCAAAAATCATAGCTAAAAAATCACCCTTTATCTGCTTTGCAGCAGTCTAGGGCTTCCGCTAATTGTTCGTCTGCACGTGGCCTATAAAGTGATCTTACATTTTATGTACAGATCCGAAGATCGTTGTCCGTACATCGTTTGCAGGGTTCGTCATCAGTAAAATCATCCTTTTTTCGAGGCTTGTTGTTGCTTCGTAACTAGTTTAGTTTTGTGTTACCCCGACGGCACAACTTCCCAACTGGAGGGCCAGTTCCATTTTTGTAGCCCCTTCGACAAGAAGTGGCACTTATAAGATTAGCAAGTTGAGCTCGGGTGAACTGCAACCAGTACCCGATGGCTACCACTTGCAGGTAAAATAAGCACAATTTGTGTATAGAAAAAGTTGCAACACTGGGTTGACGCCAGTCAGTGCCTGCCCGATTCCCACAGCACGTAGTCACCTACAGGCTGATTACAACATTTTTCCAAGCGCAGCTTTAGCTTTCCCGATTCTGCTGCAAACGTTAAGCTCCGACCCATCGCGGTCAGCGGAGATTTTTTAAGTATAGAAAGCTATTCTTGTTCTCGTCTTCCTGTCTGGCAATGGTCAAGTGGGCGCTTTTGTCAGAAATTGTAAGAGTTCGGTTTTATCTGTATTTATTTTGATCCTCACTTAGTTTGCCTCTGCTTCTAGATTGTGCGCATCAATTGATGACCCATTATCAGATGCGACAGTGCGGAAACATCCTCTGCAAGGTGTTTAATCGAATGCAATAGTTTCACTCCAAGAAACAACAGTGTTGACAGAATGTCTTGACCAAAACCACTTAGGACCTCAAATTCGGCTGACAACTTACCGCTGTGAAAGACGTGGCACTAACTGAACTCATATGCTTTTATACTTACTTACCTAGGTGGCGCTATAGTTCGGCGTGAACCTGAACCTCAACTATAGAGGTCTCCAGTTAACACAGTCCTTAGCTAGTTCCCTCCAGTTGCGCACGCCATCTAAGGCGATGTCTTTCTCTACTGCGTTGTCCACCCGGTTTAGATTCGAATACTCTGCCGGCGGAGCTTTGGTGTCCATTCGCTCTACTTGTCCTAGCCATCTTAAGCGACTAATGCGCTTTTTAGAACCCGTCAACTCATACGGGACAGTACATTTTTCCAATTATTTTTCTCTGGATCCGACCGAGGATATCCTTATCCGTTATCCAACAACACAGCGGCCTCTTAAGGAAGAACTTATCCGGTCTCTAGTCGTTAACCCCGACCCTTTGAGGCAATGCAGCAGAGACTGGCGGTGGTGGCCCGTGGCGCTGTGGGTATGTGCGTCGACCCCAACCTCGACGTCTTGGATTCGATTCCAGCTCTGAGCGACACAAATTATTTTCACGACCCCACCTTTTTCGAGTCACTGACCATGCTCAAAGAGTATTTCCTGTCTAGAAAAAGCTTCTCAAACTTGGCCGTTCGGAGTCGGCATAAAAGTGTAGGTCCCTTCCACTTGCTGAGAAGCTAGGCCCTGGCCCTCTACGGGCTGTAGCGCCACCCATATTATTATATTATTAGCAGAGACTGGTCTGTGATCCTGACTGTAGTGCAAAGAAGAAAAAGGTCTCTTCTGCGTAGTAGTTTGCAGATTCATTGAGGAGCAGCAGCAAATCTTTTATTGCCTTAAAGTTAAGCACAGATCCCAAAAACCATCATCCTTCTCCTTCTAGAGCCCATTTACAAGCCTAACCTTCCACTTTGAAGGCAATTACATAAATTTGCTGCGAGCCTCAATTTGTGTCAATGTAAAAATTCCACTTCAGATAAGCTTCGTCGAACTTAATTCCACGCACAGAGCCGCGCGGCCTTTGTTTTGATCTTCCGCCTTGAACAGGTTTCAGCAAAAAACTACTTACCATCTGATGTCTCCGGGCATCAGAATCAAGAACGAAATCTCAAGGCATCATTCCATCTTTTCCCATTCAATTCTGTGCGTCGTGGCTCTGTATGCGCATCGTTCGCAGAGTTCCGTCATTAAAATGTTCGCGCTAATTTAAGAACTATTCACGCATATTGATCTGAATTTCAATGAGGATCGGATTGATTCGAAATGTTGCCAACGTGCTTAGCACGCGGATAGAGCTCCTAGCAGGCGACCAGCACTGCGATATCATTAATCTGTGTGCCGTTAAAGAGTTTCTATGTTCTTTCTTGGTAAACAAAGAAGTGCTCAATCCTAGGACGTGGGCTTAGGGCAATCGCAGAGCGTGCAAACGTGATCTAGCTCATGATCGGAGTCGTAAAAGTGTCGAAAGGTTGAACGATTCCACTGACTGAATGGCACCGGATCCTGATGGGATGATAAATGTTCAAAGAGCCTGTTTGGTTGTCAATTACCTTGTTAACCTAAAAAAAAAATCGGATCAGATGGCGTTGATGTGAAAACGGGAAACAGTCGTGAATCGATCGAAATGGATGAAAAGTTTCCATTGTAAACTAGAGCCTGTTTCACTGTTTCTGGTAAGTTTCCGCTTGTATCTGTCTTGGATCTCTGTTAATTGCTTCATTTCTGGCGGAGAGAGAGTTTTTTCCTGCGAGTTATTGCGAACTGCTACAAAAGACGGTCAGATCGATCGAAGTGGCTTACGCAAGCTGCAAAAGGTTCTGCATCTCCAAATGAGACAGCGGTATTCAGTTTCATGATCAATTTATGTTTGAGCCTTTCGAAGCCGTCTCATTATGAAAACCATTCTGTGCCAACTCCTGGCACATTTGGTCTGTGCGCCGACATCTAAACTGGGTGAATACACAACCTTACATGTCTCTACTTTTCCCGAGTCACGGACAATGCTCACAGAACTTCCTAATCTGCACCCTTCGCAGTGGTAACAAATCAGAAGGTCCCGTCATCTTGAGCGAACAATGACGCGCAGAGAACAAAGGAACAAAAGCTAGGTTCAGGTCGACTAGGGGTTGCAGTGTCTGCGAGTGACTATCGACTTACAAGTCTCTTCAGCATCAAATAGATGATCGATTATAAACGCGAGTTGACCACAAACAGCAGACATATCCTCAGAGCATGGAATGTACCCAAGAAATCCAGAATCCGTCATTGATTTCGAGATGGACAGCGTGTAAAGGAAAGGAGTATACATCTGCATGTGGGTGGCGTTCTGAGATTGTGTCAGCCCACTCGATGTCTCAGTTCGATTCCTGTTGCGTACGACAAAATTACTTTTTACCGCCCTACCTCACTGAAAATGCTCAAAGTGTCAGAGAACACAAATTGAAAATGTCAACGAATTAATGATAGACAAACCTCTAGATGTTGATTGTCTGATTGAATTAATAACAGATGACGGCAAAACTGAGAACCATAAAAGCGATAACGACGAGGAGACCGAAATACGTCAACTAACTGCTAGTTTAATTGATGACGGTCCAACATTTGGTAAAAGTATTGTGAATCATTTCCTTAAAAACGATCCCGATGTGGAATGTGCCCTGAAATTCGAACGAGATATTAGTAATTGTATTGCTGGGTATAAAGAGTTGTATAAAGAATTTAAAAAACCAAAGTTCTTAAAAAAACTTTCTATAAAAGATTTTTTAGAAAAAAAGTCGACGGCGCAAGACCTTTCGGAAAGTAGTCCGACATTTCAAAACTTTATTACCGGACGAAAGTCACCATTGGTTATTACATTTGATGGATATCTCCAGTGATGATACCGACTTTCGTCCAGTTCGTCCCAAACAATTGCGCTTGTTATCAAGTAGTAGTACAATTTGTATGCACATTTTCGAAGTAAATATAGTCCTATATTTCATCTTACACGGCTTTCAGATGACATGGTACGTATCCCCCATTTTACTATACACCTTTACTATACATCTCTTTTTACACGGATTTCCGAAAAACGTATTTACCGTGTAAAAACAGAGTTGGGTGTAAATTATAAAGAAATACTTTCAAGTCAATCAATATTATAATAAGAACAATAGAAAGAAGCTTCAGAGAAAGCGGCTTACACTAGCCTTTCCCAATTGTGTGGTAGCAAGACACGTCTTAGCCAAGAAGTAAGTGAGCTGCAGATCTTTTGAAAGACAGAATACGGAGGAAAAGGTGATTCAGTCTTAGTCTGCGAACGCATTTGCTTCAGCAGCTTCGAACATCTCGTCAAAAATCCAGTCTGACTTACGTAAGTTCGTCATTTTAATGTATTCGTAGTATGACAATGTCATGTTTTACTTTAAAACATCCCTTAATTGCAGGCTGTTTCTTAACGAGATGGCTGAGCATTTAAACTTTCTCCTCATGTGGGTGAGGGAAAGCCGAGACATTCCAGGAAACTGCAAAGCCAATGAGCCCTTTCAATAGCAGGGGTATCACATTCCATGCCGATCGCTACAGCCTGCCTTTTAAAGATTCACACAATTAAGAGCACCAATGTGGTGCTGGATGGCACCACCTGCCTCAAAACAAAAGAAATGTGGAGCTCACTCAACCTTAAACGGTCACTCAGTCCACTTAGACTCAGCAAGCACTCATTAAGGACCCTCATTGCACTCATAACCGGGCACTGTGCATTTGGCACACATGCTCGCAGGATGGGTGCCTCAGTTAATGATTTCTGCAGAAGCAGCGTGGATGAAGAGGTGGAAGAAAACATTCATCACCTTCTCTACTCCTGTAGTGCTTTTGCTAGTCCTACTAGAAGCACCACCTGGTTCCAGTGTCAATCCGCGTGGTATCACAATGGACCTAACCTGGCCAAGTGTGACTGCCATTTAGCAGTCAGCCACTATAACCTAACCTAACCTAAGGTCGTGATTAACTTTGAAAAATTTGGAATCGTCTTGCAATATGTCCCTCAAGATCGACGGTGATAGATATAACAATTGGCATTGAACTCGGATGTCTCTAAAATGCTTGATTTCTAGGCACTTGTTGTGCCAAGTGTCCGACTGTTTAGTTCGACAGCAGGTGAAAGGTCCACTTGAAGAATGCTTGCACTTGTTACACTCCGGGTATTGCTTATGCCAAGCACCTTAGGAGTCATCTGATGAAGCTGTCAGTGAAAAGCCCTTGTCAAATTTAAAGTCAAAACCGATGGCTGTTTATATTTTCTTTGTCAGATTCTTTATTGATATGAGTAATCATCTTAAATACAATGAACATTTATAAATTGTTATCAAATATATATTACATACATCAGTTACTTAATACGTCGTTTTATTTACCTTTTCTCTTCTTCTATAAAATGTATCAAGTTACACTAAACATAAAGTTATTCGTTAAAAAACAAAACAAAAAACAAAAAATAAAAAAAATAATAATAAGTTTTCCAAAAGATAAATGTTGAACAATTAATGGTTCCTGGCAGTTTATGTTTCCACATGAACGCATTACATTCCATTTTGAATTCGTTAAATAAAGTTATTAAATATGTAAATGTATCTATATTTATCATCACAAATTACTTAATAAAATTAAATTTATATATTTGAACAAAACAAAAATTAAGAAAAACAAAAAAAAAAGAACACAACTAAAGCGAAAGAGAAACAAATTATTTAATAATACATTTTCATACCACATCGGTTGTCCCGGGGGGAGGGCGTGGTTCTCGGAAGCGAGTTCCCTCAGCTTATCTTAAGAAAATGACTTACAGGGCTAACCTTAAAACTAAGCTTTTCCTTTAGAAAATGTGAAAATAATTAACTTAATCCATGATTGTTCATTTCTCGCTTTAGTTTCGTTATAACTTCCACGAAGAAGGAGAACAAAAAATTAAAAGAAACCTTTGCGGGAACTATCGTCAGATATTAGAGCGGGGGTGATATCTGAACGACTTATGCCTGGTTGTTTTTAATTCGAAATTCGTTGAACACATTTGGCCACGATGCGAGGACGTACTCCTCAATGCTGCATTCATTGCTGCCACGACGGATGCGGAAGTAGCCGCGCTCTCCCCACCATGAGCCCCATGAATTGGCAGCGATCTAAATGCGATGAAATGATCCATGAAAAACTGACAAAGGCTTAAGGGCTTGTTTTAACTCACCCAGTATTTGTCTCCGTGACGTTCCTCGCCCCAGCCGACCAGTTTGACGGAATGGAAGCCGCGCTCCCTCTCACGGCTGGCAGCCGTCTTGCGGTAGACACCGTTTGAGTAGGAGAAGAAGTCCCTGTACACGTACATCGTTGCCTGCACTGGCCCGGAGTTCATGATCTCAACCATGATGTCGGTCTCGTTGTTTATTGAGTAGGCCGGGGCCACTGTGTAGAATTCATCGCGACCTGAATAAATCGGTGGACGGCAGCCGGCGGACCGGAGGGACTTGTTGTGACGGATCTTGCAGGTGGTCCTCTGGGCGGTGTAAGGGTAGCACTCCTCATCGACAACACTGTGGAAGAATGGAAGAAGCACCATTAGTTGATGAATGTCATGCTTCCCCGCACGACAACTCACCCTTGTTTGTGCAAGTATCTCCAGGCAGCGTCCAGATGACCACCGTCGCAGCCGCGTTGGCGCCTGGTGCACGACAGAATGTTCTGTGGCGACAGATTCACGATTTCCTTGCCCTGCGACTGAATGGCGTAGCGATCAGATGCCACCGATGTGGTTGAGATAACCCATGACGAGCCGCACCAACCTAAGCGCACACGAACGAGGTGAGATTCAACAAATTCACCGAGAAACCAGCCATCTTACCTTGATCTGGAACATCCGAAATGTAGCTGGACCACTTGTCGATGGCGTTGAAGGATCGGGGGAGACTCGTTTGCCGACTTGACAGCCTGGTCATGGCCTTCACGCGATAGGCTGGCTCCAGTGTACCTTTTTGGGGAATTTCAAAAGTCTCAATATGGGCACGCCCTTGAGCCAAATCCGACAGTTCCTTACCTAGACGCAGTGTTAAGCCCTCCTTGTATTTCCTTCCCCAGAACTCCTCGTACTTCTTAGCCGACCATCCCAGTTCCGAGATTGAGTTGACGTTGTTAATGAGATCATTGTCCACCAAGCAGAGGTCCTGCTCGCAGGTAACCTGTCCATTCAGCTGGCACTTGCAGACGTTGCAGTTGTCCTTGATTGTGTCCAGCGGCTGCATGTGCCTGTTCTTGTACAGACACGTTGTAATCGGATCGGGTGCATTGAGACAGTACGGCTTGTAGTCTGGGCAGCAATCGCCTGGATTCCAGTCGCAGAACTGATCACAGTAGCAGAGTGTAGCTGAAGGGGTCAAAGGTAATGCCAATGAGATCATGCCGAAGGGGCGGCTGCATTTGTGAACTTACTGGAAATTGGCACCGAACAGTTGTCCTGTCTGTTGTTGCAGCAGCGATTCTCTCTCGCGCAGTAGGGACCGGGGTAGTCTCGCCGCAAGTCATTTGCAGCGATCACCGCGACGAGTACTGCCGTCACAAGAAGCTGTGACGGAAGCCGTAGCCCCCTGAGATTCATAGTCTTCTTAGTTGGAGTCTTTCAGTTGAATTACCTGCGAACGAGAGAATGGAGGCGATCATTGTATTGCGTGACACACGATTTTGTTTTGATCAAACGCGTGAGGAGCGAGTAAATATTTTGACCGAGATAAATACTGCAAGAAGGTCTCGTAGTTCCAGCACAATAGGTGTTGTTTATTTTTAACGATGAAGCGATAGACCAAGCGATGCTTTGAGACATTCTCGCCGCATGATGTCATTGCGTGTTGATCAGCTTCTGAGCTGCATCTTGGGCGGTTATCTCGAGCATGTATCATTTTAATTTTAATTCACGCAATAAAACCTTATCATCGCGACACATTATTATGATCGTAAAATTTTGATTGTGTGCCCGCAAATAAAAACATTCGCGGATTAAGTAATTGTTTATGATTATGTTTAGAGCTTCTCGTGTTTAGTTCTTATTTCAGATGCTGACCAAACGCTCGCATCGAATGTGGGCTTTTTATTGACGACAGATTGCATTCGATGCGACAGTTTGAAGTTCAAAGGCATGTTTAAATTCACTAATTTGTCAGGAGAATATGTGGTTAGTGATTAAAAGAGAATAAAATACTAATTATAGCGAAATTCACAAAACTGCTTTGTTGATATTTTGTGTTTTAAGGGGGATGTGCATCTTAAGCAATATAGAAACTGTTCCATTTGGTTGGTCAGACAGTAAATTTGAATAAAATACAGTGCATTTATGGTCAATATTTTTAGTTTTATATATTGTGTAAATCTTGCCGTTATGAATGAAACGTGGGATCGTTAGAATGTCTCTCAAGGCATTTCCTGCAGGACTTGACTCTGATCTGGTAGCCTTTTGGACGAGTTCGACACAAATTGGACCATAATCCTTCGCTCTTGACGAAATTTCGCCGAAAAACATCACGAGCTTACGGACTGTGTGCCTAAACACCATATTAAACAAATAACATTTTATAGCAACTATTCCACACCCTTGTTCTTGCAACAAAGCCTCAATCATGACGTGTTGTGTGAAATGTGACAACGTCTTCATCTTTTGTAAACTAGAAACTTTGGTTAACTTCAGGCATCCTCGATAGGGCTGGAAGTTTGAGTGCCTGCCCATTGGTTATGGGGACGCCGGTTCGAATCCCAGAGAAGTTAATATGCTTTTATCTGGTTTTCAGATCTTGTCCCGTCACCATTTGCCATTGGGATCAAATTAACGGCACTGGCAGTTTCGCTGGCAGATAATATCAATAACCCAACATTGGCTTTAACGATGAGGCTTGACCTGGAAGCTGAGTAGTAGGTGGTGGCGTAAGAATACCATGTATTGATTCAGTGGACGTTGGAAAACTAAGGGCCCTTAAAAAATTCGAATTAAAGAAAAATTGTCGAGATAGATAGATATTTATTTTATTTTATAGGATAACAATGTTTTAACAATATATGTATAAATTGCTCTAGCTTGCACAGAGATACGGTTGTGAAAACCTTACTACTGAAAAAGCAGTTTTTATATGACAAAATGTTTTATATTAAATCAAAAAATATTTTGGAGGAAAACTATGAGAAAAAACCTCCATTTGAGAAAAATTGTCGAGTTCGAACGAATGGCGAAAACGAAAAATGGTTCAGTGGACTCTCTAAGTCGAATTTTTCTTGAGCTCGAATTTTTTGTTCACCCTATTTTGGCATACTTATCAATTTTCCATACAAAAAACATTCTCTTAGTTGAAAACCCTCTTATTCGAACTAATTTCGAAATCCAGTGACAGTTCGACTTAGCGAGAGTCCACTGTAATTTGACAAATTAAATTCAACTACTGATTGAGAATTATATCGCGTTCGCTGGTAGTCCGACTAACGGTCACTTCGAATTAACGAGCGTACCAAAATACACTTTTTGTTCCACTTATCCCGGTTTTTTCTAGGAGCCTAAAATTAGTTCGAGTTATTGAGAATTTCGAGAGTCGACTGCATTTAGTCAGGAAACGACGACTGTAGCCGTCGATATAACAAGTAGAAGAGCGTTTGGTGTGTTATTAAAGGGAGTTACAGGGTGTTGTAGCTAAGCTAGGCCAGATCGATGAAATTGTAAGCAAAAGTTATCACTTCGCCTCCAGACAAAATTGCTTCCAACGCACTTGGATTTTTATGGATTTCATTGGTGGTCGATTGCCACGCTGCGAGGCTGTAGTTAATCCAAGTGTTGAGTGATATTGGACACGAGGAATTAATTGGAGTTCCTTCTTCAATCGACTCAAAGAGCCACAGACACCGCCGACTTGGATGAAAGAGAGTGCGTGACCAACGATCGGGTGAATCGAAGAGCATATTCCACGACAGCCGACCGTTTTGCTCGTGGCTTAGGTTCGCCTTAATACCAAATACGAGCACCTTTCATGATTCACCATTCGAATCACTGACAATGTTGAAAGACTATGCGTGTCTAGATAGGGCTTCTCAAAAAAAAACTATTGACCCCTCCAGTCTGTGGTTGCTTTAGAGGCTGTCCTTGGTTGAGGTAGACCTGAGTGTGGTGTATGTGACAGTTGCGTATACGATATTTTTCTTTTTTCACATACCCACAGAGTATTGAGACGAGAATATTGCGAAACAGCTGACAAAGCGCTGGACTTTCTGCGAATTCTGTAGACAGCGCATCTCTAGCTGTCCTACTAGAATCGCATCTCTAGCTGTCCAACTAGACAGCACATCTCTAGCTGTCCAACATTTTTGCGCAAGTCGAACTTAGTTGCATACCGAGATGATGTGTTGTGAGACAGGACACAAGACAAAATCTGTGTTCGCCATGAAGTCGAAGTTCGCATCGCGATCTAGGACCCTAGAGCTGTCTTCAAAAGTTTGATAATCCCTCTTGACTGAACATCCTTTCCCAGTAGAGGAATTCACCTTAACAGGAACAGGCGGGATATCAGGTTATTCTGTGAGTTAGTTGGATACTGGCCCGTGGCGTTGTGGGTATGTGCGTCGACCCCAACCTCGACGTCGTAGGTTCGATTCCAGCTCTGAGCGACGAAACAATCCTCACGACCACACCCTCTTTCGAGTCACTGACAATGCTCAAAGAGTATTTCCTGTCTAGAAAAAGCTTCTCAAACTTGGCCGTTCAGAGTCGACATAAAACTGTAGGTCCCTTCCACTCATGAGAGAACAATAGCACGCACAACATTAGTGGTTGCTGATAAGCTAGGTCCTGGCCCTATACGGGCTGTAGCGCCACCCATATATATATATAGTTGGATACTCGACGAGTAAATGTTTTTGATTGCCCTCAGTTTCCACAGTCTTCTGAGCTGGTGTGCCCCATTTGTGCAGAAAAACAAAAGAAAATTCGTCATATTGCAAAACCATCCATATTCTCAAGTGGCAAACCAGCAGTCTTGACTGTCAGTTCAGCTTGACGAATGGATTTGAGACGCGAGGTCAAATTCGGACCAGTAATTGGTTAGCGCCATATATCTTGTCATGCAGCCGATAAATCGTATCGCCCCCACCAACCAGTCGCTTAGTTAAATACAACCTTGTTAGATAAAACCAGAGAACACATGTAGATTAACAGGCAAACATTCATTTATTTTTTTTATCAGAAGACTTAGATCCCTACAATTGGTGTCAGTGTTTTGAAGGCGTGTATTTATCTACGCTACGCGGAATGTGTAAGCATCTGACCTATCTTCTCGATGATAGGCACTTGTTTGTTTACCCTTGATACGATACGTGATTGGAATGGAATACAATTTCAATACGATTGCTTAACAGGTGATTTCAACGAGTGTCAATTGAATGTTGCACGGAATACCTTATGTCCCTATAAAATTGATTTATTGACATATGAATGACCTGCGTTCAAGCACGTAAAATTGAATAACGCTGATGAATGGAATGGCGATCAATGCGAACGAGTGGAATGCGCCTTGATGTTGTCGCCAGATGTGGAAAGTCTCGCTTCAGAGATATGCACATGTGCATAAATACGAAGTGCTGGTCCATTACATGACTTCGCACTGAGCGAACTATTTGTTGTTCGTTTAGTGAGGTTGAACTTGTTAATATGGTAGGCGCTGCAGCCCGTAGAGGGCCAGTGCATAGCTTCTCAGCAATCACTTGTGCTGTGCGTGCTATTTTTCTCCCACGAGTGGAAGGACCTACGGTTTTATGCCGACTCCGAACGGTCAAGTTTGAGAAGCTTTTTCTAGACAGGAAGTACTCTTTGAGCATGTCCGTGTCTCGGAAGAGGTGGTGCTGTGAAAATAAATTTTCTCGTACAGACCAGGAATCGAACCAACGTTTGGATCGACGAACATACCCATAACGCCACGGGTCACCACAAGGAAGAATACCGAAAGAAAAATTATGCATTCACGGATGATTCTGCTGCTCGGTCTTTGGCTAGATTTAATTGATTCGTTTAGACGTTTTTTTTTCACACCACAGTTTTGATTCCTGTTATTCAATCTCAATTTAATTAATTTGCCAATTCATGGAAGCCATTAATTAGGCATAAACGATTGGATTGAGTTACACTACATTTGAAAACATCCCCGATGCCTCACTTCTGTTTGCTTTCGACTCGACTGAAGCCCAGTTTAGAGATGAATGTATTCATTATAGTGGCCGCGTGTGTTGTCGGAATTTTTCCTCGAGATCAGCAAGTCAAAGTGATGATTAAAAAAGGTAATTTATTCACCAGTTCATAATAGCGATTAATGAACCATAAAAGACAATATTAAATTACAATGCATTAAAGAAACACGATTGCGAGCATTAAAACCTAGACCTGGCCAACAAAAAAAAAAAAATGCAAAAGTTTTCGTTCAAAAAGAAGAAAAGAACAGAAACAGAAGAAGAAAAGCAATAAACTTGCAGAAAATGATTTGAATTCGTTGATTGAGAAAACAATTATACACCTCGTCTCGAGATTGGCGTGCTCTATTACCATAATTCCACAGAAAAGCTGACAGAAGAAGAATGTTAATCGAAAGAGAGTCGATTAAAAGCCAAGACGATGATGGTAGAGATACAAAATAACCCTAATCGCTGTGTGAGGTGTTCTATAAATATGGTTTGCATCATTAGAAAGGGAACCAAACAATTTTTGTTTTTTTCCCAAACACATCGCGTAATTAAATATTCTTCACACTTTTGGGTTGAGGTGACACATTCAACATTCAACCACATCGGGTTCGGTGGAACCGATCAATTTAATCTTATCTACCGACGACTAAGCGATTTATCAAAATCCACCGCATTCCGATGTCAAATTGAAGAGCACTGTATTTAGCCTTGAAATGTGTGAATATTCCAAATGATGTCATTGATTGATTCTTACTTTCGGTGAATGTCTGCGAATGGTCTGGACAGTGAGCGAACACACAAGTGTAACGTTTACGACGGTTTCGCTTGCTAAGCAGATTTTTCGAACATAAACAGAAAAGCGTTCTACCATTCACGGATCCCCCCGGATGAACTTGATTCCACAGTGTTGTGCGGAGTAAGCAGATTGGTCTTGCACACAGATGATGAGGGATCGGGGAGCAAAAAAAAAAAAACAACGACAAACGAAGTCGCATCGAAGAGCATCGATGCGAAAGACTTCTACACGTTTGGAAAAACAGCGTTAAATTACGATCGTACATGACACCCCGACATCACAAATAAATAATCGCTGACATTTCGTGTCTGAGCTGCTGAATAGTGCTTAATGGAGAGACATTCACTCAGTCTCTGTTTGGGAAGTTTATATATTTTTGTACACGAAAACAAGCCCCCAGACAGATTATTTGCATATTTAATTATTTAATAGATGCTTTTATAATTAAAACGACGAAAAAATACAGGACCTCAGCCAAAAAAAAAAGAAGCCAATTTAAAAATAAGGACATGGTGTGTTTAGTGATGGACGCATTCGAATGATATCTCGAGTAATAATCGATTATTACAAACATCTCGAGAACATATCGATTCTCAATCAATCATTTGAATGACTACTACTCTCGAGTGACTACTAATCTCTCGAATGGCTACTAATCTCTCGTGTGACTACTAATATCTCGGATGACTACTAACCACTCGCATGGGTTCTAACTACTAGCACAAGAGAACTCGATTAATGTATCAACAGCGCGAGAACGAGTAACAAAAAATTCTTGTCGCGAGATATTGATCAGGAACATGAGGAGAATGAAAGTTATTTGCGACATGTTGTTTGTTCTTGTGTTGTTTGTAATTAGTTAGTAGTCATACTTGTGACTAGTAGTCATTCGAGAGGTTAGTAGTCACTCGAGTGGTTAGTAGTCATTCGAGTGATCATTCGATTACTAAAACATCTCGATTACTAAAGTTTCGATTCTTAAAATCATTCGATTATGCCCATCACTAATGTGTTTAATGCAAAAAGAGTAAGCAAGTATTTTTAAAAAAACATGGACTCTTTAATCCAAAAAATGTTAAATAAATGCCCTGAAAGAAGTTGCAAATAATTTCTCATAACTAATACCGTTGAAATGTGAGAAAAATCAGCTTTAGCTTGGTTACAGAGAAAATCACTGTTGAATTGTAGGATGGTTGGGTCAAGAAAAATATGAGGTGCCAATACTTGTAGTCCTCATGCTGGCAGCAAAAATGTTAAGGCCCCTACCGTGGTCAACAAAACAGAATCCCTTTGAATTGTTTACCTTACAAAATAAATTCGTAAAGGTGGTGTTAAATGTATATGCGTTTTTAAGATGTGCTTTCTTGCACGATTGTCTGTTTTGTCCATTGCCCATTGTCACTGAATTTTATTTCCACTTTAACGCACTGTATCCTTAAAAGAATTTAACATTCTTAAAGTACAGCGATTTTAAAAAGACAGAAATGAATAGAAAAATTTCCAGAAAGGTCCACACATCCACTAATCTTCCACAACTCCAAATCGAACCATAAAACCTCAGCAGTTGCTTGTGGTCACTTTAATTGCGACTGTCCAAAAAAAGACGACCGAAAAAACACAAGGTAGAAATGACTTCAAAATCTCCTAATGGATGGCACACAGTAAAATCATTAATTCTAGTTCGCTAACCCCGTCTCCACCAAAAATGGAGCATCGAATTGAAAGCATTAAAAATAAAGTGACCAAATACCACTTACTTAGATTCAGCAAATATCACAAGAAATGTGTGTACGTACATTCACGGGAATACAATTACGGTATTGAACTTCTTTAATTTCACCGAATCATCAAATTAAATCTCCCTCTCTCCCCCTCAAATCGATAACATTCAAGAGGCGAAATAAAATATTTGAATATTTTTTTTTTACAAAAAATGCCAACCTTTTGCTTCCTAAAGAAACGCTTCTTTCGATGGGATAAATCTTATTTTCATTCAAATTTGCAATATCATGAAGCACACGAAACAAAACTGAATGCAGCGGAAAGTATCTTTCGGTTTTTTTGTTTTTATTTTTTTTGAACACAATTCAACTCCACACTGAACTTTATCAGTGCACACACTAGAGACTACAAGTAACGACAAACGAGAAACAAAATTTGTTCACATATCACACGTCCGCGCTAGTGCTGGCACACAACACGTTTAGTTCGCTTCTAGACTGAAACTAAATTTTTGAAAACATTCTGTAACACACGAAAGCCCAGCAGAGCGCAAGCCACCTTAATAACATTTTCTGTTTTTTTTTTTTTTTTTGCAGATACAGTTTGTTCGCATAAGACCAAAAATTATGAGAACTTTTTTCGTATGATCGTGCAGTGGGGTGCTGTGC
Source organism: Eristalis arbustorum (assembly GCA_916610145.1). Classification (NCBI taxonomy): domain Eukaryota; kingdom Metazoa; phylum Arthropoda; class Insecta; order Diptera; family Syrphidae; genus Eristalis; species Eristalis arbustorum. Next base: position 27,943,381 of record OU744319.1, on the reverse strand, counting down.
CAATATGTGTGGATAGCAGATAGATCGTATGCGCGAAACTTGGACTTCAGCGGTCAATGTAGTTGCGGGCGGCTACAGCAGTGTGTGCTGACACTGTTGCGGTTCGGGAAAATTGGGCACTTCTCGGTCTTAAGCATCGGCGGGGGAGATCGGTGGATGCTTGCAGACGAGGAAGCAAGCCAAGAAACGGTAACCATTGTTCTGCATACCATACCAATGAAGAAGCCACAAATAATTGGCTTACTCACATACAACAGGATGATGACTGTTGTGTGTACCGCACAGTTCACCGCTAGCGAACACTCGGGTAAAAATCCGAGCGCCTGTGTTGGTGCGCGAAAGCTTTTTGGCGACGTTGAGCTTTCTGGCAGAATTCTAGCAACAAGCTGATTCATCGGCGGAGACCCGCGATCGCCACGGTCTGGGCGGAACAAACACCATCGGTATTTCATTCTCGGTTGGCCGTGTTGTTTTTCTTTTGCTTCACTTCACTTCTAGGTGTTTTTCCGCGGTTTTTGACGTCATCTGCTGTGCTGAGGGTTGCTGCACAGCAGGGGTGGAACATTTGAGAATATTTCTACTCGTGATGTCACTCGGTACTTTTGAAATGTTTTATGCTATTGTTCCGCGTATTCTTTTCGTTCGAATTTTAATGGCATTTCGCAGTTTGTGTAGTAATCGACTCCTGAAGGTGATTTTATCGATGTTCCCATGAACATGACGGAAATGACACACAATCGTGCGCGGCCGCAAGCATTCCTGAGATCACCTTTGAAACTAATTTGGGAAAAAATGAGCGTGAAGGGCGATTTCGTGATGGAATGAATCGGAAGGCCCTCAGACGTCAAATTTACAAATTCGGGAACACCCGAAGGGAATGTCTGCATGCGGTCTAGTGAGGTATTTTGTGATCCATCAAACGTGACAAGATCCATTGCAGCTTGAGCAACTAAGGCTCGATGCCACGATCAATATTGTTAAACGATCGTGTGAGTATTCGACAAGGGGGCGCTTATGCTGGCAATAGACTGCAGTAAAAAAGAGATTTTTGGTGTAGGGCCGAGAGCGAACTTAATAGTTTTCGGCTTGAGATGGCATTATGTTTGTCGGGAAACAAAGCATGGTGTTGCAGTGCTACACGACGGGCTGTGCTTTATGACGTATTTTGATAGTTTTGTGTCACAAGCTGCAAAAGCGCTCTTTGCAACGTAGTTAAGATTTCAAAGAGATACAAATTCCAGAAGAAAAAAACATGTCAATTCTGAACTGAAAGTTGCCAAAGACATCAGAGCTCTATGTCATACCATTTAAGAGTTTATAGAGATGTGTACTGTAAATGTTTAGCGGCCGTAACGAGCTAAATAGTGCCAGCATTGGCCTACTAAATCGCTACATTAGCAGCACCAACTGGTTCCAGTGTTAGGAGAAGTCAATCCGCGTGGTATGACAATGGGCCTAACCTTGCCTAAGTGTGACTGCCATTTAGCAGTCAACCACTACAACCTAACCTAACCTAACCTAAATATGTAGGTTCCAATGCATCTCTTAAGGCGACACATTTTAAACATTTTTTAAATCATTTTAGAACATTCTTCGAATATTTGCTGTCGTCCTACGGGTGTCAACTACAAAACCAAAAAAAGTACGGTTCTCGCGTGTGTCCTTTTTAATTAAAATATTACTCATGATCTGTTGACGACATGATTGAAAATCTGCACACCTTTGCCACCTCTGTTATTGTAAAGTCGCGACTAACCTGTAACCGAGTTAAAAACTAGAAAGAGACGTGGGAAGTGGCATTGATGCACTAATGCCAAACTAAGCCCAGTGTACGGCTACGGGGGGGCTTCAATTAATATTGAGGATTCAGGGTTGCCATGAGAAATTCAACAGCCAGCCATTTTTGGCTAATTTACGGTGATTGTTTGGGCTGTCAGTGGTGGCCCGTGGCGTTGTGGGTATGTGCGTTGACACTAAACCTCGTCATCGTAGGCTCGATGCACAGACCAGTAAAGTTGAGTAAAGTGCAGGACGGTTGCTTAGAAGGTCCTGGATGCTTTGCTCCTCATCCTCGTCTAGGTTGCTTCTACAGACATCGTTGGAATGAATAGGCCTAGTCTTTTTACCTGAAAACCTCGAGTATTCAACTCATTGTTTATTCCAACTTATATAATACAATTTGGGTAATGATCGAAAGAATAAAGTCGGGAACATAAGAGAGAGTTAGAGAGAAAGAGTTACTCGCCGGGATAGGGTGAGGAACATCACAGAACATTAGGCACTCAAGGTTGAGAAGTAGTTTCTTCTGGTTTTGGAACCTGGCACAAATGTTCCCATTATCACGTCTTCCAAAGCGTGTCTTAAATGCGATTCCATCAGGAAGACGTCCCCTTGGCAGAACCAAAAAAACTCACTTGGTTGCACCTGAGCATAAGTCCTGATGAGTTAGAGGTCGATGGTGGAGTGGCCTGGAGATCTCTAGTGTGTGCTTTGCTCCCTTTAGTGGATCTTGCGGGTCAGTAAATGATGATTATGATTTCCTAGAGTTGAAACCAACCCATTTTCTATTTATTAGCAGAGTGACTAGCTGGCCGTAGGAACCTGTATTAAGGTGCATAGTTTTTCAATAATTCAAGCGAGTTGACCGGCATCTGTGCCAATGGGTGCTGCTACAACTCGTCCAGGGCCAGGGACTGGTTTCAGCGGCCCCTCGTGTTATGGGCGATATTGTTTTCCCACGAGTGGATGGGACTTACAGTTTTAAGGTAACTACGAATGGCCAAGTTTCAGAAGCTAGGCCTTGAACCATTAATAATAATATAATATGGGTGGCGCTACCGTCCATAGAGGGCCAGGGCCCAGCTTCTCAGCAACAACTCATGTAGTGAGTGCTATTGTTCTCGCACGAGTGGAAGGGACCTACAGTTTTATGCTGACTCCGAACGGCAAAGTTTGAGAAGCTTTTTCTAGACAAAACATTTCTAGACAAAGAGTGCCGCGAACATTATTTTTGTCGCACAGATCAGGAATCGAATCTACGTCATCGAGGTTGGAGTCGACGCACATACCCACAACGCCACGGGCCAACAGAGACAGCAATTACTCTTTGTGAATTCAAATTTAATTTTACCGAATTTTAAAGGGCAATGCACACGTGTTCTGTTGGATTTGGCTCAATATGGACTTCTCTGTGCATCGAGATTGCGTGTACACTGCAATTGAATTTCCACAATTAATCGGTTGTGGTCAACGCGGCCTTAAGTTGAGAGGTTGGAACCACCACTGTGTTTCAGTGACTAGGTGATGTCGTGAAAATCATTCCTGTCGTACTGCAATTGGCATCCGCACGCTGTCTCAATTTCTGAACATTTGCGATGATATTTATTATGGCCCTTTAAACAATCACAGCTCAAAGGTTCGTGGAAAAGAAAAAATGGCACCGGTAACTAAGTAAGCCGTTCTGCCTTGAAATAGTTTTCTTCTGACTATACCAAGCTTGATTTGATACACGTTAGGTGAATCAAGAGATCTTAGCCAGAGTGGGCTTATCTATTACACAAGGGTACAGGTTTTGCCATTCCAACTTGAATACTTCAGCCACTTCTGTTTTGTTCGTCGCTTTTTGCACAAACAGTTGTAGAAGTTGCTTAAAATGCATTTCAGATTGCATACACCCAATCCATCGAAGCTGGAGGTAATCAAGGCAATGCACTGCAAGTGCGTGCAGAAGGATAGAAGGAATAATACCCAGCTCCGCAGGAAAAAGAAAATATAGCATAAAAATGTTACTGAGGGTATGCTGAGGTACTTCGGCAGGAGTGATGTCCGGTTTTGCCAGAGGGTGACAACTACCAGAAGTGTCTCAATCGAATTTGTTACTAACGCATTAAAACGAAATAACGACACAAAAGTTTAACAACGCCAAGGTCCAGCAATCTATCGCATGAAGACCTTGTTGGTTGCATTAGGAGGAGAAAGAACACAAGGAGGTTGAAAAGAGCACACAATTTGGAAAGCATAGGTTTACCAACAGAAGAAGTCACATAACATTGGTCTGTAGGGTCTGAGGGACTAGTCACGCATGGCATGTATTCGCACGACGCACGTCTATTTCTCATTTCAATTACCTCACGAGCCCATTAACGACATTTGAAAGCTGCAGAGTGATCTCATATTTCAAAAATTATGTTTCAATTCAACACATACTGTTACTTTAATGGAATGTCAAGAAGTCAACCTCGAAGTCTCAGTTTAATGATTTTCTGAAAGAGCAACGCGATATCTCCGAAAGTCTTGTTTTTTTCGGTTTTTCTTTCCTTGATGGTTCTTATCTTCGCATTGACACATTTTTAATTTTGGCTGACCGTAATCATGAACAATGCTTAAAAATAGAATTCGCAGAATTGCATTCGTTAATTGACGGGTGATTAACTTCCGTCATTTGTCATCTAGAAAAATTTGGTTATCTAAGAACGGGAGAGCAGGGTTTTTTTTTCCAGAGATTGAATATTATTCAGGCAATCTCAATCTGAATTCGGAGAAATATGCTGGGCTTCCATGAAATCTAGGAGTGATTACATTCCATTGGAAAGGCCTGAAATTCACTTAGTTCGCATAGTTTTGTTGCGCGTTAAAATGGACGCCTTTTCCGATTTCGGAATATTAGGTCTGTCTCCGTGCCCGAAATAAGCAGTACAGAAAAAATCTACGAAAATCTGTTCGCGTATCACAAAAAGTTTTATGTCAAATGTGGGTCAAAAATTTCCCCAACCGCCTTATTCTAACCCAAGAAATGTTTGTGGGTAGCTTGGTTGGTTTTCTGTCAAATCAATTTATGTGTCAAAAAATAACATACGTTTGTCCAGAAGGAAATATGACTAGTTCACCAGTATTCTTACGCCAAGCATTTCAAAAATCTATAATCATTCGAGTTTGCACGTTTTATTGACCGTATTTAGACTGGCCTGCCTGTGTATCAGTGGTGCACTGGGAAATACTCCGTCAGACGCACCGAATATTCTCCTTCATCCTCCACCACTGGAAATATTCTGGAACAAACAGCAGCAAGCACAGCCTTGAGACTCAAAATACTCCGATTGTTGTCCGAAATCAACACTGGCCACTCAACCATTCTAAAGGAATTGAATTTCCTTCCTAGCGACACTGATCGCCTAATACTCCAGGCTCTCTTCAAGAAGGAATTCTCGATCAGCATTCCTTTCAGATGGGACTGGATGGCTGACAGGCAAACGTTGGAAGATGCTCTGCGTATTTTCACAGATGGATCGAAGGCCTACGAAGGGGTGGCTGCGGGCGTCCCCGGCCTAAGTGTGTCTGCCCTTTAGCAGTCAGCCACTACAACCTAACCTAACCTATGTGGTCATTATATTTATTTACAAGATGTTGCATGCATACTATCCTGAGAAGTACATACGTAATTTCATCTACGTACCTCTTTCCTTCACTCTGTACGAGCAATCATTCAGTGTCATCTGCGTTTGTAAACTGGAGCTTGTACAGTAGATCATGCCTCTAGAGTTGATCTGTGAGTTTTCAGCGATCATTTCAAGAAAAGTCTTCAAAACGAAACACATTTCAAACGATTTCGTTACAAAGCTTGATGGAACAGCGATTATTCTCCATCATCATCCTGTACAACGTAATCAGTTTAGTAGCAATGTCAGAACATGGAGAAACATCTGTAAAAAGGCGCTAGAAGATGGGGAACAATGAGGGCCAGCGCCTAGCTTCGCAGCAGCCACCCGTGTTGTAGTTCTCTCACGAGTGGACCGGACCTACAGTTTTATGCTGACTCCGAACGGCCAGGTTTGAGAAGCATTTTCTAGTCAGTTCTCAGACACTTTGAGAATTTTTTGTGAGACAGAGCAGTAAAAAGTAATTTTGCCGTACGCAACAGAAATCGAACCTAGACATCGAGTGGTTTGACACAATCTCAGAACGCCACCCACATGCAGATGTATACTCCTTTCCTTTGCACGCTGTCCATCTCGAAATCGATGACGGATTCTGGATTTCTTGGGTACATTCCATGCTCTGAGGATATGTCTGCTGTTTGTGGTCAACTCGCATTTATAATCGATCATCTATTTGTCAGTCGATAGTCACTCGCAGACACTGCAACCCCTAGTCGACCTGAACCTAGCTTGTGTTCCTTTGTTCTCTGCGCGTCATTGTTCGCTGAAGAATGAGGGGACCTTCTGATTTGTTACCACTGCGAAGGGTGCAGATTAGGAAGGTCTGTGAGCATTGTCCGTGACTCGGGACTCGGACTGGGTCTGGTCTACAATGGAAACTTTTGAAATCAATTAAGACACATTCGAAAACAAAGAAAAAGGCGTACAAAGGTAATGGGCAGGCCTAGGACGGCTGTGACAGTTTGAAAATCAACTGTGAAATCTACCAAAAATGCCGTACTGTCAATTGTTTTCGAAGACCATTCGATGTTGCGAAGCCCATAACGGAGTTTCAGAATCGATAAATAAACGAATGACAACATCACCAACGGGGTGCAGAAGTCGCAGTTAGGTCTAATATGGCCGCTGTGGGTTGGATGATTCACAAGAGAACGGCGTGATTGATGGGAGGAGGCTAAATGGGCCTCTGGTGGTGAATGAAGAAAAAAGGCTTACAAAATCGTCTCCGTCGACAGAGCGTCACATGGGCAACTATATATTTAATGGTACTCAAGGACTAAGTCTACCTAGACAGCGCAAACAGTGCAGCAGTGCAAACAACATCAGTACCAAGATCAAATGCAGACTAACTGCTTGTTTCTTTGGTTCAAGATGCAATTGATTAACAGAGCCTCCTCGCCTCGTAGAATCACACTGATATGGGCCTCTCAGATTGTTAATGAACGGCTTCAGGCGGGTTCACAAGATGGTAGATCAAAGGATCGAAGGATCATTTAAGCGATGCCAAGGAGACGATATTTGGCGCAGTCAAAGCGGTCTCGTTTCTTGTGGATCAGGCAAACGATACTGAGGTTCCACTCGTCGGGCATGCTTTCTTCAGACCATGTTTTACAGATGAGATGGTGGATGCGTCTGACTAGATCATCTTCAGACCGTCCGTTCCAGCATCTTGTTCAGTATTGACATTATTATCTTGACCTCTTCTCAATCTGGGGGACCTAATTCTCGTCTGTCACGTCTCGCCCAGATTGAGTGCAACATTCTGCCTGACGTTATTATCCCAGTCCTACTATACGGTGCAGAGGCAAGGACTCTCTTAAAAGCGAATAAAGTGGTTCTTTGTCTTCTCTGAGGCGAAAGTTCTGTGCGGAATCTTTTTGCTCTGCTTTTTTTGGCAGCGATTGGAGGGAACGATTACATCGAAGCAGCGAATGTGTCTCAGTGCTGGATCATGTAAAGTGCATGGACAAGTACAACTCTTCATCCCCGATCAAATCTGTACGTCAAATGAGAATGAACAATTTTCCCGTCGTAAACGACATGAATTGATTTTTAATTGAAAAACCGTGCTTAATGTGTAAATATTGAACCACATTCCCAGCCACCATATCAGCTACTCAACGGCAGAGCACTTAAACAAATACAATTAACACGACAATTACGTTTATTGCATTAAATTCCGCATAGCTGTCATTATCTGGCGATAAAACCCGAACACTTTACAGCGATAATAGCTGCTCTTCAATTGAGTATATCGTGATATCGATTACATCATAAAGGAGAAGTGCCTGTTCAGATCCATTTAAGTTGAAATTAATTAGAAAATAGACTCAAACAATCAATCGGCTGATGTGAGCTAAGTGCCCACGCTGAACTTGAGTCTGAATGCAAATGAAAGCTGTTTCCCGTGAATGACACAATCTGCATCCGCCCACTATCCATTTGCATTTGCACGCTCATTACTCACCCAACACATCATCGTCGAAGTGCAACTACTGAATGGGAACGTAATCGATTCACGGAACCCTTGTAATGTGCATCACTATTCTGGTGAAATGCAGTGTGAATGAAAAGCTTTGCCTTTCGTAGATGGTCATTTTCAGCTAAGGTCAGATGGGGTTTCCCATTTTATTATTTCTTTGGTTATCTCTCTGAGGTGTGGTGCGGTTTTGATTAAATTCCTCAAAAAGTGTTTCGATGTGTACTGTCTCCATGGCTATCACTACTGATGTCACAGTACCGTGCATCGTGTGTGACATTCGGGAGAATTTCTACGACACGAGTGGTACCCAGCCACGAGCAACAAATACGCTCGCACAGCAATTTAATATTCTTGTACGACGTTGTGTAGCTACGCGATTGGAGATAATTAGATTGGGTGTAGCTGCTGATTCGAGGAAACGAAGTCACTTGAGTTGTTGCTCAACAGAGGCAGGTCCTTGAGATTTGACAGACAGAAGTTCTTCTTCTTGAAATGTCTCGAGGGGCCTAACTATCAAAGGAAGTCCTAACCTATGCTTTCATCTGGTTTTCACATCTGGCCACCATTTGCCGCTGGAATCAAATTAGCCGCACTGGACCAACAATGTTCTACATGTGCTGGCAATTTTCGGTGGCAGCCCAATAACCTACCCTATTCAACAGGCAGTCCCAGCACAGAGTTTATCGGCGACCCCGGTGTGACTCATAGTGGCTCGGAACCTAGAAAAGTCTTAGCTTGCATTCATCAACTGTTCCGGAAGAGCCCTTAGGCACATCTTGGCAGTCGCTACAGACACAAATATTCCACCTGTTTCACAAGGTAGTTCGTGGCCATTAGGACCACTTGGGTGCCTAGAAAGCCGGTCCAAATTTACCTAAGAAACTGTGCAATCCACTATTGTCGCCCACAACCAAGGGGTCAACGTTAGAGCCTTCATTGGTCTAGGGCCCATCTTTGAAAATTCGTGAGTCCTGCAGTACTTTCTCATCTGCACAGAGCCTAAGTTCACGGATGTCGACTTCATGTAATTGCTTCTGTCGGCATACCCATGAGACTGGGTTATCAGTCCTCTTCGTTTTGGCCCATTGAGCACTTAGTTCAATTCATATTCACCGTAGTTACAGAAGATGAAGTTATCCGGAGCGCCAGTGCTATCAACTACGACTCTCGCGAAGGCGGAATACCGATAAATTGGTGCACAATCACGTCCGTTCTTTCACAGACGTCAAAAGTGACCAGGTTTTTGTCGATCGCAAAGAAAACTTCTCCAGTGTCCTCAGCCGATTTTCGTCCCATAAGCATGCAGTCCTGCTTGACTAAGGTCTTCGAGATAATAGCCAAACAGACAACCAAACAGCTATAAGTCAATAATCTGCTGTATTCTCAACAATTGGGTTTTAGAGCTAACCACAGTTGTTCCTCAGCTATGGTAAACCTGCTTTCTCTCCTCTGCCTGATTGACGTCTCGAAAGCCATCGATAAAGTAAATCATGATGAACATAATATATTTTGGAAATTTCAGGACATTTTCGGCTTTTGTGGAAGGACGGTTCGGTTATTGAGAAGTTTTCCTTCTGGTAGGTCACAAGGGACTTTTTTGGGAGAATATTGTTCGTCCTTTTTGGATGTTTATGTAGGCATTCCACAGGGGTCAATATTAGGACCAATGCTCTTCTAAGATATAAATCCAAGCCGTTTGATCTGATCTGATCTACATGAACTTGCTTACCAAATGAATGACGATCTGAAACACATCTACTCTTGGTCCATCAGTTCAATTTCGAAAAAAAAAAACATTTTATTCTCGATCTTTTCACTGACATAGATCTCATTAACTCAACAACTCTTGCATACATTGTTAGTAGTGATCTATCCGGCTACAAGCACACAAACATGGCCATTGGCCGTGCTTATGGATGTTTGCGGAAACTATGACTCTATGCATTTACACAGCCAGCAACACACAAGAATGACATGAAATACCACTTTAATGAACATTGAGAATAGTAATGTACCAATGATAGAACCTTGGGGTACACTTTTTTCCTCTCTAAGTAACCAACGAGTGGTGGCCCGTGACGTTGTGGGTATGTGCGTCTACCCAAATGCACTTGAACCTCGCCGTCGTATGTTCGATCCCTGCTGTGTGCCACAAAAATCACGGCACCACCTCTTCTGAGACACTGACAATGATCAAAGAGTCTAGACAAAAGCTTCTCAAACTTGGCCGTTCGGAGTCGGCAAAAAACTGTAGGTCCCTTCCACTCGCGAGAGAACAATAGCACTCACAACACGAGTGGTTGCTGAGAAGCTAGGCCCTGGCTCTCTACGGGCTGTAGCGCCACCCATATTATATTATTATTATTATGTAACCAACGAAGCAAATATTGGAGGAAGCTTCGATGCTGCCAGCACAGGAGGTATTGGACGTTTTCAGTCCTTCGCGTCATAGTCAAACCTCCTAAATATTCATAAGAGGAGATGTCTTCTACAAGTCAGTCGTGCTGTTGGGATACGCTGATGACAACGACATTATCTTGGGACAGCGCCCAACGCGCCGTAGTGGAAGCTTTTACGGCAATCGATTAACAGGCGAAACGAGCTGGTCTAAAAGTCAACGAGGACTATCGCGTATAAAACGATAAACCGCACAGCGCCTAAGCCAAAGCGTTGCAATCGACAGCTACAATTCCGAGGAAGTAAACTAGTTTGTCCACTTCGGTTCAAACGTAAAGTCTACGAATCACATCGTAGTGGAGATCGGCCGTAGAATCGCCCTTGGCAACCGATGCTAATTCAGTTTGTCAAAGCTATTGGTCTCAAAACTCCTGACTTAAAGGACCAAAGTCATGCTCAACAAAACTCTTATCTGACTCTGTATGGAGGCGACACTGGACACTAAACAAGACTGCAGAGCTGATTATTGGTGCCTTGGAAAGAAAAATTTACGTCGGATATATCGGTCCCGTCTGCGAGGAAGGCGATTGGAGGAGAAGACACAATCGCAAACTCTACCAGCTGTACAAGGATGTGGATGTAGACCGAAAGCCAAACATGCACTGGCTCGGCCACATCGAGTGAATGGAGAACAGCGCCCCACCAAAAGACCCTCTTTGAAGCCCAGGCTCCTGGTTCGAGAAGGAGAGGAAAAACGAACCTCCAGTACAGAGACCAAAGTAAGTCAACTTGGTCCTGATGACTGGAAGCAACGTGCCCAGGACCGCCACCGATGGAAGGCAGCAATTGTTCAGGCTCGGACCGCTCATGGATCGTCTGCCTGATAAGTAAGAATTTATCGATAATTCACAATGAAACGTCATAAGATTCATCCCTGAATTCATTCGCTTGACACACAAAAATGATAAATCGTGAGTAACAAAAACGAATTTTCCTTAATTTCTTCAAACAGCTCACTGTTATAAATGTCAACTATTGTCAGTGCTGCCAAGAATATTGAAGCGCCGTTGATTGTTTTTTTTCTGTGCACTTGCAAGAAAACTCCCCAAATGACAACGCGATGATCGCAATGTACGAGTCGATCCCATTTAGACAAGTGTTTTCAAGCAAGCATTTTCGCATCATTGGGTTGCTAAGCGACCAAGTGCGACAGTTGATCACACTTGAGCACCACCGCGTCCCATTCGAAATGTCATTCCAATCAGTTCGGGCGGACGTGAGTCAAAAATCCAAAATATACACACAACTCATTACTGATCGCATTCGTAGTTCCCGCAATGGGGTGAGTTATTCACGACTTCAGATTATCGTACCTAACCCTGACGCGCCGTCAGTCGCACAGCGTCCAGGAAATTCGAGAGATAAGACCAGTCTGCAGGCGCCGCGAAGAGTGTGAAATAAAGACCTTCAATCGGTTTTAATGACATTTCATGAAGACTGTCGCGCCTGCCGTCAACCCGGCCAAATAAACATTTCATTCACTCCACGCCATTGAACGGCATAAACAAAGAATCAGTTTCGAATTCAATTTCATTGCGGCCCATTTATTGAATGTTCATCGATCGTTATGGGAAAACTGGGCTTCGGCCGAGTGTGCCACTTCAGTTCGGTTTTATTTTTTTCCCCTCCGTCTTCTTTGATTTTCAATTGTCATGATTGATATTTTGTGTGTGCGCGGTCTCAACTCGCTGACATGACATCATGGCTCAATTTATAAACCTCGGCGATCGATCTGCGAGGCATTAACAAAGTCGCCGCAAGACAAGGTATTTTTGAGATATTTTTATCCCCCCGTAGGTGCACATGTAGATGTACCCGCTCGGATGTGTTTGAAACAACAAAGCTCGTTATACGATATCCGCTCATCGGATTCGATGTCGGATTTATGCTAACTAAAAGCACATGGGATGTTGGCGATTTTCTGTTGTTTTTTTTTTTTTGGGATCATCACAATGTACACATATGCAAATGAATGCCGGTTGTCTGCGATTAGGAGATGAATTATGGCATGGCGTCAAAAAAGCGGATCGTTTTGGTTCAAGTGTTGGCAGTGGCTCCTCGCGATGACTGAAATTGAGAGGAGGGTTGAGTTTTTTGTCGAAGCGAGAGAAAGGCGAAATTCAATTCATCATCGTAAACATTTGATTGGCGCTGGCTCAGCAAGTGCTGCAAATCAAATTAATCGGCACTGGAGCCAGGCTCATGCGCCAGCAATGGGGTCGTCCGTCATTCGTACGATCTGGCCGATGGATCAAAAATGTATTTTTTGACATGTGGTTTGCCTTCTGTAGAGATGAAATGTGACATGTCTCTTATTACTTCCGGTTCCCGTTCGCTTGTCTGGTTATGTCAGAGTTTCGAGGTCTCTGCTTCTTATTTGGCTGGCGCTACAGTCCGGGTTGGACCTGAGCCTCAGCCAACATCCCTCTCCATCTAGCCCGGTCTTGTTCACTTGTCTTGTACCACGCACGTTCAACTTATGAAGGTCTCCTTCTAGCTGCGTACGCCACCTTAGGCGAAGTCTTCCGCGTTATCCCTACAATCGAAAGCTTTCCAGGCCGGATTAGTGGTATCCATTCTCCCGACCTGACCTAACCATCTGAGACGAGAGATTCGATCTCGTTAGTTCAGGTCGATGTCGCTGTACAGCTCGTCGTTCCGTCTCCTTATCCATTCACCACCCGTACATACGGGACCGAAGATAATTCGAAGGACTTTTTTTCGAAGCGACCAAGAATATCCTCGTCCGCTTTAGTTAGTGTTCATGCTGGGACTGGGGCTGGAACTGGGACTATCAAGGTCTTACACAGGGATATGTTGGTTCTTTGGGAGTGGGCTTTATTCGTCAGTGGCCTTCCGAGTGCGAAAATGCAGCGATTAGCCGTTTATTTCCGCCGTGGTGTCATTGCTTGCATTAACTTCGGTAGGCAAAGTCTTTCACTACTTCGAGGCTATAGCTGTCTATAGTGACGTTTTGTCTGAGACGTCGGTGTTAGTGGATCTTTTTCGTGTCTTACCCTCATCAACAGCAAGCCCCATTTGGGTATCCTTTCTTTAGGATCAAGCTAACGATGCCGATATTCCATCCGTCGGACATACCTTCATCCCACCAGTTTTTACAGATGAGTTGGTGTAGCACCTTACCAAATCATCACCAGCTGCTTGGAAGAGCTTGGCAGGCAGTCCGACAGCAGCAGCAAGCTTGTTGAACTTCAGTTTGACAGTAGCTACCGTCGCTTCACTCAGGTCGGGGGAGCGGAATTCTTGCCTATCATCGCCTCAATTGGATGGATTATTCTGCGTGAATGTTTGGTCGTCCTCGTCGTTATCGTCTGCAGAAATGGTCTTTTCAAATTCCTAGTAATTTCACTACTAGCTTCCCATCCCCGTCCTTTCAGGCTTTCGTTCGGTTCATGCGAACTTGTTCATTTTATCTGTCGGTAGAGTTTCCGAACATCGTTCCTGTAGTAACATCCCTCAATCTCCTCGATTGCGTGCTTTTCATGCTCTTCGTGTTTAATGAATTTTGTTTGCCTTTTTCACTTCCACTATTACGAAAGTAGATAGCAAATTAATTCGCATGTGCAAAATTATTCCTAAATAAAGAAGTTCATTTTTTTGCAAAGCCCAAACCCGTTGCCACATGTTGCCCCAAGCAGTCTGGCTTAACCTATCCGTCCATCAGTGTCAGTCTTTATTGGCACTCACCCCACTCTTTAATCGCTTTTTTAAATATTCACCCCATTACGCTTCACGTGATCAAGGTCATGAGCTGTGAACTAGGAACCATCTCTTTGCTGACTAAACAGTAGGCATCATTGGCTGTTAAGTTGTAACCATAAGTTGTCAGTGATTACGATTGTTTTTAAAAGCAACTGTTTGGAAAATGAAACGAAGATTGTCTCCACTTGGCAGTGCATTCAAGGTTGGGGCTGTTCAACTTGACATGTTCCCCAAGTGAGTATGTGAGCTGATTAATTTTGCCAATTCGATTTGAATATTCATCAGATTTTCCCGTGAATTCTTACGCGTACACCATCATTTAATGGGACGTTTTTTTTTCTCTTCTTGTTCAATTTCAAATTGCATCATATTGCTGTGGTAGGCGCGCTACACAATTTATTATCCAATCGTTAACATAACTCCAATTGAAGTGTTCTCGTGATGCATCCTAATAGATGTGCGAATGAGTTAAAGAAATGCCGCTGCCGCAATGAAAATGTTTACGACATACACAGTACATAAAAGTTTTTACGAGACACATTCGCTTTTAAAGCAAAGCGCTCATTGAAACTAATTCTTGTACATTCCGTCTGCGCGCTGAGCTGGCGAGCAAGTGATGGAAGGGCATTCTGACCGGAATCTGACACAAATCAAGCATCATTTATTGTCAATTTATCACATTCAAGTATGGATCGAGTTGAAGAGGAAGTCAGACTGCGTTCGCCGGAGATAATCCAACATCTCCAGGCGATGAACTGCTCAACTGTTCGCGAATGTCTTCACGTTTAAGTCGGTTTAAGCACTTCAGATAACTCAGATGAAGATAGCGACACAACCTTGAGGATTCGGTTATTTTTCGATTAAGCCACTGCATACCTGGAATTCCACTCATATCGCCAGATATCTGTGCACAGTCTTTCGCACTCACTGAAATAAATTCCAGTCGTAATCGCAATAGATTGGCTTGTATGTGCGCGTAGGTGTTTCCGTGTGGTTACTCTGTGATTCGACTGAAATTCGATAAAAACAACGACTATTTTGTTTTACGACACGGCCGTCTTTAATCGCCTCCTCCTGAATGTCTTCACTTCTCGGTTTGCATTGCGATACGGCTGATGTGGCGTGTCTAGCAGTGATAAGGCCTAGCCTTGGACAAGGTCGTGAACGTGGAAGAAGCAAGGCTGTCAAAAACTAGATCACACCGCTGCACCCTTCAGTGGTGAGTGAGTGTGACTATCTTCTGTGTAATAAAACACTTCTCCGCTATCGAGGTTGTAAGATAAACGTGTTCTGTTGACTTGCAGTGGGAAATATTTAGGTCAGCTGAAGGAAGCAGCGACGTACGAATGAGTGCATTCCGATGTTTCGGAGAGATATGTACATTTATGGAATGGAGGAAAACAAATGTGTATTCCAACAATGACGACAAGCAGTTTATCGCAGAGTGTCGCCTCTGACACCCTATAGTCCGGAACTTTTTGAAAGTGAATAAATTGTAAAACTTGGTGTACATTGAATCATACTAATTTTGTAGAATTTAGTGAATTAATCCACTCAGTAGAGAACAATACACTTCTAATGACATCGTGGTGGAATGGGTTCGTAGCACCCTGTTGAAGCACAATTTAGTACCGATTGTTTGAATTAAACTCTACTTAGGCACAGGCTACTTAAAGGGGTGTCGGTTCAGACGTGGGCGAGATTTCCAAGTGTTCACTAAACTGAACGAAGTTAATATGTGCAATACCCCTGCTACGTCACAGGAGATGTCGATTTCCGGGGGACATTTTTATGTGGAAATTGTATTTAGTCCCTGCTGTCTTTTTCGGGTTCTCCCTCGACCCTTCGACCTCGCCTCATAACGATGAGTAGGTTCACACCATTCGCAAGTCAAGCACATATTTGACCATCATCTCGAAGTCACGATGACTGGATGCTCCAAATAAATGTGTTTTTTAAAGCACTGGTATTCCCGGTATTTCACAGAGACATGGACGCAGATGAAAAAGCTCCTGGTCTTTTTGAGATAAAAACTCTGCGAGAACCTTGGACCCGTTCCAGCAAAGAAGAAGAAAATGCAATACTCAGGGCTTAACTCATTTAGAGGGAAATAAAGGGTATCGACAGGGAATGTGCCCAGTTCTGCAAAGAAAGGGACCAAGAGCACTTCCTTGCGGTACCTCAGTTTTTCATAGATTTGAAAACATCTTTTACAGATGTCTAATACGCCACAAGACTTGCTTGAAAAAATTGTAATTGTTTCGTAATTGAGATCTTCAGACCTCAGGTATGTGGCCTTGTTGGTCAAAAGGTTTTTACTAACCCCAAATTGGTGAGTAAAAATGCCCCACTTTTCCTGCCGGACCGGACTTAAATGTGATTTTTTCGAAAATATTTTTTGAATATCAGGGGCAGTGGTATCGGTAGTTTGTCGGTTGGGGGTTTCCCCATGTCTCGGTACAATTTCTACAACTCTTTAATGACTAGCAATCATTTGATGATTAATGACGACACTCATTAACTAGACATCTTTCCTGTGTACCTTAAGACGTCTTCTGAGATAATTCCGAAGCTGGTCAGCAGTTGGTGGTTTTTAACTTGTTTCAACATAGGCACGAAATTTGGGATATGACCGAAAGGATAAGATCGCGTATAAAAGCTGCTAAGATGAGACTTAAGCATGCCATTGTGACACTTAATTCCCGTGATATGGAATATGACAAGCACAACAATACACGAGGCACTCAGTGTTGAGCAGGTGCTTTTGGCTAGGTTTCGATGGTTTTGTCACGTGGCACTGAGCACGTGCCCTCATCTCTTCCAATGTGCATCTTGTACACGACTCCATCAGATAGGCGACCACTTGGCAGGGCCAGGACGAAGTGGCTGGTCTAAGTACAAGAAGTCGACTTGTTGTACATAAGCGTAGCTCCTCATTGGACTCGATGAAGGAGGAGAGCGTGCTTGGAAGTGGAACATACGGTTTATCACTCCCTGAAGATGATGATAAGAGAGTTTTATTGGGGGTCTTTCTCCGACCAATGTTTGCTTTCCGCATTAAATGGAATTCATTGGATTTGTCTTAATCTTCCTTGGTGAATTCGTCATAAATTTATTTCTTTATAAATGCATCATTCCTGTTTTATATAAACTGGGACTCCTTTGAAAAAGTCAAAAATTGGCTTTAAGACAAATCCTTTAAATTGACATTTTTCGAAAGAAATGTAAATCCATTTTTTTAGTGGAAAGGAATTAGTTTTTACTTCGGATCCATACAGATACACAAAAGTGAAGGAGATCAGATTGGCAGCTGGGGCATTTGCTCACCTAAATTGACACAAAGAGTACCTCTTCTTCTTCTTTGAGTGGCGCTAGAGTCTGGTGTGGACCTGGCCTCAGTCAGCATTCCTCTCCAACCAGCGTGATCTTGGGTTAAGCGCCTCCAGTTTCGTACAACCAGCTGGCTACGCCATCAGAGCCGAGGTCTTTCTCTACTGCGTTGTCCCTCAGGGTTGCCCTCGAAGACCTTCCGAGCCGGAGCGTTAGTGTCTATTCTCTCTACAGCTCCTGTCATCTGCGTCGAGACAATCAAATTTGTTTGACCTGACCAAAGTCGTTGTATAGCTCGCCGCTCAGTCTCTCCAAACTACC
This sequence comes from Eristalis arbustorum, assembly GCA_916610145.1. Lineage (NCBI taxonomy): Eukaryota > Metazoa > Arthropoda > Insecta > Diptera > Syrphidae > Eristalis > Eristalis arbustorum. Next base: position 27,925,633 of record OU744319.1, on the reverse strand, counting down.
TTTTCGCAAATGGGACCGAATATAATTCGAAGGATCTTCCTTTCGAAGCCCCTCCTCATTTGACATTTCCTGTGCGTCTGAACCATACAGCAGGACTGGGACTATCGAGGTCTTATATAGAGACAGCTTATAAGACCTTCCAAGACAAGGCCTTATTTTACAATTGCCGCCTAAGTTCAAGGGCACTGTCATTGGCCAGGGTTAGCCTTCGGTTTATCTCCACGGTGATGCTATTTTCGCAGTTTATTACAGAGCCTAGATAAACAAAGTCTTTAACTACATCGAAGCCGTATCTGTCTGTTGGACCTTTTTTGTAGACAGCATGTACTTTGTCTTACCTTCATTCACCACAAGACCCAACTAAGCCGCTTCTTACTCGATGCTAGCAAATGCAGTTCCACTGACTAGTGGAAGATTGTGCCTTTTGTGTTGACGTCTGAGTTCCGCACGATCTTCTCGATAAGTATGTTGTTTGAGGCCGCTTGATAGTGCGTCGCCTTGTCTAAATCCTTTTCTGACTTCAGGAGGTCTCGGTACAATCTTTAGCGACCTTGACGATGCTCCGAGCGTTCTCAGTCGCAAAGACGGACGTGTTTTGGAGGAATGAAAAACCCAAGCTCGTCTCTATGCATACTGTCATACGCAGCCTTAAAGTCGATGAATAGGTGGTGGGTATCAACTTGAAACTTCTGGGTCTTTGCTATGATCTGCCGTAATGTCAGTAGTGGATTTCGCTGGCTTGAACCAGCACTGATATTGACCAATCAGGCTGCTAACGTAGGGTTTCAGGCGTGTACACAAGACGGGAGAAAACATCTAATAAGCACGTTTAGGAGACCCCTGTAATTGGCACAGCTTAAAAGGTCTCAGGATCATACAAAAGAAGACCACCTCAGCATCATTAAAACACATTCCTGTGCATACCTTAAAATATATATCCCAACATCAAGCACACATAAAAATGTCCACCTTTTTAAATATTGCACAAGATGCGTTACTTCAAACCGCACAGCAACTCCCTTCAAACGCTGAATAAAATTAACAGCATTCCCGAAAAGCCTTGACACTTCCTATTAATTTCAAAACCAAGCTGCCCGCATAAAAGTCGGAAAATTTACAATAAAACCATCAAATAAATAACGAACAATAAAGCAGTACCCTTTTCGAATTTATCGAATAGCCAGAAACATAAATACCATCAGCACTCAATGAATGGGAATTATTGCAGAGTTCTAAAAAACTTATAAATAGAGATGCTTTCTGTAGAGTTTTCTTCTCATTCATCGAATTCCGCGAGCATTAAACCATTCCCTGCGGAATTCATGCGAAGCGGTCAGGTGGTATTCAAATATTTCATGGCGAACATCATCCGCAAGACGTTCCTCTTCGATTTTCCATCGGCTAGCAACGCGAACTGATAAATGGAAAACATTTGCATATTGATCGCGATAGACGTTCGATTTCTCGGAAATTAATTGCATCGTTCCCGTTGCCGTAGGGACCATGCAAGTGCTGGAAAAAATATTAACGAACTCAAAGTGTTTTTATATCTGTGCAGTGCTGGCTACGGAAGAGCGCTCCAATGCATTCCGCGCTAATTATATTTAGTTTGCTTAGACAGCTTCTGTGGAAACTAGTGACGGGGGATCTTTAATGGATTTCTAAATGGATGCGATATGGCAGCGATTAAATTGGAGTCATGCCTTTTGACACGTGCATTCAATTTATTTACATGCAAATGTTTTTAAATGGTTTTATACGGTGGCCCGTAGCGTTGTGGATATGTGCGTCGAGGTCGGGGGCGACATCTTTCGAGTCGTTGACAATGCTCAAAGAGTATTTCCTGCCTAGAAAAGGCTTCCCAAACTTGCCCGTTCGGAGTCGGCATAAAAATGTAGGTCCCATTTACTCGTGAGAGGAGAATAGCATGCACAGCACGAGGGGTTGTGTGGAAGCCTGGACTATCTCACGAGCGGGTGAAGACGCACTTGGTCTTTTCGATGGAAAAGTTCTGGGTTCAATCTTTGGTCGTGTTTGCGTTAAAGGTTTCTGGAGAAGAAGATTCAACCACGAACTGTACGGACTGAACAGCGACATGAGTCTAGTCCGGCGTCTATGGATTCAACGCCCAGTCAAAGATGGCTAGGCCATGTTGTGCGCATGGACAACACTGCTTCAGTCCGAAGAGTCTTCGACTCCGAACCAGTGGGACAACGCAATAGAGGACGACCACGAAGCCTGTGGCGCACTCAAGTGGAGAAAGACATCAACCAACCTGACGTTTTAGCTAGGCTTTAATACTCAATCGCTTCTTCAGCTCAAATTAAAAGCGATTGGTAAGAGTTATTCGGCATTAATCTCGTCACGTTCTGGACGAGTCGCCGATGTTGTGCGGCCATTCACAGTGACAGCATATACTTCGTTTTGCCTGGGTGAGTTCGTTGCCGACTTGATGGGAGAGCGTGCATTCTCCATCGTCATCCTGCAGAGCCAGACATGGCTGTGTATAGTTCGTCTCCATGCACGCTATCATATGCGACCTTAAAAATCTTCGAACAAATGCCGGGTGTCGGTATGAATCTCTTTCTATATCATGTTGTGGAGATCTTGCCCCGCTGAAATGTACAGATGCTGAGATGAAGGTTGACGTGGACTAATCAGGGGTTCAGACTATTTCCCGAGCGCCTTTTCAATGCACACAACGAAGTGGGGTCCTACTAAAGGGTGTGGCAAGGTTCAAGCTTGGCCGGTGTGAAAGCCAAGTTAGCGGATTTCAAATCTGCAGCCCGTAAAGGGGCAAGGGCCTGATTTCTCAGCAACCACTCGTGCTGTTCTCTCACCAATGAAAGTGATCTGAAGTTGTATGCCGCCTCCGAACGGCCAAGTTTGAGAAGCTTCTTCTAGACATCTAGCATTGTCAGTGACTCGAAAGAGGTGGGGTCGTGAAAATTGTTTTCATCGCACAGAGCAGGAATCGAACCTACGACGTCGAGGTTGGGGTCAACGCACATACCCACAACGCTATGGGCCATGCAATTTGTTTAATGGCTGAAGGCATAAGATCGCGAGTACCTACAAGCTGTCCAGATCAGATGTCTTCTTGTTGTTGTGGGGGAATAGGATGAGAAACACGACAGAACACAGGGAACTCAAGGTTGAGCAACTGCTTCTGCGAACGGAAAGAGCTATTTGACTATGCTTTGCGTAAGTGGCGCAAGAGTCAATATCATCATCAATGGGGAAACGACCTCTTGGCCGAAGTGGTTGAACCAAGTTCTTCAACTCGCCTGTTTGTACCTGAGCTTCATTTCTGTTGAGTTAGATTAGGTTATCTTTTTGGGCTGCCAGCGAAATTGCAAGCACACTTAAACCATTGCGACGCCCACTGGACCAGATTTGAAAATCAGATAAAAGCATATTAAGTTTTGATTTCACTGGGGTTCGAACTTGGGACCCCTATAAGCAAGGCACTCAACCGTGCCGTTTTCCTGTTGAGTTGTGACCTGGAGTGAGTGACCTGGAGGTCTCTAGTGCGTGTACTACCAACGTGATCCCTTTAGTGGATCATGCGGGTCAGAAAGGAAAAAGCAAATATCAGACATTGTCGGACACACTCGGGCTCGAAAGAAGTTACACCATCCAGCCAGACTTGATGAATTATGAATCCTCACAGGCACCTCATTCAGATCAGATTCAATGGCATTAGCGTTATTGGACGATCGTCCTCAGAGCTCTCACAGCGACTTGTGCCTCTTTGGTGAAGGATGCTTGTCGCGGTAGCCTTGAGCACTGAAAGTTCAGCTTCGCCGTGAATGACACAAGCAACGATAGCACAGAGCTACACCTTATACTACCAGTTGGTTCTTGCTCTCTGAGCAACATCAGTTGCAGGTCCCTGCATCATGTGGAGTGTGCTTGAATTTGGGAAGATCAAGAGTATCTCACCCTGAAGCGATCCAATCAATCGTGCGCCTCCCAAGAGGTCTTCTTTCAACACAGTTGACAGCTAGGCGGAAGAACAGTGTCCTCGCAACTGCCAAAACAGAAGAAGCTCACGGCTCATGAAGAACAAAGAGTGCGCGCACTCGGCTATTTGAAATTCCTTAGCTGCTTCATTTTATCGCGGAGAGTTATCAAAACGCGAAATCAAGCCCATCAATCACGCGTAGGCCGTGAACAACAGCGAACCACGCTGTCTCTTGGAAACTGATTAGCCTAAAATATTCGGCAGCTTCGCACCGCTAAAGGAATTCCACACAGAGCACCGTCCTACCGCAAATCATGCCCGGCTTAGCAGGTGCCGATATTGTTTATTCACATCAGGGGCGGGGATCTTGTGATAAACTAAAGCAAGCTCAGCCCTAGAAGCATGAACGAGAACCCATTCAAGGCAATTCAAATGTCCCCAGATTACACGACTGTTTTCAGAATGGAATGGAATTGCCAAGACAATTGATAGGGCCACACTCTGAGATACTGTTAACAAGCCACATAGGCGCACGGACTTCGCGAACCATCCATCCTCGGGCAGAGGTGATTTACGAACGCTTCGCTTAAAATAGACTCACACTCGGGCCACATCGCGTTCGCTGAATGAAATCCATTACAATTGAAAGCTATGCACATGAAGGCATGTACACACGCTGGACCTGAGCCAGTTGGAAGGGGGGCGCCTATTACTCACTCTCGCTTCTCGGAACACTGACTGAGTGGGTGCGTGAGTGAGATGTTGTGTGTGGCACCACACCGGACCGCACCGCCACCTAATCCATGGCAAGGCACATTCCCAATCTGAACGGTAGCCAATTGGCCGATTGATTATTTTGAACTTGAGAGTGTTTCAGTTGCCATAGATGTAATCAGTGGTCGGGTGGAGGCATTGCTTGTTTTCTTCTGGGCTTTGTTGTTTTCTCCATTCGCGGCGTGATAGAGTGATTATGACATCTGACGTTTGGCGTTTGGAATTCGGCTCGAACGGAATGTAACGTGCGTGGTAACATGAATATTGATGCACACTACGGTGTGGACATTTCTGAAATCTAATCAGGGTGTGCGAGTTTAACGCGATTTGGGGGCAATAACATTTAATTGTGGATCCATACTAATCAGTAAGGTGAAACATTGTGTAACACATGTACCGTCTGCATCCGTGTGCGTACAGCTCAAGGTCTGGGCAGATTTACGACGACGACGACGACGACGACGACGACGACGAAATCGATACACTGAAGATATGATACAGATTTTATTCGAGTTCCCTGATCTAGTTTGACCGGAAAATTAAAGGCACCTACCTTTGAGTGTTATGAACGGCGGAGTTTAAACGCGGAAACACATAAAGTCTGGTTGGAAGTGAATGGGATGGATGCTGTGTGGGTTGATGTGGTAGATGATAGGCATCCGAATTGAGGGCGATGGGGACACGAGAGACACCTGCTGTGGAAGCACTTCATTAAGAAGATTTAGGTGACCTTTAACAGCTGATGGTACGCAGAAGGCCCTCACTGATCTGAAAAAAATGCGGTCTAAGTGTCAAAATGGAAATATGAGATATCTGCATTTGACCCACCATTTTCTTGTTTTTGTGTTTGAGGTTTTGTCAATGCACTAAAGTATTCAGACTGAAGCACAACCAACAATTGCTGTAGTTTTCTCCTAAGGAAGACCATCAGGCGCTGCTGTGATGAAGGGCCAACAGAATCAGCTCACCGCTGCGCCACCTGATTCGAGCAAGGGCGGGGCAGTGATAGAGGAAGTGCTCTGCCGTGTCATCATCCTCTCCGAAGGCGTCGCAGAGGGTGTCTTCGCTTAAACCAAGAACATTTAAGTGTTGGGCAACGGTGCAGTGGCTGGTAAGTCGCCTGGAGTCTTTTCCGTCAAGGGATACCAATAATGCCGCGGACTTCTTACAGACGTTTGGGAGCAAACGCTTGGCCTGTCCACATCCTGGAGTCAATCAATCTCCGATTGTGTTCTCGAGGGCACAACCATCAATGGATGCTCCAACCACAAACGCAGGTAGTTCGAGCGCATGTTCAGGTCATGAGAAAGTTTCCTGTGATCCTAGTCCAGTTCATCGGCGATCTCATTTCCAGCAATTCCTTGCTATCCTTGATGAGTTTCAGTGAATTTCGACTGCCGATCAAATTCAGAGAGCATTTGTATTCCTAAACTATCTTGGAAGCCTTAAGCACAGAATGGCTGTCACTAAGGGCACACGTGGACCCTTCCACCAGTTCTTCACAATATAGTCTGTTGCTTTTGGAATCTAGGATCGCATAGGTTTCCGCTTGGAAAATCGACGCAAATTTGACCAATGAGGTGTTCCGTCTAATGTTGTCGCCTTCTACGAAAGCCCCGGCGCCAGACCCTTCATTGGCACGGCGCTGCAAAGAAGGACGAGAGCTGCTCGTGAGCTCTATGAGCAGAAAAGACGGGAAGACCACAGGCTTCTCAGAAAGAAAAAGAAAGAGCATGAGAAGCGCGCGATCGAGGAGATTGAGGGATGTTATTGTAGGAACGTTCGCAAAGGCCGAACGGAAGCCTGCTAGTAGTAAAATTACAGTCGGTGCTGGGATTTTGGAAAGACCACTTCTGCAGACTATAACGACGAGGACGACCAAATTACCGCTGTCACGCAGAATAATCCATCCAATCGAGGCGATGATGGAGAAGAATTCTGCTCCCCCGACCTGAGTGATGCCCGATGTCCAAGTCCCAGTCCCTACCGAATTCGGTCATCGCTTCGAATAGCTCCTTGCGATGAATGCTGTCGTATGCGGCTTTAAAAACGATAAAGAGATAGGTGATAGTGAGATGGTGAGTACCGAGATTCCAGGATCTGCCTTGGTTTGAAGATTTGGTCTACTAAGCCGGAAGCTGCACTGGTCCTTGCCGATTAGTGTTGAGCAAAACGGCTGTATACGTTCACACAGTACGCCGGATAGGATCTTGTAGGCGATGTTGAGCAGGGACTGTATGCCATGTACCTGAATCGGAATCATGGACAAGCTAATCAGAAGAGCAAATGGGCTTGGGAATGGGCTTGGGAATAGGTTTTCCCTCAGGTGGTGCAGTATTCGTAAAGCCATGGTCACCTGAGAGAAAAATCGAGCCTCCATTGCACCCTAGGAAGCTGAATGCGAGTCGTGTGTTATTATCACCTGACATGTTCTCTTTTACCCATTCAAGGTATTTTTACTGCGCTAATGTCACATAGTGCCCTGGGCCGTCATCGATAGAATTCAGTTCTTGCTCAGTTCTTCCTTAACTCAGTTTTTGGTTAACAGACCCTCCGCCTAAGAAGTAGGTAAATATGGCACACAAATTAAAATAGTGCGTGTATTTAAATGAATCGCCATCAAGTCCCATGAGAGTCCCTGACGGAAAAAGAGGCTTCTTTTTACGTGACTCTACAATTCGAAGTGGCCTTTATCAACAGGACTGACCAGCTAGTGTGAGTACACCAAATTGAAATAGGTCTCGGACCTCCTTTTCTCACAGGCTAGAAGTAGAGGTGTCTTCGGTCCGCATACGTTCTACATGATCAAGCTATGTTCTATTTGTAGACGCCTATCGGCTAGACCTATCTCGCTGTACCGCCTTTTAAGTTCGTGGAGGAGTCTACTCCGTAAGCTGTCCTTAATGCAAATATGTAACACGATTTCGCGTGTGTCCCTTTCTCAAGGACACCAAGAATTTCTTCACCCGTTCTAAAATTCTGTGCGAAGAGACGCGCAGGCACTATCAATGTACGACAGGAATCGAATCGCATTGACCAGGTATTGCAAGTCTCACTCGCGAAGCAACATGCATCCAACGCCGATGTGATTTATTGAACAATTTGCAAGAAAATTGCTTTTAAAAGACTCAAATTATCCGATTCACACCATCGATCCAGAAATCTCGCTAAGACACTGCATGTGTATCCACTAGCGCCGACGCCACTTACAGCCAAGCCCCAGTGACCCATTTACGTCAGAAGCACACAATCTATTGCCACTTTGCCACCGAAAGCGAACTACCACTCTACGTTACTCGCTAACGATCGCCAATTAGAGTAATGCGCGAGCCCAGCACGAATCAAAGTGTTCACGGGCCTGTGTGGTGTTAAATTGTCAATAAATCTCTAGACAAAGCAAATAAACCATACAAAGCATAATTTGCATAAATACGCCGTCATGACCGTAGCCACAAGGAGTGTGGTGCAAAACACAAGAAATCTCCCCAATTTCCATTCAAGTGTCAGATACAAATCGCTTACACTGATTTGTTGCCCATCGATATGGGTTCTCCTTGCACTCGGGGCGCGATGGCCCCAAAGGTCGACCCCATCGGTGCGCCTTCGTGCATGTGTGACATCCAATGTTGCTGAGAACGAGTTCCATTTGGCGCCACGAAACCACGAAACCCATCGAGCGCCAGTAAATCGTTTTAAGTGGTCTGCGCGCGACGTCGTGCTTTCTTCCTTCAGGTGCTTCCATTCGAAAAGCATTCCTTTTTCCCTAGAGGCGTCCACGAAACAGCTTGCACACGGCATGACTTGTGTGAACTGATCGCGAGATCATCAGCGAACAGCAGGGAAAGTGAAAGGCAAAGATGACACACATAAATCCCCCAGCACGGCAACACAGGCGTGTTGGACTTCTCATAACTGGAGTTGGCAACCTGCCCGAAATGCATGCTCAGAAACCACACCCGAGTACACGTCCGAGCACTGCCAACTGGCTCTAACAATTCAATCATCATGCTCCAACGGCTGCCAAAAGCATATGCACGTGTGTCCAATGCCGCTCACTTTTGGCAGCACTTAGAAATATGCATGCAGTGACCAGGCGAACACTTGTCAGACCGCACAGCGAGCAGAGCTTGCAATTAATTTTACATGATTATCAGAACAAAGCCCGTTCGTGTTTTCTGTCAATGAGTGTCAAATGATTGGCAGAATAAGGTGGTAAATTGACTTGACGATTGCGCGCGAACAGTCATGAAGGCGAGGTAGATGCGATTCGATGAATGCTAAACGGGCCGCAGAAGCGCTGCACCGAGCGATGTCCTTTTCGCTCATTTGAATTTCGCTGCTGGCAACCGATGCGAACGACGGACGGAATTGAAATCGATGAAGACACTGCGCGCTGACAGCCGTGAAATGATTATGCAAAGAGAGTAATTTGTCAAGTTGATTGTCAGCTGATGACTCGATAGCCGTGCATGCCGAGTGAATGTAGATTCACTGAAGCTTTGAGTGGTTATTTGTTTTGATTAAGTTGTGTTGAAGGTATGTTATATTTTTTTGTTACCGGTCCCAGGTGAGTCGTGACATGAGTTTAAGTCAAACGAGATCGGTTAGCAACGATGTTTCGGGATGAAAGGCTTCGGCACATATCTAGAACACTTTGCGGGGGTAGCGTCGACTCATCCATTGACTTTGAAACGCCTTCAAAATTTTATTGGAACCTCTCAATGTGATGGGAGTCAAGGAAGTAAAAAGTTGAGCAGCTATATCCGTCGCATCCATTTCAGGGCTGCCAACTGGACCATTGTATCAATTGGAGGCTTAAAAGACTTACAAACGAACAACGCTTGCGTTAATTAATATTGGACGTCCTAAAATAAAGCAAGATGGCAATAGAAGCTCATTGAACTATGAATCAGAAATAAATAGAACTCTGCTGCATACTAAGCCTCACTGGTACAGAAGGCAATGAAATGGCCGAAACCTCAGCAAGGGAAGCAGCATCGGACCTCATCAGCGAACCCTTTTACGCTGCAGGAGATCATGTCCCCACAGAAAGGGCTCGATCAGTCTGCAAGGTCTTAGCACATTCTGTGCCAAGAATCATATGAAATTCGAGAACACGTCCTACATTCGTAATCCACACGAGAAAATTCTTAAGGACAGCAATGTTCACATCGAGGAGAAACTTTGTCGCTCTATTTCAGCTTTGATCATGGACTTACTGAAGAAAACTTAAGAACTTTGTCTTGGCAGCCTTGGCTATTGTCGATTCGGTTAACGAATTTCGAATCCGCCTTGGCTTCGTCGGTCGAACATGTGTGACATGGCTGGTTATCGTACGTAAACTAAAGACTTCATGTAGTGACAGGAAGAAATAAAGGTGACTTTTGGCAACACTGATTTAAACAGCTGACTCACGTTTCGTGTTTTGTCCATCTTCAGTTTGGTTTTTAATTCAACCAAGAATCGTGTTACAAACATACAACGCTTGCAATTTATTGAATTTTATTCTCAAAATGTGTGCTCTGTTAAGAAAGTTCATCGCGCGCTTCTTCCGTTTTATGGTCAGTTTAATCGACCCACTGAAGCGGCTATGCGAGCTACTGAACTGAAGAAAATATCGCAGCTGTATCGGCCGGTGTTGATGATGACCATCAATTATCGATTCGTCGCCGTACGCAGCAGCCTCTGTTACTCAACAACGTGGACAATTTTGCGGAAGGATTTAGGTGTGATGCCTTTCAAAATACAGCTGGTGCAAGCATTGAAGCAGAACGACTCACCGCAACGTAAAATTTTTGGAAAGTTGGCCGAAGGTGCACTTTTTTACCGAAAAATTGTGTTCAGCAACGAAGCTCATTTTTGGCTCAATGGACACGTAAATAAGCAGAATTGTCGATTTTGGAGTGAATATCAGCCGGAAGCATTGCAAGAGCTACCAATGTATCCAGAAAAAGTCACAGTTTGGTGCGGTCTATGGGCTGGTGGCATCATTGGACCGTACTTCTTCAAAGATGATGCGAATCGTAACGTAACTGGGAATGGTGAGCGCTACCGTGAGATGATATCCAACTTTTTTTGTCCAAAATGCAAGAGCTTGACTTGCATGACATGTGGTTTCAAAGATGGAGCCACCTGCCACACAGCACGCGCAACAGTGGACTTATTGAGAGGCGAGTTCGATGAACATTTTATTTCACGTTCGGGACCGGTCAATTGGCCGCCTAGATTGTGCGATTCAACGCCTTTAGACTATTTTTTGTGCGGCTATGTTAGTTATACAGACAACACCGCATCAACTGACACATTGGATGACAACATTGAAGCATTTATTCGTGAGATAACGGCCGAAATGTTGGAAAGGGTATGCCAAAATTGGACTAAGCAAATGGACCATTTGAGGCGCAGTCAAGGTCAGCGTTTGTATGAAATAATCTTCAAACATTCAATTATATGGACCGTACTATCGATTAAAATAAAGATTTCATGCATTTTTCTGAATTTTATGTGTTTCCCATAGCTTTTAAGAAATCACTCTTCATTATTAAAGCCGATCGCACAGACTCCTGGTTTCGCCAATTTGGTTGTCGACGGTAAAGACGCTTTTACGTGGAAAATCCTTCACATCGCAGTGCACGAAACGTGATTAAACCAGATTGACGCCAGAAAGGTTGTGCTTGTCGCACGTCAAAGCGCTTTGTTCGGAATTTTATTTTTTTTGTTTGAAGGCATTTTTTTCCTATTTTTATTCTTTTATAACAAATATAGATTTTTTTCTTACGACTACCTTAAACCCAACTGCCACGTCATTTAGAAAAGACAGCGGCGGCGGGGACTGGTTGTGCTGCAACCAGCAGTAACCTTGCCGTTCTTTGCAGACTCTCTTCTGTCTCGAGCAGAGGTCTCTCTACTGAACCCCGGCGGAGATCCTCGTGACTACGAGCGACATCCCGTTCATATTGAAGTCGCCTATCCACTGTGCAGCGTACAACACGGAGGATTACAGGATATCCGTGTGGATCGTGTATTACGCCAATTGTGTCGAGATAGAGGAACGCCTCGGGAGGAATAAAGCCGGTAAGGCGCACTCTTTCATGATGCATAACGTTGGGGTAGGAAGCCCCAATGATCAGACTGTTGGACGAAGTCATAGCTCGTGCAAGATGCCTTCTGGTCAGCTTATAAAATTATCTATCCTGTTTAAGTTTGCCTCGTCGTCTAAAGAAAGCAATTCAGGTGCGGTCACCCTCATAAGGAATTGTCTTCAATCAAAATAACGTCATGACACAAGCAAGATTATCAGGGATCCTCGTAGGTGGTCGGTTGAAACCCAGGACCAAATGATTTTATTTTCCTCTGCGGCGAATTTTGCTGAAAGAAAATGTGTCCCACGATAGGCTTGCGAAAAAGTGCATTTCCAGCTCTTTGTCAACAGGGACGAAGCTTCTTCCTGAATAAAGGTTAATGGAATACCTTCAGCAAGAGAACAACGGACCAAAATATGGACATCACTGGAATGCACAAATGCTCAAATGTCACAGGCGGTCTACACACGCTATCAAGTAAACCTAACACGTTACACCTTCGCCATCTGCCTCTGATCGCAGTCAAGTGCAGAATTATCCTCTCCACTGGGCCCGGGGTATCACATTCTGACAGGAATAACAAACAATACCATCAAACTTGATCGCTGCCTTGCGTCGATCAGCCACTCTTAAGTCTAGAAAGACAAACAATGGCCCGTCCAATATTACACAATGCACCTGACCGTGGACGTCCATGCGTCCAACCACCGGGCATGTGGACGCGGACGGAACATCCTATCGATGCGACTACGAAAGCAAATAGATCCCCCACCGCCGAGGCACCCGCCTAATAGCATTTGATCGTCGACATGCATTAGCGCTCGGATCCAATCTTAATCAAGATCTCTCTCGACGGCGAGGTCTTTTGTTCCCGGCGCCGTGCAAATATTTATAACTTTCCATATTCACAAATAAACACCTGAAATGCCCGCCATTCGGTGCAGGCGATGCACTTCCTCAATCAAGAAGCAAAAGACCGCCCAATTATAAACAATTCAACTGGCGGCCTGTGGCTGCCACCAGCAGACACAATTTGAGATGCCACTGCTGGCGCCAGCCACGCCAGCAGAGTATGCTCCGCCAAATCTATCATTCCTGACCTTGGCATCGCCGGTTTCGAATCGAAAGGAACACAGCGAATGTAAATACGAAAACATGCAGCGATTCTTGTTTCGATTTTGTTTGCCTTTCAAGGTCAGCACATGAACTCGGTCTTCCGCGTCTGGCGGCCGAGCATGGCAGCGTTCTGTGCGTCGAATTCAAGTTCAGCGGGGCATATTTCGGCAGGAGCTGGACGAACATTTTCTCTTGTTTTCGTTAGAACAGAAATTAAAATTAATTAATAAACGGGGCCGATCAAGTTTGAGCTTTGCTGGCCGCCCGGCTGACAAGTGTCGCGTATTTAAGTTCTTTATTGGCGCCCAATGATACATTTTCATACTCCACCCGACTGCTCATCTTCTCGGGTGACTGGCGGCGCTTTCGCTATCAGTGGCGGTGGCCTTGGCAATAAAAATAGAATTCCACACTGCTGGAGGCACGATCATGGCATTCGGAGATGACATATTTCGGCCATATGACATGATGATTGAAATGACATCGGGGTAATTATGCTCCTAAAACGCGATCACCATGACCGCCGATGGAGGGGGACATTTATTTTGAATATTTCACAATGGCACTATGTCATGCGAGCGGTTGGTTGTTTTTTTCTTCTCTCTCATTGAGTGCACTGTGTTTTTAGCGTCAATTAAAGTGTGCCTCGCAGCACTTGCAAGCGCTGTTCGTGTGCCTTGCAAAATTATTTAAGGCAATTTGAATTAACCCCAAGTTGTGCGCATTCGTACTGGGTGAAGTGGTCGAAGCGACCAATTCAGTGGCTGCGTTCGACCAAGGTCCATTCATAATTCAATGAGTTATGGGCTGCAGCTTGTGATCACTGATCAAGGAGAAACTTTGTCGATCTATTTCAGCTTTGATCACGGACTTACTGAAGAGAACTTAAGATCTTTGTTTTGGCAGCTTTGGCTATAGTTCATTCCAGAAATCAGGCGCTAGAGAGTTGGCCGACTTCACAGCGGATTGACATCTTGTTCATCGACGGTTTTGAATGATTTCTGGTTGAAATTAAGATTCAAGCCGAGCTTAAAGCCACATTTGGGCAGACTCGCGTGTCGAGATGTTTACTTAAACTACAGTCTACTGTCTGACAATCATTTTATTTGTATTTCACTTGGTCTCTATATCAAAGTAGGCCGTATTCTTGGGACCGTCGACTTTGTAAGCGAGAGCATTCATGCGCCCCATGTCTCCGGGACCGTGTAGTCGACAGAGTTAAGGGAGTCTCCTCCTCTCCATCATCCCCGAAGTTAGGACTAAATACCCAGCGTTGGCTTATTCTTCAGCAGGCATCAAGAGTAAGTTCTGTGATCCTGCTGATCTACACTCGAATATCTTGCCAAGGTAGAAGGCCTCCTTCACTACATGCCCAAATTTACAGAAGATTCCCGATGTAGCGTCTTTAGAAGGATAGCTCAAAATGTCCCTCATCTGGATGCACGGTGGCAGTGACATCCTAGGAAACAGGATGGCCGCTGCACTGGCTGGGCTTCAGTGCTCGCTTACAGAAGGAGTTGCGGCCAGTAGTCAATGCAAATGCATTTACACACTTCCTGGAAATATCAAACCTCTGCTGGCCCAAACTGACAAGCTTTGCAATATCAAGAAAATGGGCTGAGTACAATCGATCCTTCGCGGAGCTCGATATTTTGTAGACAATCCGAGTTTCACTGGTGGAAGAAGATGTACTGACTGCCACCGTATGTACAAATGAGAGAGATGGTATCCAATGGAGACCGTTTGAGAGGCTAAGCCGCATGGAGAATGCCGACGATGTATATTTCCAACAGCGGGATGAACGAGATGTGCCAATCACTGCAAGTGAATAGAGAGATGGCTGGTTTTAGCACCAATTGCAACAAGACAAAAATCACGCACACTACCCGCTCACGTCACATCAGCCGATTATTCTGAGACACGCGGTCGTTGAGGAGGTCAAGCAATTTAACTATCTGAGCTGACTTGCATTGTCCGATGGAGGAACGGATCTGAATGTTGATAAGCAGCGCCAGTCAAATATCGCCGCGAACCAAATAAAGGCCCTTCAGAATCCAATGTCATTCTGCTGTATGCCTATTGAAGCTGAAAGTCTCTACTTCCATTTCGAGGCGATTACAGAAATCTGTTGGTAAACCACTGGTGCATGATCGTGGTCGTTAGACTCATGATGTAGCCTTGTGCGCATCTCCAAACATGATGCATAGAACATAGAATTTGCTGTAGCGTTGAGGGGAGGGCTGATCACTCCGATGCCTTAAATGTCTAACAAAATGAAAAAAAAATCAGCCATCTCGTTGGTGGCTTGTTAAAGCTCATTTTTAAGTCTGTGCTGCTTACCATAAGTAAACAGTTGCTATCTACTTCTTTTGACCAAGAGTCAGCTCTGAAATCTAACTAATAATGATAACATGAGTGGCGCTACAGCTCCTACAGGGCCAGGGCCTAGCTTTTTGAAAAATGTGTTTGAGTGAGTAGACGTGTTTTGTAGTCGCTCCAGTCAGTAAAGGCGTAATTTTCTAAATCTAAGTTCTAATAAAGTGCTAAATTAATATAAAGTACTTATTGAGTAGTCGCTGAGTCAGTTAAGCACCGCATAATCACGATCTCATGTATTAACTAGTCGGTATACTGCAATTTAGAATCAAATTATCAAAATGTCATCGTCGTCCGGCATGTCAACTCGGAACAAATTACACAAAGAGGCGCTCTCTTCTAATGCAAATTCTCTCTCTCCTTCACCAAAACCCTCTACAAACGACAAAGGAAATATTACTTTAAAGAGCAATGGATGAAACTGCAATGCAGCTTCATTGACGAAGATGAGAGAGGAATTTATAAATAGAAGCTTTTGTCTAGACTCTTTGATTATTGTCAGTGTCTCAGAAGAGGTGGTGTCGTGATTTTTGTCACACAGAACAGGGATCGAACATACGACGACGAGGTTCAAGTGCGTTTAGGTCGAGGCACATACCCACAACGCCACTGGCCACCAACTGGACACGTAAAGCTAGCTTCGAATGCATTTCAAAAAGTCCGGGAAATGCTAATTCAGAATTTAAAGTTATTTTTAAGACTGCGCAAGGCCCTTAATGTTCCCATTGCGGATGAAACTTAAACTTTGAAATTTTCACAAACAGCACAACAGGGAGCCGATATAACGCGTCTGATTGTGAAAACTTTTATATTTCCCCTTTGGACGACTTCTTTGGTGGTACGTTTACGTAGTTCGAAGACCGTCCTATCCACCTTACATATTTGGAATCCGTCAATTCGTCACATAAGTAAAATTTGAAAGTTCATGGACGATTTTTGGATTGGAGCACATTGAAGGCTGAATTTGTACTGTGTATGACTAAATGTCAGCATTAACCACCACTGCGTCCAAAGAACGCCTTAATAGCAGAATAGGTACCTTTTTTTCAATATACATCTGCTGTTAAGAATTTAGGTCAACTTACATGTATCGACAGTGGCGTTGTGGGTATGTGCGTCGACCCCAACCTCGACGTCGTAGGTTCGATTTCTGCTCTGTGCGACGAAAACAACCTCCTTCGAGTCACTGACAATGCTCAAGGAGTATTGCCGAAAGTATTCTAGAAAAATCTTCTCAAACTTGGCCGTTTGGATTCGACATTAAACTGTAGGTCCCGTCCACTCGTGAGAGAACAATAGAACGCACAACACGGGTGGTTGCTGAGAAGCTAGGCCCTATCCCCTATACATGTATCGACGTTATTGACAATGAAACAGAAACATAACAGCCATTTTTAAGACAAATCTCGTGAAGATCGACTCTCTAGTTTAGCCCTAATGTCAATTCATCGAGAGATATAGATAAATACTGACGAAAAACCCAATTGATCGTTGACGGTCCTAGGCACTCTGCTTCCAGTCACACTGCCCAACCCAGCCCAACTGGGTCCAATTTACGAACATACAAGCTTCAGATTTAAGGCGTTTTGGGTAGAAACGAACTCCCAGCCTGCGTCGTTAATCAAGGGATTTTTTAAGTCAACCAACTAAGCTATCACTTTCAGTCGATATTCATTTTTTGACCGTCGATTTTCGAAATATATTCCTGAGTACAGAGAATAACTCACACAAAGTCTACCCCCTGTGACACTTTTCACGTCATGAGTAATAACAAATTGATTAAAAATAATCACACATCAGCATGGCAATGATGAGTGTTGGCTTTCAGTGTCAGCATGATTTATGCATGCGCCTCCGGTCAGACCAGTCTTCTTTGATCTCAACGAATTTGCTTTTAAGTGATACTCTTTACGATGGGTTCCATCCTCTCCTTGATCTTACCAAGTACATAAATGAGTTTAACGATCGCGCCGAAACAAGCATCATTTGGAAAAATGAAAGTAGTGCGACACAGCTGAGTCGAAAAGGGTGTTCGTTTTTTTTTCAGGAAACTCTGTGATGGTCGTATGGCTGTGTATCAGCTGCATTACGAAAATAGGTGTTCTGTGAGAATTAGGCGCGCAAAGGTGACCCACTAAAACCGCTGTTGTCAAAACCATTCGCAAATTTGAGTCGACGGGTTGGATCACATCCATCCTGTAGCAGAGAGTTTACGCGAAGACGGTGACGAATCGATTTGTCGTTATTCTCAGCAGTTTGGCTTGGCGTACTGCCACCCAGAGCGCGTGTCAGGACTCTCAGGCCTTCAGGGATAAGCCGGCTACAACTGACGCTTTGGACGGCAACATTACTCGTGTTGTCGCTCTGTTCGCACGAGTTCCCTCCGATGAAAGCACCAACTTATCGCGAACGCAAGACGGACACGTCTGTATATTCGACATCAATAGAAAGCAGCTAAGGTTCAGATCTGCCCTAGGTTGTCAGCCAGAGAAATTAGTAAGCAGGTTTGGTGTCGATTAAATCACGCACCAGTCAGCAATCCTTTATTTCCTTACCCTGATCTACTTCCCTCATTGATTCCGTCTGCATACCTTCTTTCAACTCTGCAGATCCCTACGATCGCCCCACAAGTCAAAGTACCTCTCTCTCCAGACTGATCTATGGCAGCGAGTTATGCTTTAAAATGAGATAAGACGAATCATGAGGCAATGCCAGAGAGATCCTCTTTTGAACATCAGAGAACACACCCCATTGCCGTTGGGTCAAAACTCTTGAGCTCTTGAATTCCACAAAACACCCAAAATATGCGAAGGCTCCCCCAGTAACCTTCCAAAATGGTAAGTCTAGGATATGCGCATTAGTTCACTGGGTTATCGGCAATCACAGCCGTCATGCAAAAAAAAAAACTGTTTGTATTCAAAATTCCAACTAATTCCTTCGCCCAGGCGCCTGTTAGCATTCCATTTCCACCGCAGCTACGTCAGCCAGAAGAGAGAACGGAAAAAAATCAAATAAAGTAAACATTAGCTGGAAAGTATTTTTCACATCTTATCGCATCCCGACCGCAGTGAGTTAAAGAAGATCAAATAAACAAACCGAACTATTTGGTGGCTGCCACATTCGTGTACAAGCATTCGTCAAACCATCCACCGGAGCGGTGGCTTGCAGCAGAGCATTCGATGTACATTCATGGCAAGAAGGTGACCTCAGCAGCAGCACAGCATTACTCATTACGCGTATGCAAATGTCATAATTAATTTGAAATTAAACACAAACAACATCGTGACGAACTGCATAAGAACTCCGTCTCGACGGAGAGCCGCCTTTGGCAGCGAAGGCATTAGCAATTGAATGGCTTCAGATTCGGCTATTCCGCGTCCGACTTTGGCCGAAGTCAACAGCACATGACTTCACCGTCAATTTAGTCCAGCGCCGAGCAGCACCGCCGCTGTGCGTCATGTTTGTTTGTGCCACCACCTATTGTTTGCTGCTTGGCGTCATCATCAACCACCGGCACAGTAACTGTCAGAGCATTGTGACGATTTTTATGGAAAATAATCGGCTATGTTGATCACACCTTGTTGGGTGTGTTTAATTGACTGAATTGAAGGAGAATAAAATAAATTTATATTTATTGGCATTCTATGCAAAATGGTCACTCGATCAATTGGGGTGGTCATTTTATAATTCACAGCAGTTCGGTTGTGGACTGGTATTAGGCAACCGCCTCACTGACCGGGGAAAACCGATCGAGGGGCAGGCAGACGGCAGCATATGTCGACATTCTCGAAAACACCAGCTGGGCCATCAATTCTTATTTATTGCACTCACTGGAGCCTCACTTTCGGCCAACAACGTGCTTAATCAAAAGTTCTTCGACGCAAATGTCACTGGGACGCTTGGACAGAAGAAGAAGAAAAAACGCGTCAACCTTCGAAAGTTGATATGCGAAATGAGGTAAAGAACAGAAAAAAAAAGAAGAAATCCGGTTGGCCGGACGATCTCTGACAGGCTCTCGGCCAACATCATCATCAGCAAGTAGCAGCCCGTCCCCCAATTGATCTTGATTAAAGTTAATCGACCAACGTTAAGCGTCTCAAAAATAGACTTCATAAAAAAACCAAATCTCACCACTTCACCGTGTCTTGACGTCATAATCGATATTTGATTGCGGTGAAACTGAAATCAGACGCCTCCCACCTGTGTGGTAATCCTGACCATACGAATCGAATCGCACTAATCACGTGGATTCCATCGGAATTCATTACGCGCAGGTGAGCATGTAAGCGTATTGAGTTGTTGCTTCCAATTGGCAGCGTTTTTCGTTTTTTTGCTCTTCAAAATTAATTTTAGACTTTTAATGATTGCCTGCGAGAGGGAAAAAACAAACAGATTTTTATAACCCGACGTCTGGCAACGTGTTGAAGACGCACGCACTATGCCTCAACCGATCGTGATGAGCTGAAGTTGTAAGGATTTCGTTGTTAATCGCTTCCTGGCCCTACTCAGTTTACACCTTTCCGGAGTATACAAAACGGTCAGGGGATTAGGAAATCTGTTCTCCTGATGTTAAGTGCAAAGATGATCTGGTTCGGATCATGATCAGTTCGGCTGACGCCACAGTAATCCTTCGAAAGGCAGTGTTATCAAATGCTGACCACTTCTAAGGGCTGCACAGCATTTTATCGATTTGAAGTCGATCACGAGAGTAGGTGTCCAACAACAGCACTGAATTTCTCATTCAGTTGTTTTTGTTTTTAACGACGACGTGGAATGAAGCCATAACGATAAATGAAATCTGATTTGTTTATCAGAGCTTTTTGAAATTGAACTAATTTAGGTTTATTTTATTGCATTCTGATAGCACGTAGTTTACCACTTGATCAACTGTTGGTTGCTGAGAATGAAAATTGGGTCAGGGAGGTCATAATGTAACGCGAAAGGTTACGGTAGCTGGTTTGCTCGCTCGGTTGAAATTAGCTTCTATTCACGTTGCTTGGGGGCGATTTATTTTTATTACCTGGAGGGTGTGCAAGAAACTCAGGGTTTTTCTGTTTCAGGCGCACAACGTCTTCAGCTACATCCCCTAACAACGATCGTTCTTTACTGATAGCCGCCATATCGAGGCGGAATAACGAAGGCCATGGACTCCGGCATGGGCTCCCATTGGATCACTAGTTCACTTTCCCTTTATTATCCCATCTCCCTCTATAATGCGACCTACTCCGTCTGGACAATAGCCCAAGACGGATGGTTAGACTCGAAGCCATGATCTTGTGGGTCGCCCGAAATCTGTAAAGGGCCAAGGATCTGAACGTGTTAAGCTTTCCGATCCAAAATAGGGGACGGGTACAATCTCTTAACTGGAGACTGCTTCCAACAAAGCCAGGTTTGGAAACAAAGATTCCTCGCGAGGAGTGAAAAACTGAGTCTAAAACTCAGTCTCTATCCACTCACTCAGTCTCTAAGCCAGCCATTGTGACTGTTCAAGCGCTTAAAGTTTGAAAGTTGAACGTGTGCTCCCCAGTCATCAGAGCTCGTGTACAACAGCACACCTCGCTGCGCTCCCAAAACCCTCGGAAGATTTTGTAAAGAACATGCGCTCCACAAGCATGAGTAGAATGACCTTGGCTTTCAGACCAGGCATTAGATGGAACATCCCATTTCCTTTTCCTCTCCTTTCCTTCTCTATGAAACCCACTGACATCGAATTTAGCTCTCTTAAACGGAGTTTCTTAAAAAACGATCATGGATATTATTTCCGTTCGATCTTCCCTTCCGTTGTTCTTATCTACGATCGGCAGGGGACATGAGTGAGAGAAAACCGTCTTTGTGCGGGATCCTTTCCTATTTAAGTAAATGAAGGATTCAAGGGCAGATCGGTGTTGTGGTGGATTGACGTTTGGTGGCGTTCTCGATCGGAGCATTCGCGAGGACTGTCACAGCATCGAGTTGTTCAAGGTGAAATCTTATCGTTGGTTCTAGTGGAAAATTCTGTTTAAGAGCTTCCCATTCGCAAACATCCATGTCTTGTTTGGGAAGCCAGCTCCAGTTGACAACGCGACTACTTCTCGTTGCTGAATATGTTACTTAACGATGTTTTCGAATGGCTTTGAGAACAAACATACATGAGACAGCCAAAGACAATGGCTCAGTGAGTGCGATTTGTGTGCAATTTTCGCGAACAATTAAAAAAGGATCAGTTCTTGGAGTACAGTGATGCTCTAGTTAGTCATCACCTTCTTTCTAAATCTTCCAGATAGAGGAACGAATAAAGACGACGGATGCTTATCTTTGAAACCCTTAGCATCTCTGTGTGAATAGCAGAAGAACAAACTCGGCACAAGCCAGATTAGGCTTCTTCGTTTGTGAACAAGCAACACATCAATAAAGTTGTTCAGAAATTCACCATGTGAACAGAAAAAGACTTGTTCATTACTATGACTGCATTACGCTTGTGGTGCCTCTTTAGACAGTTAATTCCCTCAATCGCAACGACTCAATTCATCCGGAATTATTAAGGAAGCAAAAGAAATCAAGGTGCAACTGTACACATTTAAGCTAAAATCTGAATTGAACGAAAATGTACCAGATGACATTTCAGATTTCAGATCTTCATCGTCAAATTGTGAAGCGTCCATAAGTGCTTCAGAGAACTTAAATACAACTTCAACACCGCCATTTACATGAGTAGGGGAATAGTTTCTATATTAACTAAAATATGAAAAATTTAACGAAACTTAACGAATGATTTATTATGGCCCCAGTGCATCATATTTGTCGATTTACATAACAGAGAGCATTTATTTCGTTGCCATTTAATAAAATAAAATTCAACGAAACTGAACGAATAACATTTGTGTGTTCGCTACATTGACTTCAGTCTCCTTACTGTCATTATGTATTCCTTGTGATCAGATCTGTCTGCAAAAACATTGGTGTTTAGGCACGGTTGCTTGTTGGCTATCGATCTTGTAAGAAGAAGACCCGACGTTTCTAGAGTGCTCCATTCTGCTGCTTGTGATGACGTTTCCATGAACAAGACCATATTGCCTAAATTGATTACACGTGTATGCAATCATGTCTAACAATTTCAAATGAAAAATACAAAAAAAGCCACAATGTCACCCATCGTCAGCAGACAAGTGTTTCTGTCTTTTCGACGCCTGTATCATCGTGTCGAATGCCAGTTTTCCTAAACAGATGTGCAGCACACTCCAACGGTACGCAAGGTCATGTATTTTCGGCAAACGAGAAACAATCTCAGACCGACATGATATCATGTCCTGTCGACCTTGGTGTGTACATACTCCGTGTAACCTCCTCGGGTACGACAAGCGCGCTGATGCTGTATCGCATCCGGTGTGACTTCACCCCAAGACATCATCTTAATATTCTATGTTTCGGCGTGGATTTGTCAGAGTGACTAACAGTGCATCATCTACACATGTGCATACAGCCAATCAATAAAATAAACTTAGTCACACTCAGTCCAACGTCAATGTTTAACAAAGAAACTCAAATCGATCCCGAGTATTAGGAGACACACTGTCGTCATTCGCGCGGCAAAGAGAGTGTGGCTGCAAAATAAATGAGTCACTATTTATAAAGGTAAACACGGCTGAGTATTTATGCCACCGGCGGAGCGACTAAGACACGAGCCAGTGGATCGCTCCGCAAAACAAATTGGTGCTTAGAAATGATACTCATCCACTCACCCACGCAAAAGCAGATCATCCATTCTCTTCCACACATCCGGAACCGAAATAGCGTTCGCCAGAACTTTTGGACGCGAACTAAATAGTGTCTATTAAAATCGTGTATCAGTGAAATGTGAATCGGCAGATAACACGCAGGCACATTTGTTTGTTTACCAGTTCGTCCATTCAAAGCGAAAACAAATTTCTTTAATTGGAAAATATGTATCAATTTAATGAATCTTATCAATTTCCAATCGAATTTTGCACGCGATATGGACGGCACGATAAAGGCCACATCTGGTGAAACAAGTGGTCTATTGCGTGACAGATTTACCGGGGCGATGATTGATCGGCATGGGGACGCCAATTGGCGGCTGACATCATTCGATTTTACCGCATTACATATTTCTTATATTTTATATTAGATTACGACCACGAAAACCGGTGGCAGTCGATTGCTAATGGAAGTCTATGACGAACATGCTTGTTCTCAATGCGATCGTTAAGGTTATGTTTCGAAAGTGTTAAGCATCGTGGAGGATCAGAGGTTCCGAGAAGGAAGAGGAAGACTCGATTCGAAGATATGCTCGGCCCCTAAAA
The DNA here is from genome assembly GCA_916610145.1 of Eristalis arbustorum. Lineage (NCBI taxonomy): Eukaryota > Metazoa > Arthropoda > Insecta > Diptera > Syrphidae > Eristalis > Eristalis arbustorum. The sequence goes on along the minus strand of OU744319.1, from coordinate 27,902,018 downwards.
CCGGAAGCATGCGAAGAAATGAAACGATTTGGGAAATATTTGATCGTCTCAAAGCAGACATTTTTGCATTAACGGCGATGAAAAGTGGGTTTATATGCTCAAGGCCAAGAGAAATTCCAAGCCCACTAGTTGCAGAGGTGGTTATCCTGCGGGACCACAAACATAACCTGGCCACCACTCTAACCAACGATCTCGAATCATCGACTGAATCAATCTCGAATCAAAATGTACCAAAATATTCCAAAAGGCAGCCATATTCACGTCATTAAAGTTCGTTTATGCTCGACGGTGGGGCATTCGTGGAGGGCGATAACATTAGCTGTGATGCAAGGTAAGGGAAAAACAGTTGAAAGGAGCGGCATTTGAATGCCTTTACCTACAGCCAAGTGTTGTCTGAATTTAATCAGCAGTCTAAATTCGCTTAGATTTTTCTGGGTTCCAGAACACGTCGGGACCTACTTCTCAAGACCATAGCTCAAAGCAACTGCCTACTCTGACGCAAGTTTAGAGCCAGCACCTAAGCTAAGACTACCTGCGCCAGTGGTTAGATCTTCCTTCGATAGTTGGCCCTCTTAAGAGTCAGATGCAGACAACGTAGCGTGCACTCTATAACTTGGAAGAGAGGAGATTAGCATACGCCATGCAGCCATGCGACGCCTGTGGCGATAAGGAAGACACTGCAGACCGCTTACTTTGCCACTGTCCCGCCTTTGCTCAGTTCAGGTGTTGCTGAGGTGAGAACTGATGATGTTCGGTTGCCCTAGTACGACGTATTCCAATTCCAACTGTAAGGAACACTAGATGTGATTAACAGCCCCGTTGATATTTGTGTCATAGCAGAAATTTGTATGTCAACAGAGCCTTCAATTCGGGAACAAATAAACATTTTCACGCAAATAAAAAAACCGAGCCAAGCAATGAAAACCCCTAATAGGAAAAACAGGCCCTGGGTGACGTCACAAAACAAAAAGATGGCTGCACAGCATACCTTATATGCCTTACACCATACACCATGCTTTCGGAGTGTTTGACACTAATTTCTACAAGAAGCGCTCCACATGAATATTATGCAGATATCAGCTTGCCTCATATACTTAAAGAGACTGCTTGGCATAAATCAACTAAAAGTGATATTCAGCTATCCAGGCCAAAATGCTGTGACCTACCGCAAGACACATAAAATGCGAATATTGGCAATTTAGGACAGATTAAAATTCTGTGTGCACAATATACCTTCTATGAGTGGAGAGCTACTGCGTTGCCACATTACCCATTTTTTTTTTTTTTTGAGCTAAGACGTACAGAGCGTTTTCTTATTTGCAAGGACCTTCAGTCATCGGTATATAAATATCACAAAAACCCTTTCACCATCCGATAGTCTAAAGTCCCAGCGAATGAAAAAACCATTCTTTCAACTAAAACCATTCGAACATTTTTCCGTCGTACAAATGAGCCAATTATTCATTCAGTGAAGAATCCATTCGAACTCATTTCCCAAGTGAGTCGAACTATCGACTCGAACCAAACCATAGAACAGTCTGTCATGCAAATATTTTGGCAATGTGTGTATGCGTACACAAATTCTCGCTCAGAGCAGCTACAAAACCATTTGACTCAGTCCAACCAGACATACAAGTAAAAACAATTGAATTATTTTCATTTAAATGCATGAATGAATTGTTTTTGACCATCGAATAAATGAATGCCTTGCAACTATCGAATAACTAGATAATTTGTATTCGATAGATCCCATCACTAGTATGAACATGCCTTCTGAACACAATCAGTCATTTAAACTCCTCCTACTTTTGGTGGTGGAAACTAGTTGTTTGAAGGAACGAAATAAATTAAAGAGGGTTTTTTCTCAAATAAATGGTTTCTTTCCCTATTTTTGAGGAAAAAAATTTTCAGCTGTTCGAAACGTCTTTCTTGTATTCACGGACGCTACAAAAAACAACAAGGTGTCCAAAATTAGTTCTTGGCAAGAGACGAGGGAGTTGGATATCTCTATTATTTGAGAGATGCCTCCATTACCAGACTCCTTTAGCAAATTGTATTGTTGAGACCAGAAATAAGAGAGTAAGGAGATATCCATCTTCGGACATTTTACCCCTAGTCCACAAAAGAGAGGAATGCAAGAGTAGTGGAAATCCCTTATAAATCACAAATACTTTCACAAAAACTATGAATCCACCACAATATGGCGGCCGATTCGTGGATTTTGTGGGATAAGAGAGAGATTCATGGATTTTGTGGAAAAATCGTGTGAAGTTGGCCACAACCATGTATGTACTATTGTTCGAAGAGTGTTCAGTTGGTTCATGACTTTAATGGTAGGATTGGGTGAATAAAAGTGTAATGCCACGCATTATTTACAGAAATATTTAGCACCAATTTAATACATTGATGTAATATAAAGCCTAATTCTATGTCATACGTGAGAAATGAAATCACTTTCATAGCATTTATTCATAAATTCGAAAAAAGTTAATTAAATTCCCAGATATTGAAACTAAAACTATTGAGAAAAACAGTTGCCAAAATTTGGAAGTAACATCCATCATATATCTGTAGAAATGGAAAAGCTACAGAGAAAATGCTTATTTTATATATTTTCTGGTTGGGACTTCTTTCAAGCACGGAAGGGTGTTGCTTAAGAACCTAATATGCAGCGTACTCAAAATGTACAAATCTGAGTTCAATTTGTTTATTTAATATTCATCGCTGTTATTTAAATTGGTTTTTCTTTGTCTAACGCTGCACATGCACATCCTATGTTTCCTTCGCTATACGAGTGATGTACCGACATATTGATGCCTAAGAAGCGCTTTACAATTTCAAGGTTAGTCCTCTAATTCTATCTCTATTGGTCGCCGTATGTGTTGGCAACAAGTGTTAGCGCTTCTTATGGTGGACACTTCAGTCCACTCGTTTTTCTGCCATTTGGGTCACAGCTAAGTACATCGAATTGCTTGCATATTTGGACTAATTGTCTATGGGCATAATTGATTCCATTTTCGCCACTTTGCCGAATGAAATGTCGAATGTAATTTTGGGTTTCGTTGCAGTCCCATCCAAGTACACAACTTTGGCTCACTCCCAACCACTTCTATTTTCCTAAAGAACGTGAAATAAATCACCAAACATCGTTTTCGGCAAGTACCAGGTACACCGGTATGAAAATAAAACACTAATTATTAATGGGAAAGTAAAAACATTTTATTCAAAGTATTGGCCATTGTTTTCCACACATTTTCACCACCTTTCTGGCAATTTGTGAATACCACCAGTAAAATTGTTCGTCTTTTAAAGCAAATCAATCCGACACCCAATTTTCGACTTCTTCGTAGGAATCGCAGTGCTGCTCAGCCAATGCGTGTCCCATCGATGAAAACAAATCGTAGTCGGAAGGAGTCAATTCTGCTGAATACGGCAGATGGGGTAGCTGCTCCCAGCCAAGTGTTTTGATTGTATCCTGAACCGGTTTAGCTTTGTGTGCAGGTGCATTGTCATGGAGCAAAATTACCTTGCCGTGTCTTCTGGCCAATTTTGATCGTTTCTCGATCAATGCATGGTTCAAATAGATCATTTGTTGTCGGTAGCGATCAGTATTAACGGTTTTACCAGGTTTTAGGAGCTCGTGGTGCACCACACCTTTCTGGTCCCACCAAGCACACAGCATTGTCTTCCTGCCGAATCGATCTGGGTTTGCCGTCGATGTTGATGGTTGTCGCGGATTAACCCATGATTTTTTTCCGTTTAGGATTCTTAAAATAAATCCATTTTTCATCGCCAGTAACAATCCGATGCAAAACCGATTTCACAAGTGTTTTTTCGGTTTTCCATCTGTCTTTCATTGAATTCATGTGGCACCCATTTTCCACACTTCTGGATCTTTCCCATAGCTTTCAAACGGTCAGAAATTGTTTGTTGTGCAACATTTAACATTGCTGGCATTTGCTTTTGACTCAAAGTGTCACCTCCATCCAATATCGTTTGCAATTGGGCGTCTTCAAACTTTTTTGGTAGTCTTCCACTTTCTTCATTTCTTACATCGAAATCATTATTTCTGAACCGTTGAAACCATCTTTAGCATGTTGCTTCTGATGGAGCATGATCACCATATGCCTCGACGAGCATTCGATGCGACTCTGCAGCACTTTTCTTCAAGTGAAAGCAAAAGATTAATGCTTTCCGCAAAACATCACTTTCTGGTACAAAATTCGACATTGATGAAAAAATATGATTTTGTCTGTTCAATGACTTGATGTAGACTAAATATTTTTCACAGATGTCATAGCAAACAAACAAAAAAAAATAAGGGCTCGTTCACAACAAATGTTCCCTATCGAGACATTTGTATCTTGACGCTCACTTCATATTGGTATACAGTCGAACCCGCTTAATTGAAGCTCGTTTAATTGAAAAACCCGCCTATATGAAACAATTATTCTATCCCCGTGAACATTTTAGCAGATTTCATACAAACAGGTCCGTTTTATTGAAACTCGCCGAAATGAAAAACTCGGATATTTGAAAAAGAAAATCGGTAAAATATACTACTTTTCACAGAAAAGACACCGCTTAAATGAAAATATTTCTCAAGAAAAATCAGATGCACAGGCTTTCAATGCATCTATTGAACTTGTAATTTTTCTGAAGCTCTGCGTTAAAGTTCACCTCTTAAAGTGACAAATATCAATTCTGACAGCACATTGCCTCATTGTCTTGACTATCCAACGATTTTATCTGCTATGTACTGCTCGTTAAAACATTCGTCTGTAATCTTACTTATTTCAAGAAACCATTTATACGCAGTTTACTTCAAGCGCACCAACGCAAGCAAGGATATGGATACAAAGAGATTTCATTCATCAAATTTTTGAAATATTTCGTTTAAATAAAATAATAAATAAAATCAATAACCCGAGATCCGCTTAAATACAAAACCCGGTTAATGGAAATTAACATTCTGTTTTTTTGTCATTTCATTTAAGCGGTTCGACTGTACCTGGTACATTCGGGTGGAAATATTTTGGCCCTAGCGGAGGTATTGCCCGATAAGTGTGAGCAGATTTTGAAATTTCGTTCCAAAGTTTGTTTTACAATAGATCTGGATGAGCATAAGACCAAAGTCATATGTATTTCTTACAATTTTTCCCGAGATATTCGAGACTTTGTTTTCTGACACGTAGAACTGATTCTTTCAATTTTTTTTTTCCACTAACCTATCGCTTGATCAGCTCCATTTTTTTAAATCAGATCGACCATTTCTCACACAACCATCTGTCAAATGTTGTAACGATCCCCTCAGTGTAGCCAAACTTGACTTCAAAAAAAAAGAAACAAACAATTAGGAAAGGTCATTGATCTTGGCCGATTGGCGAGACGTGGGCCTACGATGACGTATCAGGAAGGTGGTGCGTCGTCGCCACATAAAACCAGTCGACCGCATAAGCCTTGACCTTCGCACTGTTATCAATGTGATATCAACAACATCTACTAATCAATTTCCGACCCCCTAAATGATCGATCACAAGATTGACTAAATAAGCGATTTAGATCCAGCGGTTACAAAACACCCCTTGGCCACATCACATCAAAACAATTAAAATTGATTCAAAAGTGGGATCAGACTGTTTTCTTCTGTCAACATATCGTAACAAGAAAAAATTGTTGGGTCGACAGCTTTCACGCATGGAAGCAAGCAAATCCCCAATCCTCATTTCCCACTATGAACGACGCGCACTTCCACCACGTCCAGTACTCATGTGACGACTCGCTCCAACTATCTGTGAACTATACCACGTACAAACAAAACCCATACAGTCGCTGACAGAACTCTTCCATCGAACATATTGCGCACCTGTTTGATTCGCCACTTAATCACAATCTCAGCACCAAGCTCACGACGAAATGCCGCCGTCTTTTGTTTTGACAATTTGACTTGAATAAATTAATCAATTCGCGCATACGATTATGTGCGAAGTATCTTTCCCACTGATTGCCGCGCTGGCGACGTCATCGCTAAATTTAAGCTCACCAGCACGAAAGACAGCCGAAAGAAGTCTTTCGTCTTTCGAAAGCGACTTGAAACAATTCTAATCAGAGGAACAGGTTCGCGGTCTCCTCTCTCCTTCACCTGTTGCGCAGAACAAAGAAATGTCAGGCGGCCGGACAAATCAATCGACTGTACCTCGATTTGGCTGAATCACACAAGATCAATGACATACCTACAATGTGTGCTAATCGAATAGCAAAATGAATTGTTAATCTTTTATTACACGTCCAAAGTGGACAGTTATTTGGATGTATGACAAATTCGGCGGTCTCAAGGTTATCGCTCGAGAGCGGGAGCGGACGGATGACGAGGTGGAGGTTGGACCGTGGAGACGTACACGCGAATGGACATATTTGGAAATAGAACTGTGAGTAAGAGGTTCATCTCAAGGGTGGAATGTTATTGTGAATGGTCGGCCTGGATGCCATTCTGATGTGCGCTCGTACGCGAAAACAAGTGACGCAAGATCCGCGATCTCCAGATGGCATCCGGTGGACTGGGCCACTCAGCCAGAAATGGGGGCGCAGATTACGAATTTCTGAGGTATTATGCTGTCCGTACACTTGAAGGCGATAATTCGCATTCTAGGAATTAGCCAGGGACTTAGTCATCGTTTGTTTGGATGCATTACACAAGTGGCATGTCTGTGATCCATGCATGTTGCCGAACCAGCGTCAGGTGGCGAGGTGGTGGTGTCACCTCACGGAATTTAAGTTCTAGAGGAAGTTCAGCAGAGTCAGTAACCGGGAAGAATAAAGTCGGGGAATTTGGAGCCAGGACAGGGAACTCCGCATTGCCCACAAGGCTGGAAGCAATGAGTCAAAAAGGGGGCTTTATGGGCAACATTTACATGAAATGTGTTAGTGTACACTGCGGATCATGGAAGAAAACTCAAGAGATCGATACCCACCACCTATTCGTCGCTTTCAAGGCCTCAAATGACAGCGTGCATAGAGACGAACAGATACAGAGTCATGTGTAGTATTGGCATTCCTGCTAAGATCGTTGGACTCCGCAGGATGGCGATGGAGAACTCTCGCTGCTCCAGTGAGGCTTGAGATGTTTTAAAGAAATCGACGCTTCGTCGGAATCTTCTCTAATATCAGATTGGAGTAGATCCTGGTCAACACAAGATTGCACAAGGTCCATACAGTGGCGTACGCAGATGACGTCCACGTGAATGGCAGAACGCAGAGGGATGTCATTGAGGCGTTTGTTGGCATTGAAACTGAAGACTCTTCCCTGGGCTTGGAGGTAAACGCTGGCACAACAAAGCACTTATATGCTGTCATCCAGAAAGGGTGCACAGCTTCGTCGCGACGACTCGGCCAAAACGTCACGTAGGCAGCTATACTTTTGGGATAGTGACTGATGTCGTCTTGAAACAACGTCATTATCGAAATCAAACAAGCAATTGTCAGAAGGCCCTCTCTCGCACTGAAAAGCAGGGCGACTCTCTATAAGACCTTGAAGCGGGTGAAGAGGATCACAGTCTCTTCGAGAGAAAAGTTCTGCGCGTGAACTTTGTTCCTGTAGCGTTGTTGGCATTTGTGGAAGAGAGTTGACTACAAAGCGACAAGAGTACGCAAGTAACGTCTAAAATGGCTAGTCCATGCAAAGCGTCATGACCAACTCAGTCCTGGACCGAAGAACAATACAACAGACGAAGCAGAAAGTGGCGCACACAAGTCGAGGGGGATCTGAACCGAAATTGGGGATCGTGCCAGTTGGAGACGCACGTTGGGTGATGCCCATGTCCACCTTGGACTCCACCATCCACAACAGTTTTCTTTAAAATTTGCCCACGGCGGTGTGGGTATGTGCATCCACCCCTACGCACTCGAACATCGACGTCTAGGTTCGATTCCTGGTGTGGACGACAAAAATATTATACACGGCCTTACCTCCTTCCAGTCATTGAAAATGGTCGAAGAAATGCTTCCTGTCTAGAAGAAGCTTCTCAAACTTGTCCGTCCGGAGTCGGCATAAACGGCCCCATCCACTCGTCATAGAACATTAGGAAGCACAGCACGAGTGTTTGATGAGAAGATAAGCCCCCACCCTTTACCGGCTGTAGCGCCACTCATATTATAATTATTACTACTGTGAGAAATAAGTGTCTTGAGAGACACACAACAAGGGGTTTGCCTCGGGGACTTTCTGATAGAAATAGAAAAGAAGTCATGTACTGCGTCAATTACTTAATTCATGCTGTTTTTTTTCCAAAATTTAAACGTTTATTTAAGAAAAACGTGTATAATAGTATTGTTTAAAGTATTGCCCTGAAGCTCACAACTTTTTACAATGAAAGTAGCTTTCCAACGCATGTTCCAATGGAATAATACAAGTTACGCCATCTATTAGCAAACCGCACGAAGTTATATGTGCTACCGAATTGGTCTGCTTTTTGTGATATTTTTGAGTTAGCGAGCACAAAAAACGCGACTGTTGTTATTATTTCAATTTGAAAGAAAAAGAGAAACAGATATGGCACGAAGAAGAGCTTGGGAACACTTTCCAGCAAATTTGTCACTGCCCCAGTCTCTGCATATTGAGACACCGGATGAAAGGCATCGGAAGGGAATGGACAGCACAACATCTGTAAATGGGAGGCTTCTACAAGAAACAACGAGTAGATCAGAGGGTTACACTCACATGAACATCACATTGAGTCCAATAGGACTTAAGTTAGACGTGGTCCCACCTTATACGATTACAAGCCCAACATAATCACAAGATAAGTGACTCTTTTACGTGAAATGTTTCAATTTTTAACTTGACTGCATTTTCCGTTTGTAAGATGATCATTTCGCTCTAGTAACGTTCTAAGTTTCAAGGAGAAGGTGGGACCAATGACTGTCACCTGTGGGACTTCACTTGCAATTTATTCAAATCTGCCCACAACGTCAATGAAAGACAGCTGAATGGAGGACGCCTACGAAATTAAAACCGCACACAAGTGGAAAAGGAAGCCGACTGGGTGTTCATGGAGGCAATGGATGCAGCTTGCTTAAATTCATATCAACTGGGGAGTCTTATTGGTTGAGGGTGGCCAGGCGATATTCTTCTAAGACTGGTTGGATAAGTTTTATTGGGAGTCTTTCGGGTATCCCCGTACCTCATCAACTGTATGATTTTTTTGACTGCCTGTTTTGAGTTGCTTCGGGACCATGGTCACGTACCACACAAAACATCAAGTGTGAAGCCGACTCGTAATTCAAATACATCTATTTTTGAGGAATGTGAGTCATGACGAAGCACAATCCATTTCATCCTCGCCACCGTGGGCGATGTCCAAGCGCAGATGCCCACTGCACAACTCTTGCTAATAGCTGTTGCTCTTTAATAACACTTTCGTTTTATTATTTTCGCGTGTCAATCAATAAAATCTAGACGATGCGACCGCTTATTTGCGATAGAATTTGGTCCGATTAAACCTGACTCGCAAAACACCAAGCTGACGACCACACGAAATAGTAACACGAGCATGAAACGGATACACCTCCTAGCAGACGGATTATACAATACTTACATAGATACATACAAACGAGCTAATTGTGATTGGCTTCCATTACAATCGGAGATAAAGAATTCCTCAAAGAACATCAACTATTTTTGATGGCTCTTACAAAACCCGAATTGAGTGTTAATGAGCGAAAAGTGTTCGCTACGAGGTCTAGATTGATCGGAAAGTTATGTTAGATTCTGATTCCAGATACTCAGATGAGAGACACACGATCTTCCATGTATTCGTTCGGTGATCTTCCATCTCCACACAGGCGAGTTGGGTGATTCAAGGCACTACCAATTTGGTGATGCTTACGAGTGCAGATGTGGGTGGACTTCAATTGAAGTGAAGTGCAAATAGCATTATTAACATTTAATTTCGGCGAATCTGACGAGACAAATTAGAAGAAAGTCGGACGATTGGACTAATGGATTGCTTCGTTGATGCCACCTTCTTTAATGAATCGGACGTAAAATAGACCAAGTACTAAGTATAAAGAGAGGCAAACCCTACAGCACATAGGGCAAAGCTTCATATGCTCAAGACGAAAGAAGCTACTGGTTACGACATCATAGCAGGGCACGTTTTTAAAAAGTAACGCCCGAAGGTCTTCTTAAGTGGTCTTCAATTTCATCCTTAGACTGGCAAAGTTGTTGTTAATGAAAAGTAGACAGTTCCTAAAGTACTCGGAAGAGCTCTAAGCTCTCCAATGCCAAGCCAGCTTGAGTCACACAAGAAAAAAGGGTGAACTGAAGAACTGGACCTCATCCTAGTTTACAGACTGAGAAGCAACACAGAAAAATGATGAGCAGATGTGCCAAAAAGTTATGAAGGACCTGGGCAGGGGTTTCTGTACGAGTATATCGAACCCACGGAACACAACAGCATCTCTTAAACTGAAATCTATGTTGTAGAACAATGTGCTCAAATCACATGACAGGAACCATACTAACTGCGAGATAGCTATAATGTCGAGCTGATATCATGGCCCTAATCTTCTACATCGTCTTTCCTTGTGTGAAAGAAGAAGTTTCAAGAGGTTAGTAGGAAATACCTGGACACATTGGTATAGAGGGCAAAGAAATTACCGAATCCCTAGCTAAGAAAGCAACATCATCACACACTCCCAACCATTTTGCACTGCAGGAGACCATGTCCTTTGAGAAGATCTCAAGGATCGGAAAAGAAGGAAGCGGACAATAGCTAATGGCGTCAAGAAGGACCGAAAGAGGTTAGAGACTAGCATCAGAATGAGCAACTTCTGGCTTCTGAACAGGGCACTGCAAACTCAGGGATCAGTTAAGGAAAGTGCGAGTATCAGAAGAAGGTCTCATCAAATTCTGTGGAGTGAACTACATTACATTAGTTTCAGAACACCCCAGGCACTTCGGTGTTCGAAGAGTCAAATGATTAATCGCACGCATTTAAATTCTTTCTAGAAGGAGAAGGGTGCACTGTTCTGTGATGCACCAGACCTGCGTTGTACTTAAGCTTATGGCAGATAAGGGCCTCATAAGTCAAAGCCCACACAGAGGAGGTGAAATATTTGATGCACCAATTGAGGAAGTCTAGATATTTCAGCCTTTTTACGTGACCTTGAATATGGCATTGTTCCATCAATGCGTTGTGTTGATCATCATACCAAGGATGGGAAGTTCATCGATTTCATCGATAACAGTGTCATTTATAGATATACTGCTTATTGAGATATTGCTCATACCAAGGGACAGAACAGGTTAAGAGACAGCAGGCATCGCATTCTACGCTTTTGTCCTTACTCTAGTTGATTATGTTTTCGAGAATTGAATGCATGTCCTTAACAAAAACTGCCTTCCCGTTACGCACTTTGGTTAGAACCCAAGCATTCATCGATAGAAAAAGAACTTAATTAATTTGTTCAGGCGTATATGCAAAACTACAAAGTGACAAAAATTTGAGTCCCTGGTCTCTTTAATAGAGGATAATTAAAGCAACTGCTGAGTCTATAGTCGTTAAGGACAAGGCGTGTAGAATCCGTCGTGTGCGTTGCGCCTTGTCAAAAAATTGACAACTATAAGGCCTAAGAGGAAGTGAGAGAATGGATGTGGGCTATGGGTGGTATGTATCACGTCGCATGAAGACTTTTAACTTTTGTTCCGCTCGACAGGCCATTCTCACATGTGCGTTCATTTTAAGCTCTTACGCTGTATCGTGTGGGATTGTATAGATTTCGAACGCAACGAACGTATTCATTAGGAATTTCTTTGCACGCCGACAAAAGCGTTTGTTGTGGATTCCAACCGCAATGCACGCAACGGAGTCCATGGGTGTGGCCTTTCAAAATGGATGGTCGTCGTATTGGAGTTGTGCTGAATTCTCAAGTTGTCCTCTTTAGTCCTCTTTTGAAAACCAACTAGGTCTGCACAACAATTTTATTACAAATAAAGTGGAACAAAACGCTGGACACACCAAGTGTTACCATTTAATCACATTTTCCAGGGGTGAGAATGAGTGTGAATTTCTGTCACCTCACTTGCACTTGATTTGTCACCAAGTTCTTTACCTACAGCTTGTTAAAGAATTCTCCGGTATTTTAAAATTGACACGGAGTGGGATTCGCTGCATTTAAGGCCACAAAAGTTGGGGAACCACAGGGAAGCGGTCTTAGACATCTTCTTTACTTAAGACGGAAGCGTTTTTGACACATTTTCTGACGGCAGTTGCTTTAGAGTACATGAACACGACTCATCGCTGTACCTGCTACGGAATGCGCCGACCAAGAAAAACAAATGAAGTCACTAACTTCTCTGCTATGTGGGCATAAAATTCTCATAAAAAAGTCAATAATTCATAAATTCAATCCAACCACTCTCACTAGCTTTCTTACTCATATTTCCCGTACAGAGACCATAAAAATCGCTTATAATTGTCTTGTATGCCTTCGCAGTAAGTGCCTTATGTCATAATTGGAATATGATAATCATCGTTAGCCAAACACCGCCCACTCAGATCGACTTGACCTTCGACGTTGATCAACTCCTGTAACGACACCACTTGAGACCGTTAATAAAAATGCAAATTCACTAAAGGTCAACAACATTTCAATAGTAAATGGCATGTATTACAAGCGAATCACAAGTATCAGGGAAATCCGGTCGGTCGCCGTCGTTGAATGACACTTCAATTACTTCACCATTCTTGCCCATAATTCGAACCACAAAAGATTAATTATGCAAAACCTAATGAAAATCCCACGAACTAAGATGGCGCTGCTGTGCGCCCGTATTTCCACGTACATTAGCATAAGCGGTGAGTTACGATTGCGTTGGTTTTGGTCTATTCGAGAAACAACGGTACATGGCCTATGCGAAATTTAGCGGTAAAGATGACATCAGCCATCTGAAAATATGCAAAGCCCCCGACGTACACCGTCCCTGTTTGTACGAGTGTACGAGAGTTGAGATCTGCTAAGTAGACACACCCGTTTACATTAGGAACTCTCGCGGTGTACACTGACCTTGGTCAAGGCTCAGGTGAAGGTGATTTGCCCTCACCACGTATTGACAGTAACGTGGCGCCAGTAATTTGAGAATGACTGCCGCATTCGGCTGACACAAAAGTGCTACTTATTTGCATACTAAACGCGATGACTGGAATCGGTGCGGAGTAGTGAGGGCGTCGCGTCGTAAGCACGGCACGGAGTATTTGTCTGAATTTTTCGGAGGTTCCCGTCGATGAATCATAATTACTTGTGTGTCTAATTGTCGCTTGTAAAGTGGATATGATGTGAATTTGATTATTCGATTTATGGGCGTGTGACGTGCCCCTTGCGATGAGGGCACTGCGCGAAAGTCTGCCGGGGAACGGGTGTGCTTGGTCGAGGTTGGGCGCATAAATTTGAATAAATTATGTACATACTTAGCGAATTTCAATGATGTGAGGTAATTCGATGTTTTTACTATCAATCAGATAAAACTGAACAAGATATGTACTCTTGTGACACAGTTGGGCTGTATCTGATTGATTTTCGGTGACGCATTTGAGATTTGGAGTTTTACGACTGTCTCTTGAGTGCTTTCCAGGAAAATGGCACCTTTATGAGGGGACTTGGAAAAAAACTGGAGAAATTCACACGAATGGCGACCGAGCTGGCGAAAGTTGTGGCTCATAAAGTTGGACAAGCGAAGGAGTGGCATAAAGAGGCTTGGCCAACGTTGCTTTTAAGTTAAGAGTTTTTGTCTAATAGATCCTTAAATGTTCACTTTGAGAGGAGACGCTTTGTCATTTTTCGAAATTCATATCTTACTCATCATGCTGGGCCCAGCATTGAATTGTCGGTCGTTGCGTCGAGGTCTACGCTAAGGCGTCTGGGATCAATCATCCACATCGGGTAACTTTATTAATTCACCGCTTTTTGAGTCACTGACAATGTCCAGGTGGCATTACTGTCTAGGCAGGCAGGTGGGTAGGTGATTGTGTTGCCTGACGCCCGAGTGGCCGACGCTCAAATATGGTTTACAACCGTGAGACCAACTTTAATCCATTCCACATATGAATCTGCGGAACTTGTCAGTCCAACACCGAGTCTGTCCCTCAGCTCTATGAAGAGGGCCCTCCTCCTTCTGCAAGTCTGGACAAGGCCGCACGCAGAGAACTGTTGTTGGCAATATTATGTTTTTTCCTCATCTCTGCAGCTTCTTTCAGACGCATTGCATACGGCACAGCATCCGGGAGGCCAATTCGCACAGCATCCGTAATGCCAATTCGCATGCGTACGGCTCACATTGTGACTAAAAACTGATCGACTTTGCTCAGCGTCGTCGTGGTCGTGGCGATGGAATTCCGGCCTATCTGGAGCGTCTTCTAGATATTTACTGTCGACAAGAAAATCGTCGAAGTCAGTCACAGTAGCATACCCTCAGATATAAAGATAATAAACTCTGTTGTGAATGAAGCTTTGGTTTGTTCAGACAGCATTTCTCAATTTCAGTGTTGGGCGCTTCGATGGTCAAGAGTGTTGATCTGTTGTGCCGCTTTTGACGAACTAGAATCACTGATCGGATCAGTCTCAGTTACGCAACGAGCAACTACTCGTGTTGTGCGAGCTAGTGTTCTCCCACAATTGCAAGGGAATTACAGTTTGATGCCGACTCCGATAGGCGAAGTTTGAGAAGCTTTTCTAGACAAATGTACTCTTTGTGCACAGTCAGTGACTCGTACGAGGTGGAGCCGTGAAAATTATTTTGTCGCACACACCAGGGATCGAACTATGACTTCGAATTTGGGATCAGTGACTCGAAAGAGGTGGAGATCAGGGATCGAACTACGACTTCGAGTTTGGGATCGACGCACTTACTCACAACGCCACGGGCCACCCCATGGAATGGTATTTCAATGTGGATTTAAAATAAAGCCAGAATCAATTTTAAGGAGTTACAGTCTTTTCCCATCGCTCTTACCTGGTTTGCCTGTAAATGCTGATTCAGCTAAACCTCCGGGTATCTAACTACGCATCTGTGTACCAGCGCTGTCTTTTCACAGAACTTTCACCGAATATTACCAGTATTCCAGCCCACTAAAGACGCAGCGGTGGGAGCACATTATTATACGACGTCAGTGATATTCTGGAGCGCGTCGACGTCGCCCTTCTGGTGTCACTCTCTTTTCGATCTTTCTGGGAAGAGCATGCCATTGATTTTAGACGAGCTGAAGACTGGCGATTGTCAGTCAAGACATGGATGGCACCATTTCACTCACTGTGCAGCGGATTCACTGCGGATCAAGACTGGATTTCAGTCTATATATATATATAATAATATGGATGGCGCTACAACCCGTAGAGGGCCAGGGCCTAGCTTCACAGCAACCACTCGTGTTGTACGTGCTATTGTTCTCTCACGAGTGGAAGGGACCTACAGTTTATAGCCGACTCCGAACGGCCAAGTTTGAGAAGCTTCTTCTAGACATCTAGCATTGTCAGTGACTCGAAAGAGGTGGGGTAGTGAAAATTGTTTTCGTCGCACAGAGCAGGAATCGAACCTACGACGTCGAGGTTGGGGTCGACGCACATACCCACAACGCCACGGGCCACCACGGATTTCAGTCTACATGGCAGTAAATGATTGTTGGTTTCCTGCCAAGAGGTTTTTTACTTGTACTCCAGTACAAGTAAGGCTGAAGCTAAAGTTGGAAACTCAAGTGGGTGCTTCCCATGGCAAAGTTTGAAGCTGCTCAAACCTCTCTGCTGCTGCTTGTGTCGCAGCACCCGGTGGTAGTTGCAACTTGCCTTCAATTTGGTTCGCATGCCATACACGACACGGTGTCGCACACGTTATCCCTCTGTTGTCGTGGTAGACCCTGAGACATACTGCGGACTTTTTAAGTCAAAGCCTACTCGAGGCACGCATAAGAGGGCCAATCTTAGGCTGAAACCAATGCAGGGTTTAAAGGCCTTCCTGATCACCAGGCGCCAGGCTATAGCCTCTGGTCAGGCTCTTGAAACTGCCATAACAACCAGAACTGGCCGTCTATTGTGCTGTCGTCCTACTATGAGCCCCACAACCATGATGACGATTGGGCACTGTCAACAAAGAGCAATTGCTTATGAGTATGCAACCGTCACAATGACGAGAGCCGCAGGGACACATCATAAATCAGTGGTTCCAGCTCAGAATTTTAGTCACCTTTTACAAATAAGAGAGCAAAGATCTTGGCCATTTTTCCCCTAGTCCATGGCAGCATTTTTGAAGTGTAGACTGTAGTGGAGTTCCCTCACAATTCTCGGGCACCAAAACCGCTGTCAGCTCAAATGAGCGCAGAAGCTTCATATCTCTTTACTCATTTCCTTCATTGCGCATGCGTTACTGCGGTTTACGAATCCAGACGACAGCCTAACCTAAAGCACATCAGAACGTCACCGAGCAGCAAATTATCCCTCAGTTGAGATTTGAGGCCATCAAATTAATTTCTGTGCTTAATGACAGCCGAGCCCAGCAGAAATACGATAAAATTCATTCACTCAATTTGCATGGCAACCCAAAGCAATTGTATCACCATTAAAGCCTGTCAATTACTCAGCCGAATGCCACTCTCGGTGGGCATTGGCATATGCTATCAACGACAACGGCGACAAGCCATAAATCAACTCGCAGACAATTAGGCGACGCAACATTTACACGAAGCGAGCATTAATCTCGTCCAGCTCCACAACGCATCGTTAGATCTCGCATTTGAGGGGTATTTACATACTTCTGTGCGCCAGTGCACAGGCATGGCTACTGAGCCGCAGTCGTCACTCTGCTCGGTGAAGTGTGAACTCCCCGGCAGATTGTCAGATATCCGACCGAACGTCATTGCTTACAATGCCGTGTGTCGTTTTTTTTTCAATTTTTTCTATCACCTCCATAAATCTTGAAGCCCCTGCAGCGCTGGAGCTGTTAATTGGTTACAAACACATCGCGAACGCAGTTGATTGGCAGCCACCACCGGAATGCCTCTTTAGAAACTGACACCTGTTTGGAAGCTGTCAAGAGGATCTCAACTGCGATGATGACATTCACTGCGGTCGCATTGCATCTGCATGTCAGTCGATACAAATTGATTCAGTGTTCGACTTGATCTCTGTCAACGTGACGGGAGCGGTGTGGCGCGGCGCTACCCCAATGCGTGGGCGGAATTGAGCCGTGTGTGAGTGTCCGCCTTAATTACCGACCGCTGAGGCGGCACCGTTTGTGGCGCATAACTTATGTCACCTGTCTGCTAGCTGCTGGCTGCTGGCATTTGGCTCAAGGATCGATCTGCAGAATGCCACCGTTAGGGGTGTGTCCGCCCGCCAATTGTTCTGATTGACTGCAGTCTGAAGTGACACTCCGCTGTGCACTTACCTTTCATTTGCTCGGCTGAGTGCCATGAGTTATGTCCTGATTATGAAGTACTTTAATGCGGCCATAAATATGCAGCCGCGTTTTGACGTCTGGCGAAATCAATTCTCCCGGGGAACATTTCGCAAGCCCTCCTTGCGTATGCCAGGGCACGCCGCTGACATGTGAGCTCGCGCGAACCCGGCAGGGCTAATGACACACAGTCGCTGCGAAGACTTTTCATTTCGGATTCACAGTGCCCGGCCAGTGCAATGAGTGCGCAATCATGTCGTACAAGTTGCTGTAATCCGAGATCGCATTGTGTGTGCGATTCTTGTCCAGATCTCGGTCTGGCGATCATTTTGACCGTGCAGCTGACGGATTTACGTGCGCCGTGTGCACTGAAAGTAAAAGTCCAGTTTGACACGGAGCGACTGTCGGCAAAAGGGAAATCGAGCCAGTGTCTCAATTTGACTGCGAAGTCACACGATGATGTCATGGTACATTTTACTCCGTCGCTTGCGTGTTTTTTTCCTCGTCAGTGCACTCGATTGAATTGTTTCACAGACAAGTTCACTTCATTCACTCGGGCACGACCGGGGCTACTTAAAGCCCACTTAAGTAGCATCTTATTGACTTATTGACTGAGTAAATATGTTAACTACTTGTCAAGTTTATGAGCACAGCCAAACGAAGCGAGCTATTTGCATTGCGAATTTCGTTTTCGTTTCGGGGCTGAAGGTCAAGAGAATTAGTGATGTTTGCTTGTTGGTCAAAAATGTCTGGTTCGGGGCTGGCTGCCATTTGGTTGAATATTCATAAAAAGGATACACGTTAAGTGCTTGTGTTTGTTTTTTCGACCGAAAGCTGCGTTTAACATCTGTCCGGCACAAGGTTGGGCGGTGCTGCCGATTTATTAGCGATGTTGAAATTGGATACACTGGCGGTCTTGGCGAATGTTCTCCCAGAACGGATTCGGGCTTGCGGAAGCGTATTCAAATTGTTCGATGACACAGAAGTACGGGCGATGTCAAGGCGTGGGAGTGAGTACCTGTGCGGGGATCAATCTTGGTAACAAGATACCCATGCAGAGATTCTTCGGATTCCCGCACCTTGGTAGTCATTTGTTTCTTTGGGCTTCTGGGTGTTCGTCTCGAGCTAGGCTGTCCTAGTAGCAATTTGTTAGAGAAGATCAAGATGTGAAGAGAGTGATGGGGAAGGTGGCTTACAGGCGGTTTGAAGGACCATTTCGTGTTGATGACCCTGGTAATTTCTGGTGATTTGTTGAGTGTTCTCCTTCGAAGATCTCACAGGTTGACCTTTTTTTTTTCCACGCCATGGTTGTGTCACCGTAAAAGATCCCCACTATTACGATCAAGATCATCATTACGATCATCACTGTTATCTGCTCGGCTGAAGCTAAACAATCGAATGCGACCTAATTCGTGTGGTTCCTGGCCAAAGAAGTTCACAATTGACTCGATTTTTGCCCTGTTGTTGATCTCGGCTAACCTATCAAATTACTTTGACACTCTAATCCCCGAATGGACAGAGTATCATGGCAAGCAGATGTAAAGGCACGTTTTTAATGAACAACTTACACTGACGGCGCTATGGTGGATGCGCGGAATTAGTACGTGTGTGTTCACAGAATTTTTGAACAACGTTTAGACAGCCAGTCAATTTCAATGGGTTTCAGGCTTATCAAAGCGGAACATTGACATACCTTAGTAGTTATGCAGTGGTGGACCGTAACGTTGTGGGTATGTGCGTCGACCCCAATCTCAGCGTCGTAGGTTCGATTCCTGCTCCGTGCAACAAAATTAAATTTCATGGCCCCACCTCTTTCCAGTCACTGACAATTGTCAAAGAAATGCTTCCTGTCTAGAAGAAGCTTCTCAAACTTGGCCGAGTGGTTGCTGAGAAGCTAGGCCTTGGCCCTCCCATATTGCATATTATAATAAAGGGTGGGTACGTTTTAAGAGCCGATGTTGATTGTGAACCACACCTAAACGTCAAGTTTTTTTCTGCATTTCATTTGACATTTCTCAATTTCTCAATTTCAGAAACTTGAACCATGGAAAGATACACAATCGAGCAACGCGTTAAAGTTATTCAGGCTTATTATGAAAATGGGCGTTCAAATCAAAATGCATATCGTTCAATAAAATCGTCCAAATGTGCGTGCAATCGGAAAAATCGTGCAAAAAATTTAGCAAACCTGGTCTGTAGGAGATGTGAAAACACCAGTGCATGCTCGTACAGCTCGTATTGGAGAAAATATAGCTGCTGTTCGCGATAGTATGGCTGGAGAGCCGTCCACCTCAACTCGTCGTCGTGCCCAACAATGGCACCTCTCACGCTCGTCGTTGATGAACTTAATGCATAAAGACTTGGGTTTACACGCTTACAAGGTGCAATTGACTCAAGAACTAAAGCCTCTTGACAATTTCAAGCGTCGTCAATGGTCAGAATGGTGGCAAGAAATGGCAACAGTGGATGATCAATTTTCGAAGGAAAATCATCTTCAGTGATGAGGCACATTTTCACCTCAGTGGATGCGTCAATAAGCAGAATAGCAGCATTTGGGCGAATGATAATCCAAGAGTGATTGTCGAAAAACCAATGCCCCGACAGAGAGTGACTGTTTGGTGTGGTTTATGGGCTGGCGGAATCAAGGGCCGTATTTTTTCCAAAATGAGGCCGGTCAGGCATCTACTGTGAATGGTGTTCGCTATCGTGAAATGATAACGAACTTTTTATGGACCGAATTGGAAGATATGGATGTGGACGATATGTGGTTTCAAGAGGACGGTGCCACTTGCCACACAGCTAACGAAACAATGGCTCTTTTGCGCAACAAATTCAATGGCCGTGTTATCTCACGTGGTGGTGATGTCAGTTGGCCGCCAAGACCATGTGATTTGACACCGTTGGAGTTTTTTTGTGTACGTCGATAAGCCAGCAACAATTTCAGAACTAAGGGATGAGATAATTCGACACATTACCGGCATAGAACATCAATTATGCTTCTGCGTCATCGAACATTTTGACCCACGGATGGAGGTGTACCACCAAGGTCGCGGTGGCCATTCGGCCGATAATTTGTTCCATACATAATTGAACCATACCAATATTATCTTAATAAAAAGAAATGACAACAATTCAAAATAAACATCGGCGCTTAAATCGAGTTTAACCAGTCATTCAGCCGTCGAAGCTATTTTCTCCTTTTCTTCCCAACTCCTATTCGAAACTAGTACTGGCCCACCGAGGTGAGCTAGAGGCTTAAGAAGGTCAGCTCAAAATGTTCTTCATCCGATCAGAATAACGTCCGAAGAAAAGGAGATAGCTGAGCTGGCAAGGAACTAGGCAGGGATCTGTCCTTCGGTGTTTGCTTCGAGAGGAGCCAGCCACTCTCAGCAGTCAAGTCGAATACCCGGAAATATCAACCCTGAATTGGATAAACAGACAAGCAACATCAATTGAAATATGAACTGGCATCAGGACACTGATCGATAGGAGATCATTCAAAGAAACTAGGTATCTTCCATAATTGACATTGTCACATTCCTTCACGCCTGCCGTTCTCTTGCTTGAGCGACACACTTAGCGCTTGGTTGATCATTCTTTAATTCGTGATTAGATCTCTGCGAAGGATATTAAGGAACCAATGTCCTTCTTAAACACCTTCGCTTGGACTTTTCGAAATACTCCTTAAAAATGTGAGTGATACAGAACTTCGCCATTAAAGCTGCGGAAAACCACATCAACTTCTGAAGAAAGGAAGACCGAGATCACCACCTATTCGTCGATGTCAGCGAGTGTAGCATTGATTTTTATGCGAAACTCACCAGGATAAGCATGGACCAAATGTCAGAGATCTAAAAACAGCAAGACGACAAGCTAACAAGTGATCTTGTCACGATCTTGTCACGACCACTCACAAGAAGCACACTCATCAACACAGATGGGACAATCTTCCGCACTCGGATGTATGAGGGGATGGCATTGTTGAAGAATTGCTTAGTCTGTTTGAAGACGATCTTTGGTCTGGTCTCTCTGCACTGTGATAATAGTCTGGCCAGGTTTCTAGCTATTCAGTGCCCAAGGTAGTTGGACGATGCAGGGCTCATACACACCACGAACCGTTATCGACTTCGAAGTACTGAGACATGTAGACATGTGTAATATAGGATGTCCAGGTGGTCAAGCTGTCGCAATCAAGATAAACTAATTAATCACGAAGGCTTCTGGTTAAAAATCAGCTCATAGCTATACAGTCTCTGGCCCGGCGGAGCTAGGCGCCGATTCTGGAGAGCTGGGCATTGGCAAAGCAGATGTTGGATCGTCTCCGAAGGTCTGAACGGAGATCGGTAGATTTCTGGTTTCATTTGCCGAGCCTTTGTTCTGATCAGACAGTGTTTTGTGATCGCCCCGACGAGGATAGGTTTCGATTTCACTTCAAGCCCAGAAAAGAGCAACTTCAATTCACAGCCTCTCTTCTTTCGAGTCACTACCAGAAAGTAAAATTGCCTACAAAGAGTTCCTCAAACTTCGCCGTTCCGTAGCGTCCACAACACGAATGGAAGACAGTCCCAGGACCAGTATCGACTACAGAGTCACTGAAATTGCTACCCCAGCATAAAAATGTCTCATTCAACGGTGCATACATCCAGTGCTCTCTCGGAAAGAAAATCGCGAAAGCTCAACATTTGAACAACCGCACGACGCAACGTCTAAATTCAAAAGGTGACATACGCGATTTCCGAGAGCCGGTGAGAGAACACGAAACACTTATTCTTAGGCGTTCTCCTTTCTTTAACGATGATCACGAAATGCGAACACACTGTTGACGTTCGGTCATTTTCTTTTATTAATTTCAAATCAGCGGCAATGCCCACGGGACAATGTCAGCCATAGTTCTGCTTAAAATGTTTACGATTGCGGGCAAACCGAAAACAGTCGCATAAAATCACACATCCGACATTTATGTCATAATGCACGCTACCTGACAGCAGTGCTGACAATCGAACGACACCGTGCAGCAGTACCGAATATGACGGCGATCTCAAAAATGTGCGCTTCTCGCGGTTTCAGACGATATTTGGCCCACTTTCAAATATTCGGGCACGATTCCACTTTCGGTTGACAATGACAGTGAAACTGTGTTCGGTGCGAATAAACTGTTGCTGCGGCTTGTTCGGCATGTGTGCCCACATCCTGCTGTCAGGTGCGATGTTTGCTTTGCCGATCCCACCGGCCGAATTGGAAGTTATTTTTAAAGATTGGCTCAGCAGAGAGACCTGCGTACTTTTGATTGCTTGACTGACGAGTTAACGTTGCGGCAACGCGAACGCAGTGGAAATGAGGTGCGCTGAGAAAAATGATCAGTTCTTGCATTTCTAGACGACGAGCTGAGGTATGCGCTTGACGCTTTCACTTTCTGAAGCATGTTACGGATATTTTTAGCAGAGAATGCTAAATATTCAACCTTAGAATTGCAAGCAAAAAAAAAACAAACTAGAGGCACGAGAATTGGGGGTGCGTTTGGATTCAAAAAAGAATATTCATATTTAATCGTCTCGCGTGTGGGTGCATGTGTTTGGTTCATTTGGGATTTAATACGAGCCGTGAGGGAAACCGGCTCTAGTTTTGTGGTGGATGAACCTTGTTGCACCAAATTTGAACGAGGGCGATGATGAATTCCGTGCCCCCGACTTGGACGAGGTCAAGATAGCAATTTCGAGACTGACGTCAAACAAGGGACTGGAGCGGAGTGATAATGTGTCGGATATGTGCTCCCGTCTGCGAGGACTGTGAAAGGAGGAGATGACCATCGCCAATTGTTGTACACATGTACACACACACACAGTCCGCTGTACTGCTGGGGTAAATCTGTTTGGGCGTACGCACCATATCGTTTAGAAGATCCGTTGAGGAAAGCATCCCCAACGGGTGGAACCTCAACATCGTTTGCCGATCTACAAGAAACGAGATCCCTTGATCGCGCCAACTAAATGCGATAAGATCGCGTATACGATGGTCTCTACCGTCTTGTGTACCCGCATGAAGCCGTGCATTGACAATCTGAGAGGTTCATATCAGTGTTGCTTAAGTCCACACCAGACTTCACAAAACGACAGATTCTAGAAAACCACCATCTGTTACCTGATTTCAAGGACGAGTGTGCATAGAGACGAGCTATACAACGCCATGTCTAGGTTTGAAATTCCTGTCAAAATCGTCAGCTTGACCAGGATGACAATGGAGAACACTTGCTGGTCCATTAAGGTCGGTAATGAACTTACCGAGATCTTCAATGTCAAGAAAGGTTTTAGACCAACCACACACTGTCATGTGACGTTTCCAACACCATACTTGAGAGGAACGTGTGAAGCTCAAACGTCAACACCAGGGGCTTCCCAAAATACGCCCAAATAGTTGCTACGCGAACGATAATGACGAGACTGGACGAACATAGCAAGCCGTGTGCTCGCTTGGAAGCGGAAACTGCCAAAATGGGTCTTGCTGTAAATGAGGGCAAAACTAAGTACATGCTGTCATCGAGAAAGGACGCGCAACATCGACGTCTCGGGGAGTGCGTCACAATGGGCAGCAAAAGCTTCAAGGTAGTCAAGGACTCCTCAGTGAATAGGGACAACACAATCAGTACCAGAATCACTCTTGTCATTCGCTGTTTCTTTGTGCTCAAGAAGCAACTGAGTAATAAAGCTCTCTCAAAGAGCCTTGTACAACACTCTTATCATCCCAGCCCGGCTCTACGCCGCAGGGTCATAATAATAATAATATGGGTGGCGCTACAGCCCGTAAGGGGCCAGGGCCTAGCTTCTCAGCAACCACTCGTGTTGTGCGTGCTATTGTTATTGTTCTCTCACGAGTGCCGCAGGGTCATGGACGCTATTAAAAGTAAATGAGGAAGCTCTGTTTGCGTTGACGGCGTCTGGAGGAGAAGGTTTAACAGAGAACTCTATAGGCTAGACGAAGGCGTGCACCTAAACAAGTGTCCACAGATACAAGGCTAAAGACGGTTAGACCATGTAGACCGTATGGACATCACAGGTCCGCCCCCAAAAAATCATCGAATCGGCCATTGGGACAACGCAACAGAGGGAGCCCACGAAGGAGAAGGACTTGAACCTACTAGGCGTGCGAAAATGAAGGCAGTTGTCAAAAGGCTCTGTCGGCTTGCAAGAGGCAGCCAGCTGTCCAGTCCGGACGGTAACGCCACTCCAATTATAAGACTGAACCCTTGAAAAGGATTAGTGAGCTGGGACACGAAGACTTTCTTATCTGAAGATTTAGTAACCATGCGCTCGTGGGCACATCAAGCTTGTGCAATCGACTGATATTTGCCCTAACGGACTACATTCACTTCTGGGTACAGCAGTTGGCGATAGTTTTCTCCTCCTTTCATAGTCCTTGCAGACGGGACCTCAATCAGCTTTCGGCTCCTTATGGCAGGATTTTGGGGAACACTTCCTCAAAACTAAGAAATGTTGATGTTAATCGTGATGTTTTTGTGACGGAATGTGGTCCACAGCATGGTGGTCTGTTTCGTTAGCGTGCTTACAGCAACCCGTCCGCCTTGTTGATTCTCATCCTTTTAAAGCCTCTGTGTACTTCCTCAATGATGTGCTGCTAAGGACTAGTTTCTCGTTTTTGTATGTTCCTGTTCGTAATCTCTGTTGGCAAAACGTGTTACGCTGCTAATCAATTCGATTTACTGACATTCTCTGCGTGTCGATAACAAGATCGCGATCACTTTTTGGACTAGTTTTCTTGCCATCCATTTAACCCACTATCCGAGGTTTTATTTCCGTGCATTTCGTCCGGTCCGCGTCCTCAGACGACATGATATCCTTGTGCCATATATTTATTTTCTTTTCCCAAGCCATTCAATTAAGATCGCAGTTCACTTGGCATCAATTATTTATCAAGCTAAACAATATCGTAAATCATCCGAGTTGACGTCTACCTCCGAACACGCTCAACACTTCTTCAAGGAAACAATTCCAACGATGCAAGGCAATTAATCTTCGCGTCTCCTAATCGACACCCGGCCACTAGATGTGTCGCTAAATTTACAAAGTAAATATCGCCCATCATCCGCATTGACTCCAATGCGAACGGGAATTCGAGTTGAGTTTCGTCACAAGATAAAGCGACCGTCTATCTAATGTGATTGCACTCATTTGAGAGGCATTTAAGATGATTGCAATGCAGACTCAATTCGATTGTAGTGTACAAATATTTTCCCCTCGCTAATAATAGACTTTTTTGTGCCGTCATTGTGGCCCCACACACACACACCAGCCGACTCGTGTTGATTCTCGAGTTGTTAAAAACGCACTTAATTGCCGGGCTGTATCTGTTTTTTCTCGATTAATTTATGCTTGCCCTGGGCACACATTGACACAATTCAGGCGCGATTATTTTTAATAGATTTATGCAGTGGCCACAGAAGTCTCAGGCTCGGACCTGATGTGTTCTCTTTATTGACCATTTCATTATAAATAAATTATTGTTTCTCAAATCGTGCTGCTTGGTGCTGCCAGTGATGGGAGGGGAAACATAATTAGTACGGGTACTTGAGAAGCTGTTCTGGATTGGCAGAAATGGAGTGCAGGAGATTTAAATACTTGAAGAGTCGAGGTGGTAAATCACAAGAAATGTCAGTTTATACGAATTTCAGGTCAGTTTTTGGAGAGCGCTAGAAATAGGTCTAGTTTCATATTCTCATCAGGTTCATTCGATTTTCTGAGCGAGAAGTATCTGCGTATGCTATCTAAGTCGTTTTGCAGCACGGACTGGGTGGGAAAGATCCAATCAGTCGAACTATCAAAAAACAATCTATTCCGTTTGCCTTCCTCAACGTTCGCTTTCGCAACGTCTTTCTTCCTAGGTTAGACTTGGTTAGTTAGTTACCGTCGAAATTGATGTCACACATGGGCCATTATTCCTCCATTGTGATACACATAAGTCAGACTACAACCGCTGATCGTCTACTCCAGTGATAGTGCTGCTAATTTGATCCCAGTGGCAACTTTTGACTGGACGAAATTTGAAAAAAATTGAAAACTTTATAATGGCGTACTAACTCTACATACACTGGGCCTCGAGCCGGGAATCGCTATAACCATGGGCACACACCCAATCAACTGCGCCATCTAGCCTCGAAAGGAGAACCTTAAGAACTTCCTCTTGGCAGCTTGATGCCAAAAATCAGGTGCTTGAGAGTTGACCGAATTCACAGCCTTGTCTATCGACGTAATTGAGAGATTTCTGGTCGATGCCATCAGCAAACCGCGTTAAAAAAAATTAACATTCAAACCTAGTTTTGAGCCAGATTTTGTCTGACTCGCTACCGACAGAGCCATGAAGAGTCTGATCCTGAGCTAAAACTGCTTTCCATTGCGACTCGTTTTCTTACGTCAGCTTGACTTGACGCAATAACTTGATCTCTAGATCGACGGAGGTCATCTTCTCGGAATAGACGCTCAAATTCGTCGACTCCCTTAGCGGGAACACTCATGCGCTCCATGCTCCATGCCTCCGGGATCGTGTTTTCGACGGAATTGAGAAAATTCGAAGATATCTCTTCTACTCGTCTTTGTCATGCCTGAAGTAAGGACTAAATACCGAGTGTGTAATTGTTCTTCCGAAGGCACAAAAAGTGAGACCTGTGATTCTGCGGTTCATCCATATTTGTAGAATATTTTGTAGAACACTCCAGTGATAGTGCTCCCAACGGCAAATGGACACTGGAGCAGGTTCGAAAACTGGATGCAGGCGTTAGGTTAGGTTGGGTTGTAGTGGCTGACTGGTAAGGGCAGTCACACTAAGGCCAGAGTAGGCCCATTGTGATACCACTTCTCCTAACACTGGAACCAGTTGGTGCTGCTAATGAAGCGATTAAGCTGGCCTACGCTGGCGCTGTTTATCTCAATGAGGCCGCGGAAATAAATAGTAGGCCCCTAGGTGTAGTAACCTACGACTAGTGGGAGCACTGCAAGTCTTTTCTTCCTTCTCTTCATCTATGCGGCTTCTGCAGAAATCATTATATGGGGCACTCATCCTGCGAGCATGAGTATGAGAGACCTTAATGAGTGCTTGCTGAGTCTGAGTGGACTGAGTGACCGTTTTAGGTTAAATGAAGGCCAGATTTCTTTTGTTTTAAGGCAGTTGGTGTTTTCTAGCTTTTTTGTGTGAATCTTAAAAAAGGTGGTAGGCGATCGGCACGGAAGGTGGTACCCCTGCTATTGACAGAGATGCGGTTGTACAACACCTTGCGAGTGCATCGGGTTTGCAGTTTCCCGGTATGTTACAGTGTCCCGGCACCCACATGAGATGAATGTTAAAATGCTCAACCATCTCGTTAAGAGACAGCCTGCAATTAAGTTAGAGTTGCGATTTAAAAGCTGCCTGACTGTCCGAACAGGTTGTGATATCCCTTTTTTGGCATCACGTTGTTTAATTGTTATGGTTTCTGCCTGAAAAACGCTACAGTGATGAGGGAGCTTCAAAGACATAGCAATGTTGAGATCTTGGGAACTTGGGACACCCACACCCACCCCTTCGTCAGTCTTCGATCCGCAGAGGATCATCCAACGTCTGCCTTTCAGACATCCAGTCTGGAGGGAATGTTGATGGCGAACTTCTTCTCTAAGATAGCCTGACCCTATTAGGCGGTCAGTGTCGCTGGAGAGGAAGTTGAATTCCTCGAGAATAGTTGAGGGGCCGATGTTGAGTTCGGATCAGTCGGGGTGTTTTGAGTCTCGAGGATCAAAGCGTTGCTTTCACTGAGATTCGAACCAAGGACCCCTCTAACCAAGAGCAGGCACTTGGGTACTAACATGGCAGTACTTCGTTCTAAGGCTGTTGTCTGTGCGACAAAAATAATTTTCACGGGCCCACGTCGTTCGAGTGGCTGACAATACTCAAGGAGTTGAGTGAATTTGAATTTTTAACAGATCTTGGTCTGGAGTCGCTTGAAAAAATTGAAAATTTGACATTGGTTAGTAAGGCTTTTTTGATGAATTTCACAGTTGATCTTCCAACCGACACAGCGGCCTAACTAGGCATACCAATGACCCATGTGCACTCTTTTAAATGTTTTCGAATATGAATTAAGTAATTTTGAAAGTTTGGAGTGAATTGGCCGACATCGAATTTTTTACCGAACAAATTGACAGTGGTTATTAAGGCTTTTTTGATAGATTTCATTGCTGTTCGTAGGTCGTCGTAGGTTCCTGTTCCTAGGGGCCTACTACTTCAGCGTCTGTAACGAGCTAAAAAGAGCCAGCATTGGCCAACTAAATCGTTTCATTAGCAGCACCAACTAGTTCCAGTGTTAGGAGAAGTCAATCTGCGTGGTACGTCGTCGGGCCTAAGTGTGACTGCCCTTAGCAGTCAGCCACTTCAACCTAACCCAACCTATTGCTGTTCCAACTGATACGGCGGCCCTACGTGGTCATGTATTAATCGATTTTGCCACTCTGTTGTGGATTTGTCATCGACATCGAAATTTCTACTTGAAGAAATTGAAATCACAAATTGCACAATGTCCTAGACGGTGCTGGAGGCTTGTGTTAAATGAAATAAAGCATGTGATGTTTTTCGAATTGAAGCCAAAATGCACACCTTGAGGGAATATACGTATCACCCTAAAAAGTAACACAAAACGTAAGGAACCTATCCACAAAGTTGCGATCAAACTTGAACAGACTTCTGGAGGTCTAGCCACAAGCAACCAAATTTCAGCCGAGGCTACCCTACGCAGCACATATTATCCACGGCTAATCAGGCGCATATATGTCTGTACGCGGAGAAGGACGCCAATCAAGTGTGCTCGTTTGAAGGCAGCTAGCCGGAGATGAACTTGAGAGGATTGCTGGCTGACGATCACGCCTAGGTCAACCCACCATCTTTAAGTCTGAAAGGCAGATTCATTACTACTGACGCCGACGGCATCAACTTCATGAAACGAGCTACTTGCGTAGACGACGTCTTCACCACACTTGAGGCACTGGCAATGCTAACAGAGTCTGCAAACAAAGTCTGCTTGTCCAACTTCACCGGTCGGGGTCAGCCTGAAACTACACGACCTCCCAATCGCGAGAGAATAGCACGCAAAACAGGAGTGACTGTTGAAGAAACAGGACACGAGCCACATCCAACTGCAGCTTATTTACTCCAACCCCCTTAACTCACCCTGCATGGCGCTCGCACATCCAGTCTGATATGCTCTGCTAGCCCCAATTCCTCTTTCATTTCAATGTACACCGTTACGTCATAGCGCTGAGTACATTTTCTCGCAACCCCCTTCGATCAAGGTTACCGGTCGCCGACTCTTCAGATCCCCCAGACAGTCCGCCACTCAAAGTCAGAACCTGATTTGATCTTATTCCCCTCCAAACAGTCCGTGAAACTAGTACGTGTGTGACGTTAGAGAACTGTGTCAAGTTCGCCAGTCAAGCCAGCCACTATCAAGTGCGTAGGTGAAATCATTCCGCAGCAGCAAATTTCCTTACACCGTCAGACGCCGAGAGACAGCGCTTCATAAATTATTCCCGTGTAATTACTCATAAAGAGATGTGTCAGGCTCACTTAAGCCGATGCAGTGTGCCCAAGACATTGTTCTCGTACACCTCTGCTCGGGTCCGCTCTTATCTGTCAGTTCGCTCGGATGGGTCTAAATGAGATTCTTAAAATAGTCTCTGTGATGTCCGGATGGCTTTTATCTAAATGAACGTTTTCCTCTCAATCCCGCTGGCACTTGGACATCGAAGAATGCCCGGCAACTCAGCTCAACAGCCATCGATTTTGACGTGATTTATGAGAGGAGAAACACGAATATCTGTCTCTAGGCACACTGGCTGCGTGCAACGGCCACGCGGAAGATCGTGCACAAGAACCGTGCTCTCAATTACCCCACTTTTTCCGCAGCAGATAAGGACGTTATCATGATACCTGTTCCCTTTTGGCTATTCTTTCTTCTCGTTTTTTTCGGTGGCGCATGGATGCTGTACAGATGTGCGATGCTGCAGATGCATGCATTAGATACCGACTCGGCGCAGTGCATCTAATGCCGGAGAAACGTGATTCCGATGGATGTGCGAACGCCCACTTACGACAGGCGACTACTTTCGCAAGAGAGAGAGAGAGGAGACGAAATGGCGAACAAAAAAATTATCATGCGATTTGTAACGAGAAAGTTTTGCAGGTCCACGATCTGAACGCTGATTGCCATCGATCTGGCTAAACTGTGTTCCAGTCCTCCGTCTGCGTCTGTTGTTGTTGCGCTCGAATACAATTGCCGATAGACGGCGGAAAGATTGAAGACCACCCATCGGTTGGGGGGCTCAGCGAGAAATAAAAATCACATCGTAAACATGTCAAAGGGAAACGGCGACTCTTTCGTGCTTTGTTTTCGGTCCCCCAAGGCCCCAGCGGTGAAGACAGATGCTGACTTTAACAGAGAGCCAGCGAGGAAGCGGCCGATCCTCTGCTGGACCTAGGGCTTGTGTATATTTTTTGTTTATGTTCCCAAGTTGAATCTGGGATTATGTCGTTGAACTTGATCCAAGCATATCGAACCCTCTTCAAAAGTGTGTGCGTTGGTGTGTGCTCTCTTTTGTGCGGTCGCGCTGCTAACAAGCATCGCAATCTCAAGTCTTCATCAATGCGAGCATCATTAAATTGCTGGTATTTATTTTCGCGTCCGGATTAATTGGGTTATAAAGAAACGCAGAGAAGTGCTAATGGGTCACGTCATTGAAATATTGGCGTTGAAGCGCTCTTAAGACGATAATGATTGTTATGACGTTTGAATGGGCCCTTACCCCTCTCTGGACAACAAGGGGCGAGTGAGATCTGTACAGATTATGAATGGCAAACAACGAATGATTTGACAGCCTCCAGAATCTGTTAATCAAAGCTGTTCAATTGGCACTACAGTGTTAACAGGAGGGGATGACGTCTGTTCAACTTCGCTCTTTGCGTCTCAATATTTTCAGATTAATTCTAAGAAACTCCGACTTAAGGAACTAAGCGGAGAAAGGTTATTTCAAACTAAACATATGTCCGTGTGTCGGATGTATATTCATGTCTCTAGTCGTAGCAACCGTCGTAACACATCGGATTTAAATGTAGCGTACGGGTGGCGCTACCATCCGATGATCAATTCCCAAACTTAGCACTTTTGCACTACTTGTGCGATTTATTTCGCGCGCCTTACCTGCTTTATTCCGCCCGAGGCGATCTTATATCTCAACACAAAAATCGGAATAGTTTTTGACGTTTGAAGATGAACACTGAGCACATCAAGTGACACCATTTTTGGTTGAAATTTTATCTGGACACCCGATGCACATACCCACTCCGATCCTACATGACATTAGGCTTGCCGCCCCTAAGACGACTACAATTTCGTGTCTAAAGTGCTTCGACTAGGGACTACCAATAATAAAAAGTAACAAGTTTCCCTCGGAGAAAAAGAGAAGGCAAAAGTTACGCATTTATTTTTCGAAAAACATCTCTTAAAAAAGGCTAATTAAAATATCCTAGTTAACAATTTCACGATTCAATCAGTTCCTTGACGCCTTGGCATATAATGAAAACGACATCTTTAAAGTACTGAACGCAGTCAACAAATACACCGATCAGCGAAAAAATTAAGTGTGAATGGATAAATTGGTACCTGTCCTTGGTTATTTCTCTCGACTACCTGATGATTGTTTAAATTCGTTCTATTTACTGGATACCTAGTAACTTTGAGTCTCTAATTTTGGGCTATCATTGGACCGAGTGATGTGAGCCATTGGCGCCTTGAAGAAAACACATCGAATTGCATGCAAAGAAAGTTCCTTGCAGCAACAGGCTATGTCTCATTTTAGTAAGTAACGTGATATTATTTCGAGCTCCAGCAGTTCCACTGAAATCGATCCTTAAAACACATTTCTAGCTGCTGCCGATGGCAACATTGAACTCACTTTGGACAGAGTCCAATCAAAGTCTTGAAATTGTAGAACAATGCAACTTCTCTTTGCATTCACAGATCTCCCAACGGCCAAATTGTCATGGTTTCGAAGCATGAACCCCTCAAGAGCGGACACCCTGTATACCGAACACGGGCATGAATTTCAACTTGTTGTGAGCTGTGATACTCCAAACAATTGTTTTTACATATGAATCCCCTTGTTGGTCATGTACATTAACCTTTACAAATATGCCCAGCCACCTAGCGCACTGAACTGCGGATCTTGTGATTCCTCGGGTGTTGTCTTAATGAGGTGAATACATATTCGTCAACATTTTGGTGAGAGCACAAGTTGTCCTAATGACGGGATGTGCGCAACGCGGTTGGATTAGCATTGTGTTTTGTTAGTTTTGTGGACTCGTATCGTGTGCAAAAAATAAGACTTGTGTGTCTTAGAACTGAACTAGCACTTTGAGCGTCTCACTGTTCAGCTTTTTCAAGACATTCCAAGTGTAGTCAATAGCTTTTAAGAAAAGGTAGGCCCTTTGAGTAAACTTAAAAGAAAATAATGGGAGTGGTTTATATTTGTCAATTCGTCATTTGCCCTGAAGAACGCTCTACTCTGTCGGACGATCATGATGATGTCCGCTTAAGAGAGGTTTCACTGCAAAGTACATTTAATAAGAAAAATGAGAAAACTATCCAACGCAATAATAATCGCGCTCTTGACCATTTCCGATAGGACTGGTTAAAATCAACAGCCAATTCCAACGCCTTCTCCGATTCATCTATTGATCCTTTTATCATAATTGCCTATCTGTCCTCAAACCGTAGCGATCGCATTGTTTTGGTAAAATTAATGATGAACCTATTACAGGAATAAACCTGAGGCTCTATGACCTTCCGGTTCAAATCTAAGGAAAGACTGAATGAAGACTAAATGGACCATGGATAGACTGGACATGACTCCGAATCCAGGCAAAACCAACAAAATTGGTAAGACTGATTTTGTTTTTTTAGGCAACGCTCTATTGAACTCCCGTGTGTGTACGAAGATGTATTGTTTGATATTATATATTATACGTTTGAATTCCCTTAAAATCTGTAGCTAACCGATCAGGGAAAGACATAAGACGTACGTCGCTTACATGTTTGATACTCAACGCTTGGATGATTGATTTTCACATGATATTCATTTCAGCGGCGAGGCTCATTTTTCATTCGGCGGGCACGAAACAAAGTTGTCACACATGGTGAAGTGAAACTCGACAACTTCACAACTCCACTTGCGTGTAGCTTGGTCTGGCAATGGCTTTGGTTTACCCTTCGAAAATTAAGATGTCACTGTCAATTTCTATCGCTGTAGCCAGAAATTCTTGGTTGCAGATCCAAAATGTGGGTGTGGAGGACATGTGGTGAAAACCAGACCATGTTCAGTCTCAGACTACACGATCCATTCATTACGCGAAATAAAGGATGTCCTGGACGATGTGACTTGGTAGTGTGATGATGATTTATCGGTGGTGTCACGAGAAATGAGAAATCATGTTTTTTTTGCTCAGATCATGGACTGTATACGAGTTGGGGCTCTAAAAACACTAAACAGACCGAAGAGGATGCCACCATGTTAACCTGCAAAGTTATAAAACTGCAGTAGGAAATACACAATGTAGGAAGTGCTCTGAGCAACTTGTCGGGGGCATGCTTATTTCATGCGGATGTCAAAGCTTTTCAAATCGACAGTGATTCATCCCATGACTGAATGCACATTTTAGACAACATAGGGACTAAACTTTATGGAGCCGACATTAAGTAAGACTGCAGAGCTGATTTTTGGTGCCTTCGAAAGAAAAATTCTACGTCGGATATATGGTCCGGTCTGCGAGGAAGGCGAATGGAGGAGAAGACACAACCGCGAACTCTACAAGCTGTGTACGTAGTCCGGAAGGCAAAAATCCGTCGACTACACTGGCTCGGCCACATCGAGCGCATGGACAACAACGCTCCAGCAAAGTGAGTGTTCGAATCCGAGCCTCCTGGTTCGAGAAGAAGAGGAAGACCGAACCTCCGGTTTAGAGACCAAGTCATTGCGGATGTAAGACAGCTTGGCCTTGATGACTGGAAGCAGCGTGCCCATTACCGTCAACGATGGAAGGCAGCAATTGCTCAGGCTTAGACCCTTCATGGTTCGTCTGCCTGATAAGTAAGAAAGTAAGGACTTAAGAGACAAACATCCAAAATCTGGTGATACTCCAAGTAACGACATTTTCAGGCGAACCACAAACCTCTGAGATTATGTCAATTCCGATTTAAGACGGGTGTGATCACAGATCGTTCAAAAAATGCAACAGGGCAATGAGACTGTATTTGATTGGTCGCAATGCGGACTGTTTTGAAGAAAGCTTCCTGTGAATTTGTCCAGAAATGTGTTGCTTGGCCTTGTGTGCAGCGCGACAAGCCTTAAAAGGTCTGGGTCTAGCTTCTCAGCAACCACTCGCTATTGTGCTAATATTCTAGCACGAATGGAAGGGACCCACACTTGTATGCCGATTCCGAACGGCCAAGTTTGACAAGCTATTTTGTGTGGACTGGAAATACTATTTTGCAACAAGTTAGCCATCTGGTGCTATATAATACATAACAATATGGGTGACGCCGTAGCCTGTAGAGGGCCAGGGCCTAGCTTCTTAGCAACCACTCGTATTGGGCGTGCTATTGTTCTCTCACGAGTGGAAGGGGCCTACAGTTTTATGCCGAACGGCCAAGTTTGAAAAGCTGTTTTGTCTGAAAGGAGGTGGAGCCGTGAAAATTTGTCGTGCACACGAAGGATCAAACCTACGCCGCCGAAGTTCAGGTATGTTGGAGGCTGCTCAAATTTAATAAAATGCTCCTTACCCGAAGCGAAGGCTAAATAATAAAGAAATCAAATAATGTCAGAAATGCAACTTAACTAGACAGACCCGCCTGGGGTAAAAAATGCCAACTCTGAAAATTGCTTCACAGAAAACTCTAAGACAACTTTGAGCGCTCTATCGAGTCCAAACGACAACGGGTACTTAATGAAATCCCTGAAAATGGAGGAAATCTTCGCCATAAATGTGTTTTATTGCAATTTACCTTGGCCACAAAGTGTAGGAGTAAAGCTCTAGCAGATTGAGGCAGAGCTTGATGGCAGCAATGAAGTTGTTGCAAATCTAAGGCATTGGAGCATGACCTCAAATTCGTCCAGTCTGCCAGAAATACGGTCGAATCACGAGACACTTAGCTCGTACACTCAAATATTCACACGAGACACTAGCCCTGGTCCCAGTCAGCAATCCCATTTATTCGATCAAACGATTGACAATAAATATGTAAAATTCGATTAAGATTCGACTGCTGCGAGGGAGAGCCGAATGCCATTCTGGAGGTTCACCATTAGACGAGTGTGTGCATCAGGAAGTCAACTCTCAAACTGACTGTGTATCACACGACTTAGACCCTTGCTCGACGTCTCGTAATCGATTACAAAATACGAGTAACAGAAAACAATTTCCAGTTACAATCGCCGTTCATAACTAGCACCACCTTTGTTCGTATCTTATCTTACTCAGATAACACTTGTGGCAATCCAATGAATTCATCAAAAATTCTATCTCTCACTCACGTCATTTCGACGGCATGTGGGTACGCGTTGTAACAAACGCGATACAAATTGTGGTCGTTACAAGATTCCATAAATATATGCAAATTAACAAGCAGATACTAAACAAATCAGTCACAGTTGTCTCGGGCATTAAATAATGCGACCGTTACACACCGATCAACGAAATTCAATCCATTAAACATTCGAACACACTGAGAAAGAATAGAATGAAAAATGCAAAAAAAAACAACAGAACTCATGTTTTAACCACAAAATAACTTCCCCCCGTATTCCATTACAGATCGAACGCACACGACTGCCTCTGTGTGCCTTCGCATCGCACACAAATCTGTTTCAGTATGGCACTCAATAGGAGTGTCTCTCGGCTGTCCTATTAACACATTACCGTGTCAAGGGATGCGGAAAATCGAAGGAAAAACCGGAAGAATGCTCACCTGAATAGTGTTTCTTTTTGTCTAGCGTTTCGTTGATAATCGCGAGCACCAGATGGAAATCGCAGAAAAAAAAAGAACTAATGTATATGAGACTAAGCTTGTGCAGTGAGCAGCTGAGGGCACTCGAGAACTCTGAATTCACACAAGAACACGCGTCGGTCGTACAGCACATGCGGTATAACACTGAAACAAGGACTCAATTCTGAAAAGCTACCACATCGATTCAAGCCGCACAACAAACTGATCGCATTGATTATCGCTGAGGCACCAAACGTCAGTTGCTAGATCGCAAAATAAGAAAAAAAACCAACACACAACATCACAGCAACAGCAGCCGCAGCAGTAACATCAGCAGAAAATGCAAAAAAAAAGATAGAGAGTGGAAGAGAAAGAAGAACGTAAGCGTAACATCGTTGCATATACGTCCCGTCTACGGTCACAATGCCACCAACAATCGTTTCAGACGTCGTCGTCGTCGCAGTCGTTGGGCTGTCCACGTTACCCCCACAAGCTGACATGCCTACAGCTACAGATACGCTACGGTTTCCCAGATCGCACTGGGCCCATGCATGCAGTCGTATAGGTAGCCAACACACTGGGCCTGAAACTGATGCGCGGTAGCTGCGTTAAGGAAAAATAAATGTGATTTGTGTGTGCTTTCGGAGGTTCAGTGCTTCCCCAAGCGGGGGCGTCCGATGACAACATCTACAGAACGCGCCGCCACTGAAATGCTGAAACACAGAAATAATGAAATACAGAAACGCAGAAATTGAAACAAAAACATCGCCGATGCAGCGGCGACACACACTGCTTGTGGTTGGCTTGCTTTTGACATTGGAGGCTCGTTAGGTGGCGGTGGCGATACTGGGCTGACCCTTGGCCAATCAAGCGTTGCATCCCGGTGCTCGCTGACACAAACGTAATGGTCTAAATTTAAAGGATGATGTCAGCCTCCGCACAAGCTGTGGGATCCTTTTGTTTTTGCCACAATGTGTCAAGGGCGTAAATATATGCGCGCGGATGTCTCGTTAACTCGAACGTCAGTGGAAGCGATGCCTGTGGGTGACCAAAATCATCATGCGGCGACTGTTAATTGTTGCGATAAACATTTAAGCTGAATAATAATTTTTTTTTTTTGCGAATTGCACATGGGGTTAAAATTCAACTGTATCCAATCGGTTAAGAATGCCGAATTTGAGAGTGTGGGTTTTTGTTTTTCTCCTTCTTTTTAATTGAAAGCGTTGGTCATTGGATGCGACCGAGAAAGGACACGAGCATATGTTGAAGAAGAAGAAGAAAACGATAAGCGGATGGTGCTTGTGTGTATCTAAAAACGAGGTTGATCACCCGTTGAGAGTCCAAAATTAATTCGGAACGAAGGCTGAAGGCGTTGGTTCCGACGCTGGACAATAAAAATACATACCATATGTGTAGAATTGGTTCTAATGGACGGGGCAGCAGTGCATGGAAAAAATGATGTTTACTTGGTGAAGAGTTAGTGCAACAAGTTAGCCATCAGGTGCTATATAATACATAACAATATGGGTGACGCTACAGCCCGTAGAAGGCCAGGGCCTAGCTTCTCAGCAGCCACTCGTATTGTGCGTGCTATTGTTCTCTCACGAGTGGAAGGGACCTACAGTTTTATGTCATACCAATATTATCATAATGAAAAGAAATGACTATAATTCCTAAATAAGTTGTGTTTTATTCAAAATCAACGGCCCTTAAAATTGAACCACCCTTTAGTAGCCTCCTAGGTGTAGGAACCTACGTCTAGCAAGGGCGCTGCACATGCAGCTTCTGAAGAAATCATTAACAGGGCACCCATCCTACGAGCTTGAGTGACAATTGCACAGTGCTCGGTTATGACTCCAATGAGGGTCCTTAATGAGTGCTTGCTGAGTCTAAGTAGACTGATTGAACGTTTTAGGTTAAGTGAGGGCCAGATATCTTTTGTTCTAAGGCAGATGGTGTATTCTCTTTCCTATGCAACTATTGCCACAAACTTTCTTGTATAAATTCTCCCACCCGTCTGGCATCTCTTGCGGCACTCAACTCAAAGACGGATATCCCGTACAGACAAAGTCATCACCCTATCAACGAGTGTAATAAATCACTCTGATGAATTTCACCACATGTGGTCTTCAGGTGACTAATCTGACATAAAAAAAACGATTCATTTCCAAACACAATTGAATGGCAACCGAAGCACGTCCTCAAAATGGTTAATTAAGCGGTAACCGAACTTACAGAGCAAAAACCCAAACATAGTCGCCGTCTAAATCGGTCGTCAGTAATCAGTTCATTCACCGTAAACAAAACCTAATGACAATCAATGTCAAACTCACACCTAACAGCCATTGTTTCACTTCGCAAAACCTCAAGCTGATGTGTAAAAGCAGCAACAACGATCATGGCGGCTCCCTGCTTTAGACAAAACAAAGCAGAGAGAAGATGTATTTAGCTTGTCTCGTCGGTAGTAGAGGTGCGGTGGTGAGTTATTTCTCCAATTCACGGTACGAGGGGGTGTCAAAAAGTGGTTTCACGATGTTTAGATATGTTCGATGTTTTTTTTTTTCTTCGCTGGAATACCAGTATCGTGTTAATAAGGTTTTTCTCTGTGAGAGGGTGTCAACAATTTTAAATGTAGGCCTCTATTGTCGACCACCAATTGACTGTTGTCAACAACTTCTATTACCGTCTCCAGTACCAAATTGAAGAAATCGCACGACATCGAGTCTCTTTGCTGAAATCCGGCACAGGTTTCGAACGGTCCAGAGGTTTATGAACCAAGCTGACTGGTGCATCGCGGGTGTGTGGTGCGTGGTGCAGACGGATTAAATAGCCCGCTTCGAATAATTTCTTGCCGATTAGTGGTTGCACCGATCAGTGCGGTGCAAAACGGAAGTTTACAGAGTACGCTTTACAGGAGGTTGCAGGCCACATGAGGTGGAATATCGCTGTTGTTTTTGCAAGGGGTGGAATGGCCTTCATCCTAGTCCTGCTCTATGGCGCAGAGACATGGACGCTATTGAAAGCGGATGAAGAAGCTCTTGTTTGTTTTGAGAGAAAAGTTCTGCGTACGATCTTTGGTCCTGTTTGCGTTGATGGCGTTTGGAGGAGAAGGTTCAACCACGAACTACACGGGCTGTACAGCGGCATGCACCTAGTTAAGCGTCTTCGGATCCAACGCTTAAGATGGCTAGGTCATGTAGAGCGGATGGACACCACAGCTCCGGCCCGAAGAGTCTTCGACACCGAGCCATTGGGACAGCGCAACAGAGGACGTCCTCGCACTAGATGGCGCACACAAGTGGAAAAGGACCTCAACCAACTTGGTGTGCGCAACTGGAGGCAGCTGGCGAAAGATCCGGCTGGCTGGAGAGGCATGTTGGTTGAGGCCCAGGTCCACCCCGGACTGTAGCGCCAATCAAGAAGAAGAAGAAGGGATGGCCTTCTTGATTTGGAGCTGTTATCTCAGTCGTCGGGCATACTTTCGTTTTCCCGATTTCATTAGATGATCTGGTGCATGCTCCCTACGAGAACATGGCCACCAGCCCTGAAGAGCTCGGAAAGTAAGCCATCTGAGCTTGCGACTTTGTTATTCCTCAGCCTTTTAATGGCTGTACCGACTACTTCAAAGCTGGGTGGGAGAACTCATCGACGGGAGTTGGGATTTCCCGAACCCTTATCACTCTCTCCTGGTCAGGTCCTCTAAGCAGCAGCTGGAAATGCTGCTAAAACACATCCACTATTCCTTCTGGGTCCGTAACTAGATCTCCCTCGTAATTCGGAACAGCCTGGGTGCCTTTCCTAAAGCCTGAGGCCGAGCTTTTAGCTTTTTTACAAAGACCCGATCCCGACCCAATAGACAGATGATGATAGGGCTGATGACATCGGAAGTGTCGCGCGGTCCATGCGCGCTGTTGTGGTCGGTAATTAAGGAACAGGCGAAACGAGCTGGTCTTATGGTCAACGAGGACAAGGCACATGGAAACAGGTGTGCGCAAGTCGATGGTAGGCCTACTAGGCACGCTGTGGCAGTACGGGGCAAACGTAAACTCCACAAATATCATCGAAGTGGAGAACCGACGTAGAATCGCCCTTGACAACCGATTCTACTTCAGTTTGTCAAAACTGACATCAAACTGGGCTCTAAACTCATGACTCGAAGAACCAAAATCATGTTCTACAAAACTCTTGTCTTGCCAGTGTTGCTATACGGAGCCGAAACCTGGACGCTAAGCAAGACTGCAGAGCTGATTCTCAGTGCCTTAGAAAGAAAAAATCTACGTCGGTTCCGGCTT
Source organism: Eristalis arbustorum (assembly GCA_916610145.1). NCBI lineage: Eukaryota > Metazoa > Arthropoda > Insecta > Diptera > Syrphidae > Eristalis > Eristalis arbustorum. Next base: position 27,861,220 of record OU744319.1, on the reverse strand, counting down.
TCAGCAGCATGCAAGCGGTGGATAGACCCACAAAATGTTGCATGATCTCAAAGACAGAAGATCATTCTTCTTCGGATCAATGTCCAAGCTCTTCGAGCATTGTTTCATTGAAAACAGCCCTCAATTCGCATCAAAAACCGCGGCTTCGTTTTACATACGTCATTCACTGAGCGCCAATGGATTTGACTTTTCGCTTCCTTTCGCTTGAATCTACCCTCGCGACATCTCTCTAGCCTGTGGGTCCCACACACAGTACCCACTTGGATTTCTCCGCACTTCAAACGTCAAGATATGCCAAATTCATCAAACACCCAATTGGCGTCCATTTAGGTTAAAATTTCAATAATGAATAGCGATTCTCGTTCCCTGACTCATCTCCGGCCGAAACGAGGCCAATACGCCGCCGTCTCAATCTCGACACCAATAAACGCCACTCTTTCCGAAACATCTATCCGCGCCTAATTGCGGTGTGTGTGTGGCCACCGATGGAGATACAAATATGAACGCACAGAGTAACTATTTAATTTGCAAACTGTTTGTCATCTGATTGCCGCCGCGGCAATTATTGGTGGTGTTTGCTTTTCTTTTTGCGAACTCTCGGTGCCACCGAAAGGCGTCGTCGACTCCATCCGTCACAATGTGTCACATCATTCAGCGGTGGCATCACGTAAGGTGGCCGAAAATAAATCGGCACTTGAAAAAGAGAGGAGAACAAATTGATCATAAATTTGAAGGAGAATCGCCGACAATTGACCACGAAACACTTGCTGTGCCGTCCCGGGGGAAGCTGAGGTGACGCGCTGAGTCAGCACGCCCGCCGATGCGTTCGCGAAGCGCGTGGGGTTGTCTGATGTATTTTTATTGGCTTCTCTGCTAAACACTTGCCATCCATTTGCTGCAGTTTTATGAGCCCGACAAGGTTGGCAAGGATTTGACAAAACATGCACCTCTGCAAACACCTTGATCATCAGTCAGACAGTCAGATGAGAACATCTTAATTTCGCGATTCCGCCTGTGGGCGTCGCTGAGATTTAACAGACCCATTAACGCCGGGGATAAATATTTAAACGCTAAATAAAACGCCGGTCGGATCGGCGGTGGACAGCGGAATTCGAATGTGACGTTTTTAGCGGAGCCATGTTAAATGAAAGTGCTCGCTTTTGTGGAGGCCGATGTGATTAAAGATCGAAAATGGGACTCGCGGAGCACCTGCTGGACAAGCGAGCGGGTGCTTGGTGGTGTGTTGGTCAACCTTGACCGTCAATTCAAACATTCTTGTGGGAGGATACGAAAACAGTGTGCGCGTCCGGTGAGAAAACTACGCAAATTGAATGGTGACAGCAACGAAAAGCTATAAATTGGAATAACTGACAGATTTTTCGAGGACCCCAGGGACACACAAAAACAGAAGCCAGCTTATGACTCGCTCGGATGATGTCCTCCGCTGATGTCATTATTCATCATCTCTTAAGTCGTTCGCTGCAGTTCGAAAAGAAATGGAAATAAGACAAGGCAGGCGCTGTCGTCTTTCCGAATTCCATATGGCTTGATAAGATTCTGAGCGACGCGAGGGACCATAAATCAAAACACTTGCACCGATGCAGATGATATGGAATTTTTCACTGCAAACAGGCGCTGCTTTCTCATTTCAATTTGCATGCAGATCTCAAAAATTAGGAGAACTGAGGAATATGGAACCAGTCATAATTTAGACTACACACGCCTCGCTTGAGCACTGTTTCGGGTAAGTTTGCGGACATATCGGCTCAAAAATATGCAAAGGCAGAGGATTGTATCTACTTAGACGTCTCTGACGTGAGCCGCTTTTGCTAAGGAGAACTGTTGCATTGGGATGAACCATACATAGAACATAATGTTACGGTGCCCAAATTAACAACTTAAGCAGAGACTAAGTGACAAGTGGAGCATCTTGTCAAACAGCACTCTCGAAGCATTGTCTGTGATCTCAGACAAGTTGAAAGTTGTTCTCGGAACGGAAATATGAGCATTCGACATTCTTTAAAATAGCATTCCGCTGGTATTACCCCACATGCATTACAACACAAATGTCTCAGTAGCCACAAAATTTAAATGTCACGCGACTGTAGAAGTTGGTTAGTTGTGGCAACTGGCATAGAAAAAAGATCGCCACGTTGACAATGTTATAATGTCCCGCCATCCATTTGTATAAGGTGTATATCTCAAGCTCAGCCGGGGTGGGTTGTTCAAGTAGAGCGCATGCACCAGATATTTTTCAGAAATTGGGAACTTGAAAACATGCCCGACGACTGGAGTATCAGTTCCTTATGCCTCATCCACAAGACGAGGCATCCTTTCACCTGCAACAACTAAAGAGATATACTAATAATAATATGGGTGGCATTAGAGGGTCAGGGCCTACATTCTCAGCAACCACTCGTGTTGTGCGTTCGCTAGCGAGAAGGTACCTACAGTTTTATTCCGACTCCGAACCGTCAAGTTTGAGAAGACAGGAAATACTCTTTAAGCATTCTCAGTGACTCGAGGTGGGGCGGTCAAAAATGATTTTTGTCGCACAGACCAGGGATCGAACCCATGACGTCGAGGTTGGGGTCTACGCACACGCCCACAACGCCACGGGCCACCAATGAGGTATGTCGAGGCTTAATGTTACGGGTAAGATCTTGTCCAGCGTCCTGTGTGAACGTCTAAATTATTAGTGCGGCTACCGGCCAGGCAAATGGACTTTATGATGTGCACTTCATAAGCCGCATGCCTAAAAACAAGTAGGGGATCCAATTTGAACCTTATTATTGCACAAACTTTAATCCGGCTATCTTCCAACACAATATCGTTGATTTTGCAAAGCGTTTCTCCACTTGGACGTTCTCGCTGCTTGTCAGTGTCATGAAGAGAGAGCAGAGTCTTGGCAGATCTGTTCGACTTTTTATCTAAGCCCTGAGAGAAACATGATTTGCGAACAGCTTCCTTGGGATATACGACAACAGCTACGTCAACATATCGAATTCGATTCGGAAACATAGACTTTTACCATCTGTTAGTTCTTTTCGAAAGAAAAAGCGGCGGGTCCTTACATGAATTGAAATTGATTAGGCCTGGTGACGGAGAAAAGTAAGGAATTAGTCTACCAGATACTGCCTGGGTATCAATACAAGCAAAACGTATCTGAAATGTAGAAAATACTGAAAACACCCAACGGGAACACCTGACCTCATCATGCCTTGGATTCTCAACATATTCAAAGGCTGTACGAGTCAAGGTCATGTTCCCAGCTCTTGGAAAAGGGTCAAAGTAGTACTCCCATGCCAAAGCGAAGGACCTCAGGCGTATAAGTTTCTCCTCATTTGTCCTGAAAGCCTTGGAGAAACTAATAGACCAATATATCAGGCAAGCTGTTCCAGCACACAGACTCTCATCTGCACAAAATGCCTACCTAACAAGGGTAAGTCGGCGGAGACAGCCATCCACTCTCTAATAGGCACTATCGAGAAATCTGTCGGGCTTAAAGAATATACACTTGTGACATTTCTCGACATCGAAGGTGCGTTCAACAATATCAAACCAATAGCAATTTCACTTGCGCTCAACAACCTCGGAATCGGTCCCTAGTGGCTTTCATTCATCAGCTACTCACCAGCAGTGTAATACAGCGTCTCAGATGGGAGACGCTAAGATCCATAGAGGAGTTAATAGGGGCACCCCACAGGGAGGTGTGCTTTCTCCCCTTTTGGTATATGAACTGGCTATTAATACTGGAAGAGATAGGATGCAAGTCTTTACTCTAAGAGACATAATGCAGAATGCCTTCGACATATGGAAGCATGGACACAAACATGCGGACTCGGCGTTAACCAACAAAAAACGGATATCTTACTCTTCACCAGAACATACAAAATCCCCCCGTTTGACCCCCAACTGCTATGTGGCAGCTAACTACCAGTGCGATATGTCTGGGTCTCGATAGCAATTTAAATATCCAGAATAGTGTCAAAAAAGCCTCTTCTGCCCTTTTTATCTGTAAAAAAGCCATTGGAGGCAAATGGGGCTTACAACCACGCATCGCTCACTGGATTTTCATCTCAATTGTCACACCGACTGGAGTCTCAGTTTGGTGGACAGCAATAAACAAAGCTATCAACTGCAAGGCACTCAATCGAGTACAACGACTAGCCTGCTTGTACATCAGCGGAGCACTGAGCAATAATCCGTCAGAAGCGCTGAATATTCTCCCCCATCTTCCAGGACTGGAAATATTCGGGAAACAACCACTCAACCATTCTCAAGGAATTCAACTTCCTTCCTAGCGAGACTGACCGCCTAAAAGGGTCAGGCTATCTTCAGCTTTCCCTCCAGATCAGACGGGACTGGATGTCTGATTGGCAGACGTTGGCTCATTTTCTGCGTATTTTCACAGACGGATCGAAGACTAACGAAGGGATGGGTGCGAGTGTCTATTTCCAAGCTATAAACATTGCTATCTCTTTGAAGCTACTGATCATTGAAGCGTTCTTCAGGCAGAAACCATAGCGATGAAAGAGGCGTTGTCATGGCTCAAAAAAAACGTGACATCAAAAAGGAATATCACCATCTGTTTGGACAGTCAGGGCAGCTATAAAATCACTGGACAGTGACATGCTTTACTCAAAAGCACCCCTTAATTGCAGGCTGTCTCTTAACGAGATGGCTGAGCATTTTGACATTCACCTTAGATGGGTGCTGGGACACTGTGTCATACCAGGAAACTGCAGAGACGATGAACTCGCCAAGTGTGGTACAACCTCATTCCTATCAAGAGCAGGGGTACCACCTTCCATGCCGATAGCTACAGCCAATCTTTTGAAGGTTCAAACAAAAAAGCTAGAAGACACTACCTGCCTTAAAACAAAAAAAATCTTGCCATCACTTAACCTAAAACGGGCACTCAGTCCACTTAGACTGGGCAAGCACTCATTAAGAACCCCCATTGGAGTCATAACCGGGCACTGTGGAATTGGCACTCAGGCTCGCAGGATGGGTTAAATGGCACACATCCTGCGAGCATGAGTGACAATTGATTTTTGCAGAAGCTGCATGGATGAAGAGGAGAAAGAAAACACTCATCACCTTCTCTGCTCCTGTAGTGCTCTTGATACTCGTAGGTTCCTACACCTAGGAGCATACTACTTCAGCTAAACAGTGCCAGCATTGGCCAACTAAATCGCTTCATTAGAAGTACCAACTGGTTCCAGTGTTAGGAGAAGTCGATCCGCGTGGTATCACAATGGACCTACTCTGGCCTAAGTGCGACTGCCCTTAGCAGTCAGCCACTATAACCTAACCCAACGTGTCTCTTCTCCGTGCCAGAGACCAACCGCTCTCTCTAACTACTAACTCAAAGCACTTGGACTCACCTTAGATCCCAAGCTCATATAAATGCTGGAAGGTTGACTTTAAAAAACGAGTTAAACAACCAATCATACCAATTTGCGCCTGCAGTGGACCCTTCCGCAAAAAGTTGGATCACTAGTATGCTCGTCGGGCCGTAGGAAAAATACAACAATTCAAAACTGAACAATGTGCAAGGATGCAAGGATGTCAGCCGCTCTGATGCTAATGCTGTGTGCTTAAACACTACAGTGTACAGAGACAACAGGTTAGTAAGTTGTCTCTGTTACTTCATATCAGTCCTGGTCGGAGCTAGCATAGTTAGATGTCCACCTCAAGGCAGCTCACAGTGAAATCACAGAAATTGAAGATCTGCCTTAGGTTCTGCATTTCAGTAATCCCAGTTGTGCTTGCTCCACTTGCTACAGCCAGACAGGTCTTATTTTGACTTCAGGCAACAAATTTTGAGGTGACTTACATTAGGAGTGCTCAAAGGGCCAAGTAATGCCTTAAGCACAGCTTGACTGTTGCTCCAAACCCACAAATGTACTTCATCCCTGTCCTGTTCATCGCAAAAGGAAAGTTCTTTGCCAATAGGCCCGCATAGTTTTTCGCTGGTAAAACCGACGCAAATTTGCAGTCTAGTTCTGTCGTCCTCCAAGAAGGCAAGCGCCAGATCCTTAGTTGGTCTTAGAGCCATCGTGCACTTCTTTCTTGGCTCAGATTCAGGCCAGAGCCAGTCCTGTGTGCAGGGCACCCAAGCAATGCTTCAAGAGCGGAGTCAAACTACAGATGGTCCTTATCACAATCGAGTTCTTGCTGATAGGCCCCAGTACTTGCCGGCAATTCCACTTCGCTGCCAGAAAACTGGGTAATTTTCGATTCCAGACAAGTCCCCTGTCTCATGGGATAACACCCAGCTGCTTAACTTACCTAGCTAGTAGCTTCCTCGACTCACTTGACGGGATCTCTCGGCCTGCGAACGTTCGGCACTCTTCCGCGACCAAACTTGAAATCTCCGATCGTAAATAATATTCCCAAATTAAGTGACTATGCATTTAATTTCAAGCCCCGCCTGTCTCCTAAATTTCAAGTTTTCAGTGTCAGAATTCGGCAAAGTCCACAAAAACAGCTTCTGAGAACTGCAAAGCTGAACAAATCAATAAATTAATAAAACGGAATATTTTAGTCATGCAAAGAGCTTCAGACACACTGTCTGAACGGAATTCCACCGCGATGGCTGTGTTTTTGATTCTATGTCGTTATGCTAATAAACGCAAATCTCCCTCAAACTTAACGCTCCCCCTGCACCGACAGCAATTATCACTTTTATGAATTCGAAATGCCATTTGACTAGCCTCTGCACGGCACGAGGTGTTCGCCATCTCATCCACGGATCATCAATCAATTCGCAAGACTTTCTGCGTCTCATGCCTGGTCTACCTGTCAGCTCTGGCCGACTGCACATGTTGACAACCTTGAGTTGGGCAAACACGAAAGGGGCATCCTCCGAGTTTATCTGCCGCCCAGATTTTTGTGTCAGATTCGCTTTATTTTTGCATCCGTATGCGAATGACCCACAAGAGACAGCGCCGCCACTCGAGTATTCATTAAGCGATAAACGACCATGCCTATATGGTATTTGTGCTATATTTCTTCCTCCGTCTTGCACACACTCATTGCACTGAATGTAGGTCAACGGCAAAAAATGCATATATTTCGTGGGTGATTGTACCGAAGTCATTTTAAAAGAAATGAGTCCCCCCATATTTTTGAACTCAAGGATGTCACTGTTGCGCTGCTGATTATGCACGCATTCCAAAAGAAAACAAAAGGTTATCATTGTGTTAAAAATTCAGACACACTCAGATGTAAACACGTTATTTTAATGCCTGCATTCTGTCAGAAGCAAGCACTTGTCGTGCGGAGGGACGTGGCCAATCAGTCCCAAATAAACAGCTTGCAAGCAAAACAATTCAATGAAGCTCCATTCATAAATTATAAATAAATTCGGAATGTGGGCATATTTTCGTACGCCAACGTCGATATTTGAATTTACCCGTCGTTTTAAGTGGTAAATGGGGTCTGCGATGAAGCATACTCTTAGGCTCGATGGTGAGGGGATAGTCGCAAACGGAATTTGTTGCATATCTGTAGGCCGGTTTCTGAAAACAGTTTGTGGAGCTCGAGGTCGATGAGTTTGAGTCAGACATTTACTGACGAAAGATTATTGTGTTCTATTTTTTATTTCTTGCGCAGCCACGAGCGAACGCTAGTGTGTATGTACTTAGACGCAAAGCTTTAGATTTTGAGGGTAAGAAAGTTCAAAGAGGTCCTGCTAGTACTAAGATCATACAATTGATGAACTGGATAACCAGATTGGGGAAGGCAGTGATTTTATGATTTATGCCTGTGCCTTGGATCGATAGTAGCCCATAACTATTTTACAGAGCGGCATCTGCTGCCGATAGACCGATAGTCTACGTACAGTGCGATCAAGCGGTCCAACCTTGCAGTAAGGATAGGCATCCGGAATGAGTACTGATTTGGTCCCCTTTTTATAGGGTTCGCAATAATCGAAGTATTTTTTCTTGGGAAACGCTGCATGATGCGTATTAGGACTGGCAGGACTGCCTGCAGGGACGAAATTGGACAACTAGCAGTAGAATCGCAGTCGATGCTGAGAATTTGGAAAAATCATTTCTGTAGACTGTTAAACGGCGATGACGACACAAATTCCGCTGTCAGGCAGAATGTTTCACTCAATTTGAACGATGATGAACACGAATTCCGTCCCCCCGACTTAGACGAAGTTAAGATAGCGATATCTAGACTGAAGTCGAACAAAGCTGCTGGAGCGGACGGATTGCCCGCGGAACTGTTTAAGGCAGCTGGAGATGACCTGGTTGGGCGCATGCACCAGCTCATCTGTAAGATATGGTCGGAGGAAAGCATGCCCGATGAGTGGAATCTCAGCGTCGTTTGTCCGGTCCACAAGAAAGGAGACCCCTTTGACTGCGCCAACTATAGAGGGATCAGCCTCCTTAACATCGCTTATAAGATACTCTCTGCCGTTCTGTGTGAACGCCTGAAACCCTTTGTCAGCAACCTGATAGGTCCTTATCAGTGCGGTTTCAGGCCAGGAAAGTCCACAATAGACCAAATATTTATACTCCGGCAGATCCTGGAAAAGACTCAAGAGATGCAGATCGACACCCACCACCTATTTGTCGATTTCAAGGCCGCATATGACAGCGTGCATAGAGACGAGCTATACAGCGCCATGTCTAGTTTTGACATTCCTGCCAAACTCGTTAGGCTGTGCAGGATGACGATGGAGAACTCTCGCTGCTCCATCAAGGTCGGTAACGAACTCACCGAGACGTTCAATGTCAAAAAAGGTTTTAGGCAAGGCGACACGCTGTCATGTGACTTCTTTAACATCATACTTGAGAAGATCGTGCGAAACTCTAACGTAAGCACCCGAGGCACGATCTTCCAAAAGTCCGTTCAACTGCTTGCATACGCGGACGACATTGACGTGGTTGGACGAACACAGCGAGCCGTCAATGAGGCGTTTGCTGGCATTGAAGCGGAAGCGGCTAAAATGGGTCTAGCGGTAAACCAGGGCAAAACAAAGTACATGCTGTCATCACGGAAGGACGCACAACATCGACGTCTCGGACAGAGCGTCATATTGGGCAGCAGAATCTTTGAGGTAGTCAAGGACTTCGTCTACCTAGGCTCCGGAGTAAATAGGGACAACAACACCAGTACCGAGATCAAGCGCAGAATTACTCTTGCCAATCGCTGTTTCTTTGGTCTCAAGAGGCAATTGAGTAACAGAGCCATCTCTCGAAACACCAAATTGACATTGTATAAAACCCTGATCATCCCAGTCCTGCTCTATGGCGCAGAGACATGGACGCTATTGAAAGCGGATGAAGAAGCTCTTGGTTGTTTTGAGAGAAAAGTTCTGCGTACGATCTTTGGTCCTGTTTGCGTTGATGGCGTTTGGAGGAGAAGGTTCAACCACGAACTATACGGGCTGTACAGCGACATGCACCTAGTTAAGCGTCTTCGGATCCAACGCTTAAGATGGCTAGGTCACGTAGAGCGGATGGACACCACAGCTCCGGCCCGAAGAGTCTTCGACACCGAGCCCTTGGGACAGCGCAACAGAGGACGTAATCGCACTAGATGGCGCACACAAGTTGAAAAGGACCTCAACCAACTTGGTGTGCGCAACTGGAGGCAGCTGGCGAAAGATCCGGCTGGCTGGAGAGGCATGTTGGTTGAGGCCAGGTCCACCCCGGACTGTAGCGCCAATCGAAGAAGAAGAAGAAGTTAAATGTTTAGATCCTTAGAATAGACCCCCTCTGTGAAAACACGCAGAGGACAGTCCAACGTCCCATGTTCAGACTCCCAATGTGAGTGAACAGGAGGGCATGCTCGTTAAAAAAAATGTTTCTCGAAGATTAGGTTAGGTATCTATCGAAAAAGCAGAGGTCTTATAGGAATAGTTATATCAATCAACTGGGACGAGCGTGTGTTAAATAATGGACTAAATTAGTAATCATTCGGTTGTCATACCGTTCGTTTAAATCGTGTGGCTTGAGAATGCGTTCGGATGGCATTCATTAACTTTACAGGCATTCCAGAGAAATGGCTCCCTTCTATCATTAGGCTGGTCTGGGAATGCTGTGAGGCTCCTGGCGATAGAAATACTGACCTGCTTCATTCACTGGAGTCTCCTTTTTTTTACTCATTTCTGTTTTAATTTGAATTCAATCACTTACATGCTAGACAAAAATGCTTACAACTAGCTTAAGTAACTTAAGAAATGTTCTTACTCCTAACCTACTGACCCTATACGGGTACTCTAAGCTATTCTAATCGTAAATTTGTCTATGCCTTTCGGCTTATGCTATGTTTTGTTTTGTTGCTACCTTAAACCTACGTAAGTTGGCCACCATGTTCAACTACCGCGTCATTTATAAAAGCCGGCGGCGGCGGGGGCTGGTTTTGGTGTAACCACCAGTAAAATTGCAGTTCTTTGGCAGACTCTCTCCTGTCTCTCGTGACTGCGAGCGACATCCCGTTCATAATGAAGTCGCCTGTCCACTGTTCGGCGTACGACGTGGAAGATTACAGGACATCCGTGTGGATCCTGTATTAGGCCAATTGTATCGAGATAGAGGAACGCCTCGGGAGGAATAAAGCCGGTAAGGCGCACTCTCTCATGGTACACAACGTTGGGGTAGTAAGCCCCAAAGATCAGACTGTTGGAAGAAGTCATAGCTCGTGCAATATGCCTTCTGATCAGCTTAATAAAAAAATTATCTATTCTGTTGAGGTCTGCCTCGTTGTACAAGACCTCATTGGGATAGTACTTCTTGTACTCAGATTCGGAAGTACGATACAAACGGAGACAAGTCCGAAGACATTGTCTCTCGAACAACCTCATCTTTTCCCTCTGGGAAGGACTCACGTTGAACCACAACCGTACACCATAATTGGCCGGATGAGGGCCATGTAGCAGATTACCTTCACCCTGGTATCAAGTTGGCTGCTGTAAAACAACCTCCTTGCCATAGCAAAGGCCGTTTTAGCTTTGGCCAGAGCAATATCTATATGTGTGTCAAAATACAGATATTGGTCCAACCAAATGCCAAGTTACCTAACTACACTTTTCACATCGGGCGTCCCTGTGGGTCAACAATGCCGAACTTACGCCAGTTTGTGCGCGTATCCCATGATGCCACGTACAACGGGGTTCTGAAAAGGATAGTTTCACACTTCCGGAAGTTGATAATCAACTTCCAGTCGTCGCAAAATCGCTGAATTTGATCGAAGTCACCTTGCAGCAAGATATTTATTTCTTCGACCTTCGGACCTAATCTGTACGCCACTAAATCGTCGGCGTACGCAATTAAGTGCGGCATTGAACCTATCAGATCAGCAGTGAATATTGAAAACAGGATCGGCGAACCAACCGCTCCTTGTGGCAGAAGTTACATCGCCACTTTTCACGACGAACTTTCTACCTGTTATCATGTCATAGATCATGTATAGCAATGGTTTACTTACGCCGAGCCTGACCAGCTTGAGGAAGAGGCCCTCCAACCAAACGGTGTCGAACGCTTTCTCCAAGTCAATCAGGCAAGCGCCGGTGCATTGTTTCTTGTCTTTATTCCATTGAATGTCGGACACCAGTTTGGACGCGGCATGTATGGTTTCATGCCCCGCCCTGAATCCGAACTGCTTGTCCGGTATGATATTATTTTCCTCAACCCATTGTTTCAGAACTCGAATGACTATCTTTTCAAAAACCTTGCTTATGCAAGGAAGAAGACTGATCGACCGAAGGTTTGTCGGGATAGATCTATCTTTGTTCCGTTTAGGTCGCACCACAGCTGTCTTCCAATGTTTTGGGTAATATGCATTAGTTAGCGCATTGTTAAAGAGTGTTGTGTAAATTTGCACTGCTTCGGGGGGAAGATGGCGAAGCACAATATTTGGAATACCATCGATTCCCACTGACTTTTTCTTCTTCAGCGAGTTAAAGATACCCTGGAGATCTTCTTGAGAAATCAAGATGTGCTTTCTGGCATTGGTGTCTCCTTTCTGTCACTGGAGTCTCTTCTGGTAGAGCCTATACTAAGGTGTTGATAGCGGACTCTAGAGCTACGGATGAGTCCAAGTTTGGTGACGAATAGTGCAAGTAAGCTCTGGCGTGTATTGCACGATAATCGCAGTGAGGATCCTCTTTCGAGGGTCATTCACTCACTCAGATACTGTAGTAGTTTTTAACCGTGGGCGTTGTTTTATTTTTACTAGCCTCGACTGTTGTCAAAATTCAGATGATTGTCTATACATCTATATACAACCGAATGCACAACAAATATGAGGGTTTTATGGCTGCACTGGTATTCAGCTCTTCCCTTAATGGGAAATGAGATTGGTAGAGTCTGTCGAAGACAAGGTAAGGTAAGGGAGTGCGTCGCTTTCCGTTTGTTCAGGACGCAGCTTACCTCCAGTTCGGTTTAAGAGCCAGGATTTGGATTGACTAATCCTAATGGCGCTCCGGGGAGCATGGGCCTGTTCATACCGGGCAAAGTTGTTGATTGCTCTCAACTTGGCGAGATGCCAGTCAAGTTGACATACAGCCTCCTAGTTGGCATACAGTCCTCTGGATAGCCACAGCAGCAACCGCTTTCGATGTGAACCAATGTATGCAGCGGCCCTTGACCCGGTTCCCCAGGTTCGGTGGTTGCGCGTGGTTTGTGGCTTCCCCACCGTTCAAAAATAAATAGTTACGAAGCAACAGCAAGCCTCGGATTTGGATGATCTTACCGGCTGGCGACCCTAGCAAGCGACATAAGGAACGCGATTTTCTAATCTGCACGTGGAATGTCAGGACGCTTAACAGACCACCAGCAGCCGAACAACTTGCGGAGGCCCTGGATGGCTATAAAGCTGACATTACCGCAATACAAGAGATGCGATGGGATGGCCCGGGCAAAAAAACGATAAAAAACTTTGATATTTACTACGGTGACTGTTACAAAGAACGTGGTCAGCCCATATTTGGATGCGGATTTGTCGTCAGCAGCAAACTTTGGCATGAAGTCTTGAGTTTACCGCTTGGTGATGATCAGAATCAAGGCAAAATTCGCCAACATAAGCCCGACGCACGCCCCGACGGAGGAGAAAGATGACGCAACCAAAGGCTGCTTCTACGAGCTCCTTGACAAAACTTACGAGTAATGTCCTAGCTTTGACGTCAAGATCGTCCTTGGTGACTTTAACGCAAAGCTGGGCAAGGAGGGCATCTTTGGCAGCGCAGTCGGACGACACAGCCTACACGACACCACCTCCACGACAAACACTCTCGCAACTTTAATGTAGCAAGCACATGGTTCCCACGCCTTACCATCCACAACGGAACATGGCGATCTCCAGATCCACCTACCATCAACCAAATTGATCATATTTTGCTAATGACGCAAGACATTCTAGGAGGACTTTGGACGTTCGGACATACAAGACCTTGTCTAGTTTTGGCATCCCTGCAAAACTCGTCCGTCTTTGTAGAATGACAATGGAAAAAGCCCCTTGCTCCGTGAAGGTCAGTAAAGATTTCACTGAGACCTTTGATGTCAGCAAAGGATTTGGATAAGGCGACGCACCGTCATGCGACTTTTTCAATACCATTCTCGAGAAGATCGTGCGGAACTCAAATGTCAACACCAGAGGCACGATTTTCCACAAATCTGTGCAACTGCTCGCAAATGCTGATGACATTGACAACGGCCTGTCAGTGGGAAGGAAAAAAGGAAGCGACCAAGGTGGGGGTTGCGGTCAATGAGGTTAAGACAATGTATAGGCTGTCTACGAAAAAGGTCCACCAACACAGACGTCTTGGACGAAACGTCACTATAGACGGGTATAACTTCGAGGTAATGAAAGACTTTGTCTACCTAGGCTCCGAAGTTAATACAAACCACGACACTCTGCTGAGATAAAACGGAGTATCACACTGGCCAATCGCTGCATTTTCGCACTCGGTAAGGCACTGAGGAATAAATCCATCTCTCGAAGAACCAATATATCTCTATATAAGAGCAAGATGGTCCCAGTCCTGCTGTATGGCGCAGAAGCATGGACACTAACTAAAACGGACGAGGATGTTCTTTGTCGCTTCGAGAGAAAAGTCATCCGAATCATCTTCGGCCCCGTATGTACGGATGGTGTTTGGAGGAGGAGACGAACGACGAGCTGTACAGCGACACCGACCTGGTCAAACGAGTTCGAATCTCTCGTCTCAGATGACTGGCGAATAGAGACCAATACTCCGACCCGGAAAGTCTTCGAATCCAACCCCGAGGGAAAACGCGGTAAAGGAAGACTATGCCTCCGGCGGCGCATGCAGGTAGAAGGGGACCTATATAAGCCGAACGTGCGTGGCTGGAAGCAACTAGCACAAGACCGAGATAGATCTAGAGGCTTGTTGGCTTAGGCCCAGGTCCACCGCGGACTGTAGCGCCAACCAAAGAAGATGAAGAATGGCACTCCTTGCAGCTGTCATCTGTAGGTGGAGGGCTAGTGGTTGGGGTTTCAACAAGAACACTAAATCTGCCGTTGGAGTGGTGGATATCGAACCTGTGACACCTAGACATACAATTCTCTATATTCTTCTTAGTAGTTTAAAGTTGACAGTCCTTAGAGAGGCCTTTCACCATACTACGTAGCCATATCACAAGATTGGCCGGACTGTCGCTATGGATGCTGATGATTACGTACCCACTTTTTGCCATAAATTCTGTTGCTGCAATGGGAATAAGGCAGAAGGTTAAAGTCGGTCAATTAAGCATTTCCAGAATGCCTAATATTGTAATGTACCTACTTATGCGTTAGCGAAGTCCCGTTGAAGCAGATGAAGAAGTTCAAATATCGGGGGGGATTTCTCAGGAGTGATGGGAGGAGTATTATTGAGCGCTTTTGTAGGATTGGTCTAGTTGGGTGGATTTTAAAACAGTGTGCAACATAAGGCTGGTGTGAACGTTTTTGTTCCAACTGTCTCGAAAGCCCCGAGCCCGGTTGTGGGACTTAGCGCTATAGCGAGAGACACGCCAGTTCTCGAGGAAGCAAGTGGCTGAGCAACTGCTCCTTCAAAGGGATAAGCCTTTGCATTGACGCTTTGGTGATTAACAATTTTAGAATTTGCAATCGAACCATTGATGTGGCAGAAATAGTTGTTTAAGGCACATGGTAATAAACTACCACCGCGGGTATTGCGTTTGGATACAAACATTTCATTCGCCCTCACAAATCACGAATACCCGAGCTCTCACTGTGTAGCATGAGACGTTCATGAACAGTGTTGGAAAATTGAATGACAGTGAGTCAGAGATCCATCTGTCAGAGATTTGCCAATAGGATGTGATTTTTTATCATCATCGCCACATAATTGCACATACAGTCGCCTCTCGTTAATTCAAACCTGCGATAATTCGAACCTCTCCATAATCCGAAGTTGCCACGAGTTCCCTGGAAAATCTCATTAAAAAAGTCGATACATATCTAAGCACTTGGTAATTCGAACAAAAAAATCATCGCTACGTAACAAAACGACGCGTTAATTCGAACTTATAGGCTTCGAGCACTCGACAATTCATAGTTAACAGCTGAAAAGAAGGAGTTAATCGAAAAAGTGGATGGCGGTGGGAAGAAAAGTGTTGTGGCAAAAGAATTTAAAATTCCTCTCAACCGTAATAAAGCACAAGGAGAAGATTTATGCTACTCAAACTACTGGAGTAAGAAAAATAACTACAAAAGGTGAATTTTCTCGTCTGGAAGAGAGCCTGGTAATTTGGCTAAGGCAGTGTAGAGCACAAAAAGTGTCTATTAGCGGAAACAGTTGGCGTCTACTCTTAACATCAAAAACTTTGCGGCAAGTGAAGGATGGCTTACACATTTCAAGAAGAGAAATGGTGTTGTGTTGAAAACTGTTTGTGGGGAAAGTGGAAGTGTGATGAAATTTGCCCGAGACTGCTTCAAAAAATCCGGTTTCATAAAAGAAGATCAGAAATATAAGCCTGTAATTACTGAAGATGCAGAAGCAGCGGTAGTTCCACTGGCCGATATTACCGGAGTGAGTTTTTATGACTTTGTTCAGGTGGATCAAGATGTTGCTGTCTCGGGACGTCTAACCGATGGCGAAATTTTTAATTCTACACAGTCCTTGGCAGATGTGTCAGTAAAGGAAGCAAGACACACATTACAAAACTTCTGTCTACAAAACACTCATGAAACATCATTTCAGGCACTATTTCTGATAAAAAAAAAGTTATTGATCAATCTCAGCAAAGTGCTTTGAAGCAAACTCACATTAAAGACTTCTTCCGAAAGACTAATAATTAATTCACATTATGTACACATGTATATTAGCAGTTAATAAATAACAATTGTTATAACTCAATAATTCCAAATTTCATATTTTTCTCTCGACACTTTCGAACTATTTGATATTTCAAACTCTTGTTAATTCGAATTTTTTGTGGGGTCCCATGAGTTTCGAATTGTCGTGAGGCGACTGTATAACAGAATATGACAGCAATCATCTAAATTTAAGTGTATTTGCACGTGGTTTTAACGCCTGATTTAGCAATTTTTGTAATTTACAAACTTTTCAGTAAATTTTAAGAAAACTACACTTTTGGTGTGGTGTTGTGGGTATGTGCATCGAGCCCAACCTCGACCTTTGGTCTGTGCTACACAGCCCCCCACTTTCGAGTCACTGTCAAGGCTCAAATTGTATTTCCTGAAGGCTTCTCAAACTTTGCTGTTCGGAGTGGACATCAAACTGTAGGTCTCTTACACTCGTGAGAGAACAATAGCACGTACAACACGAGTGGTTGTTGAGACGCAACAGCCCCCTACGGGCTGTAGCGCCACCCATATTATTATTATTATTAAGGTTCAAGGACTTCACACTTTCTTATCAAATTGTATGCAAATAACTAGCTAAACTCAAACATTTCCTTGGCCGCTTCATGCGCCGTCTATCATCCGTAGTAAAATGAAGTCGCTCTGTGGAAACTCGAAGTCTAGGAAATTTCTGTGTCCAAGATAAGAAAATAACCCTGTTTTGCTTGCATATAGGCATCCAATTCAAAGGATGTGACGGAATTTCTTACAGAGGGCAAGATGCTGATCGCCACTCACGTTTACAATACTGGATGGACAAAAATGCAATGAATATTTTGTTTGCTTCCTCAAAGTTGAATAAATCGGTAAAAATTATATTTTAGCTGTCCAGTTGGCTCGACACTGTATTCCAGTCTCATTCGACAGTACAGTACGAACTTGGTAGCCACAATCCTTGACACACGCGTCTCCTCGATTTTTGCAACAGTATAAAACATACCATTGGAACATTTATGAGTGCGTGTTTTTCTTTTCTTTTATCTCTTCTGTTTTTTCTCACATCCAGGATTATGAGGAATTCGCAAAGGACCGTTTTTATACCGGTATCACAGTTGCCAATAGATATTTTTGTTTCGTTAAAAAATCAATGAATAAGTTTAATAAAATAAATGAAAGAAACTTTTAAATAAAGAAAATATTTGCTTTAAGTCTTGCAAAGTTTTCTCTACTTATCAAATTGTTACCTGTCTAGTTTTCCTCGGTAGGTGCAACAACCTCACCAGTATGAAGTGAGCGTCAAGATACAAATATCTCGATATGGAACATTTGCTGTGAGCGAGCCCTACATCTGTGAAAAATATTTAGTATACATCAAGTCATTGAACTGACAAAATCATATTTTTTCATCGTGTTAAAAATGTCGAATTTTGTACCAGAAAGTGATGATTTGCGGAAGGCATTAATTTCTTGTTTTCATTTGAAGGAAAGGGCTGCAGAGTCGCATCGAATGCTCGCCGAGGCATATGGTGATCATGCTCTATCAGAATATCAGGTTTCAACGGTTCAGAAATAATGATTTTGATGTGAGAAATGAAGAAAGTGAAAGACAACCAAAAAAGTTTGAAGACGCCAAATTGCAAACGATATTGAATGGAGGTGACACCTTGAGTCAAAAGCAAATGGCAGCAATGTTAAATGTTGCACAACAAACAATTTCTGACTGTTTAAAAGCTATGGGAAAGATCCAGAAGTGTGGATGCCACATGAATTGAATGAAAGACAGATGGAAAACCGCAAAAACACTTGTGAAATCGGTTTTGCATCGGATTGTTACTGGCGATGAAAAATGGATTTACTTTAAGAATCCTAAACGGAAAAAATCATGGGTTAATCCAGGACAACCATCAACATCGACTGCAAAACCAGATCGATTCGGCAAGAAGACAATGCTGTGTGTTTGGTGGGACCAGAAAGGTGTGGTGTACCACGAGCTCCTAAAAGCCGGCGAAACCGTTAATACTGATCGCTACCGACAACAAATGATCAATTTGAACCATGCATTGATCGAGAAACGACCAGAATTGTCCAGAAGACACGGCAAGGTAATTTTGCTCCATGACAATGCACCTGCACACAAAGCTAAACCGGTTCAGGATACAATCAAAACACTTGGCTGGGACAAGCTTCCCCACCCGCCGTATTCACCAGACTTGAATCCTTCCGATTACCATTTGTTTTCATCGATGGGACACGCATTGGCTGAGCAGCACTTCGATTCCTAGAAAGAAGTCGAAAATTGGGTGTCTGATTGGATTGCTTTAAAAGACGAACAATTTTATTTGCGTGGTATTCACAAAATGTGTGGAAAGCAATGGTCAATACTTTGAATAAAATATTTTTACTTTCCCATTAATAATTAGTGTTTTATTTTCAAAAAATGAATTTCATACCGGTACAACCGTCGATTACCGAGTTCGTGTTGTATTATTTTTTTCTTCAATTCGCCATACCCTGGCACATGGCAACCCTGTCGGAGGAGTTTACTCTCCCAAAACAAGACGTCACCTCCAACACCAACATTCTCACTCAAGTCGAGCATCAAACCAAACGCGATCGGTGCGATCACTTGCGCGATCTGATCAAACAGTTTTTCCACCTGAATCCCATCGAACGTCTTGTTTTCTGTCCTCCCTCGAGTTCATGCACAATTCCAATTCGATTCCAGCACTCACACACACACGCACTAAAACTCGCTCTCTCTCTCGCGAGCAATGAGCCTTCCTCACTGCTTACAACGATCAACGCACAGCAGGTTCGATTGTGTGCGGCTGCCTCCGTAACATTTCTAACCAGCCAACACCAGCATGCTGGTGGATGGAATTGGAGTCGTCAGTCGACCCTCGTCTTAATGGAATCTCCAGTCATACAACAGTTTGTGTTAAGTCGTTTGTAGTGATAGATCGTGCGAAGTCTCCGTGTGGGCACGCCGCCGTATCTTTCAGATAAATTTAATTTTTTTTCTTTTATTTTTATCATCCGCCGTTGATAAATTATTGCCTCAATTTCTCCAGTTCAAGTGTTGGGTTCCCTTTCGACAGAGCAACAGATAACAATTGTTTCTTTGTCGTTGCCTTAGAACAGAACAGTTCAGATACTTCAGAAAGGTGGCAAAAAAAAAAAAAAAAAAAAAAAACAAAAAAAATCGAGTCATCCAACTTTTCTGAGAATTTCGTCGCGAACAGTGAGCAGCGAGCAGTCGAGCACACATTCAAATCGACTTCAATTTAGAAAGTATCTTATCTCTGTTCTTGTGTGACGTAATTGCACTTGCATATGGATGTGCAACACTGCGGTGCATTCGATTTAGAGCGGTTTCCAGTCGGGATCTAAGCAGATCTTTCTTCGCGTGCGAGTGGCAAGCATTGGATACAGTTCAACCGGGATTAAGTTGCCGTCTCCACCTTTCGATCGGTCGGTCGGTTGGTCGTTCGGTTTGTGTGTTCTTGTACTCTATCTTATCTAACGAGGGTATTTTATATCTATCTTCACGACGGTTGTGTGCGAGTGATTACTGGTGTACACAGTATGTGATTAACTGAGTGATTTACCTGCGAGTATGGTCTGGCCAAGTTGCTATTAAGTGTCCCCGCGGTCGCCACCCCTCCCCCGACACAAAAATCGTAAAACAAGTAGAGGAAGAAGGAGAAAGACTCCACAAAGCCCATACTTAGCCAATATCTCAGCGATTCTTCGGCGTTATTGTATATCTATTGGATTATTACCGACCGCGAAAGACGAAGAAAAAGAGGAATAAGTGAAAAAAAAAAAACAAATTGCATCGTCCCGTGCAATAAGTGTACTGTCCCAACAATAAGTGAGATTTTTCCAGTGCAACACACTGTGCACGCGGGAAACCCGGTTCGGATTCTATGCGCTTGCCACTGCCTCCCGTGCACAGATGGTTTTCACATTATTTTATGCTTCTTGGAAACTTTGGGAACATCTTTCTAAATAAGGAACACGGCATTTAAACTCCACTCCAGCAGGTCCGGCAGCCGAAGCAGCGCAGCAGCAGCAGCAAACCAACAATCAGGCGCAGCTCCCCATCTAACATGGATATAGAATCGGACGACTCCGAGCGCTGGGAGGACTTTTTTGGTATGTTCTGCTTTTGTGTTTCTTCTGTGTTGTGTTTTTCAAAATGACTGGTTTCCTCATTTCACTGCTTTTGGACTGGACTTGCCGATCGGGGACGGCAGTCCGTCCCTATCAGCGGCCGCAGTTTTGTTTGTGGGGTTCATTCGAGGGTAAGCCCACTTAGATACTTTTTTTTTTCTTACATTAGATACACGTTCTACAGCATGACAGAAAGGGAGAGAGAGAGAGAGACAGAGTGAAGGAAAGACAAAAACAAACCGACTATCCAACGACCTTAATTTATTTGATTGGACTTTGAGGCATTAAATGATGTTCGTCTTCGAATGGAATTGATAAAAAAAACCAAATTCGTATCTCTCGCCTGTTTGGATGTGTATCCGCGTGCGCATGTGTGTGTGTGTTCGCATCGTGCGTCGTCTTTTAAGCCGATATTGACACAAATGTCGCACAGAACCCAGTCACGGTGCTGTTGTGCGCTTCCTTGTGGGTAAATATTTGCCCGTGTTGACAGAAATATTCTGTTCCACTGCTGGCATGACGGATTTTCTGATTTTCTGATTTTCTGACAGCCACCTTAGAACGGTCGCCGCGGGCCGGTCAGTATCTAGACGATCTTCATTCTCGTGTGGCCTTCCTACTCCTCGTGTGTTATTGCGGTCAGTACGAGAGATATGAGAGGAGCTCGAGTCAAATTAGATAAACGAAAGAACGAACGAACGGTTTGGCGTGTAATGCGTCATCTGTTGGGTTCGTTGGAAAGGTAGATGTTGTTTTTTTGTGTGTTTCTTTCAAGTTAATTAATTCGAAGATCGGAAGTGTTCGGCGGGATTTCTGTTTAAATCAAAACAAAAGCACAATGCGACTGAATATTGATGCGCCTTACTCACGCGGCGAGGGGCCTTTGAACTTGCTCTTAATCCGTATCGAACGGGCTTTTTGGCCCGTTTCGCATTTCGTATTTTTGCGAACGGGTGCAAGAATACGATTTCGAAATTTAGATCAAACCGCTGTTTATTTTTTGTGTCAGCATTCTCCATTGGAACTTGATTGCTGTGCATTCAGAGCGAATCAATTTCGTTGATGCACGTAAATCGCATTCAATAAGCTTACGCAAGCACGATCGGCTGACAATTATTTAGGGAAACAGCCAGGGCTGCAAAGGAAACAAACACAGGCATACGTACGCGGAAGTTGTTTTGTCTGTCGAATTGGGAAAGGGGTTTGGCATGATCTTGAAAGCGGGGTACATGGGACAAGATCACCTTGCATTTTCACTGATCGATTGTGAACTGAATAAGGGTGTGTTTTAATCGATTGAGTTTTATAGCATTTCAGCAATTATCGACGGATTTTAAATGCGGTATTCATTCAGTGATTGCTTGTTTATTGCACTGAATCACAAGGCCTATAGAACGTTAGCTTTTCTAGGCTGTGATTGTGACGTTTCGCGAGGCATGCCTAAGGTTGTCAGTTACAGTCAGGCGGCCACAGAGGCACTGGATATGGGGTTTCTAGGCTAGATTTTGTTAGGAAGCTGCTGTCCGTCCCTGGATGACATGATCGCGTAGTTTGGTACCAGACATCACAGAAAACTGCAAAGCAATTGGACGCATTTCCCCCGAAAACATATCTAAAGGGATTCCGCCAACAACACAAACAACACCAACACATGGTCGATGACGGCCAAGACCAGCGATCAACAAGGTCCAAGTTGAACCAAGGTCCTCCAATAACTACTGTAGAAGCCTGCGAGAAGCATGAAAGAGGTGTTTTACTTCCTCCGCACCCTTCACAGAGCCACGAAGGATGTGGATGCTATAACACACCTCTCATGCTTGTGTACTGCTCTTCAACTGTCTAAGTAGTCTGTATAGCAATTGATTAAATAGGCAGAATATACAATTAGATGAACTTAGTGGGCAAACATAGCCTTTAGTGAAAAGAAATAATGTATGGCGACTGTAGTAACTATTTTCTTAACTTTCGTTAAGTTTCGATAGGTTTCGTTAAGTTTATTCTACTTAAGCGGGCGTGATAGGAATCTCTCGATACGACAGTAAGTGACAATTTAAGTTCGTTTAAGATGTTTTCGGCTAAGTTTTCACTTAATCAACACTTCTGGTGATGGAAAATGGGGGAGCTGAAAATAACTGAATGAAATATGGTCAATTTTGAAAATTATCTTATTTCGCGTTTGTCTGATATGGACGGCGCTACAGCTTGTAGAGGGTCAGGGCATAGCTTCTCAGCAACCACTCTTGTTGTGCGTGATTTGACTCCGAACGGCAAAGTTTGAGAAGTTTTTTGTAGACAGGAAATGCTCTTAAAGCATTGTCAGTGACTCGCAAGAGGTGGGGCCGTGAAAATTGGTTTTGTCGCACAGAGCAGGAATCGAACCTACGACGTCGAGGTTGGGGTCGATGCCCATACGCACAACGCCATAGGCAACCTGAATTCTGATTTTTTTTTTCCAGAATTCGGCCACCAAAAAATTGTGTTCCCTTTTC
This sequence comes from Eristalis arbustorum, assembly GCA_916610145.1. Lineage (NCBI taxonomy): Eukaryota > Metazoa > Arthropoda > Insecta > Diptera > Syrphidae > Eristalis > Eristalis arbustorum. The sequence goes on along the minus strand of OU744319.1, from coordinate 27,838,259 downwards.
TTAAAGCATGGTCAAAAGAGCTCGGTAATGGCTCGTATTTTTTTACTTAAACAGAGTATTTTCTTATGTTCATTGGGAGTCGGTCGCAAGGATGGGCCTTGTTGATTCGACAGCCGTTCAGTAATCAATAAGCGCATCATGAACTTCTTCAATTCAAAACATCCACATTCCATTTGATTATTTTGAAACAACTGGCTAACACATCCCACAACCAACGGACAAGGCATATAGGAGCACCAGCAACAACACTCCCCAACTGAACTGTGATCCCCAGAATCTTAAACAAAACGAGGAGTCAACAACCGAGTCTCTCGAACACAGGGATAAGCCACCGAACAAACATCTTTCTTTTCAGCTTTTTAAGACTCAGCCATGACTTTCAATGATTTACTTCCAGGAAAACGACCCAACACAGAGGCTTCATTAGCAGTTCTCTCGAGTGGCAACAATAACGCGTTTATTCGCGAAACTTATTCTCGTCTGACACTCCTCCATTGCCCAAAAACTGAAACCCAAAAAAGCGGCTACCTAGGCTCATTTGCATGACAATGCAACCCCATTCAACATCAATATCAACGGAAATGTCATTGATAAATCAGTCAATACATCACCAGATACACATGACCAAAGGGGGAAAAAAAAACAAAGTCCACCCAACCCTGCCTGATTGGAAATCACATCACGTTCATGGTGTATAGGGCACGGCTCGAGCGCTGCTCACGCACTGCTCACTGCATCCCAACAAGAGCGCACAGCGAATGGCTGAACTCATGGCGAATTTGTTGATTTCATCGAGAGTAATTAAAAACAAACTACAATTGGCAATCGTTCAAAGCCGTCGGATGGTGCAAAGCCCACACTTAGGGAGGCGCCACTCACTCACCCCACGCCGGGCAGACCTTGAATTCAATCCGAATGGAAATGTCAATAGTCTCGATGCTCTCAGGGACCGTGGAGTGGATGCGGTTGAATTGAATGAAATTGACAGCAGCTCGCCCAGCCTGTCGCGCTGGCCGACCACCCTCGCTCTGGCCGCAATAAACTTTCTTATGTTTGCGGGACTTCAATTGCAGGTCTGCGCAATGAAAGTCAAGAGTCAACGTCGAATGTCAATGGCTGAGGCAATTTCAATTCTGCGTCGCAAAACAAGAAAAAATGAGAAGAAGAAAACCAAACAACTCCCGCACAAGTCTATCGTGTCGGTTGTGTACGCTTCAGACTGACATGGATCAAGATTTAATTGTGGGTGTCAGACAATGAAATATGAGATACGGAGATAGTGCGATAGTCGGCGATAGCACTAGTATACCTATCACGGTGTGACACTGATTGCAACAGCGTGTACACGCAGTGTATTTAGCCGGGCGAACTGTGATCACTCGGCTTCTAAATCCATTGCACATTGCACACACGCGGTGTAGGTAGACTGCAGTGTAATGAAATTTAATCCAACAAATGCGGACTGCTTTAGCCGTTGCCGTAGGCAGAGGCTGTGCTGTTGGCTCTTAAATTGAATTTATGGGATCGTGTGTTCTAAGCCGGCAACGTGCACTATTGCTCAACGCCGCCACGTCGCACCGCTCCACGTGGGCGGGGAGCTGCCTATTGGCAGGATTTCATAATGCCATATTTAAGTTAATGCTAATGAGATTAGAGACATGTCTCGTTGTGAGATAATCGTCTAATAAAAACAAACACCAGTTGGGTACGCGGCTGAGCGGGCAACAACACCTCCCATCGGTTGGCAGTTAACGAGCTTATGCATGCAGGGGATTGGCCGCCAAGGTCGTGGTGGTATTTGTTTTTATTTATTGATGGACGCACAAAATACAAGGCTTGGAATAAATTCTACATTATCGTCTAAATCTTATAAGAAATAATTATTTTTATATATTTTACTATTTTTAGTTAGAACTTAATTTGTTTTCTGAAGCTTCTTCTTCTTCCGGGCTGAACCTGGGCCGCAGTCAACAATCCCCTCCAGCTGGCACGATCCTTAGCCAGCTGCCTCCAATTTCGCACTCGAACTTGGTTGAGGTCCTTCTCCACTTGAGTGCGCCATCGGGTTCGTGGTCGTCCTCTATTGCGTTGTCCCACTGGTTCGGAGTCGCACTGGAGCAGTGTTGTCCATGAGCTCAACATGGCCTAGCCATCTTAGGCGTTGAATCCGTAGACGCCTGACTAGACTCTTGTCGCTGTACAGTCCGTACAGTTCGTGGTTGAATCTTCTTCTCCAAAGACTGAACGCAGAACTTTTCTCTCGAAGAAACCAAGTCCGTCTTCATCAGTTCTTCCGTCCAGGCGTCCTCGCCGTGCAGCAGCACAGGGATGATCATGGTCTTATATAATGTGAGCTTGGTCTTTCGGGAGAGGGCTCTACTACTCAATTGCCTCTTGAGCCCAAAGAAACAGCGGTTGGCAAGAGTTATTCTGCGTTTAATCTCGGTACTGATGTTGTTCGCACTATTTACTTGGGAGCCAAGGTAGATGAAGTGTCTTGCTACCTCGAAGTTGTAGCTGCCTATGGCGACGTCCTGACCGAGTCGTCGATGTTGTGTGTCCTTTTTTGATGTCAGCATATACTTTGTTTTGCCCTCATTCACCGCTAAACCCATTTCTGCCGCCTCCGTTTCAATAGAAGCAGACGCCTCATTGACGGCTCGCTGAGTTCGGTCAATCACGTCAATGTCGTCCGCGTGTGCCAGCTGTTGCATGGATTTTTCGAAGATCATGCCTCTTAGGTTTGCGAGTCAGTTTGCATGACCTTCTCCAGGACGATGTTGAAGAAGTCAAATGACAACGTGTCGCTTTGTCTAAAACATTAAAGGTCTCGGTGTGTTCGTTACCGACCTTGATGCGAGAGCGAGAGTTCTCCATCGTCATCCTGCACTGCCTAACGCGTTTGGCAGGAATGTCAAAACTAGACATTGCGTTGTATAGCTCGTCTCTATGCACACTCTTATATGCAGCCTTAAAGTCGACAAATAGGTGGTGGGTGTCGATCTGCATTTCTTGGGTCTTTTAGAGGATCTGCCGTAATGTGAAGATTTGATCGATGGTGGACTTCCCAGGCCTGAAACCGCACTGATAGGGACTTATCATGTTGTTGACGAATGGTTTCAGGCTCTTATACAGAACGGCAGGGAAGACCTTGTAGGCGATGTTAAGGAGACTTATCCCCCGATAGTTGGCGCAGACAAAGGGGTCTCCTTTCCTGTGGATCGGGCAAACAATACTAAGATTCCACTCGTAGGGCATGCATTCCTCCGACCAGATCCTGCAGATGAGCTGGTGCATGCATCCTACCAGTTCATCTCCAGCTGCCTTAACGTGTTCTGCATAAAGTGCCCTAGACCAACGACTTTAGTCTCGTTATCGACTTAGTCTAGATCAGGGGGACGGAATTCTGTTATATTGCTGTCCATTGCGTGGAGAAGCTAAGGAAATTATTGAAACCAATGAGAGTATCCTCTGACTCGATGGGCACTTAACTTAAGCGATTTCCTAAGATACAGTGTTTCATTTTTGCCACCTAGAGGGTTGTGAACGCTGCCGTGACTGGCTAAAATAGTTCCACTAGTTCGTACACCACGACTAATTTTGAATGAAATTGATCTCGAGCTTCGCCTGGCACTAGTAAATAGTAACATAACACCGAGATGAACTCGAGAACTATGCTCACTATTTTCCTCGACATGATAATGAATGCTACAATTTTCTGATCTCTCTCAAGGAGGCTGTTTGTTAGCCTGGATTAATTTGATCACTGACCGCTGTCTTCGAGTCCAAAAAAGTGGAGATGCAACCTATGAAAGTTTTTGGCATCTCGATATGAACCTTGACAACGCATAGTAAGCCGTAGGCAACCAGAAGCCCTCAGCAGCCAGGACTTATTCTGACACAACCAAGATACTTCGCCAATCAGTTTGTTTTTTAAAAATAAGCATCACGATCACCTGCAGAACTCCGCTGTTTTCATTTCTGCTGTGCAGCGGAGTCGACCATCTGCAAATATTCAATTGAATTGGACTTGAATATTTCCACATTCTGTTTCCAAATCTTCACCAAGGCACGGGCAGCACGGTGGGCCGTGAGACCAGACATGCCGTCATGGCCAAATGGTCAATCACGATTTGAACGATGGCAATTGCTTTAATTTTAAGTAATCCACGAACATGGTGGCCCCTGGCGTGGTGGACATGCGCGTCGACCCCAACGTACTTAGACGACGTCGTGGTGACACAATGACAAAATGAATTTTGTCGCACAGAGCAGGAATCGAACCTACGACGTCGAGGTTGGGGTCGATGCACATACCCACAACGCCACGGGCCACCACAATGGCTGTCCTCGTAGGCATTTCATTCAAACATAGTCGCGGGGTACAGAACTAGTGGAACTATTTTAGCCAGTCACGGCAGCGTTCACAACCCTTTAGGTGGCAAAAACGAAGCACTGTATCTTAGGAAACCGCTTAAGTTAAGTGCCCATCGAGTCAGAGGATACTATTGGTGCTCAACATGGACAATATGCTCCCTTTGTACTTTGTTCACCTTCTTTACCACTTCCTATGTCGGTTCAGTCTGGAGTGCGGCCTGGTCCTTAACCGAAAGCCAACACCGCCACAAGGATGAACAAAATGCTCCTCAGTCTGGAATGCAGCCTGGTTCCCAACCGACACCGCCACAAGGACGAACAAATTGCGCCGACTTTGGTTGGTTCAACTCCATTAACGTAAACACTGCCTTGCAAAGCAAACAACTAATTGATCATAACGAAGCATATCTCGGCGTTTTTTGCCCCCTCTCCACTTTGCTTGACCTTTCAGCTCTCATCTTTGTGAGTAATTATGATTGATTTCCAACATCAAGTCCGAAAATGTTTCCGCCGTCAGCGACCTCTGTGCGACGCACAATCAGTCCAGTGACAGCGAAAAAACAAAGAGAACACAACCACTCGCCTACTCGCATTAAACTGGTAAGCCTCCATTCAGACGACACAAAATACGTGTGCCTGCGGCCAGCATCCGTTCCGTAATCCTCACTCAACGACAGCCCTTACCTGTGTCCTTTCCCAGAACACAGCCGATCCAATGAATCACCCACCGAGTGTGCTCCCTATTGTGCTATCTCGGGCGGGAACCTCCGAATCCATTTAATGCCGCGATCAGCGGCATAATGATGATGGGGCCGATGATTTCTGAGATAACGATCGCCTCGAATGCCTCAACCTGACGTCATCGATTAACTAAATATAGCAGAGTCAGCTCCCTCCTTGAGCGGGTTTTTTTTCCCTGGTCTTCTGCCGCCGTCCGCTACCTCGGTGAGACAAGCATCGCCAGGTACTTCGCCTTCTGCCGTTCGTTGCCTTTGTCTTTCACAATGCAATTCGATAATTGGAAGCGGCTCAACATCTGATTCCATCCGTTACTATTAGGTAACACTTGGCAGCGTCGTCGTCGTCGTCGGTGGATGGCTGGCGGTGGTACGGTAGGTAAAGGTAGGCACCACCGCGTGGAATGTGTTTTTCGCTTTTTTTTTTCATTTGTTTTGTTTTATTGCCTTCTCAAGAGGCTTGGTATTTGGTGTGGTTTTTTGTTCGCTTCTGTGCTTCGTTCAAGTGCGACTCGCTTCAATTCAATGTCATTCTCGAACTTATTTGGATCACTGTGTGGGTTTTGAAGTCTGTTTGCTCTCATTGGAGCGTATGCGAATATGTATGTCTTTTGGATATCAATTTACAGTCTGGTTTGGCGTTTTGAGAGAAACCCGTCTTGCCACTTCGAGCGTCGCTCGTCTCCTGCTGGACTTTGAAACCAGCAGATACACGCACGCACAATGATTATCCGAGGTCTGCGACTGAGACTGCAGTTGAATTCATCTTGGGTCATTGGATAGGTAAATTGTTTTAATTGCCTTGCCAATGGTTGCGTAGTTGAACTACTTCATCCAGTCGTTGACACTTGAAGGCTAAATACCTTTGCACGTCTCGCCAGTGGCTGAGGCTCCCTTCTTCGCCGTCCGCCATCGCCATCCATGGCGATCACGACAGAAGGCGGGGAGATCGTTTAAGCCCACGTCTGTTCATCTCGGCGTGTGCGTGCAGAGGTGAACACTTAATTTGTGGTTTGTTGTTTGTCTGAGGTTCGCTTCACGCGATTATGAATTGTTTTGCGAGAGAGAGCCGAGACACAGTCGCGAACGCCGAATCGTTGACCCACATCAACTGGCTGCGAGGCGAGTCCTTGAATAAAGGTTAAGGTTTCGAGTGTGTGCACGATCAATAGAAATTGCTTTCAAACGATGACGGCGATGGCTGGGAATTGAGATAAATTGAAGTTTAAAAACCGGAAAACATCGGCCTGCTGATGGGGGAGCTGACGCGACGGTTGAATTTTGAAAAAAAAAATGAAATTGTCGGTTATTTCCTGGATACGGGCTTGGTTGTTTGAAATTTGATGCTAGGACCAGACAAGACAGCGGAGGACGCTTGCAGAACTGGAGACTGGAAATGTGTGTGCAAGGCAGTTGGCAAGTGATCGTGATTTGATGGCCCATGTCCACTCGGACAGATTCCGGCTCGCTGAATTTGTAAGCAAGCGGTTGACCGGACTTTTGGAAGATCGTGCCTCGGGCGTTTACGTTTGAATTTCGCACGATCTTCTCAAGTACAATGTTGAAAAAATCACATGACAGCGTGTCGCCTTCATATGCGGCCCTAAAGTCGACAAATAGGTGGTGGTGTCAATCTGCATCTCTTGGGTTTTTTTAGGGATCTGCCGAAGTGTGACTTTCTTGTCAATGGTGGCCTTCCCGGGCCTGAAACCGCACTGATAAGGACCTATCAGGTTATTAACAAAGGATATCAGGCGCTTACACAAAACGGCAGAGAGTATCTTGTACGCGATGTTAAGGAGTCTGATTCCTCGATAGTTGACGCAGTCAAAGAGGTCTCCTATCTTGTGGAACGGACAAATATAGACAAGATTCCCGTCAACCGGCATGCTTTCCTCTTACCATGTCTTACAGATGAGCTGGTGCATGCGCCCAACCAGGTCATCTCCAGCTGCTTTAATCAGTTCCGTGGATAGTCCGTCCGCTTCAGTCTAGATAACGCTATATTAAATTCGTCTATGTCAGGGGGGAGCCCGTGGCATTGTGGGTATGTGCGTCGATCCCAACCTCGACGTCGTTGGTTCGATTCCAGCTCTGAGCGGCAGAAATAATTTTCACGGCCCCACCTCTTTCGAGTCACTGACAATGCTCAAGGAGTATATCCTGGCTAGAAAAAGCTTCTCAAACTTGGCCGTTCGGAGTCGGCACAAAACTGTAGGTCCCTTCCACTCGTCTGAGAATAAGCACGGCCCTGGCCCCCTACGGGCTGTAGCGTCACCCATATTATTATGATGTGTCAGGGCGACGTAATTCTTGTTCATCACTGTCCAAATTAAGTAAAACATTTTGCCTGACAGTGGAATTTGTTCATGTTGTCCCGTTCCTGGGGTTAAATAAACATTTTTGGAAGATTTTTGTAGATGAAGTAGCGGCTTCAGTTTGCCTCAGATGCCAATTGTCTGTCACTGTCTTCCTTGTGGCTTAGAGTGAGCTTCATCTAGTAGTTCGGGTGAACTGCCCAGTAGGTCACAACAGCCGGGAGCTATGCAACCCACACTGAGTGACTCAAAGTCGATGACATGGTAAGGTCCATCATGAGCCTTAGGATGCGGTGGCATTTACCGCCAGCTGTTCCCGTGATTAGAGTTTAAGGTACAGCCAGTATGATGTTGCGACAAGGGCAATTGATCCCAATTGGTGGGTTTTGTGTGTGTTTAGGGTACTTCAACATATTTAGCCCAATGTACCTCATTATGAGATGTCCTGTGATTAAGGGATGTTCTAGAAGTGAACAGGACATTGTCCAAGGACTTAATTGCAGTCTTAAGAGATGGTGACACATTGATCTGAAAAAAAAATCTATCATTGGTTTGTGCCTGAAAAACGATACATTAGTCAGCCTTCAATGGGAGAACAATATTGAGGTCTTTTGAGCAGACACATCCACTAGTCATTGAACCGTTGTGTAGATGTGCAGGGGTCCAGCGTCTGGCAGACAGCCAATCCGATCTTAAAGGAATGCTGATGAAGTAGAAGACTTCCTCCAAAAGAAAGTTTGAGGCAATAGGCGATCGATGAATTTGTGGATTTCGATGAAGATAGTTGAGTCGATGTTAGGTTCAGACCACAGGCGGAGAGTTTTTAAGTCCTAGGACTGTGATGGCTTCTAATTGTTTGCCACAGAGTTGGAGGAAGGTTAAATGTATCGGCTTCTCAATGCCCCGCTGTTACTCCTGCTGGCTAGTCTTTATACTCGGTTAAGTGCCTTACAGACCGGTTTGCTTAGTGTTGCCAACTAAACGAAGACAACATCGGTTGGTTGACTTCATGTTGTGAGTGCAGTTCGTATAAGACAATCTGCTGACAATTTATGCGCAACGATGGCCTCTTGGAATGCCTTGCGTTGCGACGGCTATACGCAACAAATTTCAACGATCACAACCTTCTTCCAGAAGCTGGCTCTATCTGTCTGCAAAATTTCGCATCCACTTTATGCAACAATTTCCTAGTTCATGCTCACACAAATTTACTTGTGTAGTGCCCTTGAGATCATTCCATGGTCAATTGGACAATCTTTGATTAAGTCCTTCGTTCTGTGGGTAAAGAGGACTGTCCGAGGGCAGCAAGTGAATGGCAGCGAATGTCTTGCGCAGATTAGCTTAATTGTCGGTCACACTTGGTAGACAGATGGCAATGCTTCGCGTGGTGATTTTTCAGATGTCCTGATTTCTAAGCAATTTTTGCAGTTTTTGTGAACCTGTCCCATACATCGGTTGATCGATGCAACAGCTTATGTTGACTCTGAGGGCACTGATCTTGATTGGCTGGGTTCAGCGACTTTGACTTACACTTGGACCTGCAAGGATTCGCACAAGAGGAAGTCGGGGGGCTTGTCACATCATCCAACTACGGCGACCAGTTGACGTTGTCTTTGCATGAGAATATCTCGTGCAGAAAATGCAACATGTTGGTAAATGTTGTCTTGTAAGAACTTGGCGTCAGTTTCCATGCAGAGACGGGCACGCTTGGATGATCGTTGATTGAAGTTCCCGTGTTTTCTCACTGTAAGCCGATTTTTTACGTTGAATGCTCGATGGGGATGGAGTGCATGATAGCCTCGAAGTTGATAAAAATGCCCTCGTCTTCACACGGGGATACGGAGTTTGATACAATTTGAGCCTTTAGCACGTCATGCTCTGATGCTGTGACTTGTCTGCTCTGCAGCTTGTTCTCGGTGTGGCCCTACGGTTTGAAATAAATCACGACAACTGCAAAGCCAAGTTTGTTGAGGTCACTCTTCACGCAGTCGTCCTCCCTGCTCTTCCGCCAAATAAAACCCATCCGATCCATCCAGGAAGCGATTTAAATGTCGTTGCACTCCCGGCTTCAAGCGAAAACCAGGAGCCATTTGCATATCTAAACGCGGTGCTCACAACGATGAGTACCCCCTTACAAGGACCCCACATTCATCCGCCTAATGGTGACGGCCATCAAATCATAAGCCAAGATGGTCAAGACAAGCGGTCTCGTATTTCAGTGCCCGACCACTAATGACATGCAAGCGCTTTCCCTGGCTTAGTCCACTGCGCTCTTTAAGCCTTCATTAAGAGCCTGATAATTGATGTTATTCTACCCCGGAGCATGGCACACAACTGCCCGTGTAAACACGTCACGAGCCGTTGCGCCCTCATAAAGGCCAATCCGAAGACTCTCTTTCGGGATCGAGTTTCGTCGGTCATTAACGCTGTGTTTAATTGATGTCAAATAGTCTCGATCCTAATCCGCTTTTATTGCTCGAGAACCTCGTGATCGATATTTCTTTCACTTCTCGATGGACGCGACGCAAGAATTTAAGAACTCCGAAGGCCCTAATATGCATAATCCCACCAGCTTGGGTATTATTAAAATTTTATGCTCCACACTCCACACTCGACGCGGGTTGATATCTCTTGAGGAGAGATTCTGAAAGAAATAAAGATAATCCCACGCTGGATACATATCTAGAACGCTCATTCGAAGCTCATTCAAAAGCGAGGCTGCACGCCGAGGGTGGCGTCAAAAGACTTCCTTCATTCGACGCATCGTAATGGGAGTGTGTGCCGCTGTGGTGGTCCGCTCACTCCTCCGCACAAACGCAACAGTTTCTTTCCTTTCACTTCCCCGTCCGATGTTGTGTAATAAACGAACGCACAAAGGTGATGCAGAGGCTGGAACAGACGGAGAAACCAGCATCTGACGCGATGGGATCGCCTCACAGGTTCGGTTCGGTTCGTTTCGGTTCGGTTCTTGGGCGGTGTCAGCACTCAGCGATGACACAAACATTCAGAACGTTTTGTTTCTCCTCGTCGGCCACAGAAACACATAATTCACTTATCCGAGATGTGTAATTGATAGAACATCTAAGGGCATCCGAGTTCAAGTGCTCACTTCACTCAATCTTCCTCCCAGCGCGTCGCGGTCGGGGCGAAGCCCGCCTCGCAAGCTAATGCAAGTGAGTGATGTGCTTGGGTTGGGGTTTACACTGTACGCGGGCTCTTTGCCCGACGCGAAGCCGCAGTGCCGGAGCGGCGTACGTGTGGGCACGACCAGTACAGATCGGGTTCAAAGTTCTGTGCGCTCGTGAAATTACTTTCATCCACATGCACCAGCGTAGTGCACTCACGATGGGAGTCAGCGGGGTACAGGGCAGATACCCCATCGGGGAGGTGCGGCGGAGGTTCTGAAGTTTCAATTTTCGAGTGCTACTGTAGCGGAACTGTGTGCAGAGCGCTGTTGACTTAGGCGGCGAGTGCTGTGTGGCCCGCCCCGGCTTGGCCATGCCTCTCGTGTTTGTTCAGCAGATGAGATTGGGCTTCTTCAGCAATTAGGGCACATTTTCTCTTTCTCAGAATGCGTCCGTTCATTGATTGCGGGTTTTCACGGTAATGATCCCATTTGATCGGTATTCATGTCCGAAGTGAAAAGAACGTAAGGAGCTTTGCGGCAGGATGATCTCTCTCTCTTGACGTTGCTGGGCTAATTCGTGTTTGAAACACATTCGCCGTGGTACACAATGGCGGGGCGTATGGCATGACGTGTCTACTTGACGGAATCACACACTGGCCCGCTGTAATCCGGGTGAGTGAAGGTTTTCCGAGAACAGTGCGTTCAACCGAATTAAAGAATAAAAGTAAATTATTACGCTTTTTACGAGGGAAGATAATGAAGAAGAAAGGAAGCATGTTTGAGGTTCGTTCGGTCTTTTCGATGATTTCACTTTTGGTTTTGTTTCAATTTCGGTTTTTATCGCTGCACAATGAGCCGCGCATTGGTGTGCTTTACCAACGAAAGTGCGGTTAGATAGGTTAAGGTATTTCGGTTCTCTTGTTTGTCTAACGAGATAATGACATGTGCTTTGTTATGATTTTTTTATTCTTTTCACTGGATGGCCGCGTGTTCGTATGAAAGTTGGTTTAATGAGGTAGTTGACAGAAGAGATCCTCTTACAACTCGGGCTCTCTCAAGTTTCGGAAAAAAAGAGCTTAGCTGGTTGAACTCAATGACCGTCGAGGGAAGTCAGGTCACGTGGGAAGGAAAGGACTGATATTTCTCTAGGCAGTTAGTACGTAACAACAGTCGAGTGAGGAGATCCACGCAGTCAGGGAAATGTGACATATTTTACGGCCTGAGACGAAGGTATAGCCAAGGCCTTAGACTACAAAACTGAAGCGATGCTTTGAAATGAAACGGAACGCTATGATGCAACATTTTCAAATTCAGTCCCATTTTAGTCCACCTCAAAGTGCTTCCTGAGTCTGTTGTGCCTTTTTAGGAAGCCTCTTAGCCCACAGGAGGTCATTTTTGTGCATTTTGATACATGTCTTAAACGTCTTCCGGCTTTGTCAACCTTAAATAATTTCTTTGGCTGCTTCATGATAGGTTGCCGCCCGATTCCTTCTTTCTAGTTCCCTTAACCTCTCCGAGGACACGATCTCCTACATCGCAGACTGGTTCGGGCCTCTGAAGGCATCTGATGCCTCTTTCCTGGCCGTTGGCAGTCATTTCATTACCTTCCATTGCTTTTTCCAGCTCTTGAACATTCTGTTGGGATTTCTGCACGAGGATGGATTTGAAAGGCAGCCTTATTTGTTGTTCAGAAACGAAATTGAATGTACAATTGTTCAGAAGTAGGCGCCTGGCTAAAAATTGCCAAAAAATGAGTCTCACGGCTCAACAGCATCCTCATTTCTTAGGAAAGCCAAAGAAGGCGTTCCACAAGGTTCAATTGTAGGTCCTATTCTATTAAGACAAATGGAGTCTCAGTATCGTTCGCCCGATCCACGGGGAGAGGATCTGTTCTGTAGGGAGAGGGTAGCCATAACATCTTGTCCGTCGTTTCGCCTGTTCGATTTGTAATCAATCTAATATTCGATTGTTTGGACCGTGGCACGAATGTCCTCAACATCACGTGACTCCATCAGGAAGGCACCCTATTGGAAGACGCAGGACGAGGTGACTGGACAAAGTTCAAAAACTCGCGCCTGGGCATAAATCCTGGAGAGTTAGAGTCGATGGCGGAGGATCTAGGGGCATGGAGATCTTCAGTGCGCCTGGGCATAACTCCTGTTAGAGTCGATGGCGGAGGATAGAGTAGCCTAGAGGTCTGCAGTCCGTGCTTTGCCCTTCTAGTGGAACATTCGGATCAGAAAATAAGGATCATGATCATGATCGATGATCTTTTTGTCTAATATCCAGTGAGGCTTCATGCGGCTCATTTCTAATGGATCGCGGAGATGTACGGACGTTACGGTAGACGTTGTTGTTAGGAGAAATAAGCTCTGCCTACCTACTTGAGTCCCCTTTGTGTCGATCGCAGCTGAAGGAAAAGATTCAAGCGGTGACATGGTTCCACATCGGTGTCCACAGAACTAATGACTCAGATGGCTGGTCTTCGACTCCGATTGCACAACCGATGTAGCTTGCGGTTAAGCGAGAAATAAAACGCAGAGTTGGTGTTACTGGTTTTGCGTTAAATAGGTCACACAACAATAGGCCCCCGGGGGAGTAAGGGGAGTGACATGAAACCACTGGCGAATATTCAGAACTTGCTTAACATACGAAAGACGGACGTGAGTGACTGCGTTGACCCGGGCTATGTTTGTGCTCATTGCTCTAGCCTTGTAACAATTGAACGATGGGTGTGTTTTGTCGCTGCCAGGTTAGGAATGTTAATCGCTACTCGAAGTTGGTACCAGAGCAGCACTGCTCTTCAAGCTAGAGAGACAGCTAGTCGGACTAACAAATAAGGCCTGTTTGTTGACACACAGGCTTACAATTGCAGAGCCACAATAAAATAATGGACATCTTGGTCAACTATGGCCTGCGGGTGTTGTGGGTATGTTCGTCAACTCCTACGGACTTGAACCTTGTCTAGTTTCCATTTCTGACAAGCCGAGACTATGAGTACACTAGAATTGAATTTCCACAATTAATTAGTTGTGGCCAACCCTACCGCAAGTTGTGAGGTTGGGACAGCCAAATACCACTTCAGATACGGCGAAAAATTCAACGCCCCTCACTCCTTCGAGTCACAGGCAATCCTCAAAGAGAAACACCATTGCAAGACCATTATTCCGCGTAGAAGAAAACTTAGGACCTAGAATCGAACCTTGGGGTACCTCATTGTCAGATCGATCTGTCATCCAGTTTGTGCTAAAATACAATCGGGGTTCAGTTTCCTTCAACTCCTCGGTCTGTTAAGGCTTCTCCGTCCCGACGCAATACTCTTCAAGCTGTTGTCAACGAATGGTCGAGTTCTGGTTCACGGCCCGGAATAGACAACCTCGGGTTCCTCTTGAACATTCTCAATGACAGCGGCTATGCCGACGTGTGCAGATTTTATGTTGAGATGCGTCTGACTGAACTTGTTTTTCTCTAAATGGAAACGACTGTAATGACGGCCATTCAAGCCACAGAAGAGACAAGAGAGACAACCCCTTTTGAGTTCGACTTGTTCTACTCGCTCTACAGTCCAGGGTGAACCTGGGCTTCTGCCAACAAGTCTCGCCAGTTGGCGCAATCTTTACTCAGCCGCCACCAATTTTGCATGCCGAGGTTCTCCACTTGGGTGCGCCATCGGTTTAGTCCTCTATTGCGTGGCCCATCGGTTCGGTGTCGAAGACTAACATGCCATCTGGGTTCTCCTGTACATTAAAATTTAGCCTGGGCTAGCTTCTTCAGTAACGCTCGTGTTGCGAGTATTGTTGCTGCTACGAGTAGGTGGACCCTATATGGAACTTCAAGGCGACTCAAAACGGCGCAGATATTAATAAGCTGAAGATAGTTAGTGACTCAAGACAGGAAAAGGCCCAGAATTATGAAAGGCATTCGTTGTACCAACATCCCCTCGGGACCTATCACATACTCACCACGCCACGACGACAACGTCCATTCGAAAGCATGCCATCCTTGACCTCATGCCACTCTCCGCACTTCTCAGTCAACCCACGCAGAGCCCCGGTGAAAAGAGTGAAACATCACTAATATCCGCATTCTCGGGCCGCGTCGAGTGCCAATCGGCTGAAAAGAAACTCCAAACAACACCCAATCAGCAAGCATAAACAAACTCCTCCATCGGCTGTCGAATCAATCGGTTTGTTTGCAGAAATTTGACACAACATCGAATCTGTCGTCGCCATTGAGTATTTTACCAGCGTTACACTGCATCTCTGTTTGAAGTTCAAACGCCCACCTCCGGACGGCTGGTGGCCGGCGCGATGAATGACGACGGCAATTAAGCGTCAACTCTCCACTCTCGGGGCTTGTCATAATAACACGACTTCCACCACGTCCATCACTTACCGTTTGCTTTTTGAAAAATGGTTACAAAGCTTCCCCTCGGGCTCCCACTGGGCCGCGTGATAAATCAAGTATCTGTCGTTCAACGAAAAACCTGAAGTGCCCGCAGAAAAACCACGGCAATGGTGCGGCTTCCGTCTTATGCAATTACCCCCGGACGAGCCGTAAACTTGCCTTAGATTCAAATATTTACCACCGATCGGCCGGAATGCGCATGCCCAGTGGGCAACACGGCCGCTGACACCTGATGAGATGACGTCTCGGCGAGGATCGCCAAACACCGGTGGCCTAGGTACTGTGCGTTAAATGTGAAAGTTATTTCGGCCCGCTGCATGGGCCAGCATCGAACATGTCAAAAGTCAGCCGAGGCACTGCTGACCGCCCGCCGCTGGGCGATAATCTGCCTAGGCAGAGGCAGAGCCCGAGAGTGGTGCTGTGCACATTAGTGATTTATCGTGGCGCATTCCAGAGTTCGGTATGGCGGATTGCGTATGCACCATAACGGATTGCGAAACGAACCGTTGTGAGAGTGCGCTCTCCCGGAGAATCTAGGTAAAGCGGCAGCATCCGAGTGACTGTATTTGCATAAGCGTACAATCACGAACAGATTTATGCGGCTGTGGCCATGTTTAATGCATGACGCCGCTGCCGCCGCCACTCGGTGACGCTGCTGACTTTGTAGATGATGCATACGCATCGATCGATGATGATCTTCGCTGGTTATTCGAGTGGCCGACTTGACGTATGTAGAATGCGACTGGGAAGTGATGCGCGCCCATGGTGGTGGTACCGACGTCGCTGCCACTTGTTAGCCCCCGATGATCGAGACCAGATAACGTGCGTGCACTGCCGCCGGAGCCAGTGCAGTTGTTTTAGTTGGAGGCACGTCGGTGGTGGCGATTAATTATTTTTATTGTACAACGATCGGGATCACGGCGGCGTCTGATTTATTGAAATATTTCCCTGCTATTTGTCATGCAGGCAATCAAAGGCGCCATCAGCGTGCTCGGCCCTGGACAAGATGATGGCTCGATAGTCACGGTGGCTGGTCGCATCAACAATCAAAGATGGACAAAGTTGTCTATCGATCTGCAAGAAGTTGCAACTTCTCTCGGCATACGAATGCATTTAGTGATGTCGCCTTATCGCACGCATCCGCGCTGGCAAGATACAAAGGCTGACCCCAATCGCTGGGCGCACAAGTTTTCTCTAATTTCAAGCACTAATGCGACGGCGGTGGCCATCACAAGCGTTCACACTGAACGGCAAGCGCACACTCACGCGGAATGAGGTCAGACGTGGCGCGGTAGGTGCACGACAGCATAAATAAACCCAAGCGACACTGTCTGGGATAATCTCGTAGATCAAACATCACCCAGCGAGAGTGCCCAGAAAGAAGCCATTGAAGGCACCTCATCCTCGGTGCACGGCTGGGCACTCTTCGAATTCGCTTTCGCGTCAAACTCCGCATTCGGAGTCATTTAAGGAACTCCACATGGTGTTTGAAGACATCAGAGCTCACGTCATGGCACGTCACGTCTCAACCCTTTATTGCCACAAAAGGCACTCGGTTTAATGGTGCACGCTAATAAAACTCAAGCAATTGCCCCTATCTACACTCGTAAAAAAAAACGAGAAGAACTTCAATTAGAAATTCCTTGTTAGAAATCATGGTTACCCGGTACCGTTAATGGCTGTGAACACAGTCACACGACCATTCGACTGTTTTTGTGTGTGTCCTCAGCTGGCCGTGACTGGGAACCACTCCGTCGGGAATGGATGTGCTTGTGTGTTCGTGGATGCCATGTAACATGATCATAAAATATCATCGAGTCCACGGAGTAGTAATTCAATTAAGATCCAGAACGGGAATCGACCGAGGAGGGGACCCCGAACAACACACCCCTGCACTCTGAGTCACTTCGAGGCAATTGACAAACGATCCAGAAGAACGACGTCGTTCTCAAATTTCATGTGTTATCCGTCGATAAACAGACAAAATTCAGAGTGTCCACAGGCGGAAGCTAGCCGATCGTTGATCGTTGATCGGTGCGATACTTTCGAAATTGACATTCCACATTTTGCGTGGGCGGGGGGTCAGTCCCCAATCGCAGGAATGCCACACGTAGACAGACAAGAAAGACATAATTTCCTTCCAATGCGATACCGGAAAACCCAATGAATTCGATGGCAATAATGAATTGGACACTTTTATGGTCTCATCCTCATACATATGCATGCGGTCTTTGAGAACTGATTAACTGATGTCTACGAATTAATCGGTCGTGCCGTGGCTGGAAACATTCTGGTAATTAACACTCGGCGAGGTAAGCGGTGTTCTTTGCTCGTCCCCGACCGCCGGCAGTTGTTCAATCTGCGGCACGATCTTGGGACTTCATTACAACTATTAGGCTTACATTGGTGTCAGGTCTGTGTACCGGGGATAGTGCGAGATGAAGTTTTCATTCCGTGTCGAGATATGGGCATAAGCGATAACGATCTATACAGCCGTAGGAGCTACCTTTCACTGACGTGACTGCTATTATCTGAAAATCAGAAAATTATGGCTACTGCGTGGAAAATACGCATTTTTTTGGAGCCCCTTTACATAAAATGCTTCACAAGAGCTAGCGGCTAGTCAAATTTGCAAATCAATTCGAAAGATGATAGGTTCCACTGTTCTGTCGAGTCGATCAAGAACTGCGTGGCAGGTCGAGCAAAGAGACTGTGCATAGCCCGCGCACGCGCCAAAATGTGGAGATTATATCGGCCCAACAACGTGGTTGGCGCTTCAGTTGGAGGTGAGCAACAGCAACCATGTGTGTTGTGCCTACGTGTGATAATCCCACCAGTGCTCAATGGTCTACACTTTACATGCCGACTTCGATCAGGGAGATGTAAGAAGACTTCTCCTGTCTTGGGTGCCAGTCCCTTGAGACAGAGAATGGAGAATACGGGGTACCCATGAGCAACTGGAGATGACTGATCAGAATTCGCGCTAGCTAGAGAGGCGTCTTGGAAAAGCTCAAGTGCTCCTCGAATTCTACCGCCACATAGAGAAGAGAGGCTCAAACTCCTTTCGAATCCGAACTTGTGGGGCAACGCAACATAGGACGCCCGCGTTTAAAATTTCGCACCCAAGTGGAGAAGGACCTCATCCAACTTGGTGTGCGAAACTGGAGACAGCTAGCTACCGATGTTGACAATTACATATATTTGCCCCTGATGAGAGCTTTTTTTGAACTTGGCAAGTTGATTTGTTGTGTGTGGTGATCCGTGGCGTTGTGGGTATGTGCGTCGACCCCAACCTCGACGTCGCAGGTTCGAATCCAGCTCTGAGCGACAAAAATAATTTTCACGACCCCACCTCTTTCGAGTCACTGACAATGCTCAAAGAGTCTAGAAAAAGCTTCTCAAATCTGGCCGTTCGGATTCGGCATAAAACTGTAGGTCCCTTCCACTCGTGTGAGAACAATAGCACGCACAACACGAGTGGTTGCTGAGAAGCTAGGCCCTGGCTCTCTATGGGCTGTAGCGCCACCCATATTATATTATTATTAAGTTGATTTGTTAAAGAATCCACACAAGGTCAGCTACAGATTCTATGATCGGGAGTTAGTTGATTTTTCATTGGTTCATCGAGCACAGGGCATGGATGTCCCATCTGCACTGGATATCTCGATTTTTAGTGCTGTTTGGTCACCTCATTGCAATCTGGAACCTAGACTCTTATGGATTCTAAACGCGGCGCACGTCTAACAACATTACAAGTGACAAAGTACAATATTGACTCAAAATTTACTATCCGCATGGGTCAGTAAAAGAGTCGCCCTTTATCGACATTAAAATTGTTGCGACATTGAAGCCTGAAACACAATCGTGCGTTGCTGTTGCCACCATCTTCCAACGAAAAAAATTTCGATGACAAAGAACAAAAGGCTGCGAGGATGGAGAAACCTTAACGAACACTCTCAATTTCACAAGTATTCAGTAAAAATTTCTCGACTATATGCGTTCTGTTCACTCAAAGACCTTATATGTAACAGGGTATTGAGTCATTTTCATTTTAGAATGAAAATTAATCGACAACTTTACAGTCATGAACAAGATGAAGATCCCTTTCACCATGCAACAAGCTTCGTGTATTATTTTTATAACTTAGTGCAGTTTGCTAACAGATGGCGTAACTTGTATTATTCCACTGGAACATGCGCTGGAAAGCGAATGTCATTGAAAAATGCATAGCTTTTTACTGCAAGTAGTATAGCATTAAATAAACGTTCAAATTATGAATAAAAAAAACAGCACGAATTAGATAGCATACAAGTCCAAGTACATGTTTAGAAAACCAACCATCATCCAATAATTAGTCCCACTGTACGGCACAAGGACATGAACCGTATCGAGAAGGTACATGATTTCGAGAGAAAAATCTTCTTCCATCCAATTTATTAAAAGCTGTCTGCAAGGTTCTTCGATCGGAGGTTTGACAGACGCACGCAAAATGATGATCACTTAACATCTCGAAAAAAAGGTGCTTGCTTTGACGTGGTTCATGAGCTGATGCAGTCGACAGACCATATTTTTGCAAAGGTGATGATAAGCAGCGCGTTACGGTCCCACTATAAGGCCATGATTGATTACTACTACGATCACAGATTGAGTGTGTTGTCCCGGTAGGCTAGAGTTACGTGCAGAAAGAAACAATACACGTACTGAAGGGAAAAACGTGGACTAACGCGTAGATTCGCGTCGTAAACCAGTGAATAGGCGCTTAGTCATTATTTTATTGGCCAGAACGACGCTACGTCTGCAAGAACTATCGGTTTCGAAGCCAACAGAATCCATGTTCTTGAGGACATCTGGCAACAAATCCCTCAAAGGTGGCTATCTTCTCGGATGACAGCCGCTAAGGCTAGGTGGTCGAGGCTTAGTAGATTTGACGATTCATTCCCTTGATTGATCACTAAAACAAAGGCTTCGTTATGCGAATTTAGACTCCATCTCATATCAGCCACAAAACAAACCAATAGCCGTGCTGAACTCCAGCTCGTTCCTTAAGCCTGACCTTGCCAACACCCGAGAAATATTCCACTCAAAATATGTGACAGATCACAGGTGTATGCCGTGTGTGGGCACACATCTGACACATCTGACACCCGCCCACAATGCGTCCACCCTCACTTGCTCAGTTGCGCTAAGCTTCCGTGAGCAATCAGCTTGACAAATTACAATGCAAAATCCACTCGCTAACCAGATGCAAAGGCGCCGTGAAATATTGATGTCAGACGGACATGTCAAAACCTTACAAACAACTACTTTCTCCGCACTGGGCACTGATATCTGCCACACACACACACTCGGGCTCAGCCCAGCCACCGGCTGGCGGCATGGCAGCTTCGCAAAAGTTCAAGACGTCAAATTAGTTACCGCAGGCGAATGCGGAACGCCGTGTTATTTATAACAATTGAACACACATAGCACGAGCATTGTTGACGCGCAATTGTGGCACAGGCCAAAGCCAAAGTCAAATCGCTCATTTTGTGCACAGTAATTTGCCAAGGAGTGCACGTATGGCGCGCAGCTGATGGGTGGTGAGCACGAGAGGACGCCCGCAAGTGAAGGTACGTAGAAATGCAGTCGTATGGGAATTGAAAATTTACCCCGCGGAAACGATCATATATCGCTGGAGAGGAGGAAATCCATTAGAGGAACCGCATGCCGGCTGCTGCCGGTTTGCAGCCAACGTAGGTGTCTTTGATTATTGCGGTCATTAGTCGGTTCAGCGATCATTCTGCGCTCCGGTGGGACGATGTGAGGTTACCTTGTGCATTATTATGTTTTAGCGTGTGGATACGATTTTCCATCAAACTGACTGTGATCAAAAGTGTGTGGCCGGCAGGGAGAAAAAAGTGACGTTTTTTTTTTTTCGGCTGAGTGTGAATGCTGCACAGTGTGGCTGGAAAGCGGTGGTACTCCATTTGAGGGAAGGGGCACAAATGTGGGGACGGCTTTAGGGGCGATGGTGGGTAGGAAGGGATCATTAATGGTCAGTTGAGATGTCCGCCTGCTGAAGGGAGTTCTAACGATTGGTTCACATTCACCGCCAGAAGGCGTACGTGGACCGCATGATAACTTCTGCGGAGACGTCTACAACGGCGAAGAAGAAAACGATTCTTCCCGACAACAGAATGAATGTCCGGCAACAGTAAAAAAAAGGCCTGTGTACTGGAAGGCTTTCCGTACTGGAAGGCTTTCCGTATTGGAAGGCTTTCCGTACTGGAAGGCTTTCCGTACTGGAAGGCTTTCCGTACTGGATGGCCTTTCGTACTGGAAGGCTTTCCGTACTGGAAGGCTTTCCGTACTGGAAGGCTTTCCGTACTGGAAGGCCTTCTGAGCTGCATACTTGGATCTGACCAAGGAGATAGGCAAGACGTTGATATACGCTAGGAGCTAACGTAGGGTCCAAAATTCATGAAAACTAGAAACGAAATTGGATGTTTACAAAAATTAGCAGAAATGCATGCCATAAGAGCACTTCGCAGTTACCTTCCGGAGCTACCTTAACAGCTGTCAATGAGGCGTCTAGCTTCTCATGGAAACTCTGAGAACATTGCATGCTACTTTTTGATCACATCTGTGGGCAACAATCTTCAATGGTGAGCTGGGGTGCTTTAGGTAACGGCGTAGCTTAGTTAAGAACTCCTTAGTAACCATAAGACAGGCGCCCATGTTCAAAGATACCAAATGGATGGCTCTTGCGTCCTTTAAAGTGATGTTGTACACTTTTGCCGAGACATACCCAGCCACACACTCTCACTGGTTGCTAGGCAGGTGCCGTGTTTAATGCGGGCACGTGGGAATGCTTAGTCACCCGCATCGATCCAATAATGTGACCCAAATAAGCTCCAGCTGTCAAGGGACATTATTTGATTGTTCCTTCATCACTCTTCGTGAGTTTAGTCACGCACGTCACTTCATGAAGAGTCTTTCAAGAAAACCATAAGGCAGGCAAACATGTGCACATTGTACACACTAAAGTACCTTCGTTTGTGGCCACTCAAAAAATGATGAGCGCTCGTGCTTCCTCTCGCGCAATAAGTGTGTGAATAGCCCGAAAGATTCTTCCTCCAAAACTAACTCAAAAACTCAGTCAAGCTGTTGTCTTCAAGGCAACAGGTTAACTTTCAAAAAAACTTTAACGAAGCCGAGATTGATCAGCATCCAGAGCATCCAAATCTCTGTAGTGTCATTTCTTCCCAACCAGACTGTTTACAATTTCCATCGCAGCGCACCATTTAATATTGATGACCGCCCGATGCTGATTGCGTCTAATATTTCTGGATAGTTTCCAATCCAATCTGCAATTGGCATTTTGCATAAGTCGCCGCCGCCGGAGATTATGAATTACACACGGCCGTCTGAGGTGTGGAGTTTTGGGTGTACCGCCGTCCGTGCAAGGTACTCAGCCCCGACCACGCACTGACATCACTTGTCCACGGGCCGTGTGTAGGGTTGAGTCGCGTTGAGTGACTTTGTCGCGGTGGGGCATCGATCGAGTTTCGCACGCATGTTGCGCGTGTTTAAGGAGAGTCCTTGCCACGGTGTGCTGTGCAGTGGATTGGTTTGATTGATGCCCGCCGGTGTATCCAGCTGGCTTGGGAGTTGGGTGTATTGAGAAGCACTCGAGAGATGTTGTTTTAAGATCGAGCGAATCGGTCGCACTTTGGGATCGCGCGAACCGATGACGGGTGGGTTTTCTGATATCACTGTGAGGCAATGGGGTGTGTGAAGGAGAGACTAATGCTCTTGCATGCCGTTCACATTTGGAGCGCTCGTTGAAGGACTGCTCGAAGTGATCGTGGGGAGTTGGAAAGTGGATCGAGAGGAGTGTTGGTTTTTCATTGGTGTCGGGGATGTCTGTCTTTTGGTGTGTGGAACTATTCGAGTCGTCGGAGCACGCGGTGCCGTGTGGAGCGTCGAGTTGGTTGAAGTCCAGGACCGCAGTAAACACATGCCATCGCCGCACGTACTCTTCACCAACTTCCATGTCAACAGCCAGCCCTTCCCACGCAGAAGATCTCCACCAGATCCCCCAAGGGTTACTAAACTTCCCCCCCACGAAGCAGACTGTTCGTCTATTAACACCGTTAAGCCGCGGTCTAATCATTCGATCGCATTACGCCAACGCACGCCCGCTCGATAAAAGGGACCCAAACAAAAGCTATCCCCATCTCCAATCAACAAAAGAACAGAGGAACAAAAATAACCCCCAGAGTATCGTAAACAAATGACTGTCTTTGATGCGCAGTCACCATCCGTCGTGTGTGCATATGCACGGCCCACTCGGGCCAGTTGCACGGATGACCCAATTCCCATTCAACATCCATACGCATCGGTCCCCATCAGTGCTAATGGGCCGCCGTGTTCCATGTCCAGCTTGCGGGAACGCTTCTCTCTTTCAACGCACAGTCGCCGAGTGTGGGCTGGGAAAAGCGAAAGCATCGAAGATTTATTGAAGTTTTATGCGTCCAACTGCTGGCAGGTCTCCGATTTGGCTATCAGCTATCGTTTGTTCTTTCGCCCGAGCGACTGACTGATGAAAGACCAATTCACCATTCGGTGGATTGACGGGACTGACAGGCACACCAGATCAGCGCACCAGCGCACCAGCGCACTAGCGGAGCAGCGCACATGGCTAATTGGGTCAAGCGATAATAGTCGCACCGTGCGTCGCTGTCCGGTCGGCGCATTGGTGTCACACACAAATGGTCGTTTGGAGTGGATAGGTCTTTTTCCCAGCCGCCGGGCCGCTGCCATTTAAGGGATCGCTATGGGTCTGCGCGGCTGATTTACGCGGTCTTTGCCGTTCCGCCTGTCATCGATATGGAGCACGCGGGGTAAGTGCATTTGATATGTGTGCAGGCTTCGACAGATACAGTTTGACTACCGATCGGCCGGGCCGATCATCGATCCGGCGGGAATGTAAACTGCAGTAATTAACAAAGCGCATATGAAAGCTGCCCGGCTGTGGCGGTGCTATCGCCGCTGAGTGCTCCGAACATGGTCGCGGCCTATTGATTGGCCTTCCACAGTGGCCTACAATTATTTTCTCCCAATTAAGCTATATGTGTGGCATATCAATTGATACGCGAAGTGACGTAGTCAGTCGGTGCGTTGTTTAGGCAGGGAGAAAAAAGTGACGTTTTTTTTTTTTCGGCTGAGTGTGAATGCTGCACAGTGTGGCTGGAAAGCGGTGGTACTCCATTTGAGGGAAGGGGCACAAATGTGGGGACGGCTTTAGGGGCGATGGTGGGTAGGAAGGGATCATTAATGGTCAGTTGAGATGTCCGCCTGCTGAAGGGAGTTCTAACGATTGGTTCACATTCACCGCCAGAAGGCGTACGTGGACCGCATGATAACTTCTGCGGAGACGTCTACAACGGCGAAGAAGAAAACGATTCTTCCCGACAACAGAATGAATGTCCGGCAACAGTAAAAAAAAGGCCTGTGTACTGGAAGGCTTTCCGTACTGGAAGGCTTTCCGTATTGGAAGGCTTTCCGTACTGGAAGGCTTTCCGTACTGGAAGGCTTTCCGTACTGGATGGCCTTTCGTACTGGAAGGCTTTCCGTACTGGAAGGCTTTCCGTACTGGAAGGCCTTCTGAGCTGCATACTTGGATCTGACCAAGGAGATAGGCAAGACGTTGATATACGCTAGGAGCTAACGTAGGGTCCAAAATTCATGAAAACTAGAAACGAAATTGGATGTTTACAAAAATTAGCAGAAATGCATGCCATAAGAGCACTTCGCAGTTACCTTCCGGAGCTACCTTAACAGCTGTCAATGAGGCGTCTAGCTTCTCATGGAAACTCTGAGAACATTGCATGCTACTTTTTGATCACATCTGTGGGCAACAATCTTCAATGGTGAGCTGGGGTGCTTTAGGTAACGGCGTAGCTTAGTTAAGAACTCCTTAGTAACCATAAGACAGGCGCCCATGTTCAAAGATACCAAATGGATGGCTCTTGCGTCCTTTAAAGTGATGTTGTACACTTTTGCCGAGACATACCCAGCCACACACTCTCACTGGTTGCTAGGCAGGTGCCGTGTTTAATGCGGGCACGTGGGAATGCTTAGTCACCCGCATCGATCCAATAATGTGACCCAAATAAGCTCCAGCTGTCAAGGGACATTATTTGATTGTTCCTTCATCACTCTTCGTGAGTTTAGTCACGCACGTCACTTCATGAAGAGTCTTTCAAGAAAACCATAAGGCAGGCAAACATGTGCACATTGTACACACTAAAGTACCTTCGTTTGTGGCCACTCAAAAAATGATGAGCGCTCGTGCTTCCTCTCGCGCAATAAGTGTGTGAATAGCCCGAAAGATTCTTCCTCCAAAACTAACTCAAAAACTCAGTCAAGCTGTTGTCTTCAAGGCAACAGGTTAACTTTCAAAAAAACTTTAACGAAGCCGAGATTGATCAGCATCCAGAGCATCCAAATCTCTGTAGTGTCATTTCTTCCCAACCAGACTGTTTACAATTTCCATCGCAGCGCACCATTTAATATTGATGACCGCCCGATGCTGATTGCGTCTAATATTTCTGGATAGTTTCCAATCCAATCTGCAATTGGCATTTTGCATAAGTCGCCGCCGCCGGAGATTATGAATTACACACGGCCGTCTGAGGTGTGGAGTTTTGGGTGTACCGCCGTCCGTGCAAGGTACTCAGCCCCGACCACGCACTGACATCACTTGTCCACGGGCCGTGTGTAGGGTTGAGTCGCGTTGAGTGACTTTGTCGCGGTGGGGCATCGATCGAGTTTCGCACGCATGTTGCGCGTGTTTAAGGAGAGTCCTTGCCACGGTGTGCTGTGCAGTGGATTGGTTTGATTGATGCCCGCCGGTGTATCCAGCTGGCTTGGGAGTTGGGTGTATTGAGAAGCACTCGAGAGATGTTGTTTTAAGATCGAGCGAATCGGTCGCACTTTGGGATCGCGCGAACCGATGACGGGTGGGTTTTCTGATATCACTGTGAGGCAATGGGGTGTGTGAAGGAGAGACTAATGCTCTTGCATGCCGTTCACATTTGGAGCGCTCGTTGAAGGACTGCTCGAAGTGATCGTGGGGAGTTGGAAAGTGGATCGAGAGGAGTGTTGGTTTTTCATTGGTGTCGGGGATGTCTGTCTTTTGGTGTGTGGAACTATTCGAGTCGTCGGAGCACGCGGTGCCGTGTGGAGCGTCGAGTTGGTTGAAGTCCAGGACCGCAGTAAACACATGCCATCGCCGCACGTACTCTTCACCAACTTCCATGTCAACAGCCAGCCCTTCCCACGCAGAAGATCTCCACCAGATCCCCCAAGGGTTACTAAACTTCCCCCCCACGAAGCAGACTGTTCGTCTATTAACACCGTTAAGCCGCGGTCTAATCATTCGATCGCATTACGCCAACGCACGCCCGCTCGATAAAAGGGACCCAAACAAAAGCTATCCCCATCTCCAATCAACAAAAGAACAGAGGAACAAAAATAACCCCCAGAGTATCGTAAACAAATGACTGTCTTTGATGCGCAGTCACCATCCGTCGTGTGTGCATATGCACGGCCCACTCGGGCCAGTTGCACGGATGACCCAATTCCCATTCAACATCCATACGCATCGGTCCCCATCAGTGCTAATGGGCCGCCGTGTTCCATGTCCAGCTTGCGGGAACGCTTCTCTCTTTCAACGCACAGTCGCCGAGTGTGGGCTGGGAAAAGCGAAAGCATCGAAGATTTATTGAAGTTTTATGCGTCCAACTGCTGGCAGGTCTCCGATTTGGCTATCAGCTATCGTTTGTTCTTTCGCCCGAGCGACTGACTGATGAAAGACCAATTCACCATTCGGTGGATTGACGGGACTGACAGGCACACCAGATCAGCGCACCAGCGCACCAGCGCACTAGCGGAGCAGCGCACATGGCTAATTGGGTCAAGCGATAATAGTCGCACCGTGCGTCGCTGTCCGGTCGGCGCATTGGTGTCACACACAAATGGTCGTTTGGAGTGGATAGGTCTTTTTCCCAGCCGCCGGGCCGCTGCCATTTAAGGGATCGCTATGGGTCTGCGCGGCTGATTTACGCGGTCTTTGCCGTTCCGCCTGTCATCGATATGGAGCACGCGGGGTAAGTGCATTTGATATGTGTGCAGGCTTCGACAGATACAGTTTGACTACCGATCGGCCGGGCCGATCATCGATCCGGCGGGAATGTAAACTGCAGTAATTAACAAAGCGCATATGAAAGCTGCCCGGCTGTGGCGGTGCTATCGCCGCTGAGTGCTCCGAACATGGTCGCGGCCTATTGATTGGCCTTCCACAGTGGCCTACAATTATTTTCTCCCAATTAAGCTATATGTGTGGCATATCAATTGATACGCGAAGTGACGTAGTCAGTCGGTGCGTTGTTTATGGCCGGAGCTGAGTGCTGGCGAGGTGAGGCTATGCTACCGTAGTGGCTTGAATAATTTATTACGAATATTTGTGTTTTCGGCATTTGATGAGTAATCGCATTGGCTAGGGTTTCCCTGGTGGCATTTGAATTTCAAAAGATTCGAGCGGACGCAAACATGCAAGCAAGTGGTTACTCAATCGACTGACGGTTGTTTGCTGTTGAGCGAGATTTGTGAGTGGTGTCAGAGCTGTGATTTGTCGCTGATAGCTTGAATATGGAATTTGATAAGTCACGAGGCGTCGCAGTCGCGTGTGTGAAGCAACATGGGCACTCAAGGGCGAGGTTGCATTGTTTTGAATTCTTCTCCAACGATCCACGGAATAGGTATGCACCCGCTTGAGCGTTGGAATGATTTTGTGATTCGTAACACATGGCCCTGAAATCACAACGTTCGAGCAGTTAAGGCCCAGCTACTTTTGCACCTGTCTGCTGTTCGTTGGCCGAGTTGATGTGATGTGTCCTGGCCTATGTCTTAGTCCAGGAGCTGTGCAATCTTCTTACCAAGTTGCATGCAAATCATACTAGTTGCAATGGATTTAGACGATACCAATGCAGACGTTCCACAGTCGGTACGTGACTTCACCATAAGGAAACAACATCGCCAGCCTATGTTTCAATCAAAAAGATAAGCAATCTTTTCGTTAAGTTTCGTCGAGTTCTTTAAACGGATCCACAAACATCGAGGCTTCTGTAAATCGTCCGTTTGCAGCACCCTCGTTGAGGTTGTAAGCCCCTGCTTGAAAATAAGAGAGTGGGACTCATCAGTTGCCCGCTCTGGTGGTCTTCCCGGATCAATCTCTCTAGAAGAGTCATGCAGTTCGTTCCCTCTTCGAGAAATACAGCCTTGGATCTGTTGTATTTACTGACAACTAAGCGATCATCAGATCAACCCTGCAGTGGGTCCATTCAAACTCGAAACCTGAACCATAATGGATTTGAAAAGATCTAAGTCAACCTATGTAAGCAAATGAGCGCTAAAAATAGCCATGTCTCACACGTTCGTTAAGTTTCGTCAAATTTCTCACACGTTCGTTAAGTTTCGTTCGATTTACCACATGTTTGTTAAATTTCGTTAAATTTCCCACACGTTCCTTAAGTTTCATTGAGTTTCGTCAAGTTTGGTTAAATTTCTCACACGTTCGTTAAGTTTCTTTAAGTTTCGTCAAGTTTCGTTAAATTTGATTTACTTTTGCTTCCCGAAGTTCTTGCGAAATTGAACCATTTCCGATGATTTTAATTGACATTGTTGAAATCATCCATTGACCAGACACTGGTTCATTTTGAGATGGTTCTGCTGACAAGCGTATGTCCGCGAGCTCCACTCAATTATGGCCGCGTCTTTTATATTTACCATAACTGCCGCTCGTAGCTTGTGGAGATGATGGAGTTGTTGATCATATGTACGTCCGTGCTGGGGGCGATGTCATAGACCCGTCTCGGGAAAAAATTTAGCGGACGAGCTTCACAGGCATGCGACATCGATGCCCTTAGAGGCAAGTTTAACGGTCCACGAAATCGCATCTCAACTAATTGACAGTGGCACTAAAATAGTCGACCACTCTGCTGGTCCCCATCTCAAACGAACGCGTGTCGAAATACAACCAATCTGCTCGAATATCTCGAAACGCGGCCACCTTCACCAGACTCCACATCAACTGGCGCCATTTCCATGTCCATTTTGATAGGAAAACATCGTACAACTGACAACATTCAACCATCCGACAAATCGAGGTCAAACCGCACTTCTTACATGATTAAGCCCGAAATCTCCCCAATCTCATGCGGCCACACTTCACCGAGTTAAGCTCAAGTCCAACACACATCCGGCATGCACAGCGGCAGTACGCAGCGTCACTCCGAAGATATGCATCTCATCCTCTCCCACCACTTCATTTCACTGGTGAGCGAAAGTAAAACAAAAAAGAAAAAAAACCAAATACTCGTCATATTTCGGTCACGTCGCTCCAAACGCAACCAAATGACAAAGCGGCACATTTGGAATCTCCCAGAGTGGATGCCGTGCCGTGGACCGTGACGGCGACCCTTCGTAGGTCGTGAAGTGAAACAAATCGTGTCGATGCATCATCGTAATCGGCTTTCCGCAGAAATCGAAAACAACAGCTGAACACACCGGCCCAACTGACACTCTTCTCCTCAACAAATATTTCAAGTTCACCCACTTAACCTAGAATCCCTGCGTCCGCACCTTAAGAATATCACAAGCGCCAGTCGCCAGTCGCCAGTTGCCAGTCGGGTATGTGGGTCAATCCTCTGGTAAATCAAATCCAATCCGGACCGTGAACAAACGGACGTCTCGTGTTTCGTGGCTCTTGACCGACATAATAGAGTAGCGAGCGACTCGACTTCGGAAACACGATCGCGTGTCGAAACAAAAATAAAACTTCGTCGCCATCGACTCGAGTGATTTCCTTTCGAAATGTCAAATCGCTGCGCTGCCTCGGGAGCGCAGGGCAAGGTCCGCAACCAGACACTAAGTCAACGTGCGCCGGAGCACCCCAGTGTCCGATGCGAAAACGAATGTGGGATGCCATTTGCATTGCGCTGCTGCACCACATCCTGTTGCGCAGTATGGATTCCTCGATCCCCTCCCCAACAGCCAATAAAACAAACAACTAAACACCACCTGACGTGGATCCATCGATTCAGCGGACAGCCAGACAGGCAGACAGGAGTGCGCGTAGGCGGAACCACTGCATGACATTAAGTCCACACTCACAGATGGCGCGAAGTCGTTTCGCCTGGAGCGGATTTGCGGGCGCCTTCCAAATGAATTGGACGCTCCGGGTAATTGGCAGTCGGGGGCTGTCGGGCACCGCTCGAAGAGTTGTGTGTTCAATTAGCCTGCTCAGCCCCAAGTGCCGATGATCATGGTGCCGTTATGTGGGAAACAGAAAGACGAAAAAAAACTGCGCACACATTTCGAAATCGACGGAGAACAACAAAAAAACAACGAATCGAGTGCTGTCTTGAGCGTGACGATGGTAGCGGTAATTTGCTTCCGATTTGCATAGATGTCAATTGGGGGTTATTAGTGTCGGGTTGCGTAAGGCGACCTCACTTTCTGGCAGCCGACAATTGAGCGGACGTTGATTCGGTCAACGGACGGGGAATTTGCTTTTGTTTTTGTGTGTCTCTTTGTTTCGAAAGGTAGGTTGGCCACCTCTGGCGTTGGCGATGGTGATTGCTCTGCGCTTGAGAAGCTCGAAGCCAGGTGAAGAGATTTGAATGCCGAGAAGAAGGTTGCTGCTCGTGGTATTCGAAGGCCTTGACTGCAGCGGCTGTAGTTGGCGAGAGCGGCAGGTTCGAGAAGACTCACGTCAGTATTGAGGCCCATCAATCAAGCGCTGAGATGGGGTGGGGAATACAATTCGCTCGGGTGATTCGATGCATCTGGTCAGGAACTCCTTGAATAGGGATGGCTCGGCGACGGAAAGTGGGGTCTTCTGTAAGAAACTCGCAGAGAGCAGAAAGTTGCGGAGGAGAGCATGGAAGTCCGTTCCGACATCCTGGACGAGGTAAGGGATAACAATGCCGTGGCTGAAGTCTTGCTGTTCTTCTGGTTCGGTTGGTGATTTTGATGGGTGCATGCATCAGCTCATCCAAAAGAGTACGGTCGGAGGAGAGAATGCACATCGGGTGGAATTTCAGTATCCCTGGTTTGATCAGCAAGAAAGGAGTCACCTTAGTTCGTCAGATTATGCCGGATGACGAAGAAGAAATTTGGCTCCTCTGTTTAGGATTGTGACGCACTCGAAGGGCTAAGACTTGGATAAGTGACGCCTCCACCAACATCGACTTGAAGCCTGGACGCACATTCTTCGTCGAATCGATGATGCGACTTGACATCCAATCGGTCTTCTGCCGTGTTGATGTTTATTTTGTGTTCGTTGTCAGGAGATTTTGTCATCTGTAGGGTGAAAGTCGTCGACACGCCATCGATGTGCTCCTAGGGTTGAGAAGACCGTGCAGAATCATGTGGGCGACTGTGGAGACAAGATCACCGAGAAGTCCGTTCAGTGTAAGCATGAGTGCCGATTGACGAAGACACGAACCAGCCGTCACGCGTGCGGTGAACGAAGGCAGTCCAGAGGAAAGTACACAAAACATCGACTTCTTTGGGAGACACTCACAATGGACGGCTTTAACTTCGCGGTGGGGCACTTCCTCTACCGCGGTGAAGAACATGAATGCACCCTGATTGAGATTCAGCAGCGCGAAACCCTGTGAGAACCTTCACAATAGTAGCATCGTGGCCCATATGTTGCGACAAACAGAATTTCACGTTTGATTGCCGATGCTGTGGTCCATTTGCAGGTGTTTCTGGACGTTGCGCAATCCGGAAAACCTCTGTGGAGAGGCTATGAGCCCTCCTTTCCAAGAATTCCGAACCCGAAGAATCTGAACCCATACACCATTCTCGTTCTGTGCTAGCTTGACACAATTATTGGCACCGCAAGTGCATCCCATTGGAAGCTTCATAACCTTCAAAGCGTTTCTTGCACCGTATCGACAACTGTCAGTAGGACTTTGCGGTTTCATCGACAGCCAGCTTCAAGTTGAGAAATCGAGATGCATGCAGTAGCCTCGGATTACCGAAGCGATTTTTTAAATGCTGTCCACACGTCCACGACCAATGGTACAAGCTGCCTGCCGAAGCTTACTGAAATTTTGCATCATTCACCAGAGTCTCAAACATGTCTTTGAATGCCTGAGAATTTGAGGAGGATCCGTCGAAAGGTGGCATGGTGACTGGGCCCAATCGCATGTCAAAACTAGACGTATCACTGTCTGTGGCATCGATCGACTTTGAAAGTGCCGATGACTTCTCAGGCTTCGTAGCAGATGGAGCGTCGTAAAGCGTTGCCACCTGCTTCCATAGCCGATCATGCTCAGGCAATTCGTCCTTCTTAGCAGCGCCAACCAACTTCCAGAGATTTCGCACAATTGCGCTAAGAGAGCTTAGCTCTTGGATCAACTAGGCAATGACTGGCACATTCAGTCACTCTCCTGATGACATTGACCGTCGACATTTTCAAGCTGAGCTTCGCCATGATCACGTGTTTCTATAAAAGCAGTAGAAGCTAATTGCAGTCACGATTGAACTGAATCTACATCTAATTTAGCCATAAATGCGAGATTCTCCAGCCTAAAGGCCTGTTCTTCAGAGGAGGCACCAAAAATGTTATAGAGTTCAATTTATTTCAAGAAATAATTCTAATCTAACATTCGATAAGTGGTTAAAAGAAAATGTGACCACACTTGCCACAGTCCATGTTACAAGTGAAGTTCTGTGAAGCAGGTTCAACTTGATCGTCCACCTTTGACAGCTTGGTGTTCCTCACTAGATGTCACTGAAGTGATGCCAAACCTCAATCACACGCGTTTTCACCGATTTAAGGGAGCTGGCCAAGACCTACAGCAGCTCATATGAGAACCAAGTCGCCCTCTGTCGTCAGCACCGCACAAGGGAGAGGAAAAACATGATCATTCTGTTGGCTTGTACTTGCTCGGGGCTTCACTGACGGCCAAGCAGTGTTCAGTCTTCTTCTTCTCTGTCTGGCGCAACAGTCCGGGATGGACCTAGTCATCAACCAGCAAGCCTCTCCAACTAGCACGATCTCTGGCTGGCTGTCTCCAGTTTTGCACAACGAGTTAGCTGAGGTCCTTCTTCACTTGGGTGGGCCACCTTAAACGCGGGCGTCCTCTGTTGCGTTGCCCGACAGGTAGATCTTCAGTCTCTGCCAACTCAACATTTGCATCAAACCGTTGATCACTTCCAGATGCGATTGAGCTGGTCAGCCTTCGCTACTGAGACATTCCAGGCATTGCTGCCCCAGCACTGCACATATGAAGCTTACGAAGAGCATCGACCGAAGAAACTAGGGTGGCTTGCAAGTACCGTAAGTAATCCAGCTCTGCAAAGGTGTGCTTACTCAGGCAATGTTGCCTTATCCTTCCTAGGGCGGGGCACTGGCAAAGCAAACGTTGGGAATATTCAATTTCTTCCTCATCTCAGCAGCTTCTGTGGAGGTTGTATGACTGCTGAAGTGATTGAAGCCTCCTTTGCTCCCGACCGGTAGTCTCAGGAGCTCACATTTTCACTGGCAAGCAACCACCCACACAGAATTGGGTCCATAAAAGTTGCCGCGGCGCTAAAAACCGTGGCAGCTTTACGACCTCGTTCGTTGACGGCCAGACCCTTTCCCAGCTTCCAGCTTTCATACAAAATAAAGAACACCCAAGTGATTAAATTGTAGTGTCTATCAAAATACCGACTTCACAAGAAACCTAAATCCATCAATCAACGCTCCACCAACCGTCGCGCCGCAGTTCAAAGGAACTCCTTCATTTAGAAGACCCTTCCCGCGACGACATCGTCAAACCCTCTTCAGAATCAGTCATTTTTTCCACTCTCCTGCGCACAGCAAGCGATTTTAATTAGCGGAACCGATGCTACACGCCCGCCGTCGCAGTCACCATTCCCAACCCCATCACCGCCCCAATCGCACTCAACTCGTGGCTCATTCAGCATCCTAAGCTCCCATTGTCATAGTTTCGCGTGTGCTACTCCGCTAATTGAGTCATTTATGAAAACGTCTCTGACAGGCATGGAGCGGCAAAAAATCAGCATTTTCTATGCCAACCCACACTGTGGCGTTGTTGCAGCGCTGACAACTTCCTTGCGCACCATTAACATGAAGCATTTCGCGAATGCACATCAAGTGCTGCTCTCCACTCTCGGTGCAATGTCGTGTGCTTGTGCAGTGGAAGGGCAAAAAAAGCGAACTCCTCCTCCGCGTCTATGCACCCACCCGGCATGCCCACCGCCCGTGCTCAGAACAATGCGTCACAAAGCGAAACGACAAGCAGCCCTCGGCTGGCAACGGGCAAGCAATCAAGCCCGGTTTCACTTGAATGATGTCGCTTTGCATCGAAGAAGATGGTTGCTTTCGACTGTCTGCGGCGCATAATTGCTTCTTCCTGTTCGATAGAATTGGCTGATGATCGCAAGCCTGATTTTCACACAGTGATCTCCAATCAGCGGGCTGGGCCTGACGGTTGACGGACGGACGAGTGTGAGTTGCGAGCAATTTATGCGGCGATCAAGGCCAGTGGTCAACTGGTGTCAATTTGGCTTCATAGGTTCGCCAGCACTCAAGTGAAAGGGGGCAGTTTGATCGGAGTCGAACTGAGAGTAGATTGGTGGGTCTTAGGCCTTTGAAATTGGATCACTTTGAGATCGGGGAATTAGGGAAACAACCGCAGCCGAGGATGAGTAAGTTTGCCGCTCTTCATCTCAACCCATAATCCGTGGTGGATCTGGAGCCACCCAGCCTGTCCAGCTGAGATGGTTTTTAATGTCGCGACAACTTGACTGTACCCTCCTCTGTGTGAGTGGCTGCATGCCATGGATTCTAAGCAACAGTCTTGTCAGGGCCTCGCCACCCTCCCTCAAGTTGCTTCATTAGTTAGGCAGAATCCTCGACTCAATCTGGTACCCAATTGACATCAATCCCTGCCGCGCGTTAATGTCTAATCAAGTTGTCTACGGATGGGGTCTTCCGGGAGGTTTGGTCCTGTCGCCGAAGGACACGGACAGACACAAACCGTTCCTGGCTCCTAGCAGTGTGGCAATGAGGCCAGGGAAGTCCACCATAGACGTGATCTTCAAACTGCCGCTGGTCAAGGAAATGACACAGTCAATGCAGATAGACATGATCACAGACTTCTGGTTTCGAAGAAATCCGAAATGGACTCACGTAGACCTTCAATGGGTACGGCAACTCGCCGTCACATGATATCTTCAAACTCCTCAGCTCCAAGCTCAAGGATCAGCAGCGGAGCCATGAACTGATTGATCTATCACTGCAGCCAGTCAACGAGGCTCTACCTGGCACTGCAACGGAAGCTACTGAAGTAGAAGTAGTCGAACGCCAAGAGGGACCGATGAGTAGTTGATTTTTGTGATCTCCAGCTAATAGGCAATTTTTAGACGCTAAAATTAAGAAATAAGGTAATGGACCTAACTCTCCACCTTGGCAGAGTTGTGAGGCCTATCTAGCCTAGGTTAGGTCATATTGCTGGTTGGGTTTTCGACGATGAACCCGACGCCCTCAGCAGGCATCCAAGGTTCCAAGTTTAGAAATAAGACCTATGTCGCCACCTTGGCGGAGTTGTGGGGCCTATCTAGGTTAGGCTAGGGTGTTGGGCCGCCAGCACTCTTAGACCGTTGTTGGTTCATTGTGGTCCCAACCGCCCATCTAACACATCTGCTACTCATTGGGTCTAGACACGTAGCGTGGGTCGTAGCACTCTACACAGGCTTGCATCAATAGCATTTACGTCTCTTACACTCCAATGGATGGCGATTGACTCTCAGACATGTCGAAATTATCTCCACCACCCTGACTTTTGGTTTTAGGCCACATCCACAAGATGCTACCAGTCAACCCCAAGTGAACAAGCTGCAACCCTCTGCTGGTCTCGAGAGCTGTCCTGATCAGGCTTATAGCCACTGCTCAAGCTACCAGTACAATGGAATAACATCCCAGGATAGCTGAAGACTGATCGTGCAACATGTAAGCCCTTTGCATCTTCTCCTTTGTTTGCAAGCTGGTAACCGTCATTTTGACGAGCACTGGATTAGGCTTGTTTCCTTAAGCCTTCGACCCCTTTCGACAGTCATGCCGTACCTCACGTATATTCCACGATCCCTACCCTAAGGGGGATGCCAAGAGGGACAGCCATAACTTCGAGGAAAGAAGTCTACCGCGCCTCTGAAGTACGCAGAACGCAGACCGAAGCGCCACGCCACTAACAAGAATCTCAGTCAAGCAATAATCTACAGCCTATCGCCGAATTCCGTATCACTTCTCCAAAAACCCACAGTTTCGATAGGAGCTGATTCGGAAAACTGTTTATTTGCCTTCAGCGCAGACAATGCTATCGAACGACAGAATTCAACGGAATCGCTTGATTGCTGATAAGCCAGCAGATAGCTGACGCATTTAAGGCAGACCCCTGATCATAATTCGCCAGCACGTACTGCCAAATTGATTGACAAACAACACGTATGCACTGGAGCACGATTTAACCTCTCAATTGGTACATGCATGCTGTTTATGATCTCACTCAGCCGCGGCCAGACGTCCCAGATTCTCCGGCAAATGTGTGTCAACTTCAGTGCGGGCACTGTGATTGAGTCTTCTGACGTGGCTTCTGGCAATCGATCTCTTCCCCGATCAAACAGAAGATCGGTGACAGATGTGATGCGCCAGGTGCAGGTCTGGGCAGCGATCATTTGTCAAATAAATTGGGTGACATTTTTGCATGTGTAATTATGGCATCTTTCGCTCATTAGCATGGTTTAGCATACGCCACTCCGATCGAGCGGGCAGAACGTGACTCAAGGCATTGTTAACATGTGCTAAGGCGAACAGAGTGACTCACCTTAGCGGTCACGACGGGCGAGTTGTGCGCGATTTTTATGTTTTCATTCTCTCGACGAACGCATGTTTGTGTGAAGACTCAAGTTCGTTGACTGAAGTGATCGAATGCGGGTGGATTTTGATTCGAAGTTCAATTTCGTTTATTTATTCAAGCAACAGCGGCGGCTGCACTTGTGGCATTGAGTTCTTCACAGGACCGGGTATCTGGGTCTGAATTGAATTTTATTTTCGAACAGGAACATCCTCGGCTGTGTATGCAAATGAACGCGATTAGCTGAGTCCGAGAGGCAAATTCAAATCGATCTGAATGAGGGTTTGAGTTATTGATCCACTGCACGTAGGCTGGGTGACGAACGAAGCGGATTTGAGTTATTTTCGTTGCTTCGCTTTTCAGTGTTGTCACTTTGACAGCTCACTAGCGATTCTTGACATGGAGTTCCATTGCACTCGCAACATTGCCCACAAGTGGTGTACCAAGAACTTTTTTTCGCGAATCAGTGAGGCAATTGAGGAATGAGGTCGATGAGCAATTTACATCTCACGGGTCCACGTGACCATAGGCTAGATCGAAACAACTCAACTTGGTTTTAAGGGGATACCTCAAATCACAATCAATTTCGATTCCAGCGTCAGTCAGTCCTTAGCCAGATGCCAGCCAAAAAATGAATCAAAATTGAAATTTCAGTGCCAAAAAAGCAGACAAAAGACATAAGGCCGGTTCCAAGCAGTAGCAGTAGCCGCCGGCAACCAAAAGGAAAGGCCACCGTCCCCAAGCAGATCTTAGCAACTCCAATGAGTTCAGAAACGATTCTCTGATGCCACGATGGAATAAGTAACCTCAGCGTGATGCAAGCCTCTCGGTACGACCAAGTCACGGCAGAAGTCCTTGAAAAGCTGTCAAATTGAATTGTATTCTTCTGGAAGTCCTTGGGTCTTGAAGGTCCACTTAAAGTTGTTCCATCTCATTAATGGCGCCATTCTGCCAATAAAAAGCAGAAGATGTTTCAATAGTACCCATTGTCGCTTATCTCTGAATGAGATATCCGAGCAGCTTACAATTCTCCTGTGATGGGTACCAGCCTATACGAAAATCCCAGGAAATTGTAGAGCCGATGAACTCGTTCAACTCGCCACGAGACATTGAGCTGATGGCATCTCTCGTAGCATGTAGCGTGATAAGCTCTACGATCATAAAAAAAGATACCAAATGGCTCATTTTAACCGTCGACAATCAAGTAGCCAGATAGTAGCCTAGTACTGCAATTGGTAAAATTTCCAAAAAGTGTCAATTAGACTTTCACGCAAAAAGACTATGCCTCGAAAATAACTGCTAAGGTTTATTCACATTTGGTTTCTCACTGACCAATATTGTATTGCTCATCGAAAATTCGGTCTTGCTAGATATATATATTTAAATACACTCAATTCTTCGCTCTTCGCTTGAGAGTTTTTTTTTTTAGTTTGAATTATAGCACTCATCTGTTGTCAGTTTTTACAAGAAATAAATGGGAAAGATCAATCTAAAACCTCTTATGTCGAGAATTAATCAAATGTCTTCAATATACGTATAACATTAAATTTTCGCATTTGTCTTATATACACCAAAATTAAAATAATAAAAACGCTTTATGCATAGATGGGAAATATTTTAAGAATTTAGTTTAACTACAAGTAAACCACATCCAGCGAGGAAAGCCTCAGTCTCCTTGTTGACACGCACTTTCCGGGCAACTTCCCGATTAGAGCCAATAAGGAAGTGGTATCTCCCCCTAATACTTCATGTAACCTTATAAATGTCAGTCACACCACTATCATGTGGGCACTGACAAGCTTCAAACCCTTCAAGTCAGCGGGACCTGACGGCATCATCCCGGCGGAGCTCCAAAGAACAGCTGACCTCATCATGCCTTGGATTCTTAGCATATTCAAAGGCTGTATGAGTCTCAGTCATGTCCCCAGCTCCTGGAAAAGGGTCAAAGTAGTGTTTATCCCCAAAGCGGGTAAATACTCCCATGCCAAACCAAAGGACCTCAGGCCAATAAGTCTCTCCTCGTTTCTCCTGAAAACCTTGGAGAAACTTATAGACCAATATATCAGGCATGCTATCCCAGCATGCAGACTCTCATCTGCACAAAATGCCTACAACAAGGGCAAATCTGTAGAAACAGCCCTCCACTCTCTGATAGGCACCATCGAAAAATCTCTCGAGTTCAAAGAATACACAATTGTGACTTTTCTCGACATCGAAGGTGCCTTTAACAATATCAACCCGGAAGCAATTTCACTTGCGCTTAGCAACCTCGGGATCGGAAAGCCCCTAGTGGCCTTCATTCGTCAGCTACTCACCACCAGAGTAATACACTCTCAGATGGGAGACGCTACGATCCATAGAGGAGTTAATAGGGGCACCCAACAAGGAG
This sequence comes from Eristalis arbustorum, assembly GCA_916610145.1. Classification (NCBI taxonomy): domain Eukaryota; kingdom Metazoa; phylum Arthropoda; class Insecta; order Diptera; family Syrphidae; genus Eristalis; species Eristalis arbustorum. The sequence continues at coordinate 27,798,921 of OU744319.1, read as the reverse complement.
GTGTTCTCTCACCCCTTCTTTGGAACTTAGCGGTAAATGAACTGCTACTAATACTGGAAGAGGTAGGGTGCAAAGTTATTGCGTATGCGGATGATATTGCCATAGCGGCATCCGGCAAATTCGTCTCTACTCTAAGAGACATAATGCAGAATGCCTTTGACAAGCTAGAGGCATGGACACAAACATGCGGACTTGGCGTCAACCCACAAAAAACGGATATCGTACTCTTCACCAAAAGATACAAAATCCCCCAATTCGACCCCCCACTGCTGTGCGGCACCACATTACAGCTAACCACCAGTGCGAAATTTCTGGGTCTCACTCTCGACAGCAAGCTAAACTGGAAGCTCAATATCCAGGAAAGGGTAAAAAAAGCCTCTTCTGCACTTTTTTGCTGCAAAAAGGCCATTGGATGCAAATGGGGCCTACAACCTCGCATCGCTCACTGGATTTACACCTCTATTGTCAGACCGACACTTTTGTATGGTGTCTCAGTTTGGTGGACAGCACTAAACAAGGCTATAAACTGCAATGCACTCAACCGAGTACAAGGACTGGCCTGCCTGTGTATCAGCGGGGCACTGAGAAGTACTCCGTCAGACGCACTGAATATTCTCCTCCACCTCCCACCTCTGGAAATATTCGGGAAACAAGCAGCAGCAAGTACAGCCATGAGACTCAAAACACTTCGATTGTGGTCCGAACTCAACACTGGCCACTCAACCATTCTCAAGGAATTCAACTTCCTACCTAGCGACACCGACCGCCTACTACCCCAGGCCATCTTTGAAAAGAAATTCTCAATCAGTATTCCCTCCAGATCGGACTGGATGACTGATACGCAAACACTGAAAGATCCTTTGCGCATCTTCACGGATGGATCAAAGACAAAAGAAGGGGTGGGTGCGGGTGTCTATTCACAAGACCTCAACATTGCTATCTCCGTGAAGCTCCCTGATCACTGTAGCGTTTCTCAGGCAGAAACCATAGCGATTAAAGAGGCGCTGTCCTGGCTTAAAAACAATGTGATATCAAAAAGGGATATCACCATCTGTTCCGATAGTCAGGCCGCCATAAAATCCCTGGACAATGTCATGTTCTACTCTAAAACATCCCTTAATTGCAGGCTGTCTCTTAACGAGATGGCCGAGCATTTTAACATTCACCTCATGTGGGTGCCGGGACACTGTGACATACCAGGAAACTGCAAAGCCGACGAACTCGCGTGGTATCACAATGGGCCTATTCTGGCCTAAGTGTGACTGCTCTGCAGCAGTCAGCCACTACAACCTAACCTAACCTAAACTCTTAATGGTTTCAAAACATAAACCATACTTTTTCTCGCTCAAAATATAATTCGAAGAAGAAAAGGCTTTTTCAACAGTTACTTGGGTTGACTTTACGAAAAGTACGACCAATGCAATTAAATAAATGTAAGGAGATTGTAACTTCTACCATATACATGAAAAAATTAAGGAATCTTGGTGTATATTGGCAAAAGTGCGTGCATTTCTGTGCACATATTTGATAACATCTTACTGATTCATGGGACTACTTCGATTTCATCATCATCATCATTTTTTGACTCACATAATCCACTAATGGGGTCGAGGAGTTAGCTTCTGATTTATTGTCTCGGCGCAACCAAGCGAGTTTTTGAACTTGGCCCAACCACCTCGTCCTGGGTCTGCCAAGCGGCCGCCTTCCTGATTGAGTTGCACTTAAGGCACGCCTCGGATGACGTGATGAAGAAGACATTCATGTCACATGTCCAAACCGTCGAAGCATAGCTCTCTTCGTTCGGAGAATTAGTTGCTCGACATTGGGTGGTGACCCGTGTTTCTCTCACTTGTTGGCGATCTTGTCGGGTAACTCCAAACATCTTGGCAACATGTATTTGCGGTCTATGCTTATTCTGTCGGTCATTACTCATTGGTTTTGACACCAAGCTCGATCTTTCTGATTACAGATTTTCCAAGCTGTTTCAATATTGATCCAGCTTGGTCAATCCTACAGGAAAGTTCAGCTCACCTACACTTCTCTTTGCTTCGCGTTAAGTTACTTCAATGCTATGTATGTAAGTACAAGCTAAGAAGTGAGTCATTTCTACTTAACTAATAACAATCACTGCACTTCGATTTTACTGTGGTCTCATTAAACTGAACGAAATTTCTAATAGTATTATTTGATCTTCTGCCTGTCATATTTACTTGCACTCTCTTCCCTGATCTCAACAAAATTTCGGTCTGGTTAAATGACGACAATCCTCCTAAATTTAAAATAACCATGTGGCGGTACAATGGGCCTACATTTCTGTCCTAAGTGCCTTTGACTACCGTCGTACCGAAATATTAGTATGCCTCTGACTTTCAATAACGTCAAAGACATTGGATATAATTTCACTTAGAGGATCAAGACTGAAGCTAGCACGTTAAGGACAAACAATGCGACCTCTTTCTGAAAAAGACACGAATCTTAGAGAAAAATCGACTGATTAAAATCTTTATAGAAGAACCTCAAGCAAGTGTTCTCAGAACTCGACTCTATATTAATATGTGTGGCGCTACAACCCCTATATGGCTAGAGCCTAGCTTTTCACCATCTATTGACATTGTGCGTGCTATTGTTTTGAAGGGAGCTGCAGTTTTATGCCGAGACTCTGAACGGAAAAGTTTGAGGCGGTTTTTCTCGACAGGAATACTCTTTGAGCATTGTCAGTGAATCGAAAGAGATGGGGTCGTGAAAATTATTTTTGTCGTTGTCAGGACTTAGAGAAAGACACGTAGGTTCAAGTGCACAACGCCATGGCCCCTCTACCTTACCCACATTATATTAGCTATACACCGTGGGGCAAAGGAACCATATGAAGTACTTTTTTCTGGCGATCGGATCGGACAAGAGACAAGTTCCCTTGAATACAATTTTTCTTATTTTGTGGGAGATTTTCAAAGCGACAGTGCAGCACGTTAACACAAAAAAACTCACCCATTCTGTTACCGGGCAGCTATACGTCTGATCCGAGTTAAGGAGGGACTGTGGCTGAGGAAGGGCCCGGCAGAACCGGCGCAGACCAAGTTCATTCAGGGGAAGAATGTACAGTGGCCCTTTCTTCCCTGTCAACAGGTAACGAGAATGGCCTTACAGATATTAGGCAGCACGCGTATGGTCTGGCCAAATCCTGAAGAGTGATGCCTCGTCGGTTGTGTGGTTTCGAGGCGTTAAACTATCGGAGGGTTGTGGTCTCGAGCAGTTTAACTATCGCCCTAACTATGGTAAAAAAGTGGAAAATCCTATCGTAGGCACATGCCCTAAGAGACCTCCTCTTATTCTTGTCTTGCAAGATCGGCGAATTTAGACTACCGATAAAATTCAGAGAAGTCTTGTATTCCTGAACTCACTTGGAAGTGGTTAAAGGGTTGGGCACAGCCTGGCTGTTGTTGCTCCGCACCTTCCACCTGTTTTGCAATTTCTGCGCGGCAATATCGGAATCCAATTCGCCTGCAAAACAAAACACACTTTGATGATGAAACACAGACGATGGCAGGTGGTTTGTTGACAGAAGGAATACGAGAGGACCAATATAATAGCCCTGAGGAACACCCTGAACATTTAGAATCGCGCTAAAGAGAAGCCTTTAGACATATGTTTAAAATAGGTCTCGCGGCATACGAGGGTAGTATGAGGCAGCTTGACCGTGGCTTTAAAAGTGTTCCATTATGGGTCTGTGGCATGAAAGCGCAACAAATGACAGACACGCCCATCTCCACATCATCCAGGTTCATCACAGACGGGAAGGGGATGGAGAGCTTACCACAGGGCGGGCTTATTTTCGATCGATCATTCATCGGGTAATTTGTCACACTTCTGGGACCATCTCTCCAAGGTTGACAGTCATTTAGAAGAGGTCCCCGTATTATTACCCACCAGCGAGAGGAATCAGAGGGCACAATATTTTTTCTCGAAAACAGTCATACGAGACCATATGCCACGAGTTCACGGGTCACGAGAACCGGTCTTGTTATACGTCCGATTTAATTGAATCTGACACAAAAATGGATTAAAGCTGCATTTGCCACTACTTTAGCACATTTTCTCCCTTTCTCTTTAAAGTACCCCGCTTAAAAGCCAACCTTTCAAAAACCACTTGTTCATGGCTCAAATCACACGAGGACACTTGTGCCACGCAACACTTTACACAAGACATCTCCTGTCGGCTAATGTGCTTGAGGGATCGCAAAACCGAGATTAAATTGAAAAGCCGTGCAGAAACAAAAACCGTCTCCTCTCGGCGCGCTGACAACCTCTAAACATGGTAGTGAACCAGTATTCCTCCACTCCACAGCCACCCACATCCAGGCTGCTGGCTCGTTGGCATGCGCCAGCTCCTTTTAAGGACAACAACTTTCATCGGATTGAGATAAACCAGCAGATTACAGATTACAACCCGTTCGAGACAAACACAAAAAAAAAATGCCATTTTTGCAGTGAATTCTCTGTCATGAAATTTATGATTTCCATTCATTACCGCGACAGGGGCGGCAATTACCATGTAAGCCACGCATGGTGGAGCATAACGTGACTATGCTCTGCGGTCTGACAGAACAATCCGTAGATCCGCAGTGCGCAGCGCGCATGCTCAGTTCGAGTAATAGCGACCGGAGCCGGATTGAAGTGGTACCGCGCCTTGTGGGTGGATAAATAACTACCGTCGGTAGCTCGGGTGACAGTGTTCTTCGCTCTGTAATCAAGGATCACCAAACCATGACGACGTGTCCCTTTGACGAGGGAGCACAGATTCGTGTATCGTGACGTACTTGTAACGACTGAGTGGAGTAACCACTTGACGAGGTGCTTACAAACCTTGACATTGTTTGAATGGGTCTCTGTCGCTTGCTGCGTGGGGGGTTGCATGCGAAGGGTGCATTCATGTCACACTGTGGAGGGTTGAATTATTCTTCTTCTTTTTTTTTTGTGAAAAAAGAATGCCCATTGTTGTGCAATCTGGATAATTAGTCGTGTGGCGAAGCAGCAGGGTGTCGGATTTCAACGAAAACACAAAATTTCAGACGAACGCTGTCAACATGTGTTCGCGCGCACTGAAGAGGTCTGTGCATATGGACTGGTTCCATTTCATATGCAAATGCTCACGGAACACGAGTTTGTGAGACGGGACGACGACGAGTGTGGTTTACGTCGGACGTGCGACAGATGACTTCAAAAGCAACTGCTGCTGCTGCTGGATATGGATGGAAAGGGACGATGTTTAAAGGGTTTATGCTGCAAATGGTGACTTGTTCTTCTTTTTTGTGCGCAGCTATAGACGGAGGCGGTGGAACTGGGCTGGCAACTATTTGCAGCAATTTTGAATTTCTTAAAGCGGGTTGCTCCTTTCAGTTGATTGAGGTCCTTCAGCACTTGTGTGTGGCATCTTCAGTTGCGCTGCCCCACGGGGTTGGACATGAAACCCGCTTTCGAATGGTTGCGCATTTTCTTCCGGCCTTTGAGCCCGCCAGAGGTGTGTGCTTACGTAGTTCCGTCATCACCGTCCACTGCCACCCCATCCCTCGCTCCAGTTGAACGATTTCCTTCCCATTTTACCTACATAATCGACGACACTCTTGTGAAGTCAGAGCTGCTGTTGCTTTTTTTTTTCTGCACATTTGCCTCGAGCCATTCAACAGGATGATCATTAGAGCAGCATCCGCACTATTTACTGCAGAAAGAGGGGATAATCGTCTATAAATAACCGCCACCCGGCCAACCCTCACTCACCCTCCCGAGCTGTGCGCCGGGAGTTCAATAAACCCGAACGCAGGACAACTGCGGTGTGCGTCGTCAACGTCGAGTCTATCTCGTAATCTCGGCGGCACAATCGATAAGATTGTGGAATTAGGGGTGTCTCAAGCTGAACAACGCTCTCCGCTTTCATTCACAAACCCCTGGTGGTTGTGTGGAAAATCCTTCTCCGCCTCTTGGGGAGGGGGGTTTGAGTGAGAAAGTCATCTTCCTGCTTTGTTCCACGGTGCAGCAAGTCAAGTGCAGGACAGCGCATGCATGTGTTCCACCCTTAGCTGAGTGTGAGTGAGTGAGAGAGCGGCTCTCAATGCATTGTATCTACCTATGTTGCGGCTCCCCTCCCCCAGCAACGGCCGGCATGTGCCATGCGATGATTTCGTTCTCCGGCAGAGGTTTCAATCCACTCAAAAACAGCGCTCACCACACCTACACACGGACAGTCCACAGTCCGCACACACAACATGGAAGTCGGATTTTTGGGCGCTTCTTGGCGCTAGATACCTCATGCAGTGCCGTCATAAAAACTAGTCAACTCAGACAGTGCGGGCGTGTTGGTTGTGCGCATCGGGTGTGTTTACAAAATAGTCACAGTTGTGCGTTGTTGCTGTTTGCCGTGGTTTATTTTTTTCTTCTGTTTCTGTTTGCATTTCCTTTCGGTTCGGCCGAAAAGTGTGTCTCCATTCGAATTCAATTTCAATCCGTGTTGCGTCGTGAAAAAAGGTGGAGCCCCCGATGTACATTTCGAATATCTCTCCCGCAGATACTCCGCGTACTCCGGTTGAATTCGAAGCGAGGTGTCTCGGTCGGTCATTAGATTGATATTTAAATGTGCAATTCACCTGTGGATTGAGTGAGTGTATCTTGTGTGTTGCGTGATCGGAATTAATTTGACGAGACGAACAAAAGAATCCTGTGAGAGCGACGCCATTCGTTTTTGTGTTTGATTTATTTGTGAAACCCTGTGGATTAATTCAACTTCATTCCCCGGTCATTGAGTGTATCACGCGGTAAGAGGTGATTATTTTATTTTCTCCAAGCACATGTGATGTGCTGTGTCGTTCACCATTGGGTGGAGGTTTCTTATTTCCCTTCCTCGGCCGAGTGGCACGAAGTGTTTTTCAATAATTCCTAGCATTGACCTACATAGCTGAGCATTTCCATCGATCCACACTTCCACTTCTCGCATGCAGCTAATTGCGTTTATACACGTGATGGATTAATCCTTTCGTGGGTCTCATTTGCCGATAAGTGGGTGTGACTGTGTGTGAGTTGTTTGTGTCGAGCTGAAGTCAACTTCCGATGATACGGGCTGCACTTAAATGTAGAGCAAGTGGTTCTCCCTCGGCCACAATCTTGGTTTCCGATTGGATGGAGGTGCATGATCTTCGACCTCATCTGATAAACATGACGGTTTATTAATGCGCTCGAATTTGGGTGAACTCTGGGCTGAATGCAGATGATCTTCGTAACGGCTACGTCTCAGACCAACGGAAGTCGACATGATGTCCGCGCATGTAGTGGACGGCGTGGCGTGCATTATCGTTCTGAAATGGTCGCAACTCCCAGATGCCTGCGGAACCTTTGGAGCAAGTTTCTCCATTATTAGCCGTTGTCGAGTCTTAGGTTAGGTTAGGTTGTAGAGGCTAACTGCCAAGGGCAGTCACACTTAGGCCAGAGTAGGTCCATTGCGATACCACACGGATTGATCTCGTTACATCGGAACCAGTTGGTGCTTGGAGTGAAGCGATTTAGATGGCCTATGCTGGCGTTGCTTAGCGCATTGAGGTTGCAGCAGTAGTAGGTCCCGATGAGTGCTTTCTTCCTCCACTTCATCCACGCATCTTCTGCAGAAATCATTCTATGGAGCACCCATCCTGCGAGCATGAGTGCCAATTGCACAGTGCCGGGTTATGACTCCAATGAGGGTCCTTAATGAGTGCTTGCTGAGTCTGAGTAGACTGAGTGACCGTTTTAGGCTAAGTGATTGCAAGATTTCTTTTGTTTTAAGGCAGGTGGTGTCTTCCAGCATTTTGGTGTGAATCTTCAAAAGATGGTAGCCACGGCACCCACATGAGATGAACGTTTAAATGCTCAGCCATCTCGTTAAGAGACAGCCTGCAATTAAGGGATGTTTTTGAGTAAAACATGACACTGTCCAGCGATGTTATAGCTGCCCTGACTGTCCGAACAGATGGTGATATACCTTTTTGATATCACGTTGTTTTTGAGCCATGACAACGCATCTTCGATCGCTATGGTTTCTGCCTGAAGAACGCTTCATTGATCAGGGAGCTTCAAAGAGATAGCAATGTTCAGATTTTGGGAATAGACACCCGCAAACACCCCTTCGTTAGTCTTCGAACCGTCTGTGAAAAGGAGGATCATCCTATCAGGCATCCAGTCCGATCTGATTTGCTGATCGAGAATTTCTTGTGATACCACGCGGATTGACTTCTCCTTACATCGGATAGCTTGGCGTATTAGGCGGTCAGTGGTGTCGCTAGGAAGAAAATAATGTTGAGTCTTAGACGAATTTATTTTAGCAGCTGGGGCCACTGATCGTTGCTGCAAAACATAGCCTCGGCCTATGTTCATAGTCACTGCCCACGGCTCTACCACTCTTGAGTTTGTCACAGAGTACAAAACTGTCCGGCATCGATTTCTGAAACTAGAAGTAGAGTGGTATAGAGACAGTCGACTTCAAGCTGCATTGTCTATATATCGTTCTGTCAAAACCGACGGACCAGTCCGATTATTCATTATATGCCAGCGTTACCACAGGGACTTTAAACAGTCAAAAGGACTCATTTTCTTTTAGCCTGACTCGGGGACTCATCATTTTTAGATTTCACTCATTTTTCAAGAGCAAAAAACCTAACATGCTAGCACTGCAACCAGAAATGGGTCTGGACAGACTTCGAGCCAGGAAAGGAAAGTAGTCGTATCTTCACGGAGGGTTCCAGGACCAATGAAGGGCCCGGCGCTAGTGTTTTCGTAGAGGTGGACAACTTTAGAGAGTACACCTCATTAAATAAATTTGCGTCGGTTTTCCAAGCGGAAACCTATGGCAACAATCAGCATTGTGACTAACAGGAGGAAGGGGCAATGTATTGTGACAACGAAGCTATGCTTAAGGCGTTACTCAAAACTTTAACCGCTTCCAATGTAGTTCAGTAATGCAATTCCTCTCTGAATTTAATTTGCATTCATAATTCACTGAAACTCATGTAGGCTTCGACACCAAGGAACCGCTGAAAATGAGATCGCCCGAGAACTTGCAAGACAAGGATCAGAAGAAACTTTCTCAGGACCTGAACCTGCGTCTGTGGTTAGGGCTTCTATTGATGGTTGATCCTTTCGAGAGCACAATCGGAGATTGCATGACTCACCAGGATATAGACAGACCAAGCGTTGGCTCTCAAACGCCTGTAAGAAATTCGAAGCACTCTTGTTGTTTCTGGACAGAAAAGACTGTTGATAGCCAAGCACTTAACTGAGCTTGTTTTAAGCGAGTATACCCTCTGCGACACCTATGAAGAGGACACGGCAGAGCAACTTCTCTGTCACTGTCATATCAGGTGGCAGGCCTTCGGCGCTGATGTGGTGAGAGCTGATTCTGTAGGCCCTTAATAGCAGAAGCGCCTACACACTAGTTTCGTTTATCAGACAAGAAGGCATGGTGTTGTCAAAAAGCTTTGTTGGGACTCATCATTTATTCAAAATTGCTCGGTGTTCAAGCTTCTTAGACCCATAAATCATTTAACTTGTGGTAACTCTGACTATATCGTCTAGTCTACTATCTCTCTACAACATGCCTCATTTCAGACGAAAATTGTAGGGCCAGTCCATCTTTACACGCACGACTGCTGTGGAAGCCCTTCAGGCTCTCGGTGATTAAGCTCCTATCATGTGAGGAATATAAGGTGCGCTGGACATTACTACTGAGTTCCTTGGTGACGTCACCGCGGTTTTGTTTCAACATTTTAATACTTAATTCAGTTTCTGCAACCTTCGTTGCATTTTCGTCCACAACACCACTTATAAGCGAAGTAAAACCCTTTCACCTTGCATCGATTTGGAATCCAATTCCACATTCTTTCATATTTTGACACACGAAAACGGAAACTAAGTGACAGAAACGAGCCCTGGGTGACGTCAGAAAACAAAAAGATGGCGGTTTTGACAAGCTCTCTAGCACACAATGTCCCTGCTTCAACAACAAGTGAACGTCGAGCTACTGCTCATCATTATACTCTCTCAGCAACGAGCAACCTCTTCTATTTAACTTGCAGCACTCATCGACCACCTTGTCGCACACGATCGGTGGCGGCATTGTGCACCAAATTTTGAGATTCCTTAAGAAAAAAGGCCACGGGTTGTTTCCTTTTTCGTCGAGTTTATTGAACCACCTTTGATCGTCTGTTTCTTCCGCTCAATGCTGTGTGCTTGAGGTGTGAAAATTAAGAAGTGTTCGTTCTTTCATTTTCTGCCTCAACCTTCTGCACACCTGATATTTGCCGTGGCTTGAATTCTTTACGTTACCTCAGGGTGTTGAGACACTTCTGTAGGGGTTTTCTTTCTCGTGGATCGGGCAAATGATACTAAAATTCCACTCGTCGGGCATGCTTTCCTCCGACCATATCCTGCAGATGTGCTGGTGCATGCGCCCAACCAGGTCATCTCCAGCTGCTTTAATCAGATCCTCGGACAGTTCGTCTGCTCAAGCAGCTTTGTTTGACTTAAGTCTCGATATCGCTACCTTGACTACGTCTAGATCGGGGGGACGGAACTCTTTTCTATCGTCGTCCATTGCGTGGAGTGGAACATTCTGCCTGACAGCGGAATTTGTGTCCTCTTCGCCGTTGAACAGTCTGCAGAAGTGATCCTTCCAGATTCTCAGAATCGACTGCGACTCTACTACGAGCTGTCCCTCTTCGTACCGACAGGCTTCCGTCCGATGTTTGTACCATCTGCATAGTTGTTTCAACCGCTGGTAAAACTTTCAGACATTATTTCTGCCGTGCCATCTCTCCATTTCCTCTATCGCGCGCTTCTCGTGCTCCATGTTTTTCTTTTTGAGAAGCCGGTGCTCTTTCCTTCTTTAAAGTTTGTAGAGCTCACGTACGGCTCTTATCCTTCTGTCCAGCGTAGCCTTTTGTGCTGCTAGCTTAGCTGAATGGGCCTGTCGACACTCATTGTCAAAGCATGGGTTTTTTATAGGTGGCGCTTTAAAACCCAACACAGAGACAGTTTCTCTGATGGCGTTTTGACAACGGCTCCACTGTTCGTCGATTGTTTCGCCTGGCAGCTTCAGGGAAACTCGATCGAAAAAGTTCCCAGCGGTCGGTTGCGATTGTAGCTTTCAAACGTCAAACTGGTTGGGTCTTGCTCTACTCCGTTGTACAATCGATATCCGAGTTCTGACCTTGGCTACAACAAGGTAATGATCAGAATCGATGTTAGCACCTCGGAACGTTCGGACATCGAGGACACTGGAGGAGTGCCTACGTCGATCGCAATTGATCAGGGGACCGCCATTGTCGGACGTGTTGTCGTCTAGGCTATGTTTTTCGACGACTCTAGCTAAGATTTCTTCCTTGCCCAGCTTTGCATTAAAATCTCCTAGAACGATCTTGGCGTCGTAGCTGGGGCATTGATCGTATGTTCTTTCTAGGAGATCATAGAAGTCATCCTTGCTATTATCGTCACTGTCCTCCGTTGGGGCGTGGGCGCAAATTAGGCTGATGTTGCCGAATATTGCCCTGATGCGGATTGTTGTGAGGCGTTCGCTTATGTATCTAAAGCTTAAGACTTCTTGCCTACGTCTGCCTCGAACAACAAAACCGCATCCAAACAAGCGCTGCCTTCGCTCTTTGTAGCAATCGCCGTAGTATATGTCGCAGTTTTTCATCCTCTTTTTGCCCGGCCCATCCCATCGTACCTCCTGAATGGCGGTGATGTCAACCTTTAGGCTTCTAGGGCCTCCGCAAGTTCATCGGCTACACGTGGTCTGTTAAGTGACCTCACATTCCACGTGCAGAACCGAAAATCGTTGTCTTCATTTCGTTGTCCATGGTCGTCAGCAGTAGGGTCATCCGTTGGAGGTTTCTCGGTTGAATATCGGCGTGCAACAATGAGTTCACCCCGTTTAAACTTGTTTTCAAGAATCTAGCTTCATTCAAAGGTGTGAAAAGTCTCTTTCCGTTGGAGCTTGTCCCACGCCTTACAATTCGTCTGTAAGGCCTTGGGAACACAATCCTACGTCTGTCGGCTGCGTTATCTGGGAACGCAAGCAAATCCGCTTGAGACTGAAAACTCTCTTTAATTTTAGTGTACTATTCAATGGCTTTGAAATTGTGAAATTTTCAATTTTAAAAAAGTCTCCATCAGCAAGGCGTGCCCTTGGCAGACCAAGGACGAAGTGCTTGGACCAAGTCTGGGTATAAATTCTGATGAGTAAGAGTCGATCGCGGATTATCGAGTGGCCCGCCGATCTCTAGCGCTACAGTCCGTAGAGGGCCAGGGTCCAGCTTCCTAGCAACCACTCGTGTTGTGCGTTCTCTCGCGAGTGGAAGGGTGCTACAGTTTTATGCCGATTCCGAACGGCCAAGTTTGAGAAGCTTTTTCTAGACAGAAGTACTCTTTGAGCATTGTCAGTGACTCGAAAGAGGTGGGGTGTCACAGGAATCGAACCAACTACGTCGAGGTGTGGGTCGACGCACATACCCACAACGCCACGGGCCACCACTGTAGTGCGTGCTTTAAAATAAAAATGATGATGAAAAAAAAGGTCCTCAACCTGTCACTGTCTGCAATCAACTTCGATCTCCAACTCGCCCCTAAGCACCTTCCTTCCTCATTCCTAATCATTTCTTCAGATAAACTGAAAAACTAACCAATTGCTGTTCTCTTTTCTTCCCTCTTTCAGGTAAGTTCAACGAATCCACATGATCCCCTCCGACATGCCATGAATGTCATTCTCACAATTGTAAGTATGCCCCCTTCGAGTGTTCCGACACAAATTACATCACACATACTCGCCGCTTAAGTGCCGTCCAAATGTTTCCACGGAGCACTTTCCCATTCCCTGTGGGACTCCACCGCCTCTTCCTTAAAACGCTGGGCCATCCTTATGATTAGAGCTCACAAGAAAAAAAAAACCTTTTCATCCTCATTTCGACACATTCTCACACCCCTCACCCGAGCGTCTACGCCACGAAAATATAATTCGTTGCCGTCTCGCGAACGCCAAGTTGAATGACTTCGACTTCGACTGCGACTCCGACGGGTGAGGAGGAGTCTTTCCGCGCTTCTGTCGCAGAGAAAGTGTACGAGTGCACACCGCACCGGAGTACAGATGTTAATTCGCGGCACGTTCCGAGCGCATTTCGCAGTTGTCTCTCAAAGTTTAAGTATATTTTCAAATTTCGTCGTAAGTGCCGCAAAGCGAATTTATCATCCGGCGAACCGCGAAACAGAAGTGCGGTGTCGTAAATCTGCGTGAAATGGTTACGATGGCAATCGCCGACACAAATCCTGTGAAAACGTCACTTGGTCGCGCTCGCCACACTCCACCTGAGATACATACGAGCGCGGCTAGTTTATTCGCAACGTTTTCGCATAACACTGCAGTAAAGCGAAATTAATTACAATGCGATCCAATGGTAAACACGTCAATCACCGGGATCATTTGGTCGGGCAACTGCGCTGATATGCCGCGGACGTGTGCCTCCGTCGGATTGTCCAATCGACTTGCCACACGCTCCACGGGAGGGTGGTTCGTTGCAATTGATATATTTCGATTTCATCTCCACAAATTAAGAGAAAATTGCGCCTGTGCTCTGCATCCGTCCGTCGGTGCGGTGCGGTGCGGCGTCTGGCTGTCCAGTTGTTGGCCGGTTGGCATTAGTGCTTTTAATTCAGGAAAATTTATGGTATTCGCTTCGTGGAAATGGCCTCGACTGCATTTATCGTGAATTAAGCGTTCGTTCGTTTCAAACGGATACCGTTCAATGAATGAGATGGCGGGGTGCAGATTGCCGGACACCACGCTCGAATGAAGTTGTAATCAGACGCGGTGTGCCTGTCTAGACAAATTTGAAAGTTTTGAGGTGTTGCGTCTGCTAGGAAGAAACTGAACTGCACATTCGCCGAATGAGTGGCGTCGGCAGCTAAAGAAACAATATTGGCCCACAGTGGTACTGCTGAGGCACCGCATGGCTGTGACTGCGCAGAAGAGATCTGTCTCCTGTGTTTTTGTTTTTTCTTTTGCCTTTTCGACATAATTTACGTGATCACTGCGCCGGATAGCAAATTAGTCGGCAAAGCGCCAAACACCGACTAGAAGTGGTGCGCGCGCGGCTAGTGCAAGGCGACTGCTTGTGGAATTTCGTTAAAGGAAGGTATCCGCTCTGTCTGCTGGCGAGATGCCTTTTCGGCCGCGGAAGGAGTTGCTTTTCTGCTTTCCAGTCCTCTTAGAATTTGCCGGTCATATTGGTTTTTCGACTGAAATTTATTGGTAATTTTTTATCGATGGCACGACTTTGGTTTCAATTTGAAGCACTCTGTGACCAGAGGTGAAAGTAACTTGGCGCGTACCTAATTGCGATTCGTACCGCCGCCAGCGGGAGATGGTTTGCGGTTGGGAATGTGTACGGTTCAGCTGGCAAATCGGCCAGAAGCACGGCGAACCTGATGATGCTGCCGAGGAGTGTGTCATCAGTGGGACAAGGTGAAGTACGTTGGGAAAGTAGTTTCGCGTGCGTACCTCCAGGCGACCGCTTGGTGGGAGCCTGGAACAGTAAAGTAACGTCTTCCTGACAAAGAGAGGAGGTTGGTGGGTAGGCCAGGAGATGAGGCAGTCCAGCCAGCGAATGAATTGTGATTTGTGAACTGGAAGATCATGATGGTTACCGTTGACACTCTGCTGGGTATACTGGCTAGTGATGTGTGATGTCTGCTCTACTGCAAGGCCTGAGAGAATAAAGCCAACTCAAATCCTACGATTTGACGCGTGAGTTTGAGAAACAAGCCTAAACACTGCTGGATGAAGCAGTAGGTTGAGTGCCTGCCCTTGGCTATAGGGGTCCCGGGTTCGAATACTAGTGAATCCCGCCTTCCTGACGAAGAGAGGAGGTTGGTGGGCAAGGCAGAAGATGAGGCAGTCCAGCCAGCGTATGAATTGTGATTTGTGAACTGGAAGATCATGATGGTTACGGTTGACACTCTGTTGGGTATACTAGCTATGCAGAGTGATGTGTGATGTCTGCTCTACTGAAAGGCCTGAGAGGATAAAGCCAACTCAAATCTGACGATTTGACGCGTGAGTTTGAAAAATAAGCCTAAACACTGCAGGATGGAGCCGGTTGAGTGCCTGCTCTTGGTTATAGGGGACCGCAGTTCGAATCCCAGTGAATCCCGCCTTCCTGACGAAGAGAGGAGGTTGGTGGGCAAGGCAGAAGATGAGGCAGTCCAGCCAGCGTATGAATTGTGTTTTGTGAACTGGTTCGTGATGGTTATTGTTGACACTCTGTTGAGTATACCGACAAGTTGGAGCAGTTGGTTGAGTGCCTGCCCTTGTTTATAGGGGACCCCAGTTCGAATCCCAGTGAAGGCAACGTAAACATACTTTTATCTGGTTAAAAAATCTGGTCTAGTCAACGCTTGCCGTTTTTCGTGGACAGTCCACTAACCAACCCTAACCTAGTTTGAGAAGCAATCATGCCAAATTTTCTAGCTCATGGTGGATTTTTGCGGATTTTGCACATTTTTACGTCACGACGGCTGCACTAGGGGTTATTCTTTTCGCCATGCGCCTTGGCACATTCTGCAGCAGCCGAGCGCCCTTATTGGTCATATGGATCGGTACGGCGCTTAGTACATTGGCTGGTAGTACAAGAAAATAAATAGACCCAACCTGGGGCCGATGAAGACTTTCTCTTAGCCCTGAACCTACACCAGTGGTTTGACTTGACCGCGGGAGATCCTACAAGGACCCCAAACAAGGGAATGTCTGTGTCCTCTTTGTCCTAAAAGGCAACTGTACCGTGCTTCAGTCGCAGAAGGCTGTGAGGAATATGGGGCAGTGCAGTGCACTGGTGTTGAATGACTGCCAAAAAAACGACTGTTGCATGTTTTGATAGACTACACCAATGATTAGAATAGAATCCGCGGTGATCCTCTGCTTGGTCATGCTAGAGGGGAGTAAGTGGATCGCATTCTGACTAAGCACGGGACACTCCGAACATTAAAAGCGTAACACTTGAAATCGGTGTCTGAGTCTGGGCATTGGCTTAACTAAAGACTGCTCACGTCCGATGATTAGCAACAAACAGATTTCGCTTGGTGGTCAGGGTGCTCATACAAGGAACAACTCCCTCACTGTGTGGTTTCTAGAAGTTCAAGGGATTGGAGTTCGCCGTTTTCCTTAGAGGTGCCCAGCTCTAGCAAAGAGATGGGTAAGGGTTCTAAGGAGGCACTCGCTTAAGTGGCATTATTTGATAAATAAGTATACCTATTCTCTACTTTAGGAAAGGAAGCTTACATGGAAAGCATATCGCCAAGAGCACAGTTGACCCAACTCACTGGACCTATACTCAACTACCATGCCCCTACGCGTACTGTTTAGGTTTTTCTGTTTCTTTTGTTTTCTGTGGCCTAGTAGAGCCTTCCTTCGATCGATGACGGTTCTGGGCTTGCTGTCTTCGCTCCTCGATGAGGCTCGGATTGGTCTTTATTACGGCGTTTCAGTCTCTCTCCTTCTCGAACAAGGAGGCTAAGACTTGACGACCCTCTTTGCTGAAGCATTTATGTTTATGTGCTCATTGCCGCCAGACCTGTGAAAGCGACGGATTCATGCCTTCCGGGCTGCATTGAGCTACAGCTCGTAGTTATTAAAGTTGCTACTCATTCTTCATTCGCGTTCCTTGCAGACGGGACCAGGCTATAGAGTGGCTAAATGCTTTACACTTAGGCCAGGGTGTGCCCATTGTGATACCACGCTGATTGAGTTCTCCTAACACTGGAACCAGTTGGTCCTTCTAATGAAGCGATTTAGTTGTCCAATGCTGGCACTGTTTAGCGGGTTAAGGCCGCTGAAGTGGTAGGCCCCTAGGTGGAGGAACTTACGACTAGCAAGAGCACTATAGGCGCAGGGAAGGTTATGCAGCTTCTGCAAAAATCATTGTGTGGGGCCGCCATCCTGCGAGCATGAGTGCCAATTGCACAGTGCCTGGTTATGACTCCAATGAGGGTCCTTAATGAGGGCTTGCTAAGTCTGAGTAGATTGAGTGACCGTTTTAGGATAAGTGCAGGCCAGATTTCTTTTGTTTTAAGGCAGGTGGTGCCTTCTAGCTTTCTTGTGAGAATCTTTGGTGGTAGGCTGTAGCGATCGGCATGGAAGGTGGTACCCCTGCTGTTGTTAGGAATGAGGTTGTACCACACCTGGCGAGTTCATCGGCTTTGCAGTTTCCTGGTATGACTCCAGTACCCACATGCGGTGAATGTTAAAATGCTCAGCCATCTCGTTAAGAGACAGCCTGCAATTAAGGGATGTTTTTGAGTAGAACATGACAGTGTCCAGCGATTTCATAGCGGCTCTGACTATCGGAACAGATGGTGATATCTCTTTTTCAGCCATGACAGCGCCTCTTTAATCGCTATAGACGGGACCATTGTACAGTCGAAGTTGAATTTTTGCTCTCAAAGGTAAAAGGATTAATTCTGGTTCCCTTCCAGCTTTCAGCTGCCTATAGTAGCACTGGCAAAGTAAGAGTTTTGATTTTCGTCCTTCGAGTTAGTCACGCCGGCGACACTGATCTCTTCCTTATGCCAATCCTCCCAACCGAACACAATAATGCTTGCTATTAGTGAAAGGAACTGTGCAATGAATTGGACCGCCGAGAGTTAGTAAATGAATGATTTCAACCATCGACTAGTAATAAGGAAACTAGTAAGTTACCGTGACTTATCCAGATTTTTCATGAGACCCTTTGCTCTTATTGTGTGGCTGACCACAGACAAGTAGAGGTGCCGTTTAGCTTGGGTACGTCTTTAGGAGATGTTGATTGCACGGTCCATCATGTGAGAGGAGAAACCTCTCTGCTCTCCTGGGTGTACAGAACATTCCAGTTTGGCCAGCTTCTTAAATTCAACGCCAACGCACTGGCAACTTTGGCCACGGGGTCCCCCACAACACAGCCCAGTCTCTCTGGATCTGGTTGGATTTTTGGTGCCCGAAAGATGTATTGCAGGCAAATTTTAAGCAACGTGCTGAATGTCATTTTCGTGTGATTTCTGAAAAACAAGGACACTAACGCTTGCAGGTTTTCACAAATAAGTCATCCCTTCCTCGATTCATTTCCCATCCGACTCCCTCCCCTTAAAGAACCCAAATCAAAGGGAAGCTCCAAACATTCTAGTGCTCACTAGCACATTCTCGCACCCAATTATGTTGCATGCCAACGATCAGTATTCATCTCCCGGTGCCGTGGTGAAAGCATTAAGCTTGACAGTGAATTAATTCCCGGTGCCTATCATTAGTTAAAGGCAAAGCAAACCAGGAAACACGATCCACCCCAGCGGCAGTTAATCTTTAATATCGCAACATCGATCATCGGCGAAAAGAGAAATGCCTTCAATTAATAAGGAAAATACTTCTGGACCGCGAAAGCCTGCACACGGCTCCTTGTTGGACGCTGGCAGCTTTCCCAAATCAAAACCGAGGCATTTTCCACTTTATTATCACGTCCACCGCGCTCCATTTAGCCGCGCACACCAGCACACACGCGCGGCCAACAGGCCTAGTAATTCTAAACCTCCGCAACGGTCGGATGTTTATCATTTTTCATCACAACAACGGCCAACCACCACCGGGTCCATCCTTCGGACACACACTCTCGGCCAACCCTTCGATGCCAAGCGATACCACATCTGGTGTGTGCCTGTCCGCCTGGCTGCCTTGCGCACAAATCGAACAACATGTTGAATTCATTAGAAGCGAAGTGTGCTGCCACTCGCGGCGCGGCGCAGGCTCATCCGCACCTTTTGATAAATTGCACAATATGCGTTCCGTGCCGTGACGGGGTGGCTACAATATCCTGCGCCGAAAGGTAACAAAAATCTGACAAATTTTATTTGAATTTACATAGTAGCTGCGCGCGAGTCTATCGCCGCGTTGGGGGGATAATAAATATCTTAGAAGCCACACTGATCGTCTTGCCTCCTTCCTGTGACTGCGACTCTGACTGTGACTGTGACTGTGCCCGTGCCACTGGGTGTCGTCTGTCTAGAGGAAGCACGTACACACAGCCTTCAATGCAAATGAAGTAGAGACCAACAAAAAAAAAAAAAGAGTGCCAAAGGAAGACGAAGACGAAAAGAAGTAAAATTTTATGCGTGGTGCCGCGTAGGATGTGGTAGCCTCCTTCCAGTTGCGAATTCGAATGCGCGGAACAGGTTCCCCGCCGCGCGGTTTGTGTCCACATCGGGTGCTGTGATACCGACGCTCGTATGGATTCTGCCGACAAGAGTCTTGGCGTGGAAGGGGAGAGTGCCTGGTAGAGGGTGGGCATGTGCAAGACATGTGAAGGAGACTTTGTAACTTATGTGCAACCGGGAGGAAAATGTGTGTTTAACTTCAATATCTCTCAACATGAACAATAAATAGTTTCGCATCCGTTTTTGTGTGGGCTCAACTTTTGGCGGTGCTACGCTAAGAAAGATAAACAAGAACCACAACAACAACAAAAAAAGCAAATCAAAATGTATGAATGAGTGTGTATGAGCATGGTCTGAACCGGAGTCACCTCTAAAGCAGATCTGAAGCAACTGTTGCAACGTCTTGTTGGAACATTTCATGAGCGACGGGAATGATAAGCTCTCGAGTTTGTTTTTCCCTCGAATTGCCTCACCTCGCTGGGAACGGATGGGTTCTAAATTATGTCATAAATTGCCAACGCGGCTTGGAAGTGCGTTTTCTTTTTTTAAACATGAGTCTACTGACTAGAGAGACTAGAGGCGATCTCACGACACCCTGAACTAGACTAGACAGTCATCTAGACATTTTTTCGGTGGGCACAAGGACACACATTTTTTGTGGAAAGCAACGCACAATTGGATGCATTTTTGCCACAGCATGTTGCTTGGATCTTGCCATTTTGAGTGAGGCACGGCGTCGTTCACATTGGCGTTCTTCGAGAACTCGATGCAGAGAAGGTAGGTTTCCATGACGTTTTGACGTGAAATACCTCGGAAATTAATTGACGGATTTTGAGCTCCGCAGCGTCAATAGTTTGCGGATTGTGTGTGTAAGCATGGTCTGAACCGATAGAACAGAGTCACCTCTAAAGCAGAAGAAACTGCCGAGTGCAGATATTTGAAGTCGAGCTTTTAATTTTACCCGCGTGATGTCCAATTTGCATTGTCTTCCCTTTTTTATACAAGACTTTCAAAATATAGTGAATTCCTTCATTATTCTCACTCACTTTTTAAAAGCTGTAACTTGACTTCAACTTCTCCGACTTAAAGCTTATGAATCTTAAGATGTCACCTTTGCAACATCATATGGTGTGACACAATGTGGTTGAGAGATAGAAGACTTCAACGACATCTATTGACAAAATACGAAAAGATTTTTTCGTATACCCATTATTCTGTTCACGTTAACTAATTGCTTGTCCGTGGCGTTGTGGGTATGTTCGTCAACCCCAACCCCGATGGGGTTCGATTCCTCTGTGCGACGTCACGGCCCCACCTCTTTCGAGTCCACTGACAATGGTCAAAGAAATGCTTCCTGTCTAGAAAAAGCTTCTCAAACTTGGCCGTTCGGAGGCGGCTTGAAACTGTCTTTCCACTCGTGAGAGGAACAACGCGAGTGGTTGCTGACAAGCTAGGCCCTGGCCCTCTACGGAATGTAGCGCCACCTGTATTATTTTTATTATTATCATTGCTTGGCAGGCCGGCGACCTATGATCCTTCAATTGGTGACGGTCCTGGGCACACTGGTTTCAGTCATCAAGGCCAAGCTGTCTTACATCCGCGATGATTTGGTCCTTGTACCGGAGGTTTGGTCTGACTCTCCTTCTCGAAGCGTTAGGCTCGGATTCGAAAACTCTCTTAGCTGGAGCATTGTTGTCCATGCGCTCGATGTGGCCGACCCAGTGTAGTCGACGGATCTTTGCCTTTTGGACTGCATCCACATCCTGGTGGAGTTCGCGGATGTGTCTTCTCTCCCATTCACCTACCTTGCAGATGGGATCGTATATCCGACGCAGAATTTTTCTTTTGAAGGCACCAATGATCAGCTCTACAGTTTGGCTTATCGTCCAGCCTTCAGCTCCATATAGCAGGCCTAGCAGGTCTTGTAGAGTATGATTTTGGTCCTTCGAGTCAGAGAGTCCCAAGTTGTTACCACAGACCGAATCAACATCGGTTGCCAAGCGGGGGTTCTACGTCGGATCTCTACTGTGATGGCGTTTGGGGTTACTCCACTGCTTCTAGAGAGGATAGTGGGGCGAGCAAAAGTCAACACGGAAGGCACTGTCTTCCGCCCTAGGTGGTACGTGACGGAATGTTTCTTTGTCAACAGTATATATTTTGTTTTGTCCTCATTGACCTTAGGACCAGCTCGTTTCGGCTCTTCTTCACTGCGGCACGTTCGGAACGCGCGATGATGTTGCTGTCAGCCTTCATATCCCAACAGCCTTGCTACTGTTGCCTATCTGCTGCAAGTCCATAGGCGTTCCTCTCCAGTTCTTCCTATCTCTGTAACTACCAACAACTTTTGTTTGAGGCCGTACGTGGCATCCGTTCGTGCTGGCCATCACTTTCGTAGGCAGCTTGACCATTGCCAAGTGATGCATGTCAAAAAATAGCAAACATCACGCTCAACACACGTGGTCTCGGATGACAGTTCATTTTGACGTATGCGACTGCAGCCGGGATATCGAATGTAGATCGCTTGGATGACTTATTCTATTCGACATCATCTCCGCCAACAAGACTCCCCGTACATTCCATGAGTCAGACTCCATCTTGTTCTTGGGTTCCAAGGCTTTGAATTGCGACAGCAACTTAATTGCGTTGGCGCTGTCAAAAAGTTTTACGATCCATTAAGTCGATCTGAGACAAGCTTAGTGCACCTAGTCATCGAGGCAGTATGCAGCATATTACACCGTTAAGACCCAACATGACAGCCAACCCGCTGACATCCCATCGCCGTCCACACACACACACCGGGAGTCTATTTTCATCTCGGAAACTGGTTAGCTTGGTGTTTATATTTAATTGTTTCGCAATTAACAAAGCACGAGCTTGTCATAAATCACACACACAGACACGCGTCACGACACTCGGCTGCTTGTTGATTTCGCCCGCCGATCGCTATGATCGCTGCCGTGTGAGCACACACGTCTCCCCTCCAGTGAAACTGCATGGAATGGGCAACATTCACACAGTCATCAGCCGCCAGTTGGCGGGCTGCCGGCGGACCCGCCATTACCCCTTACAGAGCAAAGGTTGCAATTGGAGACCGGATATGGTCCGTACCTGCGCCACGACGATAGCATCGTAATTTTCACGGATTACCGGGGAAATATCTAAAGCGCGCCGTTGTCCGCATTTCAGGCGAGCCGCACGTAATGAAAGTGCCTCAGATTAAAGCGTGTGCTGTGCGCGCCGCTGTCTGTGGGCCTGAGCGCCGGGTACTATGCAGCCGATGCAGCACTGTCAAGTGCTGTTCGATTTTGAACAAAACACTATCGCTTGGCCATAGATGCATGGACAAAGTTTCACAACTGCGGACTGCGAGTCGCGAGGATTCCGCCGGAAGCGACCGTTGGAGTTGTTATCGGAAATTTGCGATCACTTCAATCGGCTTGTGAGCGCACAGCGCCACGCACCACGGACGATTGTGTCGGGACCTCTGATGGAATGAATGGCGGTTATGATGAGATTGTGGCGGCATGCGTAGGAAACAGGTGACTTGCATGACACCGTACGCCATCATCATGCAGGCAGTGTGCCACACATGCCGTGGAAGCTATCTTGTCGATCATGGGCTGGGGGGCGTTTGTGAATGGTTTGCACTCGGCTGGGTTTGTTGCGTCGCGTGAAGGGAACAGAAATGTGCTCAGGGAGGGGTTTCGCGCATTTGGTGGTGCTTGGTGAAAAGGTGCTTCGCCACTGCAGGGAGGGTAAGCCTACAAATGAAGGCATTTTTAACGAGCACTCGCCAATTACATGGGTTTCCAAAGAAGTTGACAAAAGGCTGAAAGAGTGCTCATCTTCGGCTGTGAACACCTGACAATGAGATAAACCTGCGCTCCCAAGAAGGAGAGGCACCTAACCAACAAGGCGCTTGCGCCTTCAGTCTGAGATCATTTGAAAGGACGCTCCCAAGAAAACTCGAACCGAAACGGCGCTTGCGCCTTCTGTCTGAGACCATTTTAAATGACTCTCCCAAGCAAAGTCCAACGGCGCTTGCGCCTTCTGGCAGATCACGTTTAAAGTGCCACTCATTCTTCAGAGAAGCGCCTCAACAGACTAAATGACTAGTGCTAGTGCAAATTCCCAACCGCGGACTAGATCTGCAAAGGAACAGACAAAAACATGTCCACAACCGCACAACAGAAGAATTCTCAGAATTCCCAACCCACGATCGTCTCCCATGTTGCACGGAATCACCACGATCCATCATTTCAGCCAACAATGGCAGCAAGTCCCCGCCAAAGGGGCCGTGCTATTTCGATATCGATGACATCAAAGCCAGCTCAGTGCTGCATGCAGAGCAGTCCTTTTCTGCGACCCGAAAGTACTTACGCATGCGTACCGTGCATTCGCTGGTTAAGAACATTTCATTCCGCCAACAACTAACCGCCATTTGGTCAGAGCGCAACCGCACAGTTGTTCCCTGTCGCCGTGTACTCAGTCATGTTGATATGCCCAGAACAATGCGAAATCAAAGGAGCAACACTATTTATGAGTGCTTCGACTTTCAGAAGAACAAGAATCGCACGCCCATGCCACCACCGGCCAGGGATAATGTTGACTGTGCCGCAGTCGTTCTGCCACCGCAAGCCGGACGATTAATATCAATTCGCACGCCATGTTCTGTCCGGCTTTACGGCACTTTTATCCAAATGGAATGCATTTACTACTTCGCTTGAGGAATACGTATCTCGTCGCGGTGCGGCGC
This sequence comes from Eristalis arbustorum, assembly GCA_916610145.1. Classification (NCBI taxonomy): domain Eukaryota; kingdom Metazoa; phylum Arthropoda; class Insecta; order Diptera; family Syrphidae; genus Eristalis; species Eristalis arbustorum. The sequence continues at coordinate 27,774,932 of OU744319.1, read as the reverse complement.
GGTAAGGCTGCCGACGTGGTTTCCTTCGCATTTTTGCGCGCTGATGTCAGGCTAGTGGCGCGCCGGTGGCACATGCGCACACGATGAGTCAGAGCTTGAGGATTTGAGGTGATCTTCGGCTTTGAGGTAGATCCGAAGCTCTGAGGGCGTGTGTGTGTGTGCGTTGCTGGCAGAGATGAGCAGTCGGCATGCCTTGACCTACGCTATTTTTATGCACCGGCAATATTCAGTTTGATGCATGTTCACGCACTCGCTGTGGTTCAGTGGAATGTGTTACTGGGTAAGGAGGCGGCCTGCTGTGAGAGAATGCTATAATGCCGTCGGTGCCACTGACCTGTTGACCTTTTGTCTGGCAGATGATGGGCATTTTAATTACCAGCCGTAGCGTCTGTGCGGGATATGCAGCATACGCCGGTTCGGTAGTGGAAAGGTCAAGTGCGACAGCAAAGACCGACGATTTGTTTCAAAATTGTACACTGGCTTCTTGTTCGGGCTTTGAAGATTCCCCTGAAGTTGGCCTACACTTCACGAACTTTTTCGCATGAAGTGAATCAGAGACACTCTGGCGGGTGCACATGTTTGTCACATGAACCTGGCTGGCCAACGTCTCTAGCGGTGCCGTGTAGCACGGTTCACGGGTCGAACATTTTTTGAATCAAATGGAATTTTGTTCAGCGAGCCACTTGTTATTTAGTGGGCCGCCTCAATTTTGATGAAACGTCGCATTCCTGATTTACTCCATAGTCTTCTGGTAATTCATGGTCGGTCTGAGCCTTCTCTGTTTTCACTCGTCACCAGCCATCTGTCCTTCGTCCGCTTCGTTCACATCTTGGTGCGACTCGTAAAGGTCGCGTCTCGTACCGTCACCATCGAACCCACTTTCCTTGTAAGTCCTTGTTAAGTTTTTTTAGGCACTCCCACACAAGCCTGGAGTTGCTGACATAGGAGAGGAGTCAAGTGCCAGGATAGCGGTCGGCATAGACTGATTACTAGGCATCCGTCGAAGACATTGATGTCCGCTGGAAGGGTGGTGGTGCGTTCGACAATGGATTCGCAATTCTTTGACCGAGGTCCAAATACCCCTGTTCTTGCTCCATCTGTATACCATTCTACCGGATTGCTGCTCAGTTGATGGTCTATGGACGCCTTGCTCCAGTCCTAGATGCAAAATAGTCAGTTCTTCCATGGTGGCAGCTGGGCAAGTTCCCATAGTTCCTGTGACAGAGAACTTGAGTCGAGTGTCCCTTAGTTCACGGTATTGAACCGTAGGCAATTCTGGGTCTAACAACAGCAAAATACATCCACATTAGGGCACTTGAACTGTATATTCAGGATTTTCCCGCCAAGCTTCGTAGTTGCCCTCGATTTGCCAGCGTCTAGTTGTCTGTGGTGGCCCGTGGCGTTGTGGGTATGTGCGTCGACCTCAATCTCGACGTCGTAGCTTCGATTCCTGCTCTGTGCGACGAAAATTATTTTCACGGCCATAACTCTTTCGAGTCCACTGAAAGAAATACTTCCTGTCTAGAAAAAGCTTCTCAAACTTGGCCGTTCGGATTCGGTATAAAACTGTGGGTCCGTTGCACTCGTGAGAGAACAATAGCCAGAACAACACGAGTGGTTGCTGAGAATCTGGGCCCTGGCCCCATACGGGCTGTAGCACCACCCATATTAACCGGCCGTGCGCCCTTTTGTGTAAATGAAGCCATTAGGTCGGGCTTCTTCAGGCTTATCGAGTTCCTGGTTAGTCCCTGGGATCGATCCTTATGACTTATTTTTGGAGTGTGTCCGTCCCTCCAGACTTTTCCAGAACTAGATGTATTAAGGAGAGTTCAACCCCTTGACCATCTCTGAATGTGGTCTACAGCGGTCTAGAGCAGCGCCATATCTATAACTCCAGTCTGTGAATATTGAAAAAAAAAAAAAAAACGCTATGGCGAGTGAGGTAGAAGTTGACTATCTCGATGTAGAGGTGGTTTGTGGCATTTCATTTCAACGAAGAGGAAAAGCCCACTTTTCTGGATGGACGTTTGTCATTGCATTGCCTTTTCATGTCCTGTCACACAAAACCTTCTCTTTGCCCACGTGTTAAGTTTCTTGTGCAAGGCTGTGCTGGCGTTGGAACTGTTTAAGTACTGTCCGTCCCAAGTTCCACCGTTTATGGTTCCATGACCTTGAGTTGGCTGAAGTGGCAATGGCAATTAGGCCTGATTTTGCGGAGAACCGATCCAACTCTCTAAGAGGGATAAAAACTGCCGATGCAGAGAACAGCTGGACCCATCCACTTCAGTCACAAACTGAACGCATGGTGTGTCGGTAGACGATTTACTATTTTGATGTCTCCTCCATAATGTTGGCTCTCATCATCACACTACATGCCTCGGTTCCATTTTTGTATAAGATTGCTGTGCTGTTGCTGATGCTGATGCTTATCCTCACTATGACTGCCACACCGTCCGCACATCGATAGGGTGTAGTGGCATTTACTTCAAGTCCATCGAGAATTTCATCATCTTCCAGAATTGACCACTAGAGGGTCGTTGGAACACTCCCTGAGATCGCGTCACTAAGTTACCCGAGAATAGACTCACATTCAGACAAATGTTTGCTGGCACACCTATCATCTGTCAGCTGAAATTTTTATTGCCCTGGGCCATCAATTGAACAAAATTTTAAGGCTGCCTGGTACTCATTGCATAGCTGACGTTTCAAGCGTACAATTCCGCTGCACATGCTGTCAAATGACGGAGAAGAGTGCTCGTAAAAAAGACGTCCAGCTGAGTCTTCAACCTGTCCAGGTGTGCACTGGCAACGAATTAAATACTCTGATCGCCGCAAACAATAGCTGAGCACACAAAATGTCCGACAATCATTCACAAATTCACCGATTCGGAAAAACCTACCCTCCCTCTGGACAATCGGGTCTCCTTTAATGACTGTGTCAACCGAATTTTTTTACAATTTTCCGGCAGACAATTCAGAAATCGGGTCGAAATCCCTGGCGAACCACTATCAAGAAGTCGCAACGCAGCCAACAATAGTTGGCAGTATGTCCTCCTCGCATAAGGACTCCTCCCGTCGCATACAATGAGTGTCATCGACCCCTTAGCACAGTTCCTGCATTCACTCGTCGCATTTTCTCCACTTCTTGTGCACCTCTGACCCACAAGCAATTACTCCTCCACATCAGCCGACACTCACAGTGTATGCGCATCGCTGGCCTATTTCTCCGATTGTCATCAAGAAGCCAGCCTCAACGGGCGGTCCCACCACATGCGGCCCAGCCGACGGAACTCACCCCCTGCCTGTGCCGGCACATTGTTGTCGATTGTGAAATTTGTTTCAACGATCGGGTGAAACTACCAGAAGATGCCTGCGCCCGGCTACACCCTCGCTTGTTTACATCGTGTCAAGGAGGTGTTTTGTTTCGGTTTCCCTGGGTGATGAAATCCAATTCAGGTCTAGGTCCCAGTCGGCTTGTCTATATCCGCGGTTGGGCAATCACGCGTTGGTGTACATCGACATGAGACATGCACATCGTGCAAGCGCCTGATCCACTTTGGCATTAATGTGGGACGAGATATCAAAATTTGTCAGACATCTCGTCGTCATGTGCATACTAAGTCGCGCCTGGGAATGAGTCAGTCTCGTCATTCACAAGTTTGACGCTGTCTCCTCTGCAATTAGACATTCAATCGGCGGTCAAGCCAAAGCAGCAGCGTTACGCAGTTGGCGTCAGCAACTAATCGCAGTTTATTCGAGGCAAATGCACTTTGAGGTCAGCACAGACACAGAGGAGATGTACGTTTGATGGGATCCGATAAGCGACTTCAAAAGCGGATGTCCGCGTGTTTAGATTAAATTAGAATTGATTTCACTTATCGGGGTTAGATGCCGGTGAACTAGAACCGATTCGGAGAACAGCGCCGCTTATTGATGGGCAATGGATGTCAAATAACTGTCAGTTTTCGAGTGAATGAATCAAATGGACGCACGTGGTTGGACGGAGTCTCTGTGCTGCGTCTGTTTTTCTGTGGAAAATGTTTTCACTTTTGACCGAGTTTGATTGATACCTTCTGGTGTCTGGTGGGATTATTGTGATGGCATGTGGCACGGGGTTTTGTGAATGGATGGAGACGTAGTCTTTCAGAAAGCCAAAGTTCTACTGCTGAGCTATTCAACACAGTATCCCGGCATTTACAAACGAATAGGCCGTCATGCCCTCCCTGTCATGGGAAAATAATTGCCGGGAAGAGATGGTAGTTCCCTCTCCTTAACAGGATGGGTCAAGCAGCTGTTCTAATATATCGTATCTAGGCCTCCACATGTTGTACACCAAGTCTTCCAGGATCTAGCGATAGCAGCATACGTTGCCTTTGTTGAATTCATAGCAACTACGATCGGACGTGTAGCAATCCTCACCACCGGCCCCTGTCAACAGCACAACTTTTGATGTCTGAATGGCGCAGTTGGTTGAGTGGGTATATGGGTCTCAGGTTCGAATCCCAGCCACGATCTGACGTGTAACAATCCTCACAACTGGCCACTGTCAACAGCACAACTACTGATGCCTGGATGGCGCAGTTGGTTGAGTGGGTATTGGGGTCTCAGGTTCGAATCCCAGCCACGATCTGACGTGTAACAATCCTCACCACCGGCCATTGTCAACACGACCTGCACGGCTCTATTTTGCTGTGAAAAGGCTATAGGCTGCTAATGGGGACTACGGTCTCCTGGTCATTTACACAGAAACCAGACTCTGAGCCCAGAGATTGAGATTTTGTGTACGGCGCTCGACAAGGACGACAACTGCAACCAGCGAAACGGAGCAATACCAACAACCACCTCTAGAGCAGTGAAAATTCCACAAACTTCAGCCAATTGACTTGATCGCCATGCAGACAGAGGCCGTGTTACTCTATTTCCGATGCACAGAGGCACCAACCTCGTAACACCTAATGTCCTCCTCTAGAGGAATATCTCAGTCAGTCAACCCCCTCAGAGTTTTCAATACCAGACACTGGACGTTCTTCTGCGGATCTTCACAGACAGATCGATGATGGGTGAACGTGGGGGCGTGAACGTGTTGCGGGTGCCTACTCTAAAGACCCAAAATATCATTCCCTTCCGAATCACCGCAACATCTTTTAGGCAGAGAGTACAGCGATCATCTGTTCTGATAGAACGCTTATGATAGCAAGGCAGAGCCATGATCACAACCCCTTTCTTGCCGGCAATCTCTCAACGAGCTGGTCATGTATTTTGACAAGAGAAGTGGGAAACGAGCAACTCGCTCGAAGGTGGACAGTCTCTGCAGTCTTACTGGCGGTCAATGGCTTCAGCATACTATCTACTCGAGTTTGAAACGCCGAGATATACAAATCGGATGTGGTTTACTGGAATAGAATAGCTCGTCACTAACCAACGATGGTCCCTCTCGATCCTAAAAGCTCACTCTTCGACGTTATAACCAGGCACTGCTGCCTAGGTAAGGTCTCCAGAAGCTTCCGACGACGAGGAGAGTGATGAAACTACTGTCTTGTCTGCAATTGCAGAGCTCACTCCTGTCCGAAGAAGGAGTCACCTAGAAACCTCTTCTTCTTCCTTGTGTGGCGCTACACTCCGGGGTGTACCTGGGCCTCAACCAACATGCCTCTCCAACTAGCGCGATCTCTGGCTAGCTGTCTCCAGTTTCGCACACCAAGTTGGTTGAGGTCCTTCTCCATTTGGGTGCGCCACCTTAAACGCGGGCGTCCTCTGTTGCGTTGCCCGACAGGTTCGGACTCGAAGACCTAGAAACCTACCACTTCGAAAACAGGGTCCCAGTGTCAGAGCCATCTTCAACGCTTTATCAAAAGCTCGTACTGGTTTGCTGAAAAATCCCCAAATGCCTACACTGGCCTAAGTGTAAGTGCCATCGACTCCCACACATCCTATGCCTCACATTATACATTTCCTTTCTCCTCTCTTTTCAACGAATATAAGTCTTTTTTTTATTTTCAAGAAAAGCCCTTGAGTGTATTCCTCGTGAAACCAAAATACAATTCCCCCATGATTCATGGCGTCAAGTGCGTGCATGCATTACTTTATTCAATAGTGACCAGAGATTCCAACGAAAGCGATCTGATTCACTGCTGTATCTGATCACAATTCTCGCCTGTAGAGTTGCATAACTTGATTAAATTTGCGTACGTTCCCCAGTCAGCGTTCCTCCTCAGCGTCGCCAGCAAATTGCAATCCGATTTGAGCTCAGAGTCACCAGCAATTACGAGTGTTCTCACGACGCGTCGTGGCTTTTGATAAGCTTTTTCGAAGCAATAGAACTCTGCGCGACCACGGAATTTGATTGAATGATGTTGTGGCCGAAAACGAATCTGGAGTGTACGAGCTGACGTTTGTAGTGCCGACACGATGGTCACTTTCTGTTGATAGTCAGAAATGAAAATTGGAGCAGAGATATACGCGATGTTCTGTCCATCCACTGCTTGACGTCAATTGAGTTTGAACGTTGTTCGATTGGAACTCAAAACTGCATTTCGTCATTTCGTTTGGGTTTGTTTTGCAGAAATGTGTGTTGATGGAGGACCTCTGCTCCGGAATTCGTAAGAAATTAACTTCGCATCGGACTGTGTGTTACCGCTGAAGTCCCCCAGTTCGACTGGGGTTGGGCGGAAAAACGCCAGCAACTCAATGTAAAATGTTTGTGGGTCCGATGGGTAGTTTGGACTTGTGATGGGCATAATCGAATGATTTTAAGAATTGAGACTTTAGTAATCGAGATATTTTAATAATCGAATGATCACTCGAATGACTACTAACTAATTACGAACTACTGACACAAGATAACTCGATAATTGTCTTACTGCAGCGCAAGAACAAGTAACAAACAGTTTTCGTCGATAAATAATCATCAGGACTTAGAATGAACATCAGAATGAAAGACAAACGCAATGGAAAGGAACTCAAGTATTACCCCACTACTCGGTGCATTAATAAAAACATCGACAACAACAGTGGGTCAAGAAGTGTTGCTTTCGAAGCTGTTTTATTTGTTTCCATCTCACCGAATCGTTTAAAAACAACTTGTCGCAAATCACTTTAATTTTCCTCATGTTCCTGATCAGTAGCTCTCGACAAGAATTTTTGGTTACTCGTTCTCGCGCTGTTGATACATTAATCGAGTTCTCTTGTGTTAGTAGTCATTCGAGTGATTGATTGAGAATCGAGATGTTCTTGAGATGTTGTGATAATCGATTACGACTCGAGATATCATTCGAATGCGCCCATCACTAGTTTGGACGCCAAGCAGTTGCCCTACGGCTCAACACGCTTCATACCCCTAGAGCTTCGACTAGGAGGAGGAATCACAGGTAGGCCGCAAGGTATTTATTCAGGCTGTCAACTTACAGACCCAGCAACTAAGGGCCGGTGTGTCCTGAGAGCACCAAACTTGCGATAGGTGGCACTACAGCTCGTAGAGGGCCAGGGCTTAGCTGCTCAGCAACCACTCGTGTTGTGCTTGCAATTGTTCCCTCACGTGTGGACAACATTAAAGAACTGACAATAAAGAACCCTAAATAGACCGCGATCCTTGGATTCTCTGAGCTTGGCTTCATTTGGTGATGTCGGTCCGGATGACGCCACATCCACTTGCGACGACGAACTACCTTGCTACAGTCTTTGCAGCCGATGGTCGTCCTTCCTTTTAAGTCGAACCAAGGTAGTCAGAATCGAGGACCGTCTTAGGGAGAGTCCACACGAACAAAGACCATATCATTGCGAGTGAATCGTAGACGTATCGTTCCTCGTCAATCTGACGACTCTTTTTGTATCTCAATGACTCGGCTCTTCTCCTTCTCATCCAGCTGTCAGTTCATATCCCTCATGTGACATGCAGCAAGAACTTATTGCGAGCAGTAAAAACACAATTAAAAGGGACACTTTCACTCAAGATCAGGCTTTCATTCGATGCCTGAAGTAGTCTCGACAATAGTGAGCTGTGGCATTCAAATTCGTCGACTTCACCGGCTACACATCGAGCGCATTGCCACCCTTCCCCAATTCGAGCCTTCTGCTTGGAGTAGGAGAGGAAGACCGAACTTCCGGTATCGGATGCAAGACAGCTTCGTCTGAATGCCTAGGACCGTCAGCGATGGAAGGCAGCAGTGTATCGAACCCTCACTCGATACACCCGTACGTACACAATGCCTGCCTCCTTCAGACACAATCCATTATTAAAACCATTTAAGTGGGAATTGAGATTGATCGCACATTTACTTGCACAACGCACTGGCATTGCACATTGGCTGCCCATTGCGAAGTTCAGGTTCAATTACCAAGAAGGCTGTAAAAGGGAACAAGTACGTATTCCATCGACCGTCGTGGATGTCTGATCTTGTTCCGCACGATAGTTCAATAAATTCTCGCGAGGTTTGTGGTCTAGACTAGAACAGGAATTGGCTGGAGTATGATTTGGAAATTCTCTTCGATTGATATGCCGAATGCCCGCTAAGGCATTGTAGACGGTCCATTTTTTACCAGCCCTGACAGGACTCGCTTTATAAAAGTCAGAAAGTCACCCCTTTCTGAAACGAGTCCAGAAATCCCTGTCCTTTAGCTGGCATCCAAATCCATGCAAATTGCAGACCACAGCGCTCGAGTGGACACGTCTCATTTCGACACTGTAGACTCAAGATAATAACTGAAAGCAACACGGACAGCACGTCAGTAGACCTATAGCCAGTGAGGCATGCAGTGAACATGCTCATCATAGTCTTGCTGAATAGAGGATTTGGTTCAATGAAAATGTGCATTTCGTCGTCACCAACTTCAGTTCTCATGATCTCTTGTCTTTTTTGTGGCTCTATAGCAACGATGGACGCATTCGAATGATTATTCGAATGACTATTCGAGTGATCATCGAGCATCTCGGCTAGTGGAGTCCATAGTCGGGGTGTTAAAAATCCTTAACCTACAGCTTTGTGTGGAACAAAACCAACATGCGTCTCTAGACCGATCGATGTTCGATAGTGGCGTCCAATCTTGAACACTAAGGTGATCAGATGGGGACTTTTTCCAAGTGCGTGGCACATCGAAGAAGACTGTCTGTCGTTCAAAGGTAGTCTTGCTCACCAGGAACCAAGCTAAGCGTGATTCATGAACTTTGTGTTCCCTTCTAGTGCTGTTGCCTCGACTCTTGTGTTGATTCCGTAGACGCCTCGTCGTCTTACAGCCGACCACTTGGCATCAGCGCAAAAAAAAAAAAACAAAGATCGCATAAAATTATTGTATTTTTGTCCGGTTCGATACCACGATATGCCGCGTCCATGTCCACATCATGTACTAAGCAACTCAAAACGGCGGACATAGTTGATGACGCTAAGCTTCGACGTGGTGCGCAGCTCCATGAAGCCGATAAAGGACCTTTGGGGTCCCAAGGCGAACATTAAGTAGCCTCAGAGCAAGGTTATGCCCCTCAGCGATGAGGAGTCGTCAAAGTCAACCAGCCCCGCTGTCAGCCCAAAAGAGGTGTTCTTGTCGGGCACCCTCCGCAACAAGAAGCTCCAGAGTCAGAGTTCCCAAGCCAAGCAGTCTCAAGGCACGGACTCCATTGGCAGCCAACGTCGCCGCAACGACTCCTAAGATCACCAGGAAATACAGGAGCTTGAACTTGGTCCAAGGAAGTCCATTCCACGCGACCGACTCCAAGCCAGTCGAGGTGAACAGCTCGCTGTTTACTGTGTGCATGATCAGAGTCTTTAAGCAGTTGTGAGCACCTGACTAAGCACTGAACAAGAAGTTCCAAACACCCTTGCTTAAGACCCTTACATCTTTGCATCCTATCAGCATCATCGTCTTCTGACCCGCATGATCCACTAAAGAGGTCGCTCGCAATGGAGATCTTCAGGCCACTCGCTTCCCTGTCAGCAACTCTAACTCATCAGGAACCAAGCTGGTTTTTGGACTTGGTCCACGTCCTAGATCTGCCAAGCTGTCGCCTTTCTGGTCACGACTCGAAAGGAAATTGAGCACAACATCGCAAAAATGGAGAGTCAACCAGTTTGTGACTTTATCTGCTGTTGTTACGGAGATCTATCCAAGCTCTCGTCTTACATCTACTTCGTTGCATGCTCACCCTTCCCCTAACCAGCACACGACAGACCCAGTGGCCAATAGAGCTACCGCCATCCTCAATCGAACACACAGTTTATTAACGATAACGACAACGTTGACCAATCGTTACGCATTCACATTTCTGCGAGCGTCCTCACCACAATTCGAGTTATCGAACACACTGCGTATTTAGTTCAAATTCAATACAATCCATTCGGCTGTCGTGATGTGTCCCAATCCCACGCTGATAAGGCGCACTGCTTTGCTCCACATCTCGATGAAATCTCCGTGCTTCGACTCATTGCTTGGCTCACAGTTTTCGGGGAGAAAGTGCCTAGTGCTTACGCCGCTTTCGAGGGGTTTCGCAAAAAAAAAAACAACAGATTGCAATCGCATGACGTAAATTAGCCAGTCGGGCAGAGCCGAACGGTGGAGCGTTTCTCCTGCATTGGCCACGATAATGAGATTAGAAATTCGCTTAATTGGCCCGTTTACACTGAGCGGGCTATAAATCAATCGGTCACACCGGCAGCTTCGGAGGAGCTATGGCTGCGGTCTGCCATTAAGTCAGTGTTGAAAAATACTCAAATTCTCTGATAACATGCACACGACTTGTTCTCATGGGGTTTTCTTTCTTTTCTTTGCAGGTACGTATCGAACGAAGGCGGGGGGGACCGGATAAATTCCCAAGGAATCCCATCAAGTTCGTCCACATGTTGGGTCTTCGTACACGTGGCTCCGCGCAGTGTCTCTGCTCTCCGTCACGGGATCACGTATCCGCAAAACCGCATCGCATCCTTGCATCTAGATCGACTTCAGTCGCTTCAAGCGAAGCCGGCACCGAAGAGCCCTTGCTTTATCATTGCCGACATGGCAGTCCATCGGCGGGAATGCGAGTATCTGATATCGTTCAGTGTGTGTACATGAGTATCGCTGATACTCTGCGGTCATGCTTGTTCTGGGGGACGACTTAATTCTAGCGCAAATAAACGTACACGACGCGACGTGAGATAAACGAGGAGGAGACATGAAATCCACAAGCACATGATAAGCAGCTCTGATCGGCCTGCTCTCATTGAGTGGAAGAAAGAAACCGCAGATGACACCAGGAGGGCAAGACATTGCATAACATGACCACCGCAAGACATCGACAATCATGGGGACGACTAAGATGACAGTTTTAGTTCGTTTCACGACAAACTAACCCCCCGTCTGGGACCGGGCGGTGTTCTTCGACATGTCTTGCCCGAAAAATGCGTGTTTTATTTATAGCCTGCGATAAGATGTGTTAACCAGGGCCCCCTTAAATCACCTTGAATGTGACTCACTCAGGGTTGTGGGCAAGTGTACCTACAAATCTTATCGTAAACAGGCTGTGAATTTGGCCATTCCGGCGTGTAATCTACACTCTGAAGCAATTTAGCCTACATACGAGCAAGCACACATTTGTTTACTTTGTTAACATTTGTGGGAAGTTCGAGTGAGAAAGTGTTGGCACGCGTTGTGGTCGAAAAACAACGTGAAACGAAACAGAGGCACTCGGGTGGTTGTTCCGTCGGCTTTTGTGCCATTCCGGCTCGAATGCTGACCTCGAGCTGGTTGAAAGTGATGGACGAAGGGTGTACTTGACGTAGGCAATGACGGATGATCGGCAGTGGCCAATTGATGATGGCTCTCCAAGACATAATTTGGACGCCAAATGTCTCCCTCACAGCCCGGATATGTCGATGATGTCCGGCGTTGGCCACAGGAAGTCGCTTAACATCGAAGGGCTTCATCATTTCGAAAGAAATAAGGACTGATGATGCAACCTTGCCACGCTCCATTAATTGCAATCTTGCTAGCTGGCAACGTTTTGCTGCCCTGGTTGGCTTAGTGCAAGCTCTTGGTAAGATGTGTCACTCCTTCAAATAGTCTGACTAACCATTCCTAGCCACTGAACTAAAAACGGGTCTCATTCGGTCTGATTTTCTGATCAAAATCTGGATCGCTGTCAAAAATGGAACAAAAATGCATCAAAAAATGTCAATCATCTTTAGTCGATCACATTATTTGCTAAAGGGGTAGCGGTGTCAAAGCACGCAAGCGAAGTCTTCATCCTACGTACAATACAATCCTACGAATTGCTGTCAAAATCGGGATTCAAATACTGCCGTTGCAATACTACGTTCGAAGGGCAGGGCCGTGAGTCTTGGAACGAATATGAAAGGCTGAGGGTGCTTATCAGCGAAAAGAGTGGATTGGATTAGAAGTGGCAAACAGGAGGTCAATTATAACAAAGAGAAAGAGTGTCGGAGACAGAACATAGCCTTGAGGTATACCAGCACTCTTGAACCCATCCAAGACAACTTGGACCGAACGGTACGAAAAGTACCTTCTAATCCACAGAACAAGAGATTCATCGACAATGCCATAGAAAATTGGGCCTTTCTCATCGCTGCAGCTTCGGCAGAAATCGCTGGATATCTGTTCCATTTTCAGAGCATTGTTCCGATGGGACAGTGTCCTGTGATCACTCCGACGGCAGACCAGTCTCGTTTCGGTCCAACGTCAGATGCCTTAAGGTCTAACCAGGCCATGATCTGATATCTTATAGTGCCAAGACGAGTGGACTTCTTTTGTTATTGTGTCTGCTATGATCCGGTGGAATACTTTGATTGGTGGTTGCATTGAAGTTCGCTTCGTTGATGTCCATTTCAGACCCTTATCTGGCCACTACATGGGCTCTTCGACTCGATTGTGGCCTGGGGCGCAGCAGAAATTGATCTCGTGGTATCTGATGGAGCTTAGAGAGTCAGTCAAGACCCACACTTCGGCTGAGAGGGGGATCAAATTCTTAGAGACCAAGCTATACCTTAAAACATCCCATTAAAGTAGACCCACAAAAAGAGGAGTAATGCTGAACTGCTCCTCTCACTCGTTAAAATGCTTCCGAATCTTCTGCATCTCCTTCTAGATTTTGGCATATCCACAGATTTGCCGATGTCATCCCAGTATTAGCTCATGCGGCCTCAAAACTATCGAGCGCGCTTTTGTGTCTGGGAGGATGTGAGGACAACTCATCATCAAAACAAAAGCAAATCAACTATCCCTCGCCGCAGCTGCGCTGGACAAACTAGCCTACATAGATTCATAATTAAAAGAAGAGGTGACACTCTTGAGGACGACGGTGGTGACTCAGTACCGTAAACCCGAACGGAGTTGCTACAGATTGAGCATGGAGAATGTGAGACACTCAAAATGGAACCGTTCCTCCAGACTGCACCTTAAACAACTGGGTCCAATAATAATAATAATATGGGTGGCGCTACAGCCCGTAGAGGGTCAGGGCCTAGCTTCTCAGCAGCCACTCGTGTTGTGCGTGCCACTGTTCTCTCGCGAGTGGAAGGGACCTACAGTTTTATGCTGACTTAGAACGGCCAAGTTTGAGAAGCTTTTTCCCGACAGAAATACTCTTTGAGGCCGTGAAAATTATTTTCGGCGCACAGAGCAGGAATCGAACCTACGACGTCGAGGTTGGGGTCGACGCACATACCCACAACGCAACGGGCCACCTCAAACTCGGTCCAATGCTTTATCTAAATTCACAAAACAGATGTCGATTGGTTCGGCATACTCCCAGACCTTCTTGAGAGTGAAAAGCTGCACCATTAGAAGTACCAACCTGGCAGAAAAAATCGCTCGAAGAATAGTTAGTAGTTGGTGATGATGATCCTTGAACAAAATCCAGTATTTCATCAGTCTCCGACTCCAGAGGACACCCCCGAAACCGATGACGTCCGCAAGTGAAGAGGGACCAGCCAGTTGCCTGGTTGGCTGAAGCCGGGGTCCACGCTGGACAGCAGGTCCAAACAGAACACTTGTCAATCGTCGGCTCTTGCGCACACAATCAGTTGATGTTTTTCTCATTATTCTCCGCAGCAAATGTCCCCTTTTTTATCACAGCCCACTAAACAAGTACATTTAGATAAAACAGGCACATCACGTGTCAACAGCTGCACAATTCCTGAGATTTTAACTAAGGCCGCACACTCGAATCCTCCAAGAGCCATTAAATACCGTGCCACCTCGATGATACTTCAGCTTCGCAAATCTCTGATAAGCACTTATCTGCCATGTTATGTGTGCAATTCTTTGCTGACTACGAATTGACAGACCGATAAGATAAGTGCTGTAAAGCCAAAGCCGACACACAAAGAGTGCAAGTCCGCTATCGCGGAATGATTCAATCCACGCATTCCAGAGAAGTGGCTGTCTTTCTGAGAAGGCACCTGCTTGAATGTCGCATAGTTAATTAAGCCTCCTCCTCGTCGTCTATCCGTCAAACTGTGCGTGCATTAAGTGCCAGCATACCAGGCAGCCGTCGCCCGGCTCAGAATGTCAAATCAATTGCAGCAAACGGCGCTGGCACACAGACAGCTGAGAGCTTTGGTTATTATTACAACCGTTTTATTGAAATAACAAGTGTCGGAGAAAGACAGAGGTCCCATCGCCCAGCTGATGGCTGAGGTGGGGCGGCAATTGTCAAGGCCCCCGTCGATGCGATGCTGCGACAATGGCATGAATAGCATTTGTGTTGCGTAACCTCAGCTACAGTCAAGGCACTTATGGTAAATTAAGAATTCTGTGCGGCCAGTGCGGGTTGGTGTCGGCTGCATTGTGTGCCAGTGCGACTGGTTATGATGCTGCGTCGTGATCCATCGATTGAGCTCGTCTGCAGTTGAGGTATGCCTTTGAGTTCTCTGCAGTGGCGGTGACTGACTGTGGGTGATGGTTTTCTTTTCTTCTTTCGTCGCAGACGTGTGAGGGAAAATTTGAGTCCTTTCTCATTGAACTTGACGATTGATCACTTTTTGATGATTAAACGTTGCTCTACAGAAACATGTCACGTTCAGTGTTACAGGGGCTACCCATGCATCTTCTGTTCGGATGGCTAACTGGCTTGCCTGATGACGCACTCCATGAAAGGACTTAATCTCTCGTCAATCGCATGAAACTTGACACGATGAATGTTTATGAATTAAACTATAGACGACTTGACGAATATCGATTGCTTCACGATCAACCGGACGAATGGACTTCCGTAGAATTTAATGCGCAACCGCGGGGCTGTGCTTAGATCAAGGTCTTATTTAACCGCACAAGCAATATTCGTTTTGCGTTATCAATTTCACCAAACAAACATTTGCCCGGTGACACAGTTTTGCAGAGCATAACATTATGTCAAGTGATGAAATGTGAAAAACCGGAGTCGAAGACGCTTCAGGTCGAACCTCAGCTATTCTTGGGCTCGGCATGGCTTAGCCACCCCAGATGTTGGAGCCGCAGACGTCTGAATAGGCTCGGATAGCTGTGTACAATTCCAGACTGTGTCAACGAACTGGATCATAGATCATGCGTCCTTTTCTCGTTATTTTTTTTTCTTATTTAGTCTCTCCCGGATAAGTAGTCCTTGGATGCAGCGGTTGCTACTCTCGCCAAAGCTCCCGTGCAGACATTTTGAAAACGCGGAAGGCGCGCAATTTGGGAATGTGTTCGAATTTACACTTTACAAGCACTGGCATTGAGGACGTGGAGCGGAATTCAATGACTTCATTTGAGATTGTCCATACCTCTGCGTAGGACCTTGGTGGTCCATGTCAACTTGGTTCTTCAGCAGACAACCCTATTACTCCCTTGCCTCTTGAGCCCAAGGAGACTACGATTGGCAAGAGTTACTCTGCGTGTTCGTACTGCTTATTGTGAAGTCCAAGTGGCTACCGGTCAGTTAGGCTGTGGTTCACTTCGACCAACTTGTTGGGTTCATGGTGCCTTTGTTTTGCTGTGGCTTGTCAGAGTGAGATACACATTCGTTGTAAGACTACCCCAACTATAATAATATGGCTGGCGCTCAGCCCGTAGGGGGCCAGGGCCAAGCTTCTCACCAACCACTCATGTTGTGCACGAGTGGATGGGACCTACAGTTTTACGCCGAGTGCGAACGGCCAAGTTTGAGAAGCTTTTTCTAGACAGAAGTACTCTTTGAGCATTGTCAGTGGCTCGAAAGAGGTGAGGCCGTAAAAATTGTTTTTTGTCGCACAGAGCAGGAATCGAACCTACGACGCCGATGTTGGGGCTGACGCACATACCCACAATGCCACGGGCCACCACCGATCCACATATGAACCTTATTCAACGCCACTGGAGGACTCAATCCAGCTCAACGAGAAGAATTGCTAGACCAGATGTTGGTTGGATTCTGTTTCTCTCCCATCTCTGTAGCTTCTGCAAGAGTCGCTTAGCGGTATTTTCAGACGAATTCCATGTGTGTAGAGTGCCCGGTATGGACTCTCATTAACGTGAGCAGATCCCAGCGTTGATCTCTTTTTGCTCGACGTCGGCCATAGAGTACACGTTGTTGCTCCAATAGCCGTGCTAACCCATCGTGCTACGTCGTAGGACTGTCTATCCGCAATTGTCCTCAAACTGTTAGCTTTCAAGTCCAAAAGCTAGAAATAATGTCTCCGTACCGCTCAGGGTTGTCCATTTTGAACATGTTGCATCCGTTCAGCGGATCTTATAGTTTTTTTTGCAAATGCCGTCGTACGACCGCTGCGGTATACAAACAGACAAGAAATGTAGCACGCTGCCATTACCTTCAAACCAGCCTCGATCTCAAAACGAAAATGACGGTTTTGTATCGAAAATGATGAAATGATGGGCGACAAGGCTCATTTTCGCTTTAAGGGCTACGTAAACAAGCTTAAACTTCGTACCTGAAGCTCTGCAAATCTGCGTGCGATACACGAAGAAGCATTCCATCCACTCATAGCCTCCACACTGCAGCGCCTATGCGCGAGGAGTGATGGGCCGTATTTTGGGGACGCCATCAGCAATACAGTGATTGTTACTTTCGATGGGGCTCCATCCTCGCTTTTTTTCGATTTGAAGGAATTGCTGGATATTTTCTGGGCTCTTCTTTTTGTTTGCTCGGATACCACTGTGCCCCGGAACCCAACTCACTGATGCTCTCTCTGCACAGCAAAACAAGCGTCCACATTCGAATGTCTTAGGCTACTGCCGCCTGGCTATCAGAAAATATGGTCACATACTTGTCGGTTACGTTGGGATGTTTCAGTGCCAGTGCTGCACCGCAGCAACTTTCGCTTGAAGGCCGCAGAACTTTTAGGAAGTTATCACATAAGATCTGGGCACTCGTCTTCAAGCCATCAGTGTATAAGGCGATCCGCTCTACCAATTGCATCTGGCAGACGAAGTTCATAACTGCCCCGAAGTTGGAACTGCCCATTGTGACATTGTGGCCAAGGTGTTGTAGTACAAGAAAATTAACAGTCTACTTCGTTGGTCAATTTTCTTTATTCTCGAACCCGATCTCTCTGGTTTCACCCTTCTACATATGTCGCTCTACGTGGCGATCTGCTTTCTCTCTAATGGCCGACCCCGACTCGAAGTTGGCTGCGGTTCGTAACAATCGATAACACCACGCAGCTGTCATCGAGTACAGATTTCTCATTTAATCTACAATGTCGATGTTGTATGCCCTTTCTAAGGACAGTCAGGGCCAGTATACAGTTTCGCTTCACAGCATGTCTTGCACAGTCTTGACACTGTTCACTTAAAAGTTCTTTGGAAAGGGTACCGGCGTTAGACTGAAGGAACTAGAGCATTGAGCTTGATGAAAATTACGTACAGTGCTTCAAAGTGCTTCCAAAAATAATATCTGTCAACTCAATCGGAATCATGTGCTGTTTGGTGTTTGGTTCGGTATGAAGGATTTTCAGATCTTTTACTGTCTGAGGTTGCTAAGTCGGGAATCGCGAATTTTGTTCATCGTACAATTGATCGACATCCCTTGGTCGACCGTAAACTTTTGGGATCAAACAGAAACGTACTTTCCACTCAAAAAGAACCCACAGCGATGGTGGTTGGGGCATATGCTAGGCCAAGACCCACCTTGTACTGTAGCGCCATCTACATTGTGAACACAACCGAATGCTGACTTGTTTGTTTCAATTCTTTCGTGATGTAACCAGCCGTCGGCAAGCACTGCTTAAGTCCTGATTCGGAAGCGACTGGATGGCGCAGTGGTTGGGCGCCTGCCCTTGTTTAGTGAGTCTCCGGTTCGAATCCCAGTGAAGGCAAAGCTAAAACGCTTTTATCTCCTTTTCAAATATGGTCCAGACACCACTGGCCGTTGGGATCAAACTAAGTAGATCAATTGTAGATCAGTGGTGGTAGTGTGGGACTACCACAATGGACCCACAATGGTGTGGCAGTTTCGCTGGCCGCCAGACAACCTAATCCTAGCCTAGCCTGATAAAGAGCCTATCTGACTGCTGGACTCCATTGAGAGGAGGTTGAGAAGACGAAGCTCAAATTCATGCTACCTGTGGACGCCATTGCGCGGAAAGTGGCAGATGATTGAAGAAAATACTGACGTGAGTGAGTTCAATCGGAAGGAAGCAAGTTTAAAGACACATGATACGATGTAGGGCACCTTGCTCCCATAGACCAGCAGATGGACTACCAGCAGATTGCCTCTCTCTTTTTTCCCAGAGTTCACTGAACCGAACAACGAAACAAACAACCATCTGGCTGATAATTGCCCAAACATGCACAAACCTCCAGCCGAACAGATCGACAATCCAAAACCAACTCCACACAGCCCAACGATCAAACTCTAATCCAAATCGAAGTTATAATTAAATTAAAAAGCAAGACTCCGGGTAAAAATGTAGTTCACACACTGCCCGCGCTGGTATCTGCGTCACAAATCTCCGCACTCTGCGTCTTCCACTAACGCGGTGGGATGGCGAATGTGAATAGAAAGGAAAACCGACACACGTTCGCATTTCAGTGAATCTGTAGCCATCTGCAAAGAACATTAAACTTTCTAGTTTCAGAAATGGAGTATGAGTTTCTACGCTACCTTCTGCGCGGGAATGTATCGCTCCAGATACCGCTGCATACGCTCGCATGCGAATGACTTTCGCTTCGCCTCACGAGTCGGCGTGTGTTCGCGCGGATAGCGCAAAACTGACGAGAGTTTGCATGGGTTTCCATTTGACTGGACGCATGCACTCGCATCTAATGGCAGCCAGAAGTGTGCACGGGGCATCAAATGAAAAAGGTCAGTGTGGTCAATTGAAATACACCCCCTCAGCGGGTGTGTGTGCGTCGGATGGGGGTGGCTGCTAATGCCAGACGCGAAGCAAGTAATTTTTTCTAATTAAAAGATCATGCAAGGGGGGAGATGGTAGCGCCTATTAGTCTAGTGAATGATGGGATTTTCATTCCAGAATGCGACGGAGGCGGCAGCCATGGGCGAATGGATTGATTAACCTTTGATTAACCTCAGCGCTGGGGGAAGAGATTTTTTTTTCTTCTTTGCTTGCGATGTATTCTATAAGAATCGCTTTTGGAGGTTGGTGATGAGAGAATGTTTGAGAAGATCAAAGACTTTGAAGGCAAGTCCATGAGATATACAGAATTGTGCTCATCTGTTGCTTGAGTCAAGGCATAAGAGCGTTTTTTATCTGCCAGTCGATTTCGGTTCCACATCATCCTCTGTCCTGTAACAGTTTTCGCAAGAGCCACTGGAGCCGGACAAATTTATGGTTGATTCGTTGTGAAATGCTCCTTCAACTTTTTCTTCTTCTTGTGGCGCTACAGTTCGGGGTGAACCTGGACCTTAGCCAACAGCTGGCACGATCCTTAGCCAGCTGCCTCCAATATCGCACTCCAAGTTGGTTGAGGTCTTCTCCACTTGAGTGCGTCATCGGACTCGTGGTCGTCCTCTATTGCGTTGTCCCACTGGTTCCGAGTCGAAGACCGTTCGGGCTGGATCAGTGTTGTCCCTGCGATCAACATGGCATAACCATCTTAGGCGCTGAGTCCGTAGACACCTGACTTAACTCATGTTGCTGTACAGTTCGTGGTTGAATCTCCTTCTCCAAGAACCTTCAACGCCAACAGGACCAAAGATTGAACGTAGAACTTTTCTCTCGAAGAGACCAAGCGCGTCTTCATCCGCTCTTGAGATTGTCCAAGCTGCCGCGCCAAACAGCAGGACTGGTCATCCGTTAGAGCCAATTTCACTGCAGTTTCTGCCAGATTTGTCCTTAAAATATTGACGTACTACTTGTGGTCTTGTGTGGTGTGCGTCGACTCGTCGACCATAACCTCGACGTCGTAGGTTCGATTCCTGCTTTGTGCGACAAAAATCAATTTTCACGGCCCCACCTCTTTCGAGGCACTGGCAATGGTCAAAGAAATGCTTCCTGTCTAGAAAAAGCTTCTCAAACTTGGCCGTTCTAAGTTGGCATAAAACTGTAGGTCCCTTCCACTAGTGAGAGAACAACAGCACGCACAACACGAGTGGTTGCTGAGAAGCTAGTCCCTGGCCCTCTACGGGCTGTAGCGCCACCCATATTATATTATGGTCTTGTGGCCCATGATGCCTCCGATTATATGTAGGTTGCCAGGCCCTGCTGCCGATATTGCACCTCATGTCATAAGGTTCACTGTTGCCTTGAACTTTCCTCCTCGCAGCTCTTCATTCGTTTTCCTCCACAATATAATGTGTAAAATAATCCTCTTTTTTTTAAGTTGTTAGCAAAATTTCAGTGTGTTGATGAAAGGCTTCTTTCGTCTTACCTTGTGTCCATTTAAGTCGTGCCTTATTCAATAGTCTGCATTTGATTTTTTGCCAAGATAGCATTCCACAACAGCAAGTTTTGGGGCACTAAAATGTGGCTGGTTCTTGCTCTGCCTCAAAAGCCACCGTTCATCCAAAGCTAATCTTTCTGTTGCTCGGTTTGGCTTTGTTTTTTGCAAAATTATTCGCATTTTTGTAACGCGGTTTATGAACCATTTCTGCAACATTTCGTCCAGATATTCCCAAATTTTAATGCGCTGCTATTATTTCGCGTATGTCTTCAAAAGTTTGAGGACCGTGTGGTGCCATGGCTGATTTCCTTTTTGAAGGTGCGTGTTAAAATGCCCGAATAGTTGTTTTAAGGATCCCTCGAAAGTTTCATACAAAAATTTCCAAAGACTTACCGTTAACTATATCAAAATGCATTAGAGTTGCCAAGTGTCCCCATTTTTAAATTTTTTTTTTTGTTGTTTTTGTAGATCTTACTAAGGGACTTTAATTTGATTTTTGCTTTTCAATAAGCTGACCCTACATACATTCAGAAATAAGGTATATTTGTTGTAGAATAATTGTACGTTTTTAGAAAATATCGTGTCGTATCCATTTCTCTCAATGGCTGTGTTGACCGACCCCGTATATCTTTGTCAGCGAAATCAGTATCAGATGGACTCCTTCTATCCCTAAAAGTTCCCGGGAGTGCGTGGTATCCAGAAGTGTTGACGAATCATGCTGCAAGAGACTAAAGAAATGATTCCTACTAGATTGACAAACAAATACATTCTGCATGCTTAGCCACTGCATAGTGAAAAGGGCCTGTAAGTCTTTCTTCGTTCATCCAGAGACCGTCGAAAAGCTTATTACTCTTCCTATTCGCACTAGACTCAAGTGCTATACTATTTCAAGTGGTGTAGTGGCCCGTGTGAGTCGATCCCAATGCACTTGGATCTAGACGTAGTAGGTTCGATCACTGGTCGGAGGGACTCAAAAAAATAAATTTCACGGCCCCACCTCCTTCGAGTCACTGACGATGCACAAAGAGTATAAATGTCTGGAAAGGGCTTCTCAAACTTGGCCGTTCGTAGTCGGCGTAAAACTATAGGTCCATTCCACTTGTGAGCAACATGAGTGATTGCTGAGAAGCTAGGCGCTGACCCTCTACGGGCTGTGAGCGCCCATATAATTAGTACTACTTCAAGTGCACAACGACGTGCGTTGCACTTGGTTGAGCAAACCCTCTGCTGAGCAAACGCATCGTTAATGCATCCTTAGATGATTCGCCACGGGGGAATTGCAAAGGTGAAGGTCAAATGGTCTGTACCACTTCTTATTCCATGCCGCAGAATATTTGTATTGCTTCACACGATTCACACTGATGGCATCACGCAACTATTTTGGGCCGCTCTCAACTGGACACGCTTCCCCAGCTTAAGCTGTCCAGTCTGGCATGCACTTCGGACATTGGCGTTATAAAGAGCTATTGTACAATCGACAGAGTCTCCTTCAGAATGCGTCACTCTTACAATGCAGAAGTTAAGGAGGAGGAGACTTCGTTTCTATATCGTCCTCCTCACGCAGAGAAAGGGGAGTGTACTTTTGACAGTCTTCCAATGAAGTAACCAGCCTCAGCGCTAAAGGGAACTAGTCTAAACTGCCTGATTGAGTGCACCATCGCTGGTCTGAGTGTGCTGGCACCTAGCCCACCCACTTTGGTAGCTTGCTGTAACTTATTTTCAATCACCCGCCTGTGCACAACCCTATCGAACACCCCAGCATTGAACCAGACAAGCACAAGATTCATCGAATGAGCTTCAAAATAAATTGCCATCAAATTATCGGACCTTCCCCACTCTTCCCCAATTTATACTCGAACACTGCCTCAACACCAATCAACCCCTCGCACCTCAGCATCCATTCTGCTCTTGTCGAACAATTGAGATCCCCCATCCATCACGGGCTACACGCGCCTCTGAAGTGTTTCTCGGAAGTGGCATTCAGTGTTCATATCGATTTGTGTGTTTCGTAAACATAAAATCACACATAAATCGCTGGCTGGCCCGTCAGCCGCGATATCCTTGCGCCATACAATGTGTCTTGCACGAGTGCAGAACTAGCAGCCTGGCGTGGAACGCGATGACGTGCAAATAGGTTCAGTTCAATTAACATTTCGCGTGAAACCTGCACGCCGCTGCTGGCCATGCCAGGGGACACACGTCCGACCAGACACATTATCCCCGCGCAGCAGCCACGAGTGCATCGTACGAAGGTACTTTCTGGCCACTTTACAGTTCATTTCCATTAACGCTTTCACGGAGGCACGGACGCGTCTAGACAGAAGCCAACACCGGCGGTGCTGGTGGGGCTCTTCCTTTTTCTCGCCCCCGTCCTCACGGCAGCGACTCACTCATCGACGGATCGGGCTGGGCGCCCACAGTAGTCGGCTGGCTGGGCGTTTTTGTTCCACGAAAGGGCCCACCACCACCACAGCCGAGTCGGATGTGTGATGGCGTTGCTTGCTGCTGGCCGCAGTGGCTTATGCTGTTTTGAACGTCGTCTTGGCACAAAGTAGGTCCATTAACGACTCACTTTTTAATGCTAATTAACTTTTTTGTGCGGCATCCGCGACTTCGCGTTGCCGTGGCGTCGAAAGGAGCTGCCCGCCGCGCTAGACAGCATCCATGGTAGAGTGTTTCAATTTCGCACGCTCCAGCAGGGAAATTTGTAATGCAATCCCGCGGAGGTGTGTTTTCACTTAACGGGGGCAGTGAATAACGCCGAGAACGTGCTGAGACTGTTTCAGCCAACTAATTGGGTCGCTCCGGGCATCGGTGCTCTTTGTTTTTTGCGTACACAAACCGATTTGACTCCAGCCGTGGAAGCGATCTCGTTGCAAGCGCTGACGGATTGGGAGCACTGGCTTCCGTGTTCGAGTGGATAATTTGGTGCGTTTTTTGGTTTTATTTTCGCCTGGGTGTGGATTCGAATTGCAAATGCGCAGGCTTCTGTTGTACGTGTGCATTGAATTGCACGAGGGGCATACGTAATGTTCGTACCGATGGAGCAGGGATTGGGGAGAATTGGGAGGCTCCCAAAGGGGGCTCACAGCGATTGGCTGAAACTGAGACTGGGTCGTCCCTTTTTCGTGGTTTCGAAAGTAGATTTAAATAAGTCACAGTTGAGGTCTAGATTTCGCTTGGATTTTTATTTCAATTCATTGCCTGAAGCTTGGCATCATAAACTTGGTTGTCTTGTGAGGCTCTTCGAAAAGGGAGGGCACACGATAGATGGCACCAGTATCGCATTTTAGTCTACCCGTTGCTAAGATGTTGGCTATGCGTTCGAGAGCTAGGAACGATGCCAGGTTGGTGAAGGAAAACACTGCGGGTTGCGAGAGCAGCCGTCCACTCTAAGAATGACACTGGAGTATGATCTACAGAAAATTACAGACTCATACGACCGGGTTCCTCGCTGTAAACTGTGGAGTGATGGTCATTTTTTAAGGATTATGCAATCGCTATGCACAACCTGTGGCAGTTATGTTCGGGTTAACGATGGTAAATCAGCACCTTCCTCAGTGGAAGTTGGGCATCCTCAAGGTTGCGTCTTGTCACTTCTCCTTTTCAGTGTTGTACAGTACACTCTCGAATAATGCGCTGATCAAACACTGAAGTGAACACACAACATTTTTAAACCGACTGTGGTGTAGTGGCAAAATTACGGTAGACCGCGGGAGCTGTTCCTCAAAATACTCATGACATGCATGCTCTTATGTGTATTGTCTTGAGTGCACGCCCATTCTTGTTCCGGGTTTTGTGTCATCTGACCACCGACAGGCGCGACTGTGCTGCCGAGACGAAAATTCACAGAATAGGGAGCCACGAACAAGACACAAAACGCACCATTGGGTCCAATACAAGCTTCTTTTGAAGAGGCAATAAAATAAGCAAATGAAAGTTATTTCTATTGACATAACGTTGATTATGAGATAAAACGTAGTTCAAGTGGTTGCCTTGACTGGCATCGCTTATTGACCGCGACTTTCTTGAACGATATTCGCCTAAAGTGCTTGAATCATTACCGGATTTTTCGGCGGTCATTCAGGATTTCCCACAAAAAAGGCCCAATGGCGTCAAATGGCCACTCCACTCCGAGGCGGTTAATTGGCATCGCCTAAAGTGGCAGATAAAACAATTATGGCTTGTCGCGTCGTCCTGCATGAACTATGGGTCGTTCAAGTACATGCCTTCAATTTCCGTTACAAAAAAGCCGGTTGACATCAACCCTTGTCTGAAACGCCCACCCTTGACCACAACGATCTTAATGATAAGACATAAGGTATGCCAAACAGATCTACAGCTGTTTTGTAGCATCCTGCCGAGCCACAGCAGCCACATAATCAGCCATGCACGACGAAAGGGGCCATGTGTTGTCCATTAGCACCCCAGTCTTACGAACTTTTTTCACAAATACACGTACGTCGCAGCAGTCGCGGTGAGTGCGCCAGTTTCGGCAAAATATCCTTTTCGAAACGCTCTGTTTAGGCTATACAGCAATCCAAAATCTCTCAAAGTCGCGGTGAGTGCGCCAGTTTCGGCAAAATATCCTTTTCGAAACGCTCTGTTTAGGCTATACAGCAATCCAAAATCTCTCAAAGTAGTTCAAGCGTCAAGATTTCATTTCTGACAGGCAAACGTAAACTCCACGAATGACATCTAAGTCGCGATCCGACGTTAAATGGATCTTGTCAACGGATGCTATGTTCGAAGGACCAACTCTCATTCTGCTCTATGAAGCCGAAAGTTGGACACTAAGCAAAAGTGCAGGGCTGATTCTTGGTGCCTTCGTAAAAAAAAATGGCTCGTCGTGAGGGGGCGAATGGAGGAGAGGACACAACGGCGAACTCTATGACTTGTTCCAGGATGTGGATATAGTCCGGAAGGCAAAAGTCCGTCCACTACACTATCTCGGCCACATCGAGCGAATCGATATGGTCACCAATGCTCCAGTCTTCGAATCCGAGCCTCCTTGTTCGAGAAGGAGAGAAAGATCGAAACTCCGGAATAGAGTCCGATGATGGTGGCTTGGTGGAAACAGAGTACCCATGACTGTCACAGATAAAAGTCAACAGCTGCTTAGGATCCTTCATGAATCCTTCCGATACTGACTATCTGTCACGTCAGTGTCAAAATAACCCACTAAAGGGTGATTTTTTACCTATTTTCTTTTTGGCAACACTGGTTCAAACAGCTGACTCACGTTTCGTGTTTTGTTTCACTGTCAAACATCTTTATCAGTTTGGTCTTTAATTTGACCGTGAATCGTCTTACAAACGAACAACGCTTGCAAATAATTTAATTTTATTATCAAAAGGCGTGCTCTGTTAAGAAAGTTCATCGCGCGCTTCTTCCATTTGATCGTCAGTTTAATTGACCCACTGAAGCGACTATTCGGGCTATTGTAACTAAATTCCGCACCAAATTTACATTGTTGGACATCAAACCACCAACACGCTTACGTAGAGTGCAAGCTGAAGAAAATATCGCAGCTGGTGCAAGAATTGAAGACGAAGGACCTACCGCAACGTACAATTTTTGGTGAATGGACTCTTGGAAAGTTCGCCGAAGATCCACATGTTTACCGAAAAATTGTGTTCAGCGACGAAGCTCATTTTTAGCTCAATGGGTTCGTAAATAAGCAGAATTTTCGATTTTGAAGTGAATATCAGCCAGAAGCATTGCAAGAGCTACCAATGTATCCAGAAAAAGTCACGTTTGGTGCGGTTTATGTGTTGGTGGCATCATTGGACTGTACTTCTTCAAAGATGATGCGAATCGTAACGTAACTTTGAATGGTGAGCGCTACCGTGAGATGATACTCAACTTTTTTTTTGCCCACAATGCAGGAGGTTGACTTGCATTACATGTGGTTTCAACAAGACGGTGCCACATGTCACACAGCACGCGCAACAATGGACTAATTGAGAGGCGAGCTCGATGAAAATTGTATTTCACGTTCGGGACCTGTCAATTGTCGGCCTAGATCGTGCGATTTAACGCCTTTAGATTTTTTTTTGTTTGGCTATGTTAAAGCTCATGTCTAAACAGACAAGCCCGCTTCAATTGACGCTTTGGAAGACAACATTGAAGCATTCATTCGTGAGATACTGGCCGAAATGTTGGAAAGAATATGCCAAAATTGGACTTGAGGCGCAGTCAAGGTCAACATTTGCATGAAATAATTTTCAAAGATTCAATTATATGGACCGTACTATCGATTCGAAGCAGCAATTCCATCGCCATTGCGCAACAAAAAATCCGTCTCTTAACCAGGTGACGCTTTCCAAAAAAAATGAAAAGATCATGTGTGTTCATTTGAGAGCTAATTTGTAGATCAACTCTGGGTCTGGATATCAAGTCAAATTAAATTTATAACACTGATGAGTCGGACTTGGAGGCTCATTCACTGAGACACCTGCTCCTGGACAACATGACAACAGTTTTGTGGATGACTTAGCTATCTTTCACGAGTTCAGACATAAGAGCCAGTTCTTGCGAGATATTTATGCCGCTTCGGCTACCAAAACGCTGCAGTGTATTCCAGGCAGACCTTACAGTTGGTCAGGAGACAGCCGACTGTCAATCAGTGCGAGAGATGAGAAATAGATTTCGTACATAATCAGACTGTCACAAAAGCCCTCCAAACACAGTCAATGAACTCCATAATCGGTACAACTCTGCGCTCAATCTCTGAAGGTGATAGCGAACAGAAGCAATCTTACTTTACACTGAGTCCCTGCGCACAGGGGCATTCTAGGCAACGAAAGAGTCCATTAGACACATTGGTGGCATAGAATCAGGGACACGATGCAGCAGGCTAAGCGGGTGGCTTTAGTGCCAAGACGGAGGACGGCGGCCCGTTGGAGGCGCTTGCGTCCCTCGAACACCACCCATTTGCAAACAAAACAATCTCGTGGCTGGAGGTAGCTATGATTGCAGGGACAGGATGGATGCCTAATAGACCACTACAGACCACGGAGGGACAACTAAAGAAGATGTTCAAAGCCTATGCGTTTCTTCTTCGGCTTATGGCGCTACAGCCGGAGGTGAACCTGGGCCTCAGCCAACAAGCCCATCCAGCTGACACGATCCTTAGCCAGCTTCCTCCAATTTCGCACGCCAAGTTGCTTGAGGTCCTTCTCCACTTGAGTGCGCCATTGGCTTCTTGGTTGTCCTAAATTGCGTTGTCTCACTGGTTCGGAGTGGGAGACTCTACGGGCTGGGGCAGCTTAAGCGTTCCCGAAGCCATGCCATAAACGGCTTGTGGGTGTCAGAAAATCAGAATCAACCGCAGCTCAGGCAATCAAGAGCAGTTTCCCGAACGCATTTGAAACGACTTTCATTCCAGTGCTCATCATCTTGACTTGTTGTGAGCTAACTTTTCAGAGCATCCATTTAAGACGCTACGCGAGTGTGTCCTTCTCGTCACGTCCCTGGCACACTCAACCTTGCAATGTTAAAGGTAGCCCATGTCCAGCTTTATCTGGGTCTGTAGACGCCTCCAATGTCTGCTCTTGGGCCCGAACTCCCCCAAGCCTGCCTTTCCCTCGAGAGAAAATCCCAACACCGGATGTCAGTTCAGTGCTTCCACTCCACAAGCGCTATCTGCCTGTCATCATTTATCTCCGAAACTATTCAGCCATTTAGCCCGGCGATTCCCCCGAAAAGTTTCACTGCTCTTTACCAAAATGCAAATGAAATCGCCTGGCGTGTGCGCGGCCCTATCGCGCATTAGCATCGGCGGTTCTTAAAGCCGCCAGCCAGCAGC
Source organism: Eristalis arbustorum (assembly GCA_916610145.1). Taxonomy (NCBI): domain Eukaryota; kingdom Metazoa; phylum Arthropoda; class Insecta; order Diptera; family Syrphidae; genus Eristalis; species Eristalis arbustorum. The sequence goes on along the minus strand of OU744319.1, from coordinate 27,746,344 downwards.
AGAACCAAGCCCACCGGCGATATCACTGTCAATCAGATCCACTTCTAGAAAAACAAATCCGAACAAAATTCAAATGGCGGTGCGCTGCACCCACTGACCCACGCATACCGCACGAATCGCAGCCCGAAAAGGTTACACTTCTCGAGTGTCTGCGTTCGCCGCGTCTAAGCCATCTTCGCGGAGGAAAACGAACACCAGTCTGCCACAAGAATAGGCTTGGCTTCGACGCGCAGTGGCGGCGATGGTGAGTGGTGACGGCGGCAACAATTGAGCGGCGAGGCACTTGGTTGCACAATCAATGCCGGCAATCGCAGGTGGACTCCGCTCTGACCGCTTGGCTGAGTTAATTACCACCGCCACACACAGAAAAACACAGAAAATGTGATGCAAATTAGCAGCAAAGTTCAAAGACTCACGGCGGCTGCTAATTCATATCGGTGACTTCAAAATTCCCAACATGAGCCCGAGATTTAAGCACTCCCGCCGCCGTATGATGGCGAATAAAATCGGCAACTGACTTGGATGGCAATTGCTGTTTTGCGGCCGGTTACACCATTCGATTTGCATGCGCGATGCGGGGAGTTATAGAACCTCGACTTCGTGACTAGAATGCCTGATTGGAGATCGCTTTGTAATTTTGCTGCTGCTCACTGGCTGGCTGGCTGGCTGATGTCTGTTGTCGCCCGTCGTGGTGCTGATGGTGGCGGTTACGTGTTGAAGAGTGAGTGCTCTCGTTGCAGGACGTGGTGCATTTCACACGAGACCGGGCCTGGAATTCGCGCATTCATTTGCAATTCGTGTCGGGTAAGGTGGTAACGGCTACCAAGCTGGCGCCCAACGATCGCACAAAAAGAAACAACAGCGACCGGTGGATATGGCGAAACACCAGAAATCCATTGGACGATCGTTTCGGCGGTCATTACGAGCCGAGTCCACTGTCGGAATACACGAGTGGCGGCCTGGGAATCATCGAAGGTTGCACAAGTTTGGTTCCTGTCGCGACGATCGCTCCCTCTCTCTGCCGCTCTATTAATCCAATTGACCTATTTCAGCGTGCGTTCTTCAGAGTGATCGTCATTGTTGATCGTTTTATGGTTTGCCCGCGTGTGAGCATGGTGCAAGCACAATGGGCTGTCAAGTCTAACGAACTTAATAAGTCTGTCAATTATCCGTCATCAAGCACTGACAGAGAGGTGCTTTTCTGCGACTAAAACTTAAACGTTTGTTCACTTGTCGTCCGACCGCGTCGACTCTCGGGGCAGGCACAATTGAGGTCCTATAGAGTGGGGGCTCGCTGTCATGATCAAGATCGCGCGTCTGATTGACTGCTCAGTGAAATGAGGTTGCAATGTGATTCCTTTTGAGAGTCGCTATGTTGTTCACTTGCTGCGCTACCGGATGCGCGGAGCTTAATGATCGGCGTCCTTCGCGTGAACAAAACAGGTCTGCGACACACACTGTCATTGAGATGCCCGCTCGGTGACACTGCGGAGAATGTCAATTAACTGACAGCGCTGAGGAGTTCTGACGTTCGATGTCCTGAATCGTTAGTTTTTTGTGTGTGCACTTGACAAGTCTGAGCATCCTGGGGACTGGGGAGTAAATTACACTGTCACGGGTGGCTGTGCGTTCAGACTGCGTGTGTGCGTCGTGAAGATGATGAGGAGATTATCTTGCGGTTGGGTTATGTGATATTTAATTGTTTGCTTGATGTGCTCAGTAATGAGGTTTCGTTGTTGCGTTGTGGCTGGTAATTTACTCTGCTGTGTGGGGCTTGTTTTTCCCACTATTGACTTGGATCTTGGAGAAGACCAAGGGGTTTCAAGTTGATACCCACCACCTATTCATCGACTTAAAGGTCGCGTATGACGGTATTTATAGAAACGAGCTATACAGCGCCGTGTCTAGTTTTGGCTTCCTTGCAAAATTCGACTGTCTTTGCAGAATGACGATAGAAGAATGCCCGTTGCTTCGTCTACGTCGGTAGAGATCATGCCGACACCTTTGATGCCTGAAGAGAATTTGGACAAGGTCGCGCAGTCTCGAGAAGATCGTGTGGAACTCAAATGTCCCACCAGACGCTCGATCTTCCACAAATCTGCGCAACTGCTCGCATATGCCGACAACATCGATATCAGATGGGGCCTTTGTAGGCATCGAGAAGGAAGCGGCCACGATGGGGCTTGCGGTCAATGAGGGTAAGGCCAAGTATGAGCTTTCTCCGAAAAAGATCTACCAACACCGACGTCTTAAACAAAACGTCGAAGTAGTGAAAGACTTCGCTTGACACCACCAGGGAGATAAGACGGAGGATCACGCTGGGTAATCGCTGCATATTTGCACTTGGAGGGCCACCTCTAGAAGAACCAAGGTATCCCTACATCAGACGTCGATAGTCTAAGTTCAGCTGTATGACGCGGGAGCATGGACACTGACTAAAGCGGACGAGGATATTCTTGGCAGCTTCGAGGGCAAAGTCCTTCGAGTTATCTTCGGTCCCGAATGTGCTGATGATGCGTGCGGGAGAAGACTGCACGACGAACAGTTCAATGACATCGATCTGGTCAAGCGACTGCGAATCTCTCGTCTCAGTTGGGTTGGTCACGTAGAGCAAATGGACACCAATGCGGTACCGTGAATTAAGGCCGAATTGAAGAATTCGCTGAAAAGTCTTCGAGTCAAATCCCGAGGGACAACACGCCTCCGGTGGCGCATGCAGCTAGAAGGGGACCTCAATAAATGACGGAAGCAACTAGCACAAGACAAGGCTAAATGGGGAGGCATGTTGGCTGAGTCTCGGGTTCGAGAAGTGGCAAGCATGTTAGGCACTGATGTCGATTTGGGTGGTCTGCGTCTAATGTGCCACTTAGCTCCACCCTCCATGTGGACTCCATGCAACTGGTGACTTGACTGAAATCGAAGCACAGCACTTCCAAAGCCACATCGCGTTCAGAACTCGTCGCACTTCAAATGTCAACCTCAAGGCGGCTTTCATTTTCGCAACCAGACAAGAATGCACTTTACCTTGTCTAAAGGTAACAAGGAGTCACATGTCAGCTCCCAGCCGCAGTTCCAAGACCAGCCCTTCAGCAAGTCACAACCAGTGTTCCACTCATCGCCACGTAAAATGGGACTCGTGCTAACAACTCTCTTCCGGCTAACGACACGACACACCGACACACCATGCCGGACAATTTGCATGCTAGCACAGCTACCTCGTATCTGTCACATCGCAGCCATATGCAAAGTGGTTGCTCACTACCTTAAGTTCACCATTTATTGACCATAGTGCCTGATTTGCATTGAGAATCGATCTGTAGCTTTCGGATGCACACGCATAAATGAATAAAATTATATTTCACGGTAATGACACGTTTGCCGCCTCTGGTGCAACAACCACTCCAACGACGGAAACTGTCATCCAAGCAGGGACAGCTTGCGCATTCTGCAGATTCTCATTCCGTCCACCAGACACCAGTCACCATCCAGCCAATCGACCAAACGGCCAACCGTCCAGGACAGCCATATGGACTGCGCCGATGACTCAAGGCGAAAGCGAGGCGCAGATTGTTATAATGCTAATGTACTCGTACTTCGCACCAGCGAAGCCCTTCTCGGCGGGCTGGCTCTTCGCGAAATTCCTTCGCACATCTCCGTCCGGCCCCAGTGCAATTTGGTATGCAATTGAAGTCTCGGCGAATTATGTACCCATCCCTTCGTCGAGAACGAACCGCAAACCGCTTGTACATGGAAATCATTTGTCCGGACGGTGTGTGTGTTAAGGTCGTAGGCCGGGCAATAAGCCGCGCCGTCGCGTCGCGTCGTCCCTCAGTGTGCGCTTAGATACCATAGACCGAAGAGAATAGAGAATAGACGATTCTAGGCGTGTACGCGAACGCAAGCCCGCCGCATAGCCGATCATTAATTGCATATGAATTATGTCTGGGATTCCTTTGAACGAATCTAAGTGGAAAATTAATATACTGGCGCCTGCCAGACACACCAGTTTGGCGCACGCGTTCCCATTCTCTGCCTCGGCAGATCCTCGCCTCATTCTCCGCCGCCCCCCCTTGGTGGAAAATTGCATGTTCATACAGCGTTTTACTGGAGCCTTGTCTGAAGGCTTCGCACCTCCTCTTTTGTCAAATGATCGGCTTTGAAATAGAAAAATTCCTCTCGAGGTTAGCGTCTATAATTAGCCGCAGGACGTCCGTGGCCGTGCTGAAAGATCGCTGTGTTGATGTGAGAAGGTTCCTCTGGTGGGGGGACTGCCGAGTGAGCGTGGACTTCGGACTTCGGACTCCGTGGAAAAGACCCTAGGGAACGGGCAATTTCCTGATAATATTTCAGACCGATTTTCTTTCCATGTAGGAGGATGGTGTTAAAATAAGATGATTATCTGGCGCCGCTGAGTGGAATTTTTCTGCAGTTATTTTTTTTTTTCTTTTACAATAGCGCCTTCGGCGTGCGAGCTCTTCGGAGTGGTTGTGATACAAGATGTGTCCATGTGAAGGGGGACTAGATGCTCCTCGTGGTACTGATTATGTTATCAGGCGCGGTATACTTAATTAACTTACGCATGATCAGCGTTTGAAAAATTAAGAGGCAAATTCTGTCAGAAAGTAATTATTTGAGGATAGGCGCGCATTCCGGAGAAGGACAGAAGATTGAATTTGTAAGCTTGAGGCACAACATATCTCTCTGCTTAGTCTTGTCGTGCTAATAAATGGCTGCGGTGTTAAAGTGAGTTCTAAACTCGCCTCTGACACCGGATGCCAAGGTTCCATTCTCGACCCTAGGTGCCATACCTCTCATTGGTAAGGATCAAGTAGTATCCTCTGTCTAGATTCCAGAGAGAAAGTCTTCCCCAAAAGTCGGCGTTCGAAGTTGGCTGTAGATCTGTAGGTCCACCGACTAGTCAGAGAACAATGGCGGTGGGCTCCGCTGGACCCAGGGCAGACCAGTCAGTCAAAAATATTGTGTCCCATTTGATCACCGATCACATTAGTTTGCCGTGATCGCTTTTCTAAAAAGCTTTAAATCACGGATGAGGTCTTGTTGGTCAATGAACTGGACCAAGGCCTTGAGTACCAACCTTGTGTTAATGCTTATTGATACCTTCCTCCAATTTGGTAAAATGGAAGCCCTAGTTAGAACACCTATTGCTCTTTGGGTTGCAACCCTCCAAAACAAATTTAATCATTTACCATTCACGTCTCAAAGTCGCACACGCTATCCCACTTTAGTCGTGACAAACTCTCAGTCATGTTGGTATAATCATCTCCACTTCTGCGCGGGAATTGAGTCTCCAGCCACAGCCTCCATGCATCACTCCCTATCGGGGCAACCTCAACTGATCAGGCTAAAACCAACGTCGATCTCAGGGACTTTTCAAACTACAGACGCTTGTCAAGCTTATGCAACCAAATGGGGTGCCATAACATCCAGGACCAGCCGGCTAAGGTATAACATGTAATTCTAAGCATGTGGCTCACTCTATGATGAGTGTACAACAATCATTTTCCTATTCGCTTGTAACCATCGTTATAAGGAGCACTGCTATAGGAACGTGTCCTAGACCAGTAACTAAGCTCAAGGTTTTGGTGGGATCTTACGACGGGCAAGCCTTACCAAGGATATATTCCAACCCGTACCAAGAGTTGTCTGGAAGGAGCTTTCACCCTTACCATGGCCCAAGTTCTAGTAAAACTTGCGAGTGATAGCCAGAGACCCCATTAGATCTCTTGAATCAGTTGCTTGAAGTAATAAACAGACGCCCTTCTCGGTGAAATGTTGAAAAGACAGGTTAAAGTAGGTTTGAATGACATGGGTACATCGATGCACAGATAGAGGCACTCCGGAGATCTGCTTTGAATTTCCAAAAATAGGAGCGTCAAGTATGTAGACATCCAATCTCGGCTTAATTCTAAATACCGCAAGAGTCAAATTTCTGGGGAGCTCAAAAATAAGTGCCATGGAATCACGACAGACATGCACACCAAAAGTCTTGGGCTCTAATTCAATGATGTGTGTAGAACCTGCTTGGATGAGGAGTAGGAGAGAAACATCATTCAGATCGAAGAAGCATTCATCACTAAAATTAAGGCCATTTTAAGGTAGGTTCTGCCATCCAAAGGGAACGTTTATAATTTTTTGTCTGTATTTTCGTCATGTCCGTCAGCATTGTACAGCTCTTGCAATTATTATGTTTTTTACTGGGGACGCTCCCATTCTGTGTAAAGTTGGGCTTATCGAGTTCCCGTATTCCAATGAATGTGTGGAAAAATGTAGCGATTATTTCATTTGCACCCTTTTTAATCAGAGCTCCAACAGGGGTTACAATCAGGCTAGACTAGCAGCTTCGTGTGTCCCAAGAGAACATAACTGGCAGGTTTTCGACTAGCCGCTGCTTAGATTTCTACATGACATGCAGCGTTATTCTGCTGAGTACGAAGCTACTCCTTAGCAAACACGACAACTAGCTCCAACAGACAACAAGGAAGCACCAAACTGTGCGTTTGTCGGTACGGCATTCCTCCAAATGCGATGATTTTTGCTGATTGCCACACACACTGAGTGAGACATAGATTCAGAGTTTTCGGTCTAGGTATTACAGATTCTAGGCGGCTTTTCCTTGCATGATGTTATCCTCTCTCTGGTTCTTTGGGCTCAAGAGGCAATTGGGTGACAGAGCCATCTCTCGAAACAACAAGTTGACTTTGTATAAGATTCTCATCATCCCTGCCCTGCTCTATGGCGTGTAGACATGGACGCCATTAAAAGCAGATGAAGAAGTTCTTGGTCGTTTTGAGAGAAAAGTTCTGCGTACGACCTTTGGTCCTATGTGCGTTGATGGCGTCTGGAGGAGAAGATTCAAACACGAACTGTACGGGCTGTACAGCGGCATGCACCTAGTTAAGCGTCTTCGGATCCACGCTTAAGATGGCTAGGTCATGTAGAGCGAATGGACGCCACAGTTCCGTCCCGAAGAGTCTTCGCTACCGAGCCATTGGGAGAGCGCAATAGAGGACGTCCTCGCACGAGACGGCGCACCCAAATGGAAAAGGACCTCAACCAACTTGGCTGGAGGCAGCTGGCAAAATATCGTGCTGCCTGGAGAGGCATGTTGGTTGAGGCCCAGGCACACCCGAACTGTAGCTCCAAACAAAGAAGTTCTCATTCTGATCAGATTGTGTGATCGCTTGGGATTAAGAGCGATAATTGCAACGCCCTTCGAGCACCTACATTTGTCTCGGTCGTCGCTTCAGTCAAGATTCAACACTGCAATCTAGAGACAGTAGCCAGCGGCATGGATGGAATTAGCGACCTTTCCAGTACTTAAATACATCCAGTAAGTTGAGGTAGTATGCACCAGAGATCAAGTTATTGGTCGAGATCATCGCTCTGACCTCGAGTCAACTTCACCTGGAAATTGCCAATCGTATCAGGTTGGCACTCTTGTATAGGGCCTCATTGCAGTAAAATTGTGTACTGGACTGGGACTCTGGTGTTCTGTAAAGGCGAAGCGAAGCCCTGCGACAAGTACTCTCAAACTCCCGAATCTTGTCCATCAAGATACTAGTACTCAGACTCACGTTAAGCCACACGGCACAGCCAAAGAAGAGAATTAGCGATGTGATATACCTTCACCCTCGTATGGAGTTGTCTGTTGTAAAACAGTATCTTCGTCTAACTACTAGTTTTGTTATTGACATTATGGACGAGAAATTGGTGTTCTTTATAACAAATGGAGTGTGTTCGGATTCAGTTACAAACAACGTGAAGGATGTTCTTCTTCTTTGGCTGGGGGGGGCTACAGTCCGGGATGGACCTGGGACTCAACCGGCATGTCTGTCCAGCCAGCATGATGTAGAGTTGTGTTAAAAAAAATTCGCCGCAGGCTCAAAATATCGACCAAATATCGTCGAATGGATTTTAAAATCTCCACATCTGGCAACCCTGACCTCTATCCCCACAAGTTGTGCGTAAATTATCAGCAAGTGCGAGGGTTAAGGCCACTCCATACAAGATCCCAATTTTCGACGTCTTTCATTCCTCGGCGATGACTCCACCTTGTTTAATGGGAAATTTTCAGGAAAATGTGTCAAATTTTTTCCGACCAAGAACCACAGATCAACACAGCGACTAAAATTAGGAACAAAATAAAATAATGAGCTGTTTCTAAAAGAACTTCTCGTTGGAGTAGGTGCTTCGAACACAATGCACTTGAGCCTCGACGTCTAGGTACGATTCCATTTTCACAGCTCCACTTCTTTGGAGGCGCTGATAATGCTAAAATACAAAGTCTCTCAAACTTCGCCGTTCGGGTTCGGCATAAAATTCTAGGTCCCTTCCACTCGCGAGAGAACAATCCCAGGCACAGCACGAGCAGCTGAGAGGGTAGGCCCTGGCATGTAATAAAGTGGTCCCAGTACACTTCCTTGAGGCACATCACAAATATCATTTCTTAGAGAAAGTCGGTCAAAATGTTCACGGTCTCTTTCAAGCCCCTCTTTCACGACCTCTTTCAAGCCCCTGACAATGCTCAAAGAGTACTTCCGTCTAACTAAAAACCTTCTCAACCTTTAGCGTTCGGAGAAGGTAAGCAAGTTAAGGTCGCTTCCACTCGCGAGAGAAGACTCAGCTCAGCAGCTGAGAGGGTAGGTCCTGGCGTGTAATAAAGTGGCCCTAGTACACTTCCTTGGGGCACATCAGAAACATCATCAATTAGGGAAGTGAAGTTTGGTCGTTCAAGAAACTCTACACACGGAGACCATGTGTCGTCGCCTTATCTTCACCGGGGGCATTACTAAACACACGAAAAAAATCATGTTGCACCATCGAAAAATCACAATCCCAAGTAATGATCAAGTTTGCTTTTAGATTGACAGACAGAACAGCCTCAAAAATATTACCTCTACGAGCATGTTGTGGAGACTAGTTAGACTGTCCCTGACACAGTCACCACTCGCTCAATGAATGGCAAAAAGAAAATGCCACCAGGAGTCCCTTGGATTTCGGCTCGTTTCAGTTCAATCCGTGGTCATCTTCATCGACACTTCCTTCTATCTTGTTGTCATTTTGTGTGAGACCTTACGGGGTATTCACTTGTCCCCACAGCCACTACTTCACATTGACTTGCCAGTTGACATGCCCCGTTAAGTAATTCAATCAGCAAATGTCTTCTATTTGCACCGAGAACATGTCACACGTTCATTGAGAATTTTCATGTGTAAGCTAGTGTATCTCACCGTCAGCTCTTCTCCGCCAGTTGGCAGTCACATCTTCATTTCCTTTATCGGACCTGCCTTCTATCTCTCCGTCGTGCAGAGTATTTTCAAATATTTACCCGACTCGTTCACTTGCTGAGCGCCTCTTTGGTCACGCACAAAGTGTGTCGAGTGCTGTGTGCACACATCTGCGACTGCGACTTCCTTTAGTCAAACAATCAGGTGTCAATGCGACCAGGCCATCTGGTAACCAGATACGCAAAGGAGAAGAAAATCCTTTATCCCATTCCATGAATACCAATCATGTGAAAGCCAAATAAACCAAGCGACACTACGATGTGTCCCTCGCTGGGTGCGCAGTTCACGCATTGGTGTGTACCAAGATGCGGTGTTTACTTCTGCACCGAGAGCACGGTGCAAAACAAATTAACCCCCGCCTGGATGCGAGCATAGGTTCTTGGATATTTTTAGAGAACGGATGAGAGACAGAGACGGACCAAAAATAAACGAACTTCAGGCGAAGGAAACCTCAATGCACGTCGTCGTGGACCATGAATTCCATTCACAATATCGCACACACTCCTATCGCCGCCTCGGTCTGGATGAACCGGACGGGGACAGTGTGTGGTATGGTGGAGAGCGCTAAGTCGGTGGAGCTGTGGAAATGTTTCTTTTTATACTTCAAACTAAAGTTCAAGGGCCGTAATGTGTACTAAAAAATAATATCTAGCAGAGATTCTGTACGAAGGCACTGTGGAGTGTGTAGGGTGAAAAGTAGAAGGATGATTTTATTCCGTCAGCTTTGATCGAGAAAAACGAACTACGGAACGTACAGAATATATTCACTTGGACCATAACAATGATTTCGTTAAGTTTCGTTCAATTTTACTCACGGAAGTGGCGAGCGAAATGAATAACGCACGACGGGTGTACGTTACTGTTCCTGAAGAAGGCACATTAGCCTTAAAATTTGCTTGGCAGAAAATACAAATGGCAGCGCATTTCTGTTTAAGCTTCTTATGTAGGCTTGTGTAAGACGTCTTCGGAACAGTTCTTCGGATTTTTTCACTGTAATACAAAAAAATTACCACATTCGTCTCTTTGCTTAATTTCGTTAAGTTTCGTTCAATTTTGATCACTCGTGTGGACAACAAACTGCATCACTCATGACACATTTCAACGACGGCTTATTATGAAAAATGACATAAATTAGATGACAGCTCAATTTTCCACACCCAATTACCACATTCGTCTTTTCGCTAACCTTCGTTAAGTTTCGTTCATTTTTTATCACTCGTGTGGGGAACGAACTGCATCACTCATGACACACCTCAACGACTGCTTATGTTGAAAAATGACACAAATTGGATGACAGATCAATTTGATGACGTTCCTAACTGTATGCCGTTTAATTCTTTCTTGCATTCGCTTAGGACAAGTGTGGCTGTGCCCTTAAATATGCATTTGTTTGCATTGTAGTTTGTCACGCTTGCCGACAGGTGCCACAGTCCTCATCGTCATCGGTCGATGTAATATCTCCGCTGAACGAGAGAGTCATTTAGCACGCTTCGTTGGAAGGAAATGTTTACATTTGTGTTTTGTCCAGCTTAGTGTGGCATTTTGCTCTCTCCACTTCAAAGAGATGAAAGGCAAATGGCAAAGGAGAAAAAATAATAAATTTTATCGCACGTTGACGATTATTCCAATCGCAATGCCTGGGCCTTTCAATGTGAATGCTCGGCGCACAACCACTGAAGAGTTCCCAGAACTGGCAATCTCAAGTGGAGTGTGCAGCGACATGCACAATAACAGCAGCAGCAGAGGCATCAGCCGCCCCTAGACCAAGAGATACAGCAAAAGTCATTGTTGACGATGAGATGGGAGGCCATCCCACTGGTTAGGGATGTGCACTGGTAGGGTTAGATATTGGCTCGCGTCGTGAACGAGATCCACTCCACTTCGGCGAGCGGTGCCTTTTGACATACCGCACGTTTCGTCGGGCCTTTGTAATAATTTATAGGGGAGCGGGCTACTCTAGCGGTGTTGCGTTGTGTTTGTTTATTTTCTAAGTTGTGTATCATTTTGCATTAGCCGTGCGGAATTTGTGGTTAGATTTGAGTTAGACGATGGCTATGCGATTCTTATTGCCGCACTGGTCGTAAATGAGGAGAAAAAAACAGAAAACCAGGACTGGATGGAGGACCAGTCCTTGTGGAGATGCATCATCAATAGAGACCGACCGCCTGGACTGGAGGATGAGGTTATATTTATAGCTTTACTCGTTGTATTTAGCATTTGATGAGTTTACAGTGAAATTAGCATAAAAATAAACCGAAAGACATTGAACTCAATTATGATCTGCGGAGCGATTTCTTCATTTTCTTTTCCCGTTCTTAACTGTGCCTGTGGATGTCTAACTTGATATTCGAGTGCTCTGCTCATCTTGAAGTCGCCGCTTTATCGGCGTCTCCATCTTTGCGGTGGTAAATTACTTTGCAGATCTTTAATGTCGTTGCATGAGCTGTATCTTGTTAGATGATGCTGCCGATAGGGGGAATTCAATTTGCATTATTCCCCAGTGGAATGCGATGACCTAGATCCTGGTTTATTGACCAGCCAGTGAAATAAGGATGGTTGGATGAATCATCAAAAAATATGGCATCAACTAGCTTGTGGTCTGGATTTGATCGCACTGTCAAGTCGCTGTAGAGTCGAAAAGTCATACTGAAATAGATAACAATTATTTACAGTACGGCCATTCATTAAGAGGGCACATACCACATAGACACATAAGACAGTTTCGAGACAGTTCCATGATTTTTTTTTTTGACTGTTTCCAAAAATCTTTGGTTTCATTGCTTTGACACACATTTATTGACCTAAGAAATCGTGCAAACATAAGAAAATGACAAGCCGTAACCATCCCGGTCACTTCATTTACCTTCGTTAAGTTTCGTTCAGTTTTTACTCATGTAGAGAGCGTTTCAAAGAAATTCAATGCAAAGAAATGATACTCTGTAGCCATGGTTAGCCATGTTAGCCACTTTGCTTACCTTCGTTAAGTTTCGTTCAGTTTCTTTTACTCCAGTAGGGGGAACGATGCAAAGAAATTGCATTGAAATGATGCCCTGTGTTCATATTTTCACTTCGTTTACCTTCGTTAAGTTTCGTTTAATATTTCTCACGGAAGTGGAGAGTGAAGTGAATGCCATTCGACATGTCAAGATCCAAGCAATATACTGGCACAAAAATGTAAATGCCTTCTATTTCTACCACCTCTGATGATCCACAAATTTGTCTGACCCCAAAGTCAGTGACCCCTCGCAACGACAATTCACCATCCGCAGCGCCTCTCCGTTGCCATCATCCGATGCGACCATGTACATCGGCAACCGAATAAACTTTCCATTGACCCCCCAACGATGTCTCTCGGTTCTTTCGAAGTGTTCTTCTTCTTCTTCAAACAATAACCCTTTTTTTTACTGGAAATGAAAATCACTTTCACACGATTAGTATGCGTTCGCGTCGCATTGACACCATCACTCTCCACAGATATTAATCTCCCAAGTGCAGCACTCAGTCGAAGTGTCACTTCAGAACTGACATCTCCGGCTAATGAATTATAGATGACCAATTCCCGAAATCTCGTATATCAACAAGATGGGCCCGATAGCCAGCATATGACAGCCCCAGCCGACGGTGCATCGCAAGAAAAAGTGTCCACATCCGAGAGATACATATGTAATAGGTGTCACATCAAACAGATCTTTCACTTTTCACTCACAAGCCAGACAGAGGAATCCGTCTCAATTGGCCACCGGACATCTGTCACCGGTGAGGCCGTGGTGCAGAACAGCGTGCAGTTGCGCCGCGCCGGTGCGGACGCCCAGCCGTCGTGCGTCGCGGCCACACAAAACCGCAACAAAAAAGAAAGCTGACAAAATTAATTACCAAAAATGATGTGACACCGTGCCGATGCGTCGCAGACGACTCCCATGGGCAGACACAAGCCAGGCGACAGCAGAGAAATTCCCCGATGCCATGACATTTGTGCGCTTGTGCGACTTTTCCGCCGTCCACCCAGATCGTATCGGCTCCGAAGGAATGCCGACCTAGTCCACGTTTTGGAAAGTGAATTCGATTTGGCAATGCGATGAATGTGCACGAGTGCTCGCATGAATGAATGTCAGCCGATAAGAGGGCGGCCAGGCTGAGCACAAATCTCACAGAAAATCTCACACAATCGGCCAAAGTCGATGACGGCTGGCGCTGGCGCTAACAGCGTGACTGCGACCACAAGCGAATGCATGCGGAACTGATCTCGTTTTCGTGAGCACCTCAATGGATGGAGCAATCAATTGTACGGCAACAGCGCTCAGCTGTCAAATGCCTTCAAAATTAGAAATTTGAAATCTCCTGAAAGGGCACGATTTCTGTTTGGGGTTTCTTTTATTACACGAGCCGTTATGCAATCGTGTGTCCCTCTCGGTGTGTCTGGCTGAGTGCATGCATTGTTCCGCAGCAAGAATGAAAGTAAAAGTGCAGAAAAATCAATTGACGTATTGACGTTCCGCAATGAAATGCGACGAAAAAACGTGACGTATTTTGACGTAGATGTGGTTTTATGTAATTGCTTCGCTTTCATGTGTAAGAGTTGCGGCCGCTTCGTTGACGGGAGGCCATGGGAGAGGTGTCATAACCAGTAAAAAGGTCTCGGTGGCTTTGCGCTGTGCCTTGGCCCGGGAAGACCTTTGTAACTGACGGGCAAGGGTCTGGTAACGATCACATTTCACAGACGCTGAGTGGTGTCTGACGGCTTGATGCGGGGTTTTTTTTTTTTTTTGATGACTAGTGGCAATGAATCAACGTCAACGTGCAGCGGTCGGTTCGATCCGTGGGAGTGAACCGCATGAGGGGGGTGGTGAACAGACTCTGGGGTTGGCGGACAGAGCCACTTCGAGATGGAATTGACAAAAAATGATTTCTCTTAGCGGCTACGTAGCAAGCATTTTGACGTATATCCGTCGGAGTGTGGGAAATGCAGTGGAATGTCCAATCTGTCTCCTGTCTTCAATTCGGTGCTGACCAGGTCCCAGCTTGGGGAGCGATTTCCTGTGCTTTGTGTACTGTTTCGAGTTCTGTCACGAGTGGAGAGGGTATAGTTTTGAGAAGTTTCTTCTAGACAGTCTGCACTCCTCGACTGTTGTCAGTGACTGGAGAGATGTGGAGCCTGAACCACCGCCAGAGTCGCCGCACCCACCCACCCACTACTTCACATCACTACGCCCTCCGCGCACATGTCCACAGCTCCAAGATCCAGAAGTCAGAAAAAGACGTGTAAACCACTCTCCATTCAAACGATGACTCTGACTCTGGCATCATTATCAATTTCTGACCTGCATGAGGTCCTCAGCCCACTCGATCCCCCGCCATCTACTCTAACACATCAGCAACCAAGCGGGTTTTTGGAGTCGGTCCACCCACCTCGTCCTGGGTCTGCCAAATGGGACACCTTCCTGATAGAGTCGCATTTAAGGCACGTAATGATAAGTAAAGTGCGCACTTGCTCGATGCTTCACCATCGACAATCAGGACTTATGCCCAACGCAACCAAGTGAGTTCTTGGATTTGGCTAAAGCACCTACTTCTGGGTCTGCCTTCCTGATCATTCAAGTCGCGCCTCGGAAGACGTGAAATGGGGACATTCGCCAAGAGAAATGGGGACATTCGCCATTTCACGTCTTCCGAGGCGCGACTTGAATGATCAGGAAGGCGACCCCTTGGCAGACCCTGCCACGTGTCCAAGCCATCGAAGCATTGCTCCTTCTGTTCGCGCAAGTATCTGCTCGGCATTGAGTTCCCCGCGCACTGGCGTGTTTCCCACCCTATCCCGGCAAGTAACTCCCACAACAGCACGAAGAAGCCTCATCTCGGCAGCGTGTCTTAGGCTTTCGGTCATTACCCAAATTGCATGACCATAGGTGCGAGATGGAACATAACCGATGACTTGGCTTTAACACCAAGCTGCTCCTAAAGCCAGACACGCAGACCCATCCATCGCGTCACGTCGGCCCCATATTTCCCTTTCATTCTCCTCTCAGATGATCCAAGTCTAGTCCAGTCCAAACCACTCCCCATCCACTCCATGACTCATTCAGTAAAACCCTCCGAAGTGCTGAAACAATTAACCACGAAACCCGTATACAGTCGCCGCCCCACTCAGCGTGACGATCTTCAAATTATGTTCACTTTCCGAAGACACACTTCCCTTCGTCTCGCAGCACTTCCCATCAGCGGCTTTGAAACTGCCCTCAGTTGATTACACCCAAGAGTGGTGAACAAATTTCCCAGTTTATCTCGAAAATATGCAAATTTAATTGTTTGAGTGCTGCAGCGGGTCGTTCACGAGGCGCCCTAAATTGAATTGCACAGGAGCTGACAAGCTCATTTGCATACCGAAACGAATCAGCGCATAACAGTAAGGTGGTGAGTTTATTGGGAATCGAAAGGCGTTTTTTTGTGATTCCGTGCCGCGAGAGGGGAGCATGCAATCTCACGTCAACGACCGTGTTGAGTTACTTCAAGATTTTGCAAAGGTTCATGGCAATTATGGCAGTATAGCGGTATTTTGATGTTATTTTAATTTTCTTATGGATTTGCTCAGAACACACGCGAAAAAACTGCGCCAATAATTGCGCAGGAAAGTGTGGCCGGAAATTTAGTCGAGTTGTAAACTGCATTCCTTTTGTTTGTCATGCAATAAGTCAAAGCTGATGATTGGTGTAACGTCCCTTGGAGATTGAGGTCAGACGAGCTGTCGCGGGCTCTGACGACGTCAGTTAAAAGATATCTTTTGTCTAAAGTTCACCTGTAATCAACTGGAGATAACTCTCTTTGCGATGCCATAAATCACATTGAGTCACTGGCCTTATTCCACTCCAGTGAGCCCCATTTTCAAAGTCGAATTTGTGCACTTTGCGGTGGAAGTGGGGGCGGGGTCACTATGATCAACAAGGCAGCCGGGGGGGCACCTCAATAACATGCAATGAATGGTCTGCATTTGGGATGGTCATTACAATTGGAATGACAAGTAGATCCGATATGATTTTTTTGTGAATCTTCAAACCGGGGAAGTACAAGGTATTGTAGTCGAAAAATGATTGTGATTCATTTCAAGTTTAGTTAGAAGTGGCAAACGAGTGTAAGGGTAGTTGGAAGTTGTACCCCTATAAGCACAGCTCTTTGGGGCGACTCTGGGGGGATGTAACTCATAAGTAACGTGTAAAATGTATTTTTGATGTGGGGTCTTCGAGGTATGGCTCTACTGTTAGAGTCGAACGTTAGCAGGCAACTTAGTCGTGAGTAGCAGGGAGTCCATTTGAACCGTAGGATGTAGAAGAAAAAGGAGTCTTCGACACCGAGCCATTGGGACAGCGCAACAGAGGACGTCCTCGCACTAGATGGCGCACACAAGTGGAAAAGGACCTCAACCAACTTGGTGTGCGCAACTGGAGGCAGCTGGCGAAAGATCGTGCTGGCTGAAGAGCCATGTTGGTTGAGGCGCAGGTCCACCCCGGACTGTAGCGCCAATCAAAGAAGAAGAAGATGTAGAAGAAATGGTGTAGCTGTCTAAAACTGGAGGAGTAAGCAGAGAAGTAGGCCAGGTCATGTAGAGCGGAAGGACACCAGAGCTCCGTCACGAAAAGTCTTTTGCGAGCCATCAGGACAACGCAACTGAGGACGTCTCGAACGAGATGGTGCAGGCGAGTGGAAAGGAACCTCAACCAACGTGGTGCGCGCAATTAGACGCAATTGGATGGAAAAGCTTTAAGGTTGCGACGCATGTCCACCCGAACTGTATCGCCAAACAAAGAAGAAGAGGGTTACGCATTCAACAGAACACGAAAGGAGTCAAAGACTACAGAGAATGTCGGCTACGTCTCATCAGTCCCTTTTCAGGTTTTGGAGGTTAATTAAATGAAGATTCTCTTGGTATCGCAACGTCAATGCAGCATTCCAATGCGCATGACCCTCAACCATTTTTAAGCGCCGTAGTCGCTGAATATGTTTTCAAAATAACAGCAGACTTAATTTAAGTGCTCTCGGTATGATTGGTGGTCGCGTAGGGATTGCAGAATTCTCTAGGTCATCGCTTAGCATGGCCGTCGATATGGGTCACCGAAATGTGCATGTTAAGCCAAGGTGTCCAATCGATTCATCCATGGACTTGAACACCTCATTAAAAGCAAAATACCTTGGGTTAGCTTTGTTTAGGTGTACCATGGAGCGTATGTTCTGTAGGATACTAAAATTGAGGTAAAAGAAACTTGTTCCTGACATAATGATGTGAAATTTGCCTTCAAAATCCACAGTTACTCTCGGTTGCAATACAATATGCCTGCAGCCTGTAGAGGGCCCTGACTAGCTTCTCAGCAACCACCCGTGTTGTGCGTGCTATTGCTCTCTCAAGAATGAAAGGGAAACACAGTTTTATGCCGACTCCGAACGGCCAAGTTTGAGAAGCTGTTACTAAACATTAAAACTCTTTGAGCACTGACAGTGACTCGAAAGAAGTGGGTGGTGCAAATAATTTCTGTCGTCAAGCACAGAGATCAAGCCTAGACGTCGAAGTTCAAGTGTATTGGGTCCGACGCACATACCCTCAACGCCACGTGACACCTCGTGACCACGGCTAAAAGAAAAAAAGAAATCAAAGACAACACAATTTCAGGCATCCTCTGTTACAGGCATCGCTCATGTTCCACTAAAATATCTCCTGGTCGCCCTCTCATCGACTCCAACTCACGATCAGATCCTGTCGAGGGAGCCCACGAGATTTGTCGGACTGGGTGCATCTCATTCTGGAACCGCGATGGGAACATTCGTGCCACGTGACCAAACCGAATGACCGATGCGTAGCCCTTGAGGTTTGAAGAAGCAGCTGCTGAACATTGGATTCGTTCCATACCAAGTGCTATCAACCTACCCCGGCGAATCACGAGGAAACGTCGTTTCATCACCCTTTGTTCGCGATCTTACCCTTTCCTGTCATATCCATTTCAACGTCGCTTACTTTCAAATTAGGGATCTTTCAAGTTGTGTCAAAATTGACACAAATTGGTCAACCCTGGATCAAAGCTAAAGCAAATATCTTGCCAAGGCAGAAGGATGGCCTTTGCGATGTTAGACCACAAAGCGAATGCCCTTATAACTCCTTATTGAAATTCAAACATGCGTTGCTGGGTGGCTAGCTCTTAAAATTCCGGGAACCAGGCCAATGAACTGGGTAACCAGACATCTTCCTTTTTTGTGGTCGATGGCAGAGAGTCTGCTCAATCCGCCAGAAGCAGTCAAGACTTAAATCTTTACGCACTTCCTTGAAATGAGCAAACATTAGATGTGCCAAGCGGATAAGGTGATCAGTGTACACAAGATCGTCTCAGACGAACTGTGCGATTGGTGGATGTCTGTACAGAATACGAGCTGATCGGGGGTAATTCTGTCAAATTAGGCATCCCTGACAGCTGAGAGGAAGACCTTATTGCTAGAGCTAGACATACGAAAGGCGAGACCTGTGCTAAGCATACAAAGCAGCAAAAGTCCCAGGTCCTCAGGTTGGATTTAGAGGTATATCGGGTACTCATGGAATGCCTTGCCTAGTCTAGCCTACCTAAGCAACCAGAGAGTGCTCATGACTTGTTGAGGGTTCATTCTATGATTCCTCATGACACGTGCCCTAAGAAGCACGCATCAGCTATAACCCTTCACGCATGCATGTGATGTTCACAACTTGGAACGCTCTAGACCCTTTAATCCGTCATGAGAGTCCGGCGGCGCTTGTCTCTTCTTTGGAAGGTAGTCTTGGAACTAGGCTCAATGATCACCAAACAACAACAACGCCGCACATAAGTGGGGAAGGACTTCAACCAACTTGGTGCGCGCAGCTGGCTAAAGATCGTGCCAGCTGAAGAGGCTTGTTGGCTGAGACCAATATCCACCCATTATCAGAAGAAGATCACTGCATTCGATCGGGTTCCAGCTAAGAGGGTCTAAATCGAAGAAAACTTCCACACTCCCAGAGGACAGCCAGAACCTTCAAGTGCCCCGACTACACGTTGTGCATGAAGGTAATTCTTCCAGACTCGGAGACAAGTTGCAGGTCCCTCCGAAATAGGCCATACACCCACCTGGAGCTGTTTCTTCAGCGATGCTGATCCCCCCCGAGAAACAGTCGGGAATCACAATTCACAATCAAACTCGCTACCAAGTACTTGACACAGTTTTAATTGATTCCGTCGAAGTCGGCAACACGCCGACCCACAGCTCCATTTCATGAAACCAACTTTCCTGGCCGGCTCGTAATTATTCCATTTCTGCACAGCCAAAGGAAATTTCATCCTCATAACAGCTCAATTTCTCGCCGTAATCCCATCCAAAGAGACCTTAATTAACGATACTCTTTCCGCTTTCATTTACAAGAGCCTCGCATGAAATGGTTCGCTTGTCGACTGAAATAAGAAAAAGGCGCTCCGCCCCGATCGGCCGGGCAATTTCATATCCATCTTATTAAGCGATAAGTGGAAAATCAGCTCTTTTACCAGTAAAACCAGGTGCAGAGGCTACTTCAAGTTTCGGCCATCACCTTTGGACTCCGAAGAGATATATGTGAAGCAGCATAACGCTGACAGTGTACACACGTAATCGCAGAGCGCGGCTAACGAGCCGAACTGGAAACCATAACGCCAACAGCACAAAACAGACAAAGCGACAATTTCTGCGGACACAGTGGATTCTTGAAGCCGTACGAGAGTGTCTTGTCCAGGCATGGACTCCGATCCGTAGCCAGTGCGGTGCGGGGCTTTCACGGGAGACTTTTTTGTGCTGTGCGCTTGTCTGGTGTCGTCTCGCGTCGACACAGTTTCGTAATTCATTGTTGCATTGGTCTTCAAAAATAACTGCTTCCAGGCGAGCTATAAATAGAATTCCAAAATTATCTCGACTCGAGGAATGCACGACTGCGGGGCATTGGTGTCGCTTGGGGCCGGAGAAGGACCCCCGAGAGGAGGTGGCACTCAATGCCGCCGTCGTCGTCGTCGTCGCCTGGCTGGGGTTAACATGTTTTCCCTTTAACAGCTTCAGTGGAAGTCGCGTTGAATGAGGCCGCGCTCTTGGCGTCGTGTGAATTTTTCGTTTTTCGGCAACATAATTACTAAAAATGCACTGTCCGACTGGAGGGAACTAGTTTGGTTTTCGTGCGGCGTTGTTGTCGCGCCAAGTGCTCGTAAATCGTCGACCAAGCAGATATGATGTGCCCTTAATGTGGGACGACGCGATGTTAAGTGTGTCTGAAGGGCACAATAAATGCAAAGTGCAGTGCGTGTTCGCTTGGACGAGGGAATGATTGTCGGACAACCTGTTTTGGATCTGTCCTTTATGACTTGTTAACGTCTGCACGAAACTGGAGTGTGGTCGAGTTCGTGTTCCGAACTTGTCTAGTTGGTTGCTCCGTGCTCTACTTTTCTTGTTATCTCTCGTGACAGCGTTGCGCTCTAGAGGAAACAGAAGCAGCAGCCACTGGAGGTGCCATTTCATTGCGAAAATTAGCTGTGAGAGAAGAGAAGAGGATCAGATGTAAATTATTGCTTTGGTCAAATGGTGAGTGACGTTACGGTCCTGTAATGCGATGAGTGCTTCAGAATGAACTTCAGATCATGATGAATCGAACGAGTTACTGTATAAAGACATCGTAGAACCCACGACACCTAGTGTGTTAGATGGCATTGATAAGAGCATCTTGGCCGAAGCCGGACTGCTGGACAACACACGGTGAATTATCAAAGATTCAATCAGTCTCAGTCTCAGTCTCAGTCTCAGTCTCAGTCTCAGTCTCAGTCTCAGTCTCAGTCTCAGTCTCAGTCTCAGTCTCAGTCTCAATCTCAGTCTCAGTCTCAGTCTCAGTCTCAGTCTCAGTCTCAGTCTCAGTCTCAGTCTCAGTCTCAGTCTCAGTCTCAGTCTCAGTCTCAGTCTCAGTCTCAGTCTCAGTCTCAGTCTCAGTCTCAGTCTCAGTCTCAGTCTCAGTCTCAGTCTCAGTCTCAGTCTCAGTCTCAGTCTCAGTCTCAGTCTCAGTCTCAGTCTCAGTCTCAGTCTCAGTCTCAGTCTCAGTCTCAGTCTCAGTCTCAGTCTCAGTCTCAGTCTCAGTCTCAGTCTCAGTCTCAGTCTCAGTCTCAGTCTCAGTCTCAGTCTCAGTCTCAGTCTCAGTCTCAGTCTCAGTCGCAGTCTCAGTCTCAGTCTCAGTCTCAGTCTCAGTCTCAGTCTCAGTCTCAGTCTCAGTCTCAGTCGCAGTCTCAGTCTCAGTCTCAGTCTCAGTCTCAGTCTCAGCCTCAGTCTCAGTCTCAGTCTCAGTCTCAGTCTCAGTTTCAGTCTCAGTCTCAGTCTCAGTCTCAGTCTCAGTCTCAGTCTCAGTCTCAGTCTCAGTCTCAGTCTCAGTCCCAGTCTCAGTCTCAGTCTCAGTCTCAGTCTCAGTCTCAGTCTCAGTCTCAGTCTCAGTCTTAGTCTCAGTCTCAGTCTCGGTCTCAGTCTCAGTCTCAGTCTCAGTCTCGGTCTCAGTCTCAGTCTCAGTCTCAGTCTCAGTCTCAGTCTCAGTCTCAGTCTCGGTCTCAGTCTCAGCCTCAGTCTCAGCCTCAGTCTCAGTCTCAGTTTCAGTCTCAGTCTCAGTCTCAGTCTCAGTCTCAGTCTCAGTCTCAGTCTCAGTCTCAGTCGCAGACTCAGTCTCAGTCTCAGCCTCAGTCTCAGTCTCAGTCTCAGTCTCAGTCTCAGTCTTAGTCTCAGCCTCAGTCTCAGTCTCAGTCTCAGTCTCAGTCTTAGTCTCAGTCTCAGTCTTAGCCCACTTGAGGGCAACAACACGAAGAAAATAAGCCCACAGCTGCAGATAAGAGCCCATGTCCGCATAGTGTTCTCCCATAAATTAGAACTTCAGATTACATTCCGCCTCTGGTGTCAGATCACGTGCACTTCAAGCGTGTCACATAGAAACGTCATAAATTCCCTCGAATAAACCGCGTACGTGGCTCCAGTTCCTCCCGCTGGACCGGGCCGCTATCCGCGACCAACATCACAGTCCGTTCCATTAACGTGCATTACCCGCCGAATGTGTCATTCATAAAGTCCCCCACAAGTCGCGGTGTTGAAATCCATTGCTAGCCAATGCACAGACCCGTGTTCGCCTGGCACTCGGCTGAGTTATCTCGTGTCCGGAGATAAATTGGCGCAAATCTGGCACCACTTGCGGTTTCGAAATCGACGGCCCAGGAGTTCACCGCTGCATGTCCTGGGATTGGGCGCACCGCAACTTAGCCACCAGCCCAGTGAGCCCTCGACAAGTGTCGATAAGTGAGTGTACTGCAACTAATTAAATAGCCACTTAGACAGAAGATAGTCACATCGACTCAAGTGCACGTTGTTCTACAAGCACTCCCCTGCTGTGGTCTGAAGCTCAACCTGAAGCCGTCGTTGTCGACGTGTTCACACACAATCTCATCTACCTATCGTCCACGCACAATTAGTCTTCCGTCCGACGCGACGCGGTTCGAAGCGATGTGTGGAATCCGAGGAGAAAGGAACCGATTATGAAATAAGGATCACCGACAACCTGACAGCTTGTTATCTCCGCAGATGATGGCCACGGCCGTGGAGGAGCAATTTGAATACACAACTTATGCATGTCCAGGCGTCTGCCCGACGGTACCAACAGCAACGCAGATCCAATCGGGCAGATTGTTAATCTGGCTCGGCGAGTAGCATTTTTTTGCGCGCAAAGAAGTGGTAGAATGCAGACGATCCTAACCCCTTAATCGGTGATCCGTGCGGCGCGTCACTGCAACTGCTGTTACGCTACCACTTTGGTGAGATTTTAATTAAAAGATAAATGACCATGTCTGCGCCGCAGTGGACCGGCAGCATTCAGCAGAGACTCGAGACTACTCTGTGACACTGGAGCCCGCGAACTGATTTGCTTTCGCAGAAGATTTGCGATTTTATTTTCGCGCAAAGTAGGTGCTGATTTAGAGATTGCAGGTGACGCTGATTGTGTGTTCTCCTTTTCGGATGTGAAAGACCGGCGGTCGACGTGGTCTTGTTGGACCCGTTTGGACAGAGACTGGTTTGAAGTGTCGGTAGAACCGTGATTGGAGGGTGTTAGAGCGAGTGGTCTCCTCAGGGATCAGCTAGCTGAAGGCGATTGGTGGTTAGTTGGGTCGCGAGTGAATATGGAGGTCATCATCGCAAACTGCTCTGCCGTTCGAAATTGCTCAGTTTAAGGTCTGTCCTTTAACGGCTGGTTGGCACATTTGGCTGAGTGCCTGCCCATGGTTACAGGGGTCCCCGGTTCGAATCCCAGTGAAAGCAAACGTTAATAGACTCGTGTCTGGTTTTCAAATCTGGTCCAATCCAAGCAGATGGGTGTCACAGCCCAATAACCTAATCGGTCCTCTCGCATCATGTGCCACTGGGTATGCTCCAATTGTGAAGTCACATGTCTGAGGTGGGCTGGAATACGTCAAAAGAATGAAAAGCCACACACCCACCCAAGAGCTCACCCCAAGCCCCACAACGTAACCACATCCCTGTCACCACACAGCCTCCAATCGGCATCCATTCACATCGGTCCTCATTTTCTGGTCGCATTTCTTTATGAATTATTCACAGACAAGCTCCACATTCATTGCGTTGCGCTCTAATGGCACCAAACGGTCCTCATTACCTGCAGCTCACCGCAATCCGCTCGCAGAGAGCAAACAATTCCCCGACTTCGCTGAGGATGTGCATCAGGGATGTAGGTCGCTTGAGTTTCCTGCTCAAATATTTAAACTAATTGTTCCCCCACCCGGCAACGGGGGTGCAAATGGATACATCTGCACCCGACGCTGTCGCAATGAAAGGGAATTCTGAATGCAAAGAGATGTGCTTTGTGTAATTGCCCCCAATTCGGATTCCATCAAATGGAGACCCTCGCACCGAGCGGGGCGGGTGGATTAATTAAATTACGTCGCAACGGTGACTGAACCTTTTAACAAACAAAAAAAAAACTTGCAACACTCGGAGGACGGTAATTGAGGTGGTTTTTCTTTTGATTTCAGGCAGCTCCACAGATCTCTCGCCCACCCTGCTGGGCCTGTACGACAGCCTGACGGGCAACATCAGCTTGCAGAAGAAACAAACCAAGTCCAGCAGTCTGCCAGAACTGAACGAGGTCGACGAGGACAAGGAGGACAACGAGAGTCTTACCATCGAAGAGGACACCAGCTCGAAGTCCTCGCTTTCAACAGAATCCGACTTCGAGCGATCGTCGAAAGGCCACCGTTTGGAGAGGGGCAGCAAGCACCGCATCCGGGTGCTCTCGCCAAACGTGCAGAGGCTCATCCTTCATTCCGACGTTGACGTCACCGAGAAGGTCGACATCGACGCCATTCAGCAGCAGTCATCGGCCAGCACTGAATCCCAGACCGTTCATCGGTTCATCAAGAAGTCCGCGACCAAGCATCAGGTGAAGTTCTCGCACATCCCCCTGTCGAAGAACACCTGCAAGCTCACGCAGTCCGGCAACGAGCTGGTCGACACGTTCGACTCCAGCAACGAGTACCTGGACAAGGTCAGTTGCTCCAAGAAGCACCCCCAAACGCCGATAGCCTTCGACAACGACAAGACCCCGACGAACGGAAACTATGAGGCGTTCAACTTCGACATAGCCACGCCGAGGAAACTACAGCCCGTCGTTTCTCCCCTGGCGCACGAGACCGAGGAGTTCATCGAGGTCGACAAAGTCATGGATCTGGCCGCCCTGTACGACAGCGACAAGAATGGCGACCTGAACGACGTCATAGAGGCTTTCAACTACTCGGTGCAGGCCAGCTCAACGATCGTCGAGCCGGTGAAGGCTGACGCCGCGAAATCATCCCCGACGCTAGTCCGCAAGTCGAGCCCGCAGTCCTCGCCCCTACTCACGTACGCTCGAGTCAAGAGCCTGGCAGCTAACAAGGCAAACTCATCCACGCACATCTCGTCGCCGCTCAGCAAGAGCAGCGATCGCAGCAAGACCTCCATGGAGAGCCTCACCGACCGCCTGACGGACATGAAGTCCAAGTTCTCGCCAAAGGAATCGCGCAAGCTGAGCCTGATCTCGCCGGAGATCGCCAAATTGAAGCACCGGCCGCTGTCGTCCTCGTCCATCTGCTCGACCTCGTCCAGCTCCAGTTCCGGCTCGGAGCACCTCAACGGAAAGCTGGCCACCTCGTACCTGGCCAGCGTCGAGAGCCTCGCCGATCAGAGCGAGAACGAACTGGACACGCACAGCGGCAGCTTCTCGGTGTTCGAGCGGGCGTGCATGGAGATCGTCGACTCGGAGCGGAGCTACGTCCAGGACCTGGGACAAGTAATCCGTGGGTACGTGCAGGCGGTGCAATTTTGCAAAATTCCTCCACTAACCGCGCACTTCTTTGCAGGTACTTGGAGGACTGGAGAGAACGAGCGTGCCTGCGCACAAACGACCTCGGCACACTGTTTAGCAACATTGAAGACATCTACGATTTCAATGGCACACTGCTGAAGCAGCTCATCAACTCTGGAATGGATCCCGTCAAGATTGCCAAGTGCTTCATTGATCTCAGGGAGCGGTTCGATGTGTACACGACATACTGGTAAGTTCCACCCCATTCTCGAGGCAAATGCAAACCCATGTCAGATCATCGCGTGCTCAGCGCCGTCCGCCCGCGCATTCCGCCTAGTCGAAGCATCTAACAGTGTTCTCGTTTTTTTTTTCAACCCCTCTTGCCCACGACAGCACCAGCTACCCAGAGGCAATATCACTACTGACGAGTCTGCTCCAGGCTACACACACGAATGCGCTGCTGACGTCCACGCAAAAGATGCTTCAGCACACGCTGCCATTGGGCTCGTACCTGCTCAAGCCGGTGCAACGGATCCTCAAGTATCATCTGCTGCTCGATGTAAGTTCTGTCATGTCCCTGTCTGGCTGCGGCCGCCCCCCTCATGTGTGTTTTTTGCTTGCGACTTGCAGAACCTACGTAAACACTGTGATATCAAGGAAGTGGTGCAGGCGCATGAGATCATGCGAGAGGTGGCCCGCAATATCGATCAGGTCAAGAGGAAATTGGAACAGCAGAGTCGTGTTAAGGAGCTGTCGGGCATACTGGATGGATGGCTGGGGCCGGGTGAGTGTCGTCGTCGTCGTCGTCTCTGTGGCTGTTCACACAGCTACTGTGACTGCGCTATTTGCTTACAGTCGCAGATTTGACATTTGTTTTAATTCCATTTGCAGAGCTGACAGTACTGGGTGAGCTGCGACAGGAGGGCCTCCTAATGGAACACAGCAAGCCGAGAATGGTGTTTCTGTTTGGGACGATGCTGATCATAACGAAGCCCAAGGAGGACAGTCGTCTGCAGTTCAAGAGCTACATCCACGTGAGTATCTACGGCCGCACCGACTGTGCCTGTGTGCGCGGAGGAGGTGTGATGGAAAATAATTGCTGTGTGTGCACCTTCTGAGTGCACGATGCTTAATTATCTGATCGAACGGTGAAGGTTTGGCAATAACTGGCGGCCGATCGTATGTGCATTCATACATTGTTGCGGTGACTGGCAGCAGACACTGATGAGCGGCAGCCACTCGTGGGAGTAGTAAATCAATTACGTTTGGAAGCATTTGCTTTGACATTGATTTGAATTTTAGATAGAAAGACATACATTTTGCTTAATGATGTGCTGGAGACCGGTTGGCTTTTGATGTTGCGGCAGGCAATAAATAATGCCATTCACTTAGAAATAGCTACCAAGTGTGCTCTCTCAGGACTGCAGCAATGATGGCCAAGAGTTAACCGTACTGGGTGTAAGCAATCAATCCAGTTTAAGCAATGCACTGTATACCCAGATACGAAATGACTACTCTGCGAAGTTTCGCTGAGTTTCGTTAAGTTTCGTTGAGTTTCATTAAGTTTCGTTAAGTTTCGTTAACTTTTTCCTAAGTCCGCACAGCTGAACAAAATCTGTATCTTCGCTGACGGACTCGCTAAACACGCTGCCAGAGTCCTGGTTGACAGCATAACTTTCAACCTACATACCTAGGTATCCGCCTTTAGTTACATCTCAGTAATATCTGTACTCAGAAAATATGCGACAGATGGTTGACAGGCAGCACCTGCCGAGCTATAAAGCAAATCCGGCCTCATAGTGATTCAAAGTGATCAAGTAGCATGATCTCTCTAAATCGATAAGAAATTAGCATACCATGCGTTAGGCCTGTTTGCAAAAAGACAAGACCTCTTCTCTAACGACTTCTGTAGAAGCTGTCTAGACGATCATCTCTGCGACTGTTCGGCTTAACTATAAAAGCCACTAAAGGCTTACTAAAGACATCTATGACAGCTTTAACGATCGCAGCAATGCACCAGTCAACTCACTGGTCAAATTTATTGACGGAAATGGCTGGCTGGCATAATCGCCCTCCAACTTTGGATTACCTTTCCCTTACTACATAAGAGCCTCTACATACCTAAGTACTTAGATCACCGTTGCTAATGGAATTTCGCCCATAAGCAATTATGGACACTTTGACAAACCTGCA
This sequence comes from Eristalis arbustorum, assembly GCA_916610145.1. Classification (NCBI taxonomy): domain Eukaryota; kingdom Metazoa; phylum Arthropoda; class Insecta; order Diptera; family Syrphidae; genus Eristalis; species Eristalis arbustorum. The sequence continues at coordinate 27,718,480 of OU744319.1, read as the reverse complement.
GCTGATATTGGATCGTCCATAAGGTGGAGCGTGGTGGCCCGTGTCGTTGTGGGTATGTGCGTTGACCCCAACCTCGATGCCGTAGGTTCGATTCCAGCTCTGTGCGACAAAAATAATATTCACGACCCCCCCCTCTTTCGAGTCACTGGCTCAAGAGTATTTCCTGTCTAGAAAAACCTTCTCAAACTTGGCCGCTCGGAGTCGGCGTAAAACTGTAGGTCCCTTCCACTCGTGTAAGAGCAATAGCACGCACAACACGAGTGGTTGCTGAGAAGCTAGGCCGTGGTCCTCTATGGGTTGTAGCACCACCCATATTATAAGGTGGAGCGTCTTTAGCTTAGGTTAGGTTAGGTTAGGTTAGGTTGTAGTGGCTGACTGCTGCAGAGGGCCAGAGGAGGCCCATTGTGATACCACGCGGATTGACTTCTCCTAACGCTGGACCCAGTTGGTGCTGCTGATGAACCGATTTAGTTGGCCAATGCTGGCACTTTTTAGCTCGTTACGGTCGCTGAAGTAGTAGGCTCCTAGATGCAGGAACCTACGACTGGCAAGAGCACTGCAGGAGCAGAGAAGGTGATGAGTGTTCTCTTCCTCCTCTTCATCCATGCAGCTTCTGCAAAAATCATTATATGGTGCACCCTTCCTGCGAGCATGTGTGCCAATTACACAGTGCCCGGTTATGACTCCTATAAGGGTCCTTACTGAGGGTTTGCTGAGTCCAAGTAGACTGAGTGACCGTTTTAGGTTAAGTGATGGCCAGATTTCTTTTGTTGTCTTAAGTTTAAAAATTTATGAAATGCTACCAAATTGTGAGACGATTCGAGAAGACAACATGAACAGGGTTGGCACTTAGCAGCACGAGGGAAAGGACAACGTCTTGGTTGCTTGGATGTTGTGTGAGTTCTTCCGGCAAGATCTCTGTGCCTTGCTGTCACTTGTCAGATCAGAAGTACTTGATTTAATCGAGAGTAAGGCTCTGATCTTAAGTTCTTTGATCGTAGATGACATCTGGATGATTAAGCCGCGTTTATGGGCGGTGTGTCCTGGTCACTTCGAATTCAAGTCTGCAGGACAACTCAACAGGGCACGATGGAGTCGAAGCCGATGTACATGAGAGCGGCATGTCGTTATCGAAAAGCTAGCCAGAGAAGAGCTAGCTGGCCTGCTGGTTAAGGTCCAGTTCATCATCCAGTTCATCATCCTTGATCACACAAGGAAGAGGAACCAGTGCCAAAAAAAAACTTGTGTGGCATGTCTGCATGTGACTCAAAAATTGAACTCTATCCCTGTTCAGGTGTGGACCTCTCAACAAACATCTTGCATACTTAAGAAGCACGACCCAAACCCGTTGATCAGAACTGGAGTTACGAACTTGTCAAGAGCTAAATTCGCAACCAAGTCCGCCATCGAAAGACGTTCTTTTGATTTCAGACAAGAGTGCCATTGTCGTTCATTTTGTTGAAAATTGAATAAGAATGGACATGGCCTCATTAAACGAGATTTAAAATGTTTTTCTGGCAGCAAGTTGAGCATTTACTGACCGTCTTTATAAAAATATCACCGTCCCTTCGTTGGCCGCATAAATAAACGTTTTCAACGCGAGCGCGAAGGAGGGGCATGCCTAAACATTCCTGGATCATACAACTGCAAAAACATATGCGATCAGCTTCAGTGATGAAGTGATCAGAGGCCGGTCAAATTTTATTGTGGTCGAATCTGCAATCCCCGCAGGCGGTTCAGTAGGAATGCAGTATCACATCAAACAGAAAGAAAAATAAGTAACACGCGTTGTTAAATGCCTCAATCATAGCCTCTCCTTCTAACAAGTATAAAGCAGGACCCAGACAACTTCCTTGCGGCTCGCCATCAATCGATGTCGGTTTGAGAACATTCAAAGCATCTGCTCTGCCAAGATTGACCAGGAATCTTGTAAATCTGGGACAAAAGATTAGACAGCCACATCTTGATGCGATTCCACAAATCGAAGCATTTTCCCAGATCAGCTTTCGGAAACTCCGCCGAAACCTTTTAGCAGCACTTAATTATGCTGAATGATGTTGAACATGCTTGGCTTGAACGTGTTGTCTAGAAGGCACTTCATTTGAATTCCGTTCCAGTCAAATACCCACTCGCCCGCATCTCTGTTCCCACCCGAGAACATGTTCCCACAATTTGCTGGCGTGCCGAGGTGTTAAATGCCTTGCCATGGGTGGTTTGTTTACAAAGCCGAGAATTTCACTTCTGCATGTGTGCTTGCCATTAAAGTTCACGCCAGAAGACTACGGAAGCCCCATCGGTGATTGGGGCATTGGTACACAACTCACGCACGGGAGGTTTGCGCCCAGCATAAGAAGCGTCGGAACTCGCCTTTGTTCACGTGGACTCTGTAAGCCCGAGTCGATAAAATAATTCGAAGTTTTTAACGACCGTGGATTACAATGGAATGCGGAGATTAGAAGGTGGTCCCTGAGGCACCCCAAGATGACGATTGCATAAGCCACCGTCATCAAGAGGCGGAGAATCTAAATTTACACTCCCACCTCACTCGGCCGCAACACGTGCGAATGCAATAAATTAGTCAGTTCTTTGACGGCTGCATCTCACTCGACACACATCGGCACCGCATAGGTCTCATAAATCACATTCCAGCAACCGATTTCCACCTTTCTTCTCTCATAGGACTCAGGACACATTTAAAATTTATCGCTTTTGTCTTCATTCCAGCAAAACAACCTGATGCTGAACGAGCACCTACCCGGCGAGCCGACCAGCTTTTACGTAATCCCATACGATGAGCCGCGCAATCAAATCAAGTTGACGGCAAAGAATCGTGACCAGAAACGTCTCTGGGCCCAGCACATCAAAGGGGTGATCCTGGAGAAATTCGACAACATTCCAAATCGCGCTAAGGAGCTCGTCTACAAGCTGGGCGACGAGGAAGGTGAGTAACTGCCGCACATCCTTCACCCATGTCGACCCTCCCCGTCGTGTTTGTCCCACTCCATGGTTCGGCTTAATTTTGCTTCTTGCAGCAGAAGATTTTCCCTATTTTGGTTACGTGTACGAACATGAGGAATTCGGCTTCGTGATGGCTCGCCGTGGCGGCGCACAAAAAGGGAAAATCTTCACTCGGAGGCGCCGCATTATATGGAAATTAACAACCTAACCATGATCACTGACCTTTTTTTCTGTTTTTGTTTCATATTCTGTTAGTCTAACGAATTGTGGTGATCTGTTGAAAGTACAATATGCGCTGTAGATATGCACACACATGCCTATGTTGTGTACGGGGAAAATTGGTGTTTTTCTTTGACAATTTTTTGAGAAAATTAACTCTTACGTAACAGTTTTGTAGATGTGCCACGTTCTTTTTGTGTCCGCTAGTCCTAGTTTACCGGTATTCTCTTAACCATAGGTTTAAGACAACTGCATTGGGTGCTAACAAATGTAAGTATGGTTGTTTGGAACAAAATATTCAAAATTGATGCTTTAACTAATTCCGGCTTAGACGCTTTGTATTAACCCACTTTAACATGACATTTGACGACATCCATTGGGTAGATTGTAAGTGAAGGGTGATTTTTGTTTTTTTTTTTTTTGACTGTGAACAAGGACGCCGGGGAATTGCGAAGCTTAGATAGAGATCAAGGCTTCCCGTTTACGTTTTAAGAAAGATTGCATATACAGGTTGACCACGGTATCGTTTTACGGGGTCCATACGAAAAGACCACTTTGAGGCACCTTGGCAGGCACCTCAGTGATAAGACTTTCGTAACTTGACGCTAGTCCATCGGCAGGAGTGATTTCACGTAGTACCACAACAATTCAAGTCAAAATATGCCAAATGGCACGATCTAATCGCAGCCAGTTAATCGGTCGAAGGCGACAGACAAGTCCACCAAAAATTCGCGTTCTGTCTGCCTTGTAGAGCAGTCTTGCTTTAACTAGATAACTACAGCGACAATCGCTACTGACACTAGCGTTGTCCTCACGGTCTTCTGTCCTCATTAACAGTTGAAGTCTAATAGTCTCAAATTTCTGCCTGGGCTTTAACTCTGGAAGTAAATGCTTCGTTGAATCTACGACCCAACTTGACGTCTCATCGCTTTTCTCCGTTTTTATGTTTGTTGAGTGTTCGTTATAAAAAATGTCGGCTTATGTTTTTATTTATTCCCCATGAGGTGCAAAATTGAAACCACTTAATTTCTTTAACATTCAGTAGATGTGTCATCTGTAGGACAAATTTTATTCGGAGTCGTCGATTAGATGAAGCAAATAAGCATGTCCTTGGTTATCAACTTGCTCACAATGATTATAACTACAGTCAAGTGGTAAAGTTCACGCGGGTATAAAAGCCAGCGTCGCAGACTGCCCGCGTCTGCGCGTTCTCTCCAGTAAATGTCATTGCCCTTGATCACTTGGATTTCGCAGTCCAGCGCTTGTCTTTCAGGATGATATAAGTGTCTAGGAAAACCGTCTGTCCGCGATGAAATAGCAACGCTACGCGAGCATGTCTGACTTTCTCACATGTCACAACTCTCGCGTGACCTGACTACAAGAGAGCTCTAAGCTTTTAGTTAGACCACACTTTTGTTTGTGTACTCTTCGAATTTGAGTTTAGTTTCAGACGATGGCATGTGGTGTCACATCTTGCGTGGCACAAAAGATTTTGGCACAAGTATTTGAAGTGTAAACTAAAAACGAGTAAATAGCCATTACGAGACTCCAGTCTGATATGATTGGTGATAGAAATGCCACTGTAATAACCACCGGAGTTTCGTTCAGTTTTTCTTACTTTAGTAAAAGCGAAATCAACCCATCAACCATAATAGGTGAAAGAAATGCAACCATAATAACCACTTCCCCGAGTTTCGTTAAGTTTCGTTCAGTTCGGCTTACTAAAGTGGAGTAAAATCAACTACTTAAACCATCGTATGTAATAAAAATGTGACCATAGAAACACTCTCCGAAGTTTCGTCAAATTTCGTTCAGTCTTCCTTACTTGAGTAGGAGGGAAATCAACCATCCTCTATTCCCTTAAACCTCAATTGGTGGTTTAATTAGCAAGTCCCCATTAGGAATAATTTGCGTACTTAAATTTGACCACGATTTTGGCTACTTTTCATTCAGTTTACACGGAAATCTCTCTCATAGAACACACATGCCACGTCGCCACGATCAATTCAATACCCAAGGTCACAATCTCACCAAAAATACCCATAGTTTGCTTTTAAATTGAACATTTGTGTGTCTCAAATCATTTAACCGTTAAAGGGCATGACAGACGTCAGTAATCTACATAACTGTTCAACTTGTTACATATTCTTAAATTGAAACCCGCGTTAGACGTACTAAATCTTCGCACGATCATTGTTTTTGTAAAAGATGCACCACATTTCGGCTTCCCGCACCGCACTTGACCTGAGCCAGCTGAGACCGCCCGTCACTAATGGACGCATTCTCTCTCTCTTCTCCTTTCAGACCGCACTCCGGACACCAACAAGTGGAAGTGGTCGTCGAACAACTCGAAGCCCATCTACTTGGAACGACGCAACGAGTACCGTCGCAGTGAGATTCGGAATCGCTGCAAGATAAAGCGCAAGACGTCCGTCACCAATTCCACGTCATTCGAGGGCTTCAACGACTCCAGTTCCATCCTGAATCACCGGTCATTGTCCCGGAACCACAGCCTGGACGACAACTTGATGCCATCCCTGCCCAAGGCCGGCAACCAAAGTCAACGGGAACACGCCGACTGCTGCGACAAGCCCAGCGAATGCGACTGCATCCGGGAGAAATCGAGCTACATCAATCCGGCTCTGAGCAAGTTCAACAAGGAGCGCAGCAAGTCAGTGCCGAGGATCAGCTTCCTCTCCACAGACCTGGACGATGACCAACTTTCGTTGAAGGGCAACCTGGACACGCGCAAGTCGAAGTCAACGAAGTCCGTCGAGATCAAGATGTACAACACGAAGACCATGCCTAAGAGGATCGCCACGCTCAAGAAGAACCGCGGCAAGAAGGAGACGTCCAAGTTCTACATGGACCTCAACGAGTTCGAGGAGACGGTGCTGAAGATCACCGAGTCGACGGAGAACCTCAGCGAGGTGGCCAAAGCGGACAAGGACGTCACCAATGAGAGCCAAACCGAAGAGGCGCTCGAGCCTCCGGCGGAGGCAGCGGCGAAGGAGGACGCTGAGATCATTCTCGACCTCTTGAAGAACAACAAGGAGTTCGAGAGGATCTACAAAAAGCCACAAAAGAAGAAGTCCCTCGACAGCTGCTCAATTCCCAACAGCCCCGAGGTCGAGTCCAAGGTGGAGCTGCCGCCACGCCCGCCATCGCACTCGCCACCCCCTCTGGAGATCGAGGAGAGCGCGCCATCCCAGTCGGCGGGCGAGCCTGACGAGCCCATCTACGAGTCGCTTCTGCGCAACGTTCACGTTCCATATAAGTTTTCACCGATCCTCAATCGTTCTAAGTCCCAACAGTATTACAAGCCGAGAGAGAAAAAGTCTGGCCCCGCGAACAGGCCCGAGTCCGACTACGTCACCCTGGTCTACTCCGCGTCAGGCAATCTGCAGAAGATCGGCAACGACCTGGTGGAGGGCCTGCCCACTGGCGGCCAGTTCCACAGCAGCGACTCGAAGATAAACTACGAGACCATTCCGACTCCTGCCCCGGCTGAGGCATCGCCCCCGACGCCGACCTCATCGGTGGGGAACATCTGCCAAGTCGAGGCCATCTACGCCCGTCCGATGCCCAAGAACCTGATGAAGCGCCTGCTGAGCAGCTCCAAGGCGGAAAACGTGTCGGGCTCGGAGAACTCGTTGGTGCCGCGAATCCGGAAGAGCGTCGACTCGACGTCCCTGGGATTCGGCAAGTCGAACAAGCCGCCCGAGCGACGCGTCTCGGACGTGACCGAAATGTGCCGACAGAGCATCATCCACCGCCAGGGCAGCGAGGCTGTCGGCGAGCGCATGGCCCACGTGGACTACGCCGACCCGAAGACCCTGTTCACCAACGGCTCCGCGCACAACTCCGTGGTCTCCCTGAACCTGCAGAGGGACTCGGTCTTCTCGCTCACATCCTCATCGGACAGCATTGGTGACTCGTCGCGCCGGAAGCTTGAGTTGCCGGTGAATTTCGAGTACGAAGACGACGTGGAGGCTTGCCTGGAGAACGACTTCCGCGACTCGGCCATCTACAGCGACGACAACGAGAAGCGTCACGACTTCGCCGACTTCTCGCCCTGTGACGAGTACACCCACTGTCGCAGCAGCTCGCCACCTCCCCTGCCGCCGCCACGGAAGGCCGAGCAGCACGTCAGCCGACTGCCCACAAGGTTCCCCACCGGCATCTCAAACCCGGCCGTGATCGTGGGCCCGCCGCACATGTCCAGCTCGGCGTCCCGCAGCTGGGTCCTGCAGCAGATCGAGAACTTCAGCAAGTGAGCGCTGCCTGGAGCTTAGGCCATATTAGACGTTAGGATTGTATGTTAACTTGTTCGTAGAGCTTTCTTATTTATACACACACCTGCGCCACGGCCCGCATGTTTAACATGCCCACGGGCGCAGGCGCAGGCGCAGCGCTTGTTAGTCCAATTCATTAGCATTCGTATCTTGTACATTTTCGTTTCGTTTCGTCGCGTACGAGTCGACGTAGAGTTTAAGCCAATTTTCCGATGGATCTGTATTATGTTAGTCCTAGTGCATCATGTGTATGTGTTTACGCAATATCTAAGTGTAATAAATGTTTTAACAAATACTTGCGCCTGTGTTTCAATTCAAACCGGTTCCAGGGGGTGGCTGGAAGTCAGTCTCTGCGGCAAGTCCCAGGCGGACGGACGGAGTTTGAAACGCAGTCAGCAACAAGCTCGCAGCCACAGGCAATTTTCTTCTGACAGGGAAATGGAATGGTTGTGAAAATGGAATGATGTCGGTCGTGACAGGAACGCCAACCACTCCCACTTGGTGATCAGATCTTCCACAACATCGCCAACAGCATCGAATCGAGAGCATAACACTGCGGGGCACCATGGAATAAAATTAAGGCAGTTCTGAGCTATAGAAGGCAGCTTGGACATGATTGGCGAGCTACGTGATGATTACAGCCCACAAGCCTGAGAGGAGCGTAGGTGTGTCCTTTGTGGTCAGGTCAGTTTGCACAACACAAAGCAGTCACCAATATTTTTAACTTAGATCAGGTAAGAGTGCTTGTCTGTGAATGTCAGTCCCACATAGGACTGGATGTTGAAGCAGCATTTACGAACTCCTTGCACTATCCTTTCTTGTTCCGTACCAATCACTCTGACCACATAGCACCAGCGGAATTGGAATCGAATCCAGCTCAAGGGCAAAGCTAGTTAGTAGAAATATTGGCGCAAATTCATAGTCAGCTCATTAATAGTGCCTAAAGTCGACTTTAGTTATAGCCGACTCTAAATCAAAAAGCCGACTTTAACTTTTCGTTATTCATAGACATATTTATGCCTGTGCATATCTATATAATAATATAATATGGGTGGCGCTACAGCCCATAGAGGGCCAGGGCCTAGCTTCTCATCAACCACTCGTGTTGTGCGTGCTATTGTTCTCTCAGTGGAAGGGACCTACAGTTTTACGCCGACTCCGAACGGCCAAGTTTGAGAAGCTTTTTCTAGACAGGAAATACTCTTTGAGCATTGTCAATGACTCGAAAGAGGTGGGGTCGTGCACATAATTTCTGTCGCTCAGAGCTGGAATCGAACCTTCGACGTCGAGGTTGGGGTCGACGCACGTACCCACAACGCCACGGGCCACCATATCTGTGCATATCTAGTATCTGCTTAAAAACGTTATTGTAAAGTGATTTCATCGAACAAACCCAAATGTCATAATATTTCACGAGAAATCTACTACTTTCAAAGCTTTCAAAGTAATTCAAATCAATATAATGGATTCAAAAAATGAAATAAAGGTATTACGGGCTTATTATTTGAGATTTATTATAAGTAAGACTGTATAATTGCAGACAAGACGAGATAGATCTAGGACCCGATAGAAAGGGAAATGCTGCGGCAATTTGTGGAACAGAATTTGGAGGTAACCACCTCAAACAGAGGCAACGATCTAAAAATGATACGGAGAAAAAAAGCTGCCTGGGAGTCAATTGCTACAAGTATGCGTGCTGCTGGCTATCAAAGGAGCATGGATAAATCGAAGCAGCAATGGGTACGAATGAAAATGGTCGCAAAAAAGTCCGCTACCGCTGTTAAGAAAGCAGTAACGGCTACTGGAAACTGCGTTACCTTACCAGTGGTCGATGCTTTAGATGTCCTTGTACAAGCCATGATTGCTAATGACTTGGAAGATGATACCATCCTCATCGACAGCAATGCGATACTGGATACTTCCTGCAAATATAGCGATAAAATTGGCCCTTTAAAATATCCTGCCGTCGTTGCCTTTGAATCAAGTATTCCACAAACTGCCGCAGTTATTAATCCCAAAAACGCCGGTAACCTTTTGTCTCCTGATGAAAATGTTGGAATAAGAGCGGATGCTTTAGTTAACGTTACCGCTGACGGGCCAACCCCTTCCAGGTCGAGGCAAAATGTAATTGAACAATTAAGCAAATTGCCGAAACCGCAAACCTCAAAACATGATGCGATGGCAGCGCGGCAAGCCCAAATTCAAGAAGAAAGGTCTCACGCAACCGAGATTTATTTATTAGAGTTGGAGCACCGGAAACAACTGCACTCTTTGCGAATCAAAGTATTAGAAGACCAAATTGCATTCCAGCGGGAACTCCACGAAGAATGTGAAATTGATTGTTATTTCAATGTTCGTTTATTATTCTAATTATATTAATTATTCTGTGATATGAATTCAAAAAAATCTATTTATGAAATCATTTCTGAACGCTCTTCCGTTTATTTCAACAAGTTCGTTGATGTTTTCAGAGTGTGGTTGTTGCTGGCTGGGAGTTGGTACTTCTTCATTTTGGCAATGTTGTGCAGAACTGCAACAGCAACAATCACGTTCTTTGCAGTGTTTAAATCTACGCGTAGTCTTACTAAAATCTACCGAAATATCGACTTCAATTGTCCGTTTGGGCATTCAATTTTACTTCTTGTTGCTGTATGGTTATTGTTGTACAGTTCTTCTTTCCGATTGGAATGATTTCTGATTGGATTAGCAAAATATTTGAACAAGGGTAGCCTGCATCACCAAGCAAAATACCTTGATCACTATTTACAGTTGATTCCAGTTTATATTTTAAGATGCAACTATTCCATATGCTAGAGTCGTGCTTGGAACCACGGGACATTTGTACATTAAGATAATAATAACCTTTCCGATTAATGTCCCACCCACAACCTTAGTTGGGCGTTTAATTTGCACATGCGTACAACAACCTTTTGAAAGCGCTCAATCCTATAAAATGTCTGGTTTGTTTCATTTAACTCTGCCGCTGTGAACGGAAATTTAATGAAAAGAGGAAGCAACTTTTGGTCGGCAAATTCCATGCAAGGCTCCTGACAGTACAGACGTGCCGTGGTACATGCCAATAAGAAGGTACCAGTACACTTGTTAGTCATACCAACATCACACTGGTGGACATTTCTTCCAAAAAAAATGCAATGCTACCAGCAGCGTTTCTTGTACATCCAGCACTTCAATCAAAAATTGAACCGTAATCCTTTAAAATTCAATTTCACTATGTTTTCAAATTATTCGTAAAATATTCAACATTGAAAACAAACGTCTATCCTGATTAAAAGTCACCGTCAGAATGCCCGGTCTCCTTCGTGTTTTTCCTTTTCTACTTCTTTGTTACCAATAGTTTCGTTTTGCGTTACAAACCTGTACCGCGAATAAAGTTGTTCCTTTTCTAGCTCTTCAAATGGATTCTATCGCTGTTAATATATTTTTGGCCGTGAAATTAATAGTAAATCTTCAAATATGTCCAAATCTCGATCCTCCGGAAACATTTTGTAAAAAAAAAGAACAACTTTAAGAAATCGAATCAGAAAATAGATTAGAGCCAACTTTATTTTAGGTAAATAAATTCCTTTAAAGTCGACTTTAAATGACTATGAATTTGCGCAATTATTTCAACTTAAAGACTTGATTCCCAATTGCCACAATTTGAGTGTAAACAAAATTCAATATCAACGAATGTTTGAGACATGGCGACGCGCTGTCATGTGATTTCTTCAACATCGTCCTGGAGAAGATCGTGCCAAACTCACACGCCAACATTAGAGTAGTAAAGGAGTTTGTCTACCTCGGAGCAGGCGTAAACTCCACCACAAATGACATCGTAGTGGAGTTCCGACTCATGTTCAAATGTTTCCTCAAAAAAATATTAGGTTCGTGTACACGAGCTTGTTACTTTCATACAGTTTGACAGCCACTAGCAGTAGCACAGTTCCCTTAGCAGGTACACAAACCGCTGTGCTCGTGATGGGCTTACATAAGTATACCAATATTTTTTTTCTTAATTTGAGTTTAAATGAGCTGCGACTCCATCAGGAAGGTGTTTTTTTGGAAGACCCAGGACGTGGTGGTTGGACCAGGTTTAAAGCTCGCATGCGCATAAGTCTTGATGAGTTAGAGTCGATGGCTGACGATTGAGTGGCATGGACATAACTTGGGCGTGGTGACTCCTTTAGTGGATCGTGCTTCTCTGAAAATGATGATGAAGATGAGGTGCTGACGGGTGCTTTCTTCTTCTCTTCTTCTTCTTTGATTGGCGTTATAGTCCGGGGTGGACCTGGGCCTCAACCAACATGCCTCTCCAGCCATCACGATCTTTCGCCAGCTGCCTACAGTTTCGCACACCAAGTTGGTTGAAGTCCTTTTTCACTTGTGTGCGCCATCTCTAGCGAGGACGTTCTCTGTTGCGCTGTCCCAATGGCTCGGTGCCGAAGACTCTTCGGGCCGGAGCTGTGGTGTCCATCCGCTCTACATGACCTAGGCATCTTAAGCGTTGGATCCGAAGACGCTTAACTAGGTGCATGTCGCTGTGCAGCCCGTACAGTTCGTGGTTGAACGTTCTCCTCCAAACGCCATCAACGCAAACAGGACCACAGATCGTACGCAGAACTTTTCTTTCAAAACAACCAAGAGCTTCTTCATCCGCTTTCAGTTGAGTCCATGTCTGTGCGCCATAGAGCAGGACTGTGCTTTCTTCTTACGAGTTGTAAATTACCAGCGAAATCAGAGACGTTCGATGAGAGAAGAGATGGTGTCAACCAGTCCCATTGGTCACAGTCACAGTCAAACCACATGTCGTTGTTTGTGCGACATTAGGTATACAAGAGCAGTCTGAATACTCGGCAGAAGGAGTTGTTCCTTGGCTAGCGTGCCAGCTACCTTAATGCCTCAGACACTTTTTGAACGCCTAACAGATCACATTTCTAACCTCTTAGGTGCTACACTCCTGTGACTACCTCAGGAACAGGAAGCTAAGGTACCACTCTGACCAGTGCGCTAGGTACTACAACGTTTCCGCAGGAGTCCCGCAGAAGTTTTGTCTTTGGACCTCTCCTATGGAATATAGTGTAGGATGGGATTTTACGTCTGTCGTTACCAGATGGTGCGAAAATAATAAGCTTCGCTGATGCTATCGCAGTGGTCACGGTTGCTAAGCACGTCCACGAGGTGGAGTCTGCTACTGACGAAGCGATTGCGAAAATAAAAGGACTGGTTGGAACTAGCAGCTGACTTAATAACCAGCCGCAAGAAGGTGGAGAACGCAAACGGAAAGGGTTACTGAAGTATCTCGGTGTCATGATAGACAATAGACCCAGCACGCAAGCTAGAAGACATCGACGATGCAGGCAGCACTCTCCCGAATGCTCCCGAATGTCGGCGGGCCTCGATACGCTCGTAGAATCCTCTTGTCCAGAGTGGTCAGCTCAGTCCTGCTGTACGCCGCCCCGATATGGACCGGTGCACTAGCAATGACAGGAGGAAGTTGTCGGCGGCTCTGTGCAATCAGAGCCATCAGCGGCTTCCGAACCATCTCTGACGATGCTGCTCGTGGTCTAGCCGGAATGATCCCCATTGACATACTTGCAAACGAGCACCAGAGGGTGTACCTTCGGCGGCCCCTGAACTATCGGGGGGAGGAAAGAATGGCATCGATGACGCTGTGGCCCACCAGGGGACCCACCATTCCCATCATTGAATCATGGACACAAAGGAAAATAGGGAACTGTATCTTCCATCTTGGTGGCCCGTGGCGTTGTGGGTATGTGCGTCGACCCCAACCTCGAGGTCGTAGGTTTGATTCCAGCTCTGAGCGACAAAAATTATGTTCACGACCCCACCTCTTTCGAGTCACTGACAATGCTCAAAGAGTATTTCCTGTCTAGAAAAAGCTTTTCAAACTTGGCCGTTCGGAGTCGGCATAAAACTGTAGGTCCCTTCCACTCCTGAGAGAACAATAGCACGCACAACACGAGTAGTTGCTGAGAAGCTAGGCCCTGGCTCCCTTCGGGCTGTAGCGCCACCCGTATTATTATTATATATCTTCCATCTTAGTTCCTGTCGGGGCATGGTGGCTATCGGGAAGACCTCCACAGGTCTGGACACAATAACTCACCTATGTGCCTCGAAAGATGTGAAGGAAGACGAGGAGCATGCAGTGTTCTACTGCACACACTTCGCCGAAGACAGATCGAACTTGGCAACCCCGGAGGAACTCGTACGCTACATGACGAGATGTGAGAGCGACTGGGCAGAGGTCTGCTCTTTCAAAGCTAACGCACAGATTGCACCACGAAGAGCTGAATCTAGAAGTGGCGGCCTTACAGAATAGAGCATAATCGCTAACCAGCCCCGCGAAGTATATCTAACGGCGGTTCCGTGGGGAGAGTGGTCGAAGTGTTCAGAGGTGTGGTTTAGGACGTAGGCGCGAGGACAAAGGAGAATAATATCCCGCGAATTGTTCATGCTGGTTGCACGGGCTACCAGGATCTTGAAGAAGATTCCACATCCAATCGCGCAAAACGTAAAAAAAGCAAGGTGCTACGCTACACGACATTCGGTGGTTTTGCTAAGCTTACCGCTCCTCTTTGACAAGCAACGAGTTCTACAAGATCGGGGTCAAAGACCACTGCTCTACCCTCTTTTGTGAAAGGCCACTACTGCTGTTCGAGGTTTCAATGGTCTCTCCTATCGAAATCATTTGCAAGCAACCACACTCACTTATCAGGCAGAGGAACCATGAAGGCTCTGAGCCTGAGCGGTGACGGTCCTGGGCACGCTGCTTCCAGTCATCAAGGCCAAGCTGTCTTGCATCCGCGATGACTTGGTCTTTGTACCGGAGGTTCGGTCTTCCTCTCCTTCTCGAACCAGGAGTCTCGGATTCGAGACCGGAGCGTTGTTGTTCATTCGCTCAATGTGGCCGAGCCAGTGTAGTTGACGGATTTTCGCCTTCCGGACTACATCCACATCCTTGTACAGCGGTTGTGTCTTCTCCTCCATTCGCCTTCCTCGCAGACGGGACCATATATCCGACGCAGAATTTTTCTTTCGAAGGCACCAAGAATCAGCTCTGCATTGCTGCCTCTCGTCCAGCTTTCGGCTCCATAAAGCAGGACTGGCAGATTAGGAGTTTTGTAGAGCACGACCTTGCTCCTTCGAGTCAGGAGTTTCGAGCCCAGTTGTTTTGACAGCCTTATGTAGCATGGGTTGCCAAGGGCGATTCCAAGTCGAAACTCCACTACGATGTCATTTGTGGTGGAGTTTACGTTTGCCCCGAGGTAGACAAACTCCTTTACTACCTCGAAATTGTAGCTGTCGATTGTGACGTTTTGGCCTACGTGGTGTGCGGCGGATCGTTTTTTGCTGGACAGCATATATTTTGTCTTGTCCCCGTTGACCTTAAGACCAGCTCGTTTCGCCCCCCCGAGAAAGCTTCCACTATGGTGCGGTGGGACCGCGCTATAATGTCGATTTCATCAGCGTATCCAAACACCTGGACCGTGTTGACTTTTGCCCGCACGGAAGGCACTATCTTCTACAAGTCAGTCAAGCTGTTGATACTTGTGGCCAGTCCAGCTCCAGTACCAAATTGAAGAAATCACACGACAGCGCATCTCCTCGCATCTCCTTGCCGAAATCCGGTGCAGGTTTCAGAGGTGTTTAAATCGAACTACAAGGTTGTAGAGTGTTGCGACACGAGATCCCGAATTCGGCCATCGCTTCGAATAGCTCCTAGCGATGAATGCTGTCGTATGCGGCTTAAAAATCGATCAACAGATGGTGAGTATCGGTTTGAAACTCGCTGGTCTTCTCCAGGATCTGCCTTAGTCGATTTGCCGGGCCGGAAGCCGCACTGGTGCGGTGCAAAACGGCTTTAGATGTTTACACAGTACGCTAGATAGGATCTTGTAGGCGACATTGAGCAGGGACATACCTCTATAGTTCTTGCAGGAGGTAGGATCGCCCTTTTTTGTGGATGAGGCACATGGAGCTTATGATCCAGTCGTCGGGCATGCGTTCATCTTCCCAAATTCGGCAAAGGATCTGGTGCATGCTCCCTACCATTACATTGCCCCCAGCTTTGACAAGCTCCGATGGTAAGCCATCTGAGCCTGCAGCTTTGTTGTGCTTCAGCCTATTAATGGCTGTACCGACTTCTTCGAAGCTCGGTGGGAGGACTACTTCGTCGACTGGAGTTGGGATTTCCTGGTTCCCCATCACTCACTCCTGGTCAGGCCCGCCAAGCAGCTGCTGGAAGTGTTGCTTAAACACATCCACTATTCCCTGTGGGTTCCTAGCTAGGTTACCCTCGCAATTTCGAAGAGCGTGGGTGCCTTTCCGAAAGCCTGTGGCCAGGCTTTTGGCTTTTTTTGTAAATGGCCCGTATTTTTTGTTTGTTCCTAGACTCTTCGATATCCTTGAGCTGGGAGGTTGCGAGAGACCCTTTCTTCAGGCGCAGAAGTTTTTTATCCTCCCGTCTTCTAGCCCAGGTCTCCTCTTGCGCTGCTCTTGTTTTCCGTTGCAGCGCTTTCTGCTATGACTCGTCGGTTGCACGGTTTTTCTGCTCACACTCGCCATCGCACGACGGGTTTCTTGTCGGGGGTGGTAGGTAGCCTAAGGCAGTTTCCGCTGCCTCTTTGATGGCAATGCAACCACATCTCGTTGGCACTTGACGTAGGCATACCGGAGAGTCTCTCACTTAATTGCTCATGCGTAGGCTCTGGCAATCTCCGGTGTGCTTGGGCGTCCAATGTCAAAAGTTATCTTTGTCGTCTGGTGCAGCTTTCTGACACTGGGCAGCCGAGCTCTGAATCTTGCTGCAACAAGAAAATGGTCAGAGTCGACGTTTGCCCCGCTGAAGGTTCGCACATCCAGGAAATTTGACGCGTGTCTTCCGTCGATAGGCACTTGGTCGATTTGGTTGGCGGTTCGACCATCCGGTGATCGCCAGGTTGCAATGTGGAGGGATCGCGAGGGAACCTTGTGCTTCGTATGACCATATTACGTGCTGTCGCAAAGTCTGTGAGTCGGAAGACAGTATCTGTTGTCGTGTCGTGGAGGCTGTGCTTTCGAAGATGTTTCCCTTACCAATTTCATCAGTGAAGTCTCCAAGCAAGATCTTGACATCGTACTCCGGACAGGCACCGTAGGCACCGTCCAAGAGGTCGTAATTATCCTCTTTGACAGAGTCTTCAGCTTCGCCGGTAGGGGCGTGTGCACATATGAGGCTGATGTTGTAGAATTTCCCTTGGATGCGGATCACAGCCAGGCGATCGCTTATCGGTTTGAAGTCGAAGACCTTCGACCTTAGCCGTTGTCCCACGACGAATCCGCATCCGAATATGTGCCACCTTTCGTGGCAGCTGTAATATATGCAAGCAACCACACACAACTAATAAATACAAAGAAACCCTCTGGTTTTTGAGGAAATAAACCTTCCTTTATTCGAGCCAAGACCCCCCCTAATACGCGGCCACAGCTTCGCGGCCGAAGAAGGTCTCCTTCTCCCGCTGCCACAGGAGCTTGACGCGGGAATACCCACCGAGGCTGAAGTCCCGATTCATCCGCCTTATCACGACGAAGTGCATCAGTATGCCTAAAACTAAAAATATCACAGGTACCACATATTCGATGTGCGGCAAGATGTTCGACGTGAAGACGAGAAGCGCCGTGATGTCGGGCGTCAGTTGCGATTGATGCTGAAACGAAACTGAATGAGCCACCAGATGGCGTGCAAATGCCTCACATTACTCACGATTTCCAGCCAAATGATGGGCAGCACCATCTCGCTGAGCCTATTCACGTCCGGCCGGAACCGGCTCAGCTTGGGCAAGACCATGTTGCTCTGTGAGCGCGCCGTCTGCTGCAGTGAAACTCCGTTGATGGGCTCCACAATTGTGTACGATCCATGCGCCTCGGCGTCCGGCGTGTAGCCTTCGACCTTGTCCGACCAATAGCCGGAGCGGCCGTAGAAGTGGGGCGAAGACACCGCTACGGGGAGACCTGTGGAAGGCAAACTTGGGCATTTGTGGATCGTGGCTACCTTGGATCGGGCATACCGCTGTAGCATTTCGACACGTCGGACAGGCCGTCCGGCAGGGGCGTCTTGGTGAAGCCCTTGTAGCAGTCGGCGGTGAGATTCTCCATGCGGTCGTACCAATCTTCGTGCGTCACGTACTTGTAGCCCATCAGGGAGCCCATCATCACCTCCTCCTTGAAGTACAGCGGCACTGGCCGGCAGACTGTCTTGCGCCAGTAGTAGAGGATCGTGTCCTTTGTCAGCTTGTTCGGGTACATGGCCCCCTCCGAGGAGTTCATTAAGCTCGCGTAGCACTCGCCGCGCTCTGGCCGGAAGCCCGGCACCGTCGGCCGGTAGGCGTACGTGTTGATCGTGAAGAACTCCTGCGCAGAGTACCGCGGACCTATCCGCACGTTCACACGGTCGCTGAAGTCCTTGTAGACCTGCAAAGGAACTTCAGTCAATTGGCGCTCCCACTCCACCCCTGAGCAGCGGCGCACTTACGGCATGCAGAGTACCCCCGTTACTCATAGGCACGATGAATGGCAGGTACTTGTCGACGGTCAGCAGGGCTGGCGTTGTGAAGTTCCAGAAGTACTCGTAGACCGTCCTGTTGACGAACACCTGATCCGCTCTGCTGATGAAGTTGAAGCCCATCGCCAGCATGTCCGGGACCCTCGTGACCATCCCCAGGAGCACCAGATTCGGCACTACCACCGTCTGGTTGAGGACGCCCGGCTCGTTCATCTCCGGCAGGAACTGGAGGTGCCGCCGCACCGTGTACGACAGCGTTGAGTTCTCGTGGAACTCGATGTCATTGTGCTCCAGCACCTCCCGAAAGACTATCGGGCCGAACTCCTTCACTCGCAACTTGGCATCGGTGCCGGCGAGGAACCTCTCTGCATTGGTCACTGTGAAGATGTAGGCTTTGCAGTAAACAACCGGCGTCGGGTGCGCCCAAAACTTGAAGGGCGGCAAAATTGGATGCATTCGCAGGCGTTCCGTGGTCAGCAAGTCGAACAGGGGCCACACGAAGAGCAGAACGGCACAGGCCAGGAGGAGCACGCCCAGCATGAGCAGCAGACAGGTATCTGAAATGGAAGGCAACATTAGGTGTGGAGGGGGCTCAAGTGGGAGAGCTGATGGAGCTTACTCAGGTTGTAGCAGGCGTTTTTGATTGACAGGCCTTTGCGTTTGGCCTTCGAGTCTGTTCGGTCGCCCTTCAGCTTGTCGCCAGCTGCTGCAGTTTCCTTGAGGAGCGTGGTGGCGGTGTCACTTGCGGGGTCGGTCTCGGCCAGATGGGACATTTCAATCATTTTCGTCATGTGTACTTTGCAATTATTCTTCTACGGCGTATTGCGGAACATAATACGGGGATTTTCTGTAAAAATACGGGAATTATTTGATCTTTTCCAGACACTTCTGTGGTCGGTGGGGACTAAGATGCTGGGACGGCTGATCCTTAGACATTGACCGGGAGATCATGTTTAGAAGATTTTGTCCCGAAGGCAGAAGCATCAGCCGTGGAAACACAATTCCCTCATCGGCGTTCTGCTGCTTGCTTGAAGACGAATGAGATCGGCTGACAAAGGGTGCCTGGTTTGACA
Source organism: Eristalis arbustorum (assembly GCA_916610145.1). NCBI lineage: Eukaryota > Metazoa > Arthropoda > Insecta > Diptera > Syrphidae > Eristalis > Eristalis arbustorum. The sequence goes on along the minus strand of OU744319.1, from coordinate 27,699,374 downwards.
ACGAGTGCAGTCTATGCGATGAAGCTGGAATCATATGAGGCAATGCATAGACCACGACTATGTGAAGGCTTGGAAAGGAACAATGGAGAAAAAGGATGAGCTGCTAGAGCTCACGGATCTCTGACAAAATATCCAATTCTAACTGAAACCTGCCGGGAGAGAAATACAGAATCCACAGTAAGGTCGCTGTCAACGTGGCCGCTTTGAATCACTACGTCTGCAGACTTTTGAGGAACAGCTGTCAGTCAGAGTAAGCCACTTAATCTAAACGATGATTGATGTTGGACAAACTGAAATACTTCCATCTACTGAGGTTAGCAACCTAGGCATCTTTGATTGCGCCGATTGTCGAGCAGCCTAAACATTGTAGAGGAGACATTGTCTCATCTTGCGTGAACGTCTGAAGCCCTTTTTAACTATCTTCTTGGCTTCTGGTCAGAGTAGCTATTCTACAATAGACCAGAGTTTTGCAGCACCAGACACCAGAGCCAAGGACATCCTGATCGTAGCCCATCGTAGTTTCCGAGACGGTAACGTGGTAACGTTGAGATGAGAAATATATCTGATCGTCCGAATTTTGTTTTATAATTTGCGCGTGCTCAAGGGGCTATTAATACCCTTAATTCTCTGGGCACGTGCCGAGGGTATAAATGGAGAGAGAGAGAGGAGGTACCTGTGCACTTTGATCTTAAATATCTGCGGATTGTAGACAGAGATAATGGAATGAAAGCGATTGGAAGACCCTTAGGCACCACAGATCCCCCACACTACACCTCGGATTTTAAGCGTTTCCGCTCTCAAGTCACTCAACTCTACCGAGATTGCCCATGATAATGTCAGAACTGGCCCCGATTGGAAAGTATTCCAGGACACTGTTCGCTAAGCTCATACGTTTCAAAAAGAATTATTGCAGATGGTTATTGATTATTCATTAGTCGTCTAAGAATGCCAATCATTCTAACGAAATAACTCCTTTAAATATATTGACGAACACGAGAGAGTAAAAAGTGTCCCCTAGTTTTGGTTATCTTGTTGGTTTTCTGTCCAATCAATTGATGTGTCAATCGCGAATATAGTACTGGCGGCTATTCAAAAATTCTAAATTAGTTTAAGTTTACTTGAAGAAGTAGTTCGAAAGAATAGAAACCGAATGAAATTCCAAGAAATCCTGTTTTTAATTTGCATGATTTGCTGCAACTTTTGACAAATATCGTGTCTCACTTCATACAGAACTCAGCAACCTCTTAAAAATGACATAAGTTACACATTTTCGTTCCCATACTTCTTGTGGTGGCCCGTGGCGTTGTGGGTATGTGCGTTGACCAAAGAGTCAAAGAGTATTGCCTGTCTAGAAAAAGCTTCTCAAAGTTGGCCGTTCGGAGTCGGCATAAAACTGTAGAGCCCCTCCACTAGCACGCACAACACGAGTGGTTGCTGAGGAGCTAGGCCCTGGCCCTTTATGGGCTGTAGCGCCACCTATAAAGAAAAAAAAAACTTTCTTGAAACAAGGACAACGATTCTCGGTTCTGCACGTAGAATGTGAGGTCACTTAACAGACCGCGTGCAGCCGATGAAGGGCCTGCGCAACCCTAGAAGCCTATGAGGCTGACATCACCGCCATCCAGGAGTTGCGATGGGATGGGCCGGGCAAAAAGAGGATGAAAAACTGCGACATATAAGGCAGCGCTTGTATGGGTGCGGTTTTGTCGTTCGAGGCAGCCTTAGGCAAGAAGTCTTAAGCTTTAGATACATAAGCGAACAACAATCCACATCAAGGCAATGCTGATTCAGCAACATCTAATTCGCGGCCACGCCCCAACGGAGGACAGAGACGATGATAGCAAGGATGACTTCTATAATCTCCTAGAAAGAACATACGATCAATGCCCCAGCTACGACACCAAGATCGTTCTAGGCGATTTTAATGCAAACCTGTACAAGGAACAAATCTTTGCTGGAGTCGTCGGAAAACACAGCCCAGACTCAGGCTGTTGCACTTCGTGACGCGGCGAAACCTACCGAGATCAAACGCAGAATAACTCTTGCCAACCGTTGTTTCTTTGGGGTCAAGAGGCAATTGAGTTGACCGAGGCCCAGGTTAACCCCGGACTGTAGCGCCACAAGAAGAAGAAGAAGTAGGGTTCAATCTTAAAGTAGGCACAGGGCAAGATGAGAGCCCCTCTTTTTCTTTAATTGGCGCTACAGTCCGGGTCGCAACGAACAAGCCTCTCCAGCCAGCACGATCTTTCGCCAGCTGGCCCCAGGTGTGCACACCAAGCTGGATGAGATGGAGAAACCACTTGTGTGCGCCATCTCGTTCCTCTGTTACGATGTCTTAATAGCTCGGCCATTCTTACTAGCCATCTAAAGCGTTGGATCCGAAGCTGTGCTATGCTATGTGCTTGCGGCATAGATAGAGCAGAATAGGTATAAAGTCAGCTTGGTGTTTCGAGAGATGGTTCTGTTACTCAATTGCCTCCTTAGCCCAAAGAAGCAGCGATTGGCAGGCGTAAGTCTGCGCTTGATTTCGGTACTGTGTTATTGTCCGTTTCAACTTCAGAGCCGAGGTAGATGAAGTTCTTGACTACCACGAAGTTTTTGCTGCCGATTGTGACGCTCTGTCCGAGACGTCGTTCACATCTCGCTCATTTAACGCCGGACCTATTTTGGCAGCCACCGCCTCTAAGCCAGCAATGGCCTCATTGACGGCTCACTGTCTTCCTCCAATCACATCAATGTCGTCCGCGTAAGCAAGCAGTTGAATGGACTGTCAATCCAAATGTAGCTGGGCTGTCGACAACATGTTGCGAGCTCACCCATATGCATAAGCACAAGAAGACGTCTCAAAATGATAGCGAATCACTGATTAGACGGAGTATTTAGTGGATTCGTGTCAAACGGTCATCGTAAATTCCTGGACAAATTTGTTCAACACTAATCTTAATCTTTTCTGATTTTTTTTTTTTTAATTTTGCGTGAATGCAGTGTCACGATAAGCTCGCGCACGGGACAGTTTGACCTACGCTATCGCTGGAAGTATCAATTATATTATTAATCTCATGTCAATACTGCCCGTTAAGATCAATCACACATCGTAGACGGTGGAATCTGGAGTGGAATTTAACAAAAAAAAAACCGTCTAACTACTTTTGGGGGAGATAAACAACTCAATTGAAGCGTTTTGAATGTACCCAGCGGTGGCGTGGTGGAATGACGTGTGAAAGGGTTTGAATGGTATGTTCGCGGGGACGTCTGTTGTGGGAACTGAGGGTAATCGTGAGCAAGGACGCTGTCAGGCTGAGGCTGATTATGCTCAGCAAACTACTAGAATTTCATCGTGGGGCAGCAGTGAAGTTGACAGATAAACCGGCTGTCGGCAGATTGGAGTGTCAGAGCTGGAATGTGTGATGTCTGTGAAGACCTGGAGCAAGATGAACGCACCAGTTTGGCCATCCTGGCGTCTGCACTGCTTTTGCATCTGCTAAAAAATCGTTCAGATTGGAATTCGAATTTTACTGAGTAACGAGTACCAATGTGTCGAACAACACCAGTTTTTGTTGCGGCATTAGGTTCTGCGTCTCCACGGTGGACCGCAGCAAGGCTGCGTATGTGTCCCCTTTATAGGCTGGTTACGATGATTTGTTTTACCACAGGGGCGACATATTGAGCAGAGCAACAACATGGAACGAGTGTGGTCCCTCGTAACGAAACATCAATGGTTCTTTGAATGAGTTCCCTAGTTGTACATCCTGGTGTGTTTGGGAAACCCTTATGCTTGCAGAAGTGCAGTACGCTTAAATAGCGTACTTTGTAGCAGATATATGTACAGACACGTCGCTGCTACGCATGAGCAGATGTGAGAGGGCTCTACTACTCAATGATTAATGCCAGCAAGTCCCTAAATGTAAATAAAACGAAGCCAGTGGGTGTTCTTCGGTATGTCAGGCTTACAAAACATCTCGCCGAGACATACATAGACTTCCATACCTGCACAAATGGAAGACTAAACAAGAGGGCACCAAATAGAATAGTAGGGAGTGTGTCAAACACTCAAGGATGTTCATGGAACAAAACCGAATGTAATCCCAAATGGGGTCGTCAACTGTGAATCCGTCCAAATCCGAGGCATGTTGTCGCTTCGCAACCGTGGATAATCCCTGTCCTGCTGTATGGCGTAAACATAGAACGTTCTGCGTGCGATCTTTGGTCCTGTTTGCGTTGATGGCGTCTGGAGGATACGATTCAGCCACGAACTGTTCGGGCTGTACAGCGGCATGCACCTAGTTAGCCGTCTTCTGCGGATAGACACCACAGCTCCGGCCCAAAGAGTCTTCGACCCCAAGCCATTGGGGCAGCACAACAGAGGAAGTCCTCACACGAGATAGCGGACACAAGTGGAAAAGGACCTCAACCAACTTGGTGTGAGCAGCTGGAGGCAGCTGGGGAAAAAAAAACTGGCTGGAGAGGCATGTTGGTTGAGGCCCAGGTCCACCATGGACTGTAGCGCCAATCAAAGAAGAAGAAGATAATCCCAAATGTGGGAAAGGATGCTGTATGGTGCAGGACAGGGATCTAGTAATTATCGCCTGCATAAAATCGGAACCACCAGTACAGACACTGTCCACATCCTAAGGAATATATTGACCGCCTAAACAAATCTTGTTCAACTAAGAGCATCCCTAACATGAAAGGACTTTCAAGAAATGCCAGCTGTCCAATTTCACTACAGCAGCACTCAAAGTCTAGATCCTCATGGTTGCACACCAAAATCTCTTAAATTTCAGTTCAATGACTCGCATGAGATGATCTTCCGAACAGAAGTGAACAGATTCGTTGCCAATAAAAATGCATCCCAGTCTTAACACATGTAAGTTAGCTTCTAGAATCTGCCACGATCAGTTGGTCTTTTGCCGGACGGTACCAGTTCCATTGAGACACGCTGCCATTGTTACGTGATTGAGTGCGTCACATAGGTTGACATTATGAACTCTCGATGAACATGAATATTCGTTTTAATTAAGTATGATGTGATACCTCTTTTTGCTTATCACAGTTTGAAGATCAACAAAAACTCGATTGTACCAGATGTGTTATGTAATCAGAAGCACGAAGTGCAATCGCTCGCAATTTCTAATTGAGGACATATTAAGTAATTAATGAGACAAAAAACCTTAATAAGCCTTAAAAGATGCAACTTTGTCTAAGCACTTGGAAGCATGAAAAGATTGTGTAATGTGGTGCTGTTTACAACTTCAAGGTACAACTGATATCAGACATTTTTTTTGCCAGATTTCCGATCGTGCTTGGAGCAACGTGGAAGGGAAGGGCGGCTACGGTCTCGCTCAAAAACTCGATTCCCATTCATTGCCGCAACTGGACGAAGATCACGTTTGTTGAGGGGGCATGTTGGTGAACGACCTTAGCGCCACCCGAAGAAGATGTTGAGGGAAAAAAATGTAATTGTTTACGCCTGAGACGACGGCGATTATTGTTGCACTCAGAATAATCGATCCAATTATCAACACTGGAAGCTATAAATCTAGAAGTTAATTAATTTATGTGACAAACATGTCATTGCGTTGAAATGTGCGGATGGATAATCACACACATAGTAGCAGACGAATGTGCGATTGCCCTCTGATTCAGAGTTCTGTGAATGATTAGCTGGGCTTTTGGGTTGGATTCATGTTGAGATGCACGGTCATTTCCATTTAGAAAGGAGATCCCTTTGACTGCTCTTAGCTTCGTTACAAGATCGCTGACGTTTTGCTTGCTTGTTTGATAATAAACAATCGAAGATCCATGTCAGTGTGGCTTCAGCAATTCAGGGCGGTCCACAAAGAACCTCAGATCCTGGTGATCAATCGCCTAAGATGACAGCAGGCATAGAGACGAGCTATACAGCGCTAGATGTACTCCTTCCCAACACGTGAGCATGACGATGTAGAATTCGCACTGCCACGTCAAGATAGGTAACGAAAGCATGAACTGCACAATGCGACACGCTGGAGAAGATCATGCAAGACTCACACTGCCACAAGAGCGCCACGATCTTCCAGAAATTCAAGTGTTAAAATAACCCGATGACAGCCGTCAATGAGGCGTTAAATGGCGGCTAGGACGGATCTGACGGTAAATGAAGCCAAAACAAAGCATCCATCCTTAAGAAAGGATATTCAATGAATTGGAGAGAGCGTCATATTGGGCGGAAGGTATGGAATGTAACGAGACTTGGTGCAGAGCAACTCTCATCAACCACTTGTTTCTTTAGGTTAGGTTAAGATGAAGAGGCTGACTGCTGCTGGGATGACAGCAGCCACATTTAGGCCAGCTTAAGCCCGTTGTTCCACCACGCGCGTCCGTGCAATCCAATTTTGGTTTTTGATAAAGCTCCTTCGCTTGGCCGGCTCTTTCATTGCATAGTTTAGCTAACTTGTTGAAATGGTAGGGCTCCAGACGTCTGTAGCCAATGTGCAGCGGTTTCTTCTTCATCCCCGAAGTCATTGCATGGAAGGCCTTTTCTAGAGGCGTGCGATCCAATGGCTCAAAGCCGATGACGCCGATGAGGGTTCAACGATTAAGCCATCTTAAATTGATCATGCCTTGCGGTCGTTTATGGTCGAGCGTAGGCCTTTTGTTTAGCTTCAGAACTAGCAGGCATGGTTGGTGGGTCAACATCCAGGAAAAGTGGTGAGCTCTTACCCCTCCTAGCGACTCCTGTAGAAGCTGCCTAGGCGAGGATGAGGAGGAAAGCATCCAGCACATTCAATGCCATTGTCCAGCACTTGTGTCAACTAGGAAAGTGGCTAGTGGGAACGACCTCAATAAAATACCAGTCAATGGTCTGGTAAAATTTGTCGACAAAACTGGCCGGCTGTCATAACTACGCCAGCAATCTGTCTGAATTGAATCACCTACGTTCCACGACAATGGGCTCTTTGGTCTTTGTGGATCCATGCACAAAGCTAATCTAAATTAACCTACCTCCGTCGCAAAAAGTCTTGGACTCCGAGCTTATAGGACAACGTTAGAGTGGACTACTACGTCTGTTTGTCGTTTGGTGTGTCGATTGAAGCCCAGTCACATTTCGGACTGTGGTCTCCCAAGAATAAAAAGAAGAAGTGGTGTACACATAATTTCATTTACCTTGCATATTGCCAGAAAGCAAGTGAACTCTCCATACTTCATCTGTAATCCCAAAAGCCCTGTAAATAAATCGAAGGAAACCTACGCAAGTTGTTCCTCTTCTTATTTCAAATTTACTTTTGTGTAATGCACAAGAATGACACAAGAAAGGAGACCCTCTAAACTGAGCCAATTATAGAGATCAGTCTCCTAAATATATCCTATAAGACCTTTTCTGCCGTTCTGTGTAAACGCCTGAAGCCCTACATTAACAGCCTGATTGGCCAATATCAGTCCGGGTTCAGTCCAGCGAAATCCAGTATTGACCAAATGTTCACATTACGGCAGATCTTGGAAAAGACCCAGGAGTTTCAAGTTGATACCCACCACCTATTCATCGAATTTAAGGCCGCGTATAACAGAATTTATAGAGACGAGCTATACAGCGCCTTGTCTAGTTTTGGCATCCCTGCAAGACCCGTCCGCCTTTGCAGAATGACGATGGGGAATGCCCGATGCTCTGTCAAGGTCGGTAAAGATTGTACCGAGACCTTTGATGTCAGAGAAGGATTTAGACAAGCCGACGCACTGTCATACGACTTTTTTAATCTTATTCTCGAGAAGATCGTGCGGAACTCAAATGTCAACACCAGAGGCACTATCTTCCACAAATCTGTGCAACTGCTCGCTTATGCCGACAACATCGATATCAGAGGAAGAACTCAATGGGCTGTCAGTGGGGCGTTTGTGAGCATCGAGAAGAAAGCGGCCAAGATGGGGCTTGCGGTCAAAGAGGGTGAGACAAAGTAAAGTCTACGAAAAGGGTCCACCAACACCGACGTCTTGGACAAAACGACACCATAGACAGCTATAACTTTGAAGTAGTGAGAGACTTTGTCTACCTAGGTTCCGAAGTAAATACAAACAACGACACTACTGCGGAGATAAAACGGAGGATTACATTGGTCAACCGCTGCATTTCGCACTCGGTAAGCCACTGAGGAATAAAGCCATCTCTTGAAGAACTAAGACCTTGATGGTCCCAGTCCTGCTGTATGGCGCAGAAGCATGGACACTAACTTAAGCGGACGAGGATATTCTTGGGCGCTTCGAGAGGAAAGTCCGCCGAATTATTTTCGGTCCCGTATGTACGGATGATGTTTGGAGGAGGAGGCTGAACGACGAGCTGTCGACCTGGTCAAACGAGTTCGAATCTCTCGTCTCTGATGGCTAGGCCACGTCGATCGAATGGACACCAATGCTCCGACGCGGAAAGTCTTCAACTCCAACCCCGAGGGACAACGTGGTAAAGGAAGACTACTACTGCAGCTAGAAGGGGACCTAAATAAGTTGAACGTGCGTGGCTGGAGGCAACTAGCACAAGACCGAGCTAGATGGAGAGGCATGTTGGTTGAGGCCCAGGTCCACCCCGGACTGCAGCACCAACCAAAGAAAAAGAAGAAGTAAAATAACACGAAAGCTTCTATAATTCGATGATGATGACTTTTTCAATTCGAAAAGTTTATTTGTTTTTCTTTTAGTCTATTAAAATGCATATGCAATGAAAGGGATTACTGTGCTCCGCTTATTCGTTGAGCAAAAATGTGGGCAGTAGAGCTTGCAAGTTTTACAACAGTCCTACTGGTTGAAGACGTAGCACCACCAGAGGAAGAAAACTCGGCTCATGATTAAGATGTGGACGGGAAACCAGTTCCGTGCGGAACTTTAAATGAAGCGACATTTTCAGTGATCGGCTTTGTTGCGATTTTACGCAGGAATAACTGCGATTGCTATTTTTATCGCAGTTACCAGGTATACCGGTATAAAGCGTCAAGATACAAATGTCTCTATAGGAAAATTTGTTGCGAACGAGCCCTTATTTTTTGTTTGTTTGTTATGACATCTGTGAAAAATATTTAGTATACATCAAGTCATTGAACAGACAAAATCATATTTTTTCATCGTGTTAAAAATGTCGAATATTGTACCAGAAAGTGATGATTTGCGGAGAGCATTAATTTTTTTGTTTTCATTTGAAGAAAAGTGTTGCAGAGTCGCATCGAATGCTTGTCGAGGCATATGGTGATCGTGCTCTATCAGAATATCATGTTTCAACGGTTCAGAAATAATGATTTGGATGTGAGAACTGAAGAACGTGGAAGACCACCAACGAAGTTTGAAGACGCCGAAATGCAAACGATATTGAATGGAGATGACTGACTGGAATGGCAGCAATGTCAAATGTTGCACAACAAACAATTTCTGACCGTTTAAAAGCTATGGGAAAGATCCAGAAGTGTGGAAAATGGGTGCCACGTGAATTGAATGAGAGACAGATGGAAAACCGAAAAAACACTTGTGAAATTTTGCTTCACAGACACGTAAGAAAATCGGTTTTGCATCGGATTGTTACTGGCGATGAAAAATGGATTTACTTTAAGAATCCTAAACGGAAAAAATCATGGGTTAATCCATGACAACCATCAACATCGACTGCAAGACCAGATCGATTCGGCAAGAAGACAAGGCTGTGTGTTTGGTGGGACCAGAAAGGTGCGGTGTACCACGAGCTCCTAAAAGCTGGTGAAACCGTAAATCCTGATCGCTACCGACAACAAATGATCAATTTGAACCATGCGTTGATCGAGAAACGACCAGAATTGGCCAGAAGACACGGCAAGGTAATTTTGGTCATTGACAATGCACCTGCACACAAAGCAAAACCGGTTCAGGATACAATCAAAACACTTGGCTGGGAGCAGCTACCCCACCCGCCGTATTCACCAGACTTGGCTGCTTCCGACTACCATTTGCTTTCATCGATGGGACAAGCATTGGCTGAGCAGCACTTCGATTCCTAGGAAGAAGTCGAAAATTGGGTGTCTGATTGGTTTGCTTTGAAAGACGAACAATTTTATTGGCGTGGTATTCACAAATTGCCAGAAAGATGGTCAAAATGTGTAGAAAACATTGGCCAATACTTTGAATAAAATGTTTTTACTTTCCCATTAATAATTAGTGTTATATTTAAAAAAACTCACACGCTCATTTCATACCGGTACATTTGCAGATACGAACAGGGAACATGCTAGAAGCTTGAGCTACGCACAAGCCAACACCGTCAAAAGACTCAATAAATTCCAAATTTAATTCGCTTCCACATTTGGTATAGATTGACATACGTGCATACTTAGTTAACGCTCTACCATGAAAGGATACAAAGTCACAATGTTCAGTACATGAAAAGTAAGAACTCACAGTATGCTGCTCTACGATACTACGGTCTGATCATTTCAAACTTATGCGCCACCTCAAGAGAATTGGCGAACGTTCTCAAAAACCACTGGCGGTAAGGACTTGGGATCTGGCTAGATCAATATCAATATTTTGACAACGATGATGCTTCTCTGACGTACAGAAGGCGATCGGGTTGCCTCTGATATTGGTGCCTTAAGGTGTTGTGTATAAAAGAGTAAGATCACTTTTAGGAGCAACACTAGGCACAGCATACTCAGATTTTGTACACGAACATCACTTCATTGACACCTGCTCCACTTGATGATGTTAAACATGAACGCGTTGTAAAAGGGAGCACCCAAGACGTATGTCTGATTCCAGATTGCGATCGTGACGGTGAAAAAATATCAGCTTGGAACGAAATCGCAGTCGAGGGCAGACTACGGTTGCTATTTTTCAACCACTGTGAAAAGTCGCAGTTTGTTGCTCAACACTAGAACTCATCCCTAACCCAAATTGTTCGAGAAGTCTATACCGTATTTTCAGCTTTTTAACAAAATCGACACATTTTTTCTTTGTTCAATTTGATTTAAAACTTCTTTCACTCGTCGTAGCGTCACTTAAACGTAGACAAAAACATACCTGCCAAATTTAACTCCTGCCTGAAACCTCCGTAATTCGGAAGTTTCTCCTATTCCAATGAAATTCGAATTATCAAGAGCTCACTGTAGTTAGTCCGGGACTCCGTCTACCACTGAGTGGATCGAGTTTTTTAGGTTGACAATCTTGGCTGCCGAATACCAAGCAGGTGCTTAATGTATACGTACGTATGTATCAAGCACTTTAAAGCTGACCCGTTGCACCCTTCGTGATGCATTCCACTTATGGGCCGAATTCGCTCCGACTAATTAGGGCTTAACTCGCTGAGATAAAAACGTTAATTGTAATATTTAAGCTAATTATTTCTGATGGGATATTTTTCTGGATAAAGCAATTTGATGCTAAAATGGAGGTAACACCAAAAGTATATAATTTCGTTTATAGAGTAAAATGTAATTGTTATGCCTGAAAATAGGCAGTCCCAGTTTCCGGTTCGCGGGGTAGTGATAAGAAAGTGGTCTTTTGCAGCGTTGAGAAAGAAATTAGCGTCACTGTTGCTTATCGTTGATCTCGAAACACAAGTGAGATGAATTAGTACCTACAGCACGAACCTGTTTTAGACAGAAAATAAATTTGAACTCATTCTGACTTTTGAACACTACTGTGGGTAGAAGGCACAAAAGAATGCAAATCGTGGCGCTACAGACCGTAGAGGGCCAGGGCCTGGCTTCTCAGCAACCACTCACAAGTGAAAGGGACCTACAGTTTTATGCCGAATCCGAATGGCCAAGTTTGAGAAGCTATTTCTAGACAGAGGCACTCTTTGAGCACTGTCAGTGCCTCGGAAGAGGTGGCCCGTGAAAAATGGTTATAATTTTGTTGCTTGGATCGGGAAATCAAGTGCGTGGGGTCGACGCATAAGGCCACAACTTCACGGGCCACCACCACTTACACATTATTACTTCATGACAACCAAGCTAATGGGCTTATTTTGTTATTTTGTTATTCTTGAGCATTTCTGCAGACAAAGCCAAGGCCATGCGAATGACGTTTCTTGCTCATACGCAGACTATGCTGAACTGTCTTTAAAACGTAATATTCGGTGTGGAGTAATGCATTTCATAAGTTAGTTCATTTTTATGCATTCACTCAAGGTCATCCCAACATTCTGCGAGCATTAGGAACCGGCCTATTCAGAACTGTTCTGATTTTCTTTTAGGAATACTCTCGCGGAAAATGCATGTTCCTGACAAGGCATGAACTGAAAATCAATAAACGGATAGTTCGAGTACAGCAATGCGCACAAAATTCATGCTGGGCAGTGAACCCAAAGGTTTCGGTACACACATTGGAGGAGAAATATTGAACATTAATCAAGACCCTCAAGCAATTTCATTTCAATTTACTCTCTGCCGTCGAATGTGAATAACTGTGCACATAAACTGATCAACAAAGCGGGGTATTATGCGATATCCCAGCAATTTCTTAAAAATTCTTAGACACTCATATTTTGATACTGAGTAATTAGCAGCCCTTAAATGGGCCAGGGCCAAGCTTCTCAGGAACCACTCGTGCTGTGCTTGCTATTGTTCTCTCACGAGGATAGGGGACCTACAGTTTTATGTTGACTCCGAACGGTCAAGTTTAAGACGACAACTCCAACGACGTTTACTGACAAAATACGAAAAGAGTTTTTCGACTACACATTATTTGGCGCTACGTCGTCAGAATAGTGCACCTGAATTGGAATTTGAGAATGCATAATGTTCGTGCCTTATTGGCCTCCATAAAGCGATCATCTAATGGCAAAACAGGCAGTAAGCCATTGAGCCAGGCTGGCAACATCTGCTACACAAACTGGAAATTTATATACGATCAATTACAGATCAGTGTTGGTAGTACAGTGTGAACGTTAAAAGGCGTTTTGCACCGCACTAATCAACACGCACCAGTGCGGCTTCCAGCCCGGCAAATGGACTTTCGACCTTTGAGGCAAATCCTGGAGAAGACCAGCGAGTTTCAAGTCGATACTCACCATCTTTTTATGGATTTTAAACCAGCATACATACCACCACCACCGGTATTCAACGCAACAAACTATTCGAAGCGATCACCGAATTCGGAATCCCCGGTTGAGTAGCACCACACAAACCGTGCAGTTCGGCTCGAGGATATCCAAGTCGCATCACGACTTCCGGCAAGGCGAATTCCGGCAAGGAGATACGATGTCGTAATCTGGTACTGGAGTGCGACGGGCAATAGTCAGCACGGCAGGCACTACCTTCTATAAAGCAGTCCAACTGTTGGGATATGCAGATGCCATCGATAGCAGTGCGCAGTAGTGGGAGTACTTACGACAACTGCAGAACAGGTAAAACTAGCTGGTCCCATGGTCAGCAAGGATAAGACGAAATATATGTACGCGAACAGAAATCGATCCACAGCCAAGACATAACAATCGACAGCCACGATTTCGAGGTACCGATTGTCTACCTCGGGGCAAGCCACCACGAGGGAAATCACAGAGGACATCTGACGTGAACCCCCTTTGGCCACCGATGTTACTTGGGTCTCTCGAAACAATTGGGGTCGAAACTTCTGACTCGAGGGACCAAAATTAGGCTCTCTGCAAAACTGCAGAGCTGATTCGTGGTGTCTTCGAAAGAATAATTCAACGTCAGATTATTCGAGGAAAGCGAATGGAGGTGAAGACACAACTGCGAACTCTACCAGAACGTGGACGTAGTCCCGGCAAACTTCCGTCGACTACACTGCCTCGTCTACATCGAGCGCAAGGACACCAATACTCCAGCTAAGATGTGCTTCGAATCCGAGCCTCCTGCCTCCCAAAGGAGTGGAAAACCGAACATCCGGTACAGAGACCATGTCATCGCAGATGCAAGACAGCTTGGTCTTGATGACTGCAAGCAGCGTGCCCAGAACCGTCACCGATGGAAGGCAGCAATTGCCAAGCCCGGACTCTTGCGTCGCCGGCCTGATAAGATAGTAAGTTGTCAGGAAGCAGAATAAGAGAATCTCACAAAATTGTTCCTTTCTTTGAATTAATTTTGAAGCCAGTTAATACACTCCTTTGGTGGTGGAAATTTTCAATGTAATGCCAGATTAGTTGCCCACGTCACTACGCCAACTGTTTAAAAACACATTGCACAACTGCACTGTCCGCATGCACTTAACGCAGTCTCAAAAGAGAATCACAATCAGGAAGTGCACAGATTACAAGATGCGCACTGTGGTCCTTATCGCTTTTCCCAGTCAGAGGTCTAGGAAGGAAGCCAGAGCAACTAAATTCGAGTTGATTTTTCGCAGATCTCACAAAGTGGAGCAAGTGTTCGGCCCGGATAAGAAAATCACCGTCGACACGCGATTTGAAAAAGTGCACTTGCCATTCTTATCGGCAACGCCCCGCTGAAACACACACTCACACCTCAATCGAGAGCATTTAACCAAGGCTTAGGTCTAGAGTTAGTTAACACAGTCTTACACATCAGTAGACTCCTTTGCACAAACTCAAGCGGATCGCACCAACCACTCCACTAGCACTGAGCACAAGTGTTTGCAAATTCGATTCGTTTTTTTTTTTTTGTTCCCAACTAATCGCAAGTAACTAGCACACGCGCGTTATCGCCGGTCGCAGAGCCAATCGAGAATGAAACCGAAATGGGAAATGAATATTTTATAAAATGTTCAAGACATCACTTGCAGGACAGAAGCAAGCAATCGGCCGCGCACAGAGATAACAGCCGATGAACACGAAACGAGCACAAAACAAAAGCAAGCGATCTTTTTTTGAAATGAGAAAAAAATCTATTAATCGCACTGCAGAACCGATTAGCGGCGTCAATCGTGTCGTCTCAGTCGTCAATCGCAGATTGTTGCATGCGGAAAACTCGGCAACCTCGTCGATTGGCGCTGCCGCCATCTGCAGTCCACTGAAGTGGGAGATACGAGTGCTGAACTGGAGGAGCTCTTGCATGCCGATCGGTTGTTCTCGGCGGCCATGTATTGCGCTGATCATGCTGGAGTCACTTGATAGCCTGCTGGCGAGCGGTGGCCGAAGGGGATAATTGCTAACGAGACGTTCTAATGGTTACCACGAAGTTGCATACTCGCCGACCACAGATTGGTGTTGGCTAATAACTGCGTCGGGGTGTGCAAGGAAGTCCGGTGTGCGATGTGCAATGTGTAGCCCACTACCTTTTTCCTCACATCGTTAACTTGTAGTACGCATCTGGAACGACTGTCGTTGCGGGCAACACTGGTCGCCGACTTCTTCGTCATGGCCTGATTCGTCCCAAGCATTTGTTGCGTGCATTACACACGAAAAGACGTGCGGTTCATTCGTTTTTCGAAATGTACTCCAGCTCTTGTCGCACCGTGAACGAGTGGACATTTGAGCAGTTCAGTCGATCGCCCTTCCCCTGCATGACAAGTGGGCGTTTTTCCGCCGCGATGATGTCTCTGTCGATGAACTGGTAACCGGTAGAGTTGATACATCGCAACGTCACCAGACGAATTCGAGGTCACCTCACAATCGAGACGTCAAAGCCAAACAAACCATGCGAAGTGAACACCTGCGCCCAACCCGCTCCAATCTAATCTCCTCACACGCCGATCTCCGCTCCGCGCACGCGCAGAACCCATCCTCTGCAACAAGTGTCCCACTTTTTCGGCTCGTTTATCTCCCCCAAAACAACACTCTCGCCGCCAGAAATATCAACTCCCCAGTCCAGCACTGGCCGGTCAACCGCTGACGGAAATCAGGAAGCCATCCATTATCAGGGGAATTCGTCGATGATTTATACATTTATTAAAAAAAACCTACCTCAAATGAAATCAGAGGTTATTCATCCCGCCGCAGTCGACACTCGGTCGCTAGGCGTTCCTTTGTCCGCGCTGATAGCGGACACTTCTGAAATATTTCAACCAAATAATAAACAGAAATGTAAGTTCGCGCAATTAGCTCGAAATAATGTGTTTTCTATCGTCTCATTTCGCAGCATATGCCAACGGCAGCCAGGCGGCAGACAGCGAGCAATGACCAGCACAGCGCTGATAAGGCGTAGTTCTTTCGGAAGAAAAGTGCACACAGCTTGTGTGTGCGTGTGAATCGTTTTCGGTTTGTTGCTGCACCAATTCGATGGAATCCTTCTGAACTGAATGACCCTCCTACCCGGCTGTCGTCATTAACGACTGACGCAACAACACTTTAAACGGAAGCATCGATAATAAGCGGCGATGATGTTGAAGATCAGTTGAAGTGGGTTAGCAACATGCTGCGTCACTTACTACGCTGAGCCTAAAAGCAGTTTACATTTTTTTTCTCGTTTAGTTATTTATCCACCTGATTAGTTGAGCGGCAGTTGATTGTCAGGAGAGACGCCTCAAATGCATGACGAATGCTTCTTCTGCTGAACCGACAATCGGCCATTTTGCAATTGCTGGACGAGTGAGGAGTGAGATCTTCTTCTTCTTCTTTGATTGACGCTAAAGTCCGGCGTGGACCTGGGCCTCAACTAACATGCCTCTCCAGCCAGCTGCCCCCAGCCGCTCACACCAAGATGGTTGAAGCCCTTTTCCACTTATGTGCGCCATCTCGTGCGAGGACGTCCTCTATTGCGCTGTCCCAATGGCTCAGTAGCGAAGACTCCTCGGCCCGGAGCTGTGGCGTCCATCCGCTCTACATGACCTAGCCATCTTAAGCGTGGATCCGAAGACGCTTAACTCATGCCACAGCCCGAACTGTTCGTTTTTGAATCCTATGCTCCAGACGCCATCAACGCAAACTGGACCAAAGATCGCACGCAGAACTTTTCTCTCAAAACAACCAAGAGCTCCTTCATCCTCTTTCACTAACATTCATGTCTTCGCGCCATAGAGCAGGACTGGAATGATCAGAGTCTTATACAAAGTCAACTTGTTGTTTCGAGAGCTGGCTCTGTTACTAAATTGCCTCTTGCGCCCACAGGAGTAGCGATTGGCAAGAGTAACTCTGAGCTCGATCTCGTTACCGGTGTAGTTGTCCCTATTTACTCCAGAGCAGAGGTAGACGAAGTCCTTGACTACCTCAAAGCTTCTGCTGCCCATTATGACGTTCTGTCCGAGACGTCGATGTTGTGCGTCCTTCCGTAATGACAGCATGTAGACGGCCCCATTTTAGCCGCTTCCGCTTGAATGCCAGCAAACACCTCATTGACGGCTCGCTGAGTTCGGCCAATCACGTCAATGTCGTCCGCGTATGCTAGCAGTTGAATGGACTTTTGGAAGATCGTGCCTCGGGTGTTTTCGTTTGAGTTTTGCATGATCTTCTCAAGTATGATGTTGAAGACGGCACATGACAGCGTGTCGTCTTATTTAAGACCCTATTCGTTACCGACCTTGATGGAGCAGCAAGAGTTCACCATCGTCATCCTGCACAACCTGACGAGTTTGGCAAGAATGTCAAAACTAGACATGGCGCTGTGTAGCTCGTCTCTATGCAGGCTGTCATATGCGCCCTTGAAATCGACAAATAGGTGGTGGGTGTCGATCTGCATCTCTTGGGTTTTTTCGAGGATCTGCGGAAGTGTGCATTTTTGGTCGATGGTGGACTTCCCAGGCCTGAAACAGCACTGATAAGGACATATCAGGTTGTTGACAAATGGTTTCAGGCGCTCACACAAAACGGCAGAGAGTATCTTGCACGCCATGTTGGCGCAGTCAAAGGCGTCTCCTTTCTTGAGGAGTGAGTTGGAGTCTAAAAAGAAGAAGGGTGCACACAAGACATGCGCTGGGCCTGGTTCTTGCGAAATGTTAAAATCCAACTTGTTACCAAAAGTGTTAACGAATGATCATCAATGCTCCGGCCCGGAAAGTCTCCGACACCATCCCCGAGAGTCAGCGCGGTAAAGGAAGACTATGACTACCGTGGCACACGCAGCTAGAAGGGGACCTGAATAAATTGATCGCGCGTGGCTGCAACTAGCACAAGACCGGGCTGCATGGAGTGGCTTGTTGGCTGAGGCCCAGGACCACCCCGGACTGTAGCACTAGCAAAAGATGAATAAAACAATTTTTTCTGTTTCTTAACCCATTTGCTGAAATATTCGGGAAACAAGCAGCAGCAAGTACAGCCATGAGACTCAAAACACTTCGATTGTGGTCCGAACTCAACACTGGCCACTCAACCATTATCAAGGAATTCAACTTCCTACCTAGCGACACCGACCGCCTACTACCCCAGGCCATCTTTGAAAAGAAATTCTCAATCAGTATTCCCTCCAGATCGGACTGGATGACTGATACGCAAACACCGAAAGATCCTCTGCGCATCTTCACGGATGGTTCAAAGAGAAAAGAAGGGGTGGGTGCGGGTGTCTATTCACAAGACCTCAACATTGCTATCTCCGTGAAGCTCCCTGATCACTGTAGCGTTTTTCAGGCAGAAACCATAGCGATTAAAGAGGCGCTGTCCTGGCTTAAAAACAATGTGATATCAAAAAGGGATATCACCATCTGTTCCGATAGTCAGGCCGCCATAAAATCCCTGGACAATGTCATGTTCTACTCTAAAACATCCCTTAATTGCAGGCTGTCTCTTAACGAGATGGCCGAGCATTTTAACATTCACCTCATGTGGGTGCCAGGACACTGTGACATACCAGGAAACTGCAAAGCCGACGAACTCGCTAGGTGTGGTACAACCTCATCCCTATCGATAGAAGGATCCATGCCGATCGCTACAGCCTATCATCTTTTAAAGATTCATACAATCAAAACCACCAATGACAAATGGCTAGAAGGCACCACCTGCCTTAAAACAAAAGAAATCTGGCCATCACTTAACCTAAAACGGTCACTCAGTCTACTTGGACTCAGCAAGCCCTCAGTAAGGACCCTTATAGGAGTCATAACCGGGCACTGTTTAATTGGCACTCATGCTCGCAGGATGGGTGCACCATATAATGATTTTTGCAGAAGCTGCATGGATGAAGGGGAGGAAGAGAACACTCATCACCTTCTCTGCTCCTGCAGTGCTCTTGCCAGTCGTAGGTTCCTGCATCTAGGAGCCTACTACTTCAGCGATCGTAACGAGCTAAAAGTGCCAGCATTGGCCAACTAAATCGGTTCATCAGCAGCACCAACTGGTTCCAGCGTTAGGAGAAGTCAATCCGCGTGGTATCACAATGGGCCTATTCTGGCCTAAGTGTGACTGCTCTGCAGCAGTCAGCCACTACAACCTAACCTAACCTAACCCATTTGCACACACATTGGAAAAAAATACCGCCCTCATATAGGGACACTGGGCTTAAGCGGTATGAACAATTTCAAAGCTTTCCCTTTTAACGCATTAGATTTGCACTGTAGGTCCCTTCCACTCGTGAGAGAACAATAGCACGCACAACTTTAGTGGCTGCTGAGAAGTTAGGCCATGGCCCACTACGGGCTATAGCGCCACCCATATTATGATTATAATGTAGCGACGAAATTGAAGCTGATCTAGAATGTGAAGGCGCCATGCGGTTGCCACAGCTAGATCCAGCATGTACGTAAACAAAACCCACCACCATTTTTTGGCGCGCATAGCAGTGCGGTGCAATGAAATTGGCGATCAGCTTGATCTACACCACTCATACCCTTGTTGTAGACTTGGAAAGCATGCGGAATGCCAACGTGTACTTTTTTCTTCTCCACTGCCCTCCATCTCTTTGTTTTCTCCAGAGGGAGGACGCTATCATAGTTCGACCAAATGGTGCAGACGCTGTTGTCCAACGGACGAACTGGTCGAAAAGAAAGTCAAAATCAGCAAAGTTTCATTTCCTTCACTCCAATTAGAGGGCACTTCTTACTTCTACCTCCGCGATCGGGTCTGTTGCACGAAAACCAGTTTTTTTTTGTTAATCTCGGATCAAAACAAAACTACTGAAGAAGTTGTCAAAAAATACCACACCGTCTTTAGGGTTTCTGCCAAGTTTGTCGAGTAATAGCATTACCACTCTTGTATCAAAGGGCTCTTTAGGATTGGCTCCTGAAGAACAGTATCCGTCTGAACTCGTTGCCATCAAATTTGTGTAGCCAAATCGCAATGGCTTGCCCCGTAGGATTTGTTTCGCCGGATGCCGCCTAAAATATTTCACCATTGACTCCTCTACGGACTCCTCTAGAACAAATTTCTTCGGAAGTATCTGCAAGTGCTCGCACCGTATACATTTTGTCGGAGCATTCGACTGCGTCAAGATTGTCACAGAAATGAAGACATTTTTTCATTTCCTCAAATCGATTTCTTGGCATAGCTCCTGCCACCATAGACAACAATCAATAAAAGAATACCAAAGAATGTTTTGAGCTCAATGACAGACACTTTGAAGTCATGATTGTTTTCTGAGCCGCATAAGTCTGTGAATCTTGAAAAATCATCGCGAATTTCAGAATCAGAATAATTTATGCAATTTTTGTAGGGAAATCAATAGACTTAGTGGAAACATTTGCAAATAACAACATGGGTGGCGTTGCAGTTCATAGAGGGCCAGGGCCTAGCTTCTCAGCAACCCCTCGTGTTGTGCGTGCTAATGTTCTTTCACGAGCGGAAGGGACCTACAGTTTTATGCCGACTCCCAACGGTCAAGTCTGAGAAGAACCTGACCATCTCTGTCCTGCTAGAGCGGAAGACTGGACTATCTCAAAAGCGCTTGAAGAAGCCCTTGGTCTGTTCGAGAGGTAAGTCTTGCGTTAAATCTTTGGTCCTGTTTGCGTTGATGGTGTCTGGAGCAGAAGATTCAACCACTAACTGTGCAGCGACATAAGTCTAGCGAGGCATCTATGGATTCAACGGCCAAGATGTCTAGGCCACTTTAAGCGCATTGACAACACTGCTCCAGCCCGAAGAGTGATCGACTCCGAACCAGTGGGACAATGCAATGGAGGACGACCACGAAGCCGATGGCGCACACAAGTGGAGAAGGACCGCAACCAACTTGGCGTGTGAAAGTGGAGACAGCTGGCTTGGGTTCGTGCCGGCTGGAGAGGCCCAGGTTTACCCCGGACTGTAGGCCCATAAGAAGAAGAAGAAGACTGTAGGGAGGTCTAGAGAGAAAACACTTCTCAAATTCTTCTTTTGCAATCAGCTCAAAATATGGCGTACTGTTTAGTGGTGAGTAGGTCGTGTTTGATGGATTTCATGGCTGATCTTCCAACTTCTAGAGCGGTCCTACTAGGTATGACCTCTGTATTCCTTTTTTTCATGTTTTCGAATGTGTGTTGATCGGCTCTGAACGTTTGGAATTTATAGGCCGACAGTGATTAGTGAAGCATTTCTAATGGATTTCTCATCTGCCTACTAGCACAGCGGCCCTACGACGACTTGGTTGACAGCCAAATAGTGACAATTTTGACAGATTAGCTTCAAAAAAATGGCCGCCACAAAGCGGCGAAGTTAACAACGCCTTTTTGAAATGGTTCAGAACGTGAAATAAAATGTTCACCGAACTCGCCTCTCAATAAGTCCATTGTTGCGCGTGCTGTGTGGCATGTGGCGCCGTCTTGTTGAAACCACATGTCATGCAAGTCAAGCTCTTGCATTTTGGGCAAAAAAAAGTTGGATATCATCTCACGGTAGCGCTCACCATTCACCGGCAGGACGTTACGATTCGCATCATCTTTGATGAAGTACGGTCCAATGATGCCACCAGCCCATAAACCGCACCAAACTGTGACTTTTTCTGGATACATTGGTAGCTCTTGCAATGCTTCTGGCTGATATTCACTCCAAAATCGACAATTCTGCTTATTTAGGTACCCATTGAGCCACAAATGAGCTTCGTCGCTCAACACAATTTTTCGGTAAAGAAGTGGATCTTCGGCCAACTTTCCAAGAGCCCATTCACCAAAAATTTTACGTTGCGGTAGGTCGTTCGGCTTCAATTCTTGCACCAGCTGTACTTTGAAAGGCATCACACCTAAATCCTTCCGCAAAATTGTCCATGTTGTTGAGTAACAGAGGCCCAATGGCTGCAAACGACGACGAATCGATAATAGATGGTCATCATTAACACTGGCCGATACAGCTGCGATATGGTCTTCAGTTCGCACTCTACGTAAGCGTGTTGGTGGTTTGATGTCCAACAATGTTAATTTGGTGCGAAATTAAGTCACAATAGCCCGAGTAGCCACTTCAATGGGTCGATAAGACGGAAGAAGCGCGAGTTACGATACCTAACACCGCCACGTTCAACCAGCAGGTCAACCACGGTCATCCGCCCATGTTGGATAACCCAGTCAACGGCCTTCCGCCGAACTCATTTTGATGAATTGCAATATTTGTTAGGCCTTCTGCCGAACACATTTCTCAATTCAACTTTGTACTGATCAGGTGATTTTTTCTGCAAGCTTGCATCTGGAGCGTTTCCGTCCGAAGCGTTTCCGTCCGAAGCGTTTCGATCAGCAAAATTCACCTGAGGAATAACTCATGTAAACAATTTCAGTTCTGTGTAACAAATCAAAGCGATCGGATCGTTAGCAATAAAATTTATAACGTTGTAATAAAAGTATTTTTTTCTTCATTCTCTCGGCCCCCCAAACGTTATTCGCGCGATGAACTTTCTTAACAGAGTACGCATTTTGAGAATAAAATTCAAAAATTTGCAAGCGTTGTTCGTTTGTAAGACGATGGTTAAATGATAGACCAAACTGAAGATGTGGTGTCCATACGCTCTTCGAATCCGAACCTGTCGGGCAACGCAACAGAGGACGCCCGCGTTTAAGGTGGCGCACCCAAGTGGAGAAGGACCTCAACCAACTTGGTGTGCGAAACTGGAGACAGCTAGCCAGGGATCGCGCTAGTTGGAGAGGCATGTTGGTTGAGGCCCAGGTCCACCCCGGACTGTAGCCCCACACAAAGAAGAAACTGAAGATGTTTGACAGTGAACCAAAACACGAAACGTGAGTCAGCTGTCTAAGCCAGTGTTGCCAAAAGGATATTAGCTAAAAAATCACAATTTATACCCCCAATTCCTGGGAAAAAAATTAACCACGAGCGTCTTAAATAAAAAAAATATATTTATTTTACTTGCGAATTCGTTTCATATTTTTTTGTTTGTTTAATTACAAAACATACATTCATGCGATGCTTAAATTTTACCTAAAAACGAATGTGTCGACGTACAAAAAATATTTAACTTTCTGTTCACTCCGTGAATTATTTAATTCTCTTTGTTTAAATATAACCCGCTTACTTACAAACGAAAGAAAGAAACGAAAAAAAAACGACGAAAAAAGAGAATAAAAAGCAAAGAAAGACTATACCAAAATACATACATAAATATATTAAGAAAATTGTGCTTGTATCACAATTACCTACTCGTTTTTCTTTATCTTTTGTTTTGTGTCCTCGTCAGAATTTCTTCCTATATATGTACAACCACTTAAATTAGATTTTTTGATTTTGTTTGTTTTTCTGTTTTTTTTTTGTTGTTTTATTTTCATTAAATTAACTTAGACTTGTTAACCTCGTTCCTTCTCTGTGGACAGTTTTCAGGCGAAGCAAATAACTTTGAGACTGACATGGGAAGGGACTGATTTCGCTCGGTTTCAAAAAAGAAGGCGTTTCGCTGCTGAAGGCGGCGGAAACGTTGACAAGTCGTTTCGTTCGAAACACTTGCCAGCACTGGTGGTTGGAGTTCGCCTTTCCCTTGGGGAAAACCGAAACACAACCACTTGTGCAAATCTTCATGTTTTTCTTTCTTCTTAAAGCTCTCTCTCTTCTTCTCTCATAAAATAAAAAAAAAAACGAAAAAAATTGAGTTATTTGATGTAGCTTGATCACCGCTGCCCGCCCCCACTGGTCTATTGCTTGTTCTCTTTGGCTTTCTTTTTGGCCAAGTCAACCTGCGCCGTGGCGAGGTAGTTTGAGCCCTCGAGATGGAGTGTGTTCTGTCGGTTCGAGCCGCGTATTAAGCAGAAGAGTGCCAGCACCAGGAGGACAACGCCGAGTAGGAAGAAGGCGATTGTGAGGATTTGCTTCGCCTTCGGTGGGACGTTGGACGCGAAGTTCATTAAGTCTGTAATCTCATTGGGCAGCTCATCGATGCCGTCTTCGAACCAGAGGATCGGGAATACGATGTCCGGGAAGTTAGCCACTTGCTTGATGTCGACCACTTGGCTGACGGCCAAGTTGATTTGGATTCTAGCACGAGCGCGTAATGTTGTTCCCATATCCTAGAAGAAAAAAAAATGAGAAGAACATTAGGCATCGCTGGATGGAATGGGGGGAACTCAGGGCTTACAGGCTGCACATCGAGGAAGAGCTGATGTTTCTCCTTCTCTGGCGGAGAAATACCCTCGACCGCTGTCCTTAGGCTGTCATCGGCGAGGTAGAAGTGAGGGAAACTTAGCATGATTGGTGAATCTAAGGGAATAAGAGAAAAATGATTAGTTATTCATGTGGTTTTATTTTGTGAGAAAGGTGCACTCTGAAGAGTCAGTGCGGACAGACAGACAGACTCTTCGGTATAGTATAGAGAGTAGGCCAGTGGATCTGTCTCTTGGACTTGTCTTATTCTATTCGATCTTCCTAGCAAATGAATACCTAGTTGAACGAAGTCCAGCAGTCAACGACTCACACCGCCGACCCCATGAGTAGAAGTGCAAAGCAATTTTGTCCTTACGACTGCCACTAGTACACCAAGGATGTGAGGTAGATGTATGCTATGAGTTAAGAGGAAGTCTCAAGGCCCATTCAATGCAAGGCATCATTTTGGGCGGTTTCGACTATTGACGATCCGAGCTGGCCACGGCCACCATGAATGTTTTCCTTGCGTTTTCCCCGTCTTTCCAGACCGTCGGTCGTTTGGAAAGTATGTACTGAAAACCAGATGTGAGTGATTGCCTAAATGACCTTCAAATTTAAGGGAAAACCAGTCCATTCCCCGTCATTGTGAAAAAATGTATTAAAAAACTAGATTTCACTTCAAGCCACCACCACGAACGTATAAGTCAGCGGAACGCGGACAGATCAATTTGGTAGCTAGGCCATGAAGAGCGCATAGACAACACTGCCCAGCCAAAAGACTCATCGGCGAGTCGAACGCAATTGATCGCACTCGCAAGTGGAGATCAAGATTAGCCAACTTGATGTGCGAGAATAGAGGCAGTTGAATAAAGATCGTGCTCGTTTGCGGGTCTTGTTGGCTGAGGCCAAGATCCAACACGGACTGTAGCGGCAGTAGACCATGTTGCATGCAAGCTATGTTGGTTTGAAAATGAAGACTTCATGTAAAAGCCAACTAACTTAAGACAGACCGTCACGACTTAAAGCATGGGAAAAATCGATGCCTCCCTGAATGAAATTCTTAATTGAAAATGATTTGAAGTGAATGTGTCTTTTGAAGAATGAGAATGAGATATAAGTTAGACATCTACATAAACTATTCAGGACGGGCTAAGCAAGGTGAACATGGGTTAGCTAGTTCCGAATAAAGTATGAGTTAATTCTAAAGACGTACAAAAATAAAAAAAACAACTAGTTGTGTTGGAGGTTTTGTGGAGAAAAAAATCAAACTCTTCCCGTGACTGTACACTCTTTATTTCTCCGTAATCTATTTCGCACTGGCTTAAATAGACCTAGGTAAGCGGGACAATCGGATGACCAGTGTTAAATACATTTAAAATGACACACAAACACAGGAATGAATGTCTGGAAGACCACACAGTGCCTACAGTTGGGTACTCAATTCATCATCATATGATTCACGTTCTGTTGGATTGCAATAATCTTCGTCTTCTTGTAGTTTATGGACTATTTGGTAGCATTAGCACTTCTTAAGGAAATGTATCAAACGGATTTCTGGGTACTTCTCTTCAACTGCAGATCAGTGGGATTACTATTCGTGGCACAACGTGTGAGCTTTCTAGTAAGATGCTGGCGAAACTTATGATAATCTTTGTGTCGCGCTTCTTGCATTTCCAATCGATAGAAGAGAGGCATTGATACCTTCCGTACGAAATGACTTTGCTTATTGGTTAAATGGTACGCAGAACGAAAACATTCTTTGACTACATATTGGATAGAAAGTGGTAATGCAATACGACGCAAAATACAAAATAAACTGTAGCAGCGTTGTGCCTGTCTCGCGGCGCTCTCTGGATAACCTCTACTGCAGCCGCTTAGAGGTGAACCAATGTATGCAGCGACCCCTTGGCCGGGGGTTTAAACCAGGACCCGGTCCTCCAGGTTCGGGGGTTTCGCGTGGGGTTAACTTCCCCACCGTGTAAAACACTCATTAGTTCAGAGACGGCAACAAGCCTCGGATACGGATGACCCTACTGCTGACGACCATGGACAACGAAACAAGGACAACGATTTTCGGTTCTGCACGTGGAATGTGAGGTCACTTAACAGACCACGTGCAGCTGATGAACTTGCGGAGGCCCTAGAAGCCTATAAGGCTGACATCACCGCCATCCAGGAGGTGCGATGGGATGGGCCGGGCAAAAAGAGGATGAAAAACTGCGACACATAAGGCAGCGCTTGTTTGGATGCGGTTTTGTCGTTCGAGGCAGGCTTAGGCAAGAAGTCTTAAACTTTAGATACATAAGCGAACGCCTCACAACAATCCGCATCAAGGCAACATTCGGCAACATCAGCCTAATTTGCGCCCACGCCCCAACGGAGGACAGAGACGATGATAGCAAGGATGACTTCTATGATCTCCTAGAAAGAACATACGATCAATGCCCCAGCTACGACACCAAGATCGTTCTAGGAGATTTTAATGCAAAGCTGGGCAAGGAAGAAATCTTTGCTAGAGTCGTCGGAAAACACAGCCTACACGACAACACGTCCGACAATGGACTCAGGCTGTTGGACTTCGTGACAGGGCGAAACCTCACTGTAGCCAGCACGCGGTTCCCTCGCCTCAACATTCACAAAGGGACCTGGCGGTCCCCTGATCAATCAACCGTCAACCAGATTGATCACATTGCGATCGACGTCAGACACTCCTCCAGTGTCCTCGATGTCCGAACGTTCCGAGGTGCTAACATCGACTCGGATCATTACCTTGTTGTAGCCAAGGTCAGAACTCGGATATCGATTGTACAACGGAGTAAAGCAAGACCAAAACAGTTTGACATCGGAAAGCTACAATCGCAATCGACAGCTGGGAACTTTTCCGATCGAGTCTCCCTTAAGCTCTCAGAGAGTCCAACCCTGCCAGGCGAAACCATTCGTCAACAACATGATAGTGCCTATCAGTGCGGTTTCAGGCCTGGGAAGTCCACTATCGATCAAATTTTCACATTACGGCAGATCCTCGAAAAAACCCAAGAGATGCAGATCGACACCCACCACCTATTTGTCGATTTTAAAGCCGCATATGACAGTGTGCATAGAGACGAGCTATACAACGCCATGTCTAGTTTTGACATTCCTGCCAAACTCGTCAGATTGTGCAGGATGACAATGGAGAAATCTCGCTGCTCCATCAAAGTCGGTAACGAACTCACCGAGACCTTCAATGTCAAAAAAAGGTTTTAGGCAAGGCGACGCGCTGTCATGTGACTTTTTCAACATTGTACTTGAGAAGGTCGTGCAAAACTCACACGCCAATACTAGAGGCACGATCTTCCAAAAGTCCGTTCAACTGCTAGCATACGTGGACGACATTGACGTGATTGGCCGAACTCAGCGAGCCGTCAATGAAGCGTTTGCTGGTATTCAAACGGAGGCGGCAAAAATGAGTTTAGCGGTGAAAGAAAAAAACAAAGTATATGCTGTCATCAAGAAAGGACACACAACATCGACGACTCGGTCAGAACGTCACCATAGGCAGCTACAACTTCGAGGTAGTAAAGGACTTCATCTACCTTGGCTCCCAAGTTAATAGTACGAACAACATCAGTACCGAGATTAAGCGCAGAATAACTCTTGCCAACCGCTGTTTCTTTGGGCTCAAGAGGCAATTGAGTAATAGAGCCCTCTCTCGAAAGACAAAGCTCACGTTATATAAGACCTTGATCATCCCTGTCCTGCTGTATGGCGCGGAAGCTTGGACCAACTCAAGAGCGGATGAAGACGCACTTGGTCTCTTCGAGAGAAAAGTTCTGCGTTCAATCTTTGGTCCTGTTTGCGTTGAAGGTTCCTGGAGAAGAAGATTCAACCACGAATTGTACGGGCTGTGGTCTAGTCAGGCGTCTACGGCGACCACGAACCCGATGGCGCACTCAAGTGGAGAAGGACCTCAACCAACTTGGAGTGCGAAAGTGGAGGCAGCTGGCTAAGGATCGCACCAGCTGGAGAGGAATGTTGACCGAGGCCCAGGTTCACCCCGGATTGTAGCGCCACACGAAGAAGAAGAAGAAGAAGAAGCGTTGTGCTGTCTGGGAAATACACAGATGTATGAACAAATTCTCCACCAACTCGCACTCTACGAAACTTCACACTTTTCCAAAACGGATAGTGCTTCATAAGCTTGCTTTACCTTTTTTTTTTCAAAAGCCGAAGGGTCAATAAATTCAACAATAAGTATACTTCACAAGTGTGTACACATGTTACCATCGTTCATTGTACCACAAGTGAAAATCCACCAAAAGTCACCGCATAGCTGACGGCATCATAGATCCGTACCTAATCTACATTTGCCATGACAATCAATGGAAAGCGGCCTGTTTGCCTTTGGTAGGGATGAGTGCATGTGTTACGTATCTGTACGCCCCAACAATGAGATTTTTCGGACGTCGCGTGCCTCGATCTGACGTTGCTGGGATTTTCAGGCTGTGTTGTCTTGTGTGTAGATGGATGCAACTCGACCATTGGTCTCTGCCTCGATGGGCGTCCATCTAAAAGGCTGCTAGGCCTTGAGTGTTAACCTTCGGGTTGCGATAGCCCGACCAGAGGCAATATTCTGGTACCATGGAAGATAGCTGGCGCCGGAAAGGATAGTTGGTGCCGTCAGGCTCCCAACCATCTATTCCGAGCTATCAAGAGGTAGACCCCCTAGTGGGAGTATCATGGTGGCTTAGGTTGCCATGGTGGCTTAGGTTACTACGATTTTTTTTAGGGTCTGTGGATGCTTGGGCTGTTAGATCACCCTCGCCCTCAGCAAGGTGTGTGGTCGCCTTTAAGCGTCACTAAATTGTTACTGGGGTGGTAATTACCTCCTCAGGAAGGTGGTCAACGCAGAATTTGACTCCACTATTGTGGGTAGGCTCACCGTGAAATTTTTCAATAATTGGCCTGATATTCACGTTAAGCATACTTTCGACTTCTGATCTCAATTGGAAAATCTGTAATCAGCTTGGTTTCAAAGCCAAATAAGCGCTTTTCAACACAGTGGCTGTTCTAGCTATCACCTATAAGCATGAAATTTGGATAATAATAATAATAATATGGGTGGCGCTACAGCCCGTAGAGGGCCAGGGCCTAGCTTCTCAGCAACCACTCGTGTTGTGCGTGCTATTGTTCTCTCACGAGTGGAAGGGACCTACAGTTTCCGAACGGCCAAGTTTGAGAAGCTTTTTCTAGACAGGAAATACTCTTTGAGCATTGTCAGTAACTCGAAAGAGGTGGGGCCGTGAACATTATTTTCGTCGCTCAGAGCTGGAATCGAACCTACGACGTCGAGGTTAGGGTCGACGCACATACCCACAACGCCACGGGCAACCGCCAATTTGGATAATAACCGACCAGAATTAGATCGGGGATTCATACGATTGAAACGAAGATTTCTTCGTGCTTCTGTGGGTGTTAATCGACGGGATAGGGTGAGAAACGCGGCGGCACGCGATGTGCTCAATGTCGAGCAGCTACTTCTCCGCATGGCAAGATCTATGCTTCGTTGGCTTGGACACGTGGCACGAATGTTCCCGTCATACTTCCAAGGCGTGCCCTAAATGGGACTCTATCAAGAAGCCTTGCTTTACCGAACCCCTTTAGTCTAGCGTGCGGTTCAGAAAGTGTGGATGATGATGACTGTGTAAACTTCATGTGACAATAGTTCGCGACTAGGTGTCAGTTGGTGGTGTACAGCTGACCACACTATGTACAGTCTAGTGTGTAGACTACACGTCATGTAGACTACATCATCTGGCCAAGGAACACCTTGCGAGTTGACTGCGTTAGACTTCCTCATGAGTGATCATCCACCAACTGCATATCAACAAGCTCCAAATTAGGGTCCAGTGTCGTGGAGAGCAAGATGTCACATGGCCAGAGTCATGGAAGCTATAAGAGGCGTACGGGAACAGCGACTCTTGCCATTACCGCGGTAATTCCAGCGCCCCGACAACAAATATCTCGTATTAGCCGAAACATTGATTCGACACTGAAGAGAAGCCATCAAAAACTCGGTCTGTGGCATGGGTTGCTACCTTGTCAGCAAGTGCCAAAAACTCTTTATCGATAGTATTTGCAAGAGAAACGTTCGCAGTACTTGGTCCCAACTAGGGAGCTGCTTCAGTCAAATGGCATACCGTTTCAAGCAGAATCAAAATATGGCCGATTTAAGTACCATAACAGAATATTGAAATAAAATCACAGTAATTTAAGTAAACTCGCGCCACACAGCGACTCCGTCGTTGAGCGGCATTTTTAACGATGGTTCATCGCATTCTATTTTTAGTGTCGTCTGACCAGTAAAAGTTTTCCAATTAGTCTCTGCGCAAAAATTAACACCTTGCGGTCGCTCGAAGAACGTGTTGATTTCTCTTCACTAAGCCTACAGGCTTGGCCAACAAACGTTACGAAACTCCCCGCCACGACATGGCAACAATGTAAACACGGTTTCATTTTCGCCCGCAATGCGTTGCTCAATAGTCGACACTGCCAAAGTGTCCAATTCACGTCACTTAAAAAGAGGTAAAGACAAACACTCACCATATTGACACAAGGAGACATTGAACAATCCATTTGGAGCACAGGAGCCCTCACCGGCCGGGCAGAAGCACATGTTCTCTGGGTGGCTCTCGACGTCGGCGAACACAGACTCCGGTGGAGTGAAGCGGTATCCCTTGACGCCACCCTTAGTCTTGACCTCCTTCTGGTAGACCAGCGGCAAGAGACGGCACAGGTCCTTGTCGTAGATGAACAGAGTACGGTTGGGCGTCAGATGGGGCGGGAAGATCGATCCGTCGGTTCCGTTCAGTCGGTTGCAGTCGTCACCGACCCAGTGCGGCAGATGTGAGTGTCCGTTGTACTTGTCGATGATGCCGTACTTCGTGATGTCCTTCACCCCAGTGAAGATCGTTACGCGGTCCTAAACAGAAACTCAATTTGAAACAAGCTCCAGCGCGTGACCGACCAAGTTACTCACGGGTGAAGTGCTGTTCTTGCCGTACATCAAGCCGAACTCCTCGTACGGCAGCTTCTGCTCCTTGGGCACCACGTCCTTGGCCAGCTTCAGGAGGGGATCCTCGTAGCCCCACAGCAGCTGTCCCACGGACACCTCCACGAACGGCTTGATCTTCAGGATGTCCATGATGCTGGCCATGGCCAGTCGCAAGAACCTGTGAAGCACAAGTACGTTCACCACATTTCCTCGCGATTGTGTGTGAATTCGACTCACCTAGCAGCGTGCTTACTCTGCGACGTTGCACTCAGCATGGGAATGTTGGGCACAATGACGACGTCATCCTCCGAGCCAGCTGACAGATCTTCGCGGAAGATATACACCTTCTTCATGTTGTAACTGAGGGTGCCGTTGCGATTTTGAATGATGTTCACTTTTTCCCATGATTGACTGAAACGATACAAAGAGACGATTAAAAATGGAAATCAGAGCCCTGTCGGCGGAGTGGAAACAAAAATGCCCGAGCGCTTGTTAATTGGTCTCGGCTTTCGCATTACCTAATCAATGTTTGCCGCTGAATTGAATTCAAATTTTCGCCGCTTCTTCGGGGGCGATTGCATAAGCGAGCTTCGGCGAGTGACTCAACCGAGTTATGCTGATTGTGCGGAAAACACACGAGAAAACAAGTTGGCGGAATACGATTAGTCGGAGGGCTTCACTCGTCGCAAATACGCGGAAGTGGAGACTGAAGGTGTTCAGGTGGCCTCGCTTGGCGATGAAGTGCGCGGCGAGGCGACCAACGCTCAAGCCCTTGGCGACAACACAGCAAGTGGGTGTGGAGCATTTCAAGGGAGTCTGTTTGCATTGTGGGGTGGTCAAGCGAGGTGAGCGACGGGTTTTAGGAAAATGATGGGAGTTTGACGTGACATTGTCGTCGAGTGCTCGTCGCTGGGTTAACGAGTAGACTGTACATCAGTTTTGTTCTAACCCACGGATGGTTTGAGCTCTAGCCTCGAATGAAGTAGGCACTTATAGTTCTCAGACTTTGCGGTGAACAGCCTCAGTGTGGATGTCAAACGTTTTCCTATCGTCGGGAGACAATTGATGAACAGAGCCCTCTCTAAAAGGACAGAGGTCTCAACATCCCAGTCTCCAAACGAAAAGCACAGGCAATATCGAAAGCGTGCGAAGAACCACTTGGACGCTTCGAGAGATCTTTGAACTCAGCAATACCGGTTAAGTTGGACAAAGATCAAGTGGTTGCAGAAAGCACGCAAACTTGGTTCAATCTAGACCGATTGCGAACCGCGCTCCATGATTGGAAAGCGTTTTCTCCTAAGACCAGTCGTTGCTGCTTGACTGATGGTAAACCGATTCAGTTCGTTCAATTAATGAAATAAGGAAGTGCTGCTGTGTGAATTCAGCGGTATTTCGAACCGCATTACTCCACGAGAAAGATAGAAATGACACATGATCCCTTCCTCCTTTTGGTTCATGCAACTGTATCCAAAATGTATGAACGTTGCGCAGTGTCCTATTATGACGCTAGCCTGCTAGCCTGCTTCGACCAATCATCCAAATGATGAGTCCAAGGTTTAGTGAGAGCAAATTCGAAACGTAGCGGCTTTCGATAATATCCCAGGACAAGCCTGGTTGTGTGTGGCATGTGATGATGGGATCGGAAAGCACGGCTATGGAGAGGAGGTCGTATCATAAGTAGAGTGATTCCTCAACTAGCCTGCACGTCCAGTCCTTCCAGTCCGGCCAGGGTATTTCGCAAGCATAATCATATCCCTTTCCACCACCAACAATGCGAACATCAGCAGCGCACAAGAAGACTCCAAGAAAGTGCAATCATTATGATGTTGGCATACTATGTGGTGGTCCGTGCCGTTGTGGGTACGTCTATCGATCCCAACGCACTTGAAACTCGACTTTTAGGTTCGATCCCTAGCCAGTCGACAAAACTAATTTTCACGGCTCCACCTCTTCCGAGGCACTGACAATGCTCAAAGAGTATTTCCTGTCTAGAAAAAGCTTCTCAAGCTTGGCCGTTCGGAGTCGGCATAAAACTATAGGTCCCCTCCACTCGTGAGGGAGCAATGGCACGCACAACATGAGTGGTCGCTGAGAAGCTGGGCCCTGGTTCTCTTTACGCTGCCTGTTCAACATTCACTCAGGTGATCAACGGCTGGATGGCGCTTGTAGTTGTGTGTGGATCGAATGTCCCCGGTTCGAATCCCAGTGAAAGCTAAGTTAATGCGGTTTTATCTGGTATTTAAATCTGGTCCAGTCACCATTTGCCGTTAGGATCAAGTACACGGCGTCATAAATGATGTTGTCAATCAGTAGTCTGACTCCCAGTGGAGCATAGTCAAAGAGTGCTGACAATTTCGCTGGCAGCCCACTTACCTGACTTAAACCTTACCTACTTAGGTGATCTCAAAGGAGTTTCTTCCTTCACGACCTTCATCACCTCAGGCCTTTAAGACCTTTTCGATGTCAGAGCATCGCTCAACCATGGATGGCACAAACAACTACTCAACCATGGACGGCACAAACAACTAACCAACTGTAGGATAGGTGACATCCTGAATCCTGGATCTATGTGAGCAATTAACGCACGGTGGGTCTGTAGCCTAACCAAGGTTGGTGGATAATGGGCATGCTCTGCCGGTCTTGTGGTCGTGGCTCACTTGACCACAGTCATGGGTCCATTTTGTTGCTGCTAGAGTCCTGAAACCAATCCGGTTCAACGTCGCTTTAGCTCTACGAGAAGAACGCTTCCTGTCTACCTCCTTTTCTTTCCTAGCCATTGCAACCTTCTTGCAATTGCAAAACAGACTTTGGAAAGATTCTGTTCGTTCATCTTCTCCGCAGCTTTTGCGAACGTCTTTCAGACTCATAGCATGTGATACAATGGCACAGTGGTATAGTAAGGACTCCTAAGAACCTGACTGTGATTAGGGCCGATCATTGCTTATTTAGCGTTGGCCAGAGAGACCTTGCACAGCTCAAGTACTCAGGCCAAGCCCATCGTGTGCTGGCTCTTTCCAGGCATTCCTCTTCTAGTTTCTGAAGACTTGACTGGATTGCTAGAGATCCGCCCAACTCTGCGGCTGCACGAGTTTTCGTTTCCACCTCAGTGACGCTCTGTCTGCCAGAATTACCCACTTTCTACATCAGTATGCCTGGTGCTATGTCCTTTCTTGCTCCTCTCCTGTCAGACGAGATGGTACGGTTACATTTGGGTCGTCTAACACGAGTGCCGCTTCATGTATCGCGATCACTTTGACTTGAAAGACCCTTCAATTATTCTATTTTGCCAATCTAACCTCGCATAAACGTATCTTCTGTGTTTGATTACTCAAATGCTCCGTATCACAAATTGATGCTGCTTGGTCCATCAGTGACCAACATCCAACCATCAACAATGTGGTTGTAGATTCTTGTACCACTTGTCGCTAGACCATCGTTAAGAATACTGAGGGGACCCTTGTTTGGAGTAAAGCGCTAGCAATCAGTGATGTTAAGGATAAAGAACGGAAGGTAACTCCATAACCTCCAACCAAGGGTAGTCAGGCTTGGGCAATTGTAGCTCGTTGGTGGCCAATGTACCATAACCTGTGCACAAGAAAAAAAGGTCACTAAAGCGTGGAAATGCAACCGACTATTCAAGTAGCACGTAGACTTTGTGACACGGAAGGGTTGCTAAGATGCAATCGATCAGGGTTCAAGCCAATTAACAAGTTTGTCTAAAGCGCCTTCGATTCTTAGGGGCACATATAAGAGCACAGGCCTTAATGGATGTATGCTCGCTGGGTGGGTCTTTATTTCACTCCAGGACTGGGCAGGGCCAAGCAAAATGGAGACTGTGTTTATGGCGGCAAGAGTAGTACCATAAAGCATGGACAGTGTGGGCTCTATAAAGAGGTCACTTGACCTCCGCTTCAGTCAGGGTTCCTAAGTTTGGACCACTTCTCCTGCACTGAGCCCTCAACCTTCACTTAGCCACCAACCCATTGAGCAATCAACACCAGCTCAACTAGGAGACCCTCTGTGAGTACAGACACGTCATCAAGGTGAAATCAGAGCACGTCATGTAGGTGGTCGAGTCAGCATTCACTCACAAAAGAACACCTAACCACGTATCCAACTCAGTTTCCATTGATCTCGCGGAAGAAAATCCTCTCTCAGCCCAAATGTCTGCTTCGGCTTCAGCAACACCTTGACCTTGCCGACGCTGTGCCACTTGTCCGCATTCACAAAACAAAAAATTAGGATTTAAGCTGTCCCACTTAACGCGCGAATGACTCACTGAGACAAAGCGCCTGCAAGACGACAGTCTGTGCGGTCAGCAAGAAGTGAGAAGAGCGCAGTATTGCAACCGGTTCCCATCCCGGCCGAGTGTTTCTCAACACGGCTTCCTCCCCCCGTCCACTGCCTTTCGTTTTTGGGTTTTCCTCTTCAGTTTTTTATCGCAAGTGTCATTGCATAAACATATTTTCAGAGGCATAATGGCGCACAAACAGACCCCAGCGGCGTGCGTCTGTCTTCACTCTTGTGGCGGGTGACGTGCGTCGGTCCAAGCCGTGATTACGATTTCTTTTTCTTTTCTTTTCAAACGCGATCACCCACACCTGCTCCCTGCTCCGCCCCGTCGCATTTGTAGTCGCTGTCATTGCCACCTGTTCGCATCGATATACTCAATTTATCATTCGAATTTCGTTTCGTTTTCATTTCGAGCAAACGAAGAGGGAGGCTGAAAAACCATCGAGAAACGGCCACGAAACTAATTTAACGCTCCCGCGCGACTCCACGCCAACTGGCGTGCACTGGAGAGTGATCCATTCTGGCTAAGTAGGTGGCTGGCGGGCGGGAGGAAGACTGTAATTGTTAACGACGATCACTGATCCGATCCAGTTGAACAAGGCTATGATCATCTCGTCGGTGCGGCGCGGCGTGGCCGTGCCAATTGCAATCTCTTGTGATCTTCGTAAGCAGGCTGTGCATGCAGTTGCATAACTTGCGCCTCCATCTGGCAACTGGCAAGAGAGAAAGGCTCGCCAATTCGCTGAGCGATGGCAACACCACCCGTCCACCAATCGTGGTCACTCACAGGACAGATTAGGGCTGGAGCTCTAGATACAGCGGCGAGCGCAACTTTCATAGTCTTTCCGTTTTGTTTCTTCTTCTTTTGTCGCAAGTCGCAAATCGCATAAATATAACGCACAGACGATAAAAGCGTTGCGCTAAATACTTGCGCATAGTCGATGCAAACTCGTTTTGCTATGTCGTTCGCGTTGTTGATGTAATGAATAACTTTCTCTCGTCGAGCTGGTGGCTGGTGGCACTAAATCGGCACAGTAACGAGCTCGAGTGTGTGTACAAGAAGCAGGTGTAAGAAGCCATGTACGCTGTGAGAGAGGAAGTAAGACACAGAGGCTACGCTTACGTTTCGTTTTAATATGGAACATTCACTGGGCTCAGTAGAGAGACCGTGTGACACGAGAGCCATATAAAGATCATTGGGTTACACTTACAGGAAAAAGCTATCACAATCGGCTGTAAATGGTGATATATTTTGCAAGCTTGTCTGGTACATTCTGCCGTGCACGGAATTGGGTAATATGTGAAAGAGACGCACATGCACAGTCCGTGTCCATTGGTTGGCGGTTGTTTATGGATGGAATTAGTGCGGATTGGCTGTGCGACAGGTGTGTTGTCGGAATTGTGCTATAACGAACATACATCGTGGTGGCTAGCCAATTGCAGCCATCTAACAAGTAAAGATTGTCAACAGTTTGTTATTGTGACTGACAGCTGGCACGAATCATGCACGAGAAAAAGTGAACGAAACTGAACGAAACTCAATGAAGAGATCATTATGTGCATTCCCCGGTTGCTTATGTTGTCGTGCGTCAATTAGGAACGGGTCTAGGGTTAGCAGAAATTAACGAAATTTAACGAAACTCAATGCAGTGATCATTAGGTCCATTCCCGTGGTTGCTTTAGTTGCCGTGCGTCCCTTTGATCGGGGTTAGGTTAGAAAAAAATTAACGAAACTTAACGAAACCCATTGGAGTGATAATTATGGGCATTCCCCGGTTGCTTGTGTTGTCTTGCGCCAATTAGGATCGGGTGTTAGGTTAGAAGAAATTACCGAATCCTACCGAAACTCAATGACGCGGCTTCTTATGTTCTAGGTTAGAACAAAATTAACGGAACTCAATGCAGTGATCTCTAAGTGCATTCCCTGGTTGCCGTGCCCCCCTTATGATTGAATAATCGGTTAGAAGAAATTAACGAAAGTTAACTAAGCAGTCTTTTACGTTTGTTTTTGTGTACATTCAGTTGAATATGTTGTTTTGCGTCCTTTATGACTGGGATTTGCTTTGAAAAAAAAACAATTAACGAAACTTAACGAAGTGGATATGAATGCTCGGATCTGCTAGGGTGCCTGCAACAAGCCTACGCATATTTTTTCGTATTTTGTAAAATCAAGACGTACTTGAGGACGCGAAGCTAATTTATATGGCTGTTTGAGAAACGGCGAGGTTGCTTGATAGGCTCCTCTTAGTTGTGTGGTGCTGCAGTCATTGGTGAACCAGGTCATCAACCATCGACTAAGACTGGTAGCGGATCTGGTCGGCCTTATAAACTTGGTGGGAAAGCCGAAACTAGAAATGGAGGTGTATAGCTATTCTCTGTGCGGGCTGTCACTTGGGGTCTTGAAATTGACCGCGTGATGGTTTAGTGGTTGCTTTATTGTGCCTTTTGCCAGTGTGAAGAGCTGCTCTGTTGTGGTCTCCCCCGGCCATAGACAAGAGGTCTCCTTTTTGAAGGGTCGGACTGAGATTCCATTCGTCCGGCATTCGCTCCCACTTCGACCGTATTTTGCATCATCTGCGGCTTTTAAGATTTCAGAGGACTACCCTGCCAGCTTGACCTCATTAAGGTCGAGGGCAGAAGGACCGTCTTCAAAATTAGTGTAAGCAGCACTGTCAACCACAAGTCCTGTTCCAGACAACTGCCAAGATCATGCGTAAATTCCTTCCCAACCTACCGCTGATTGAACACAAAAGCATCAAAACCACCGCCAAACGAGGCCGCCATACATCCACAGCCGCATTGCCATCATCGACCATCAATTTTGCCTCCCTTCAACACCAAAACAGGTTGCCTAAGAACGAACGTACCACAGACGGCCGCGATGATTTATCGAATTCGTTTTCATTCATTTGTTTACACAATCGTGTCTCGTTTATTTATCACCTTCTGCCCGCTTTTATTTTCATTTTCACTTTCACTCTAGCGATCATTTCTCATGAGACTCATAAGACTCTGTCTTAAGCGACGAAAGCTGTGTGTGATGTATCGAAACAGAGGCAAAGTCACCGCCTAATTGATGCAGCAAGCGACTGGGCCGGACTAAATAAACGGGAACTGACGGTGAACCGTGGCCAATTAATGTGTGTAGGAAAAACCTTGCTGCGAGGGAAAATCTCAACAAACTCCGACTTGAATTATGACGGGGATTTCGATAACTGTGAAAAATTGATTTTTTCTGTGGAGATGATCGATGTCGGAAGCGAGGTCTTCGACTGGTTAAGCCCATCGGCCGTGGTGCATGCATTTCGAGGTGAATAGAACGATTGGACACCGATTAGTCTTGATTGCTTCCATTCAAGCATCCACTGCAGCTGTTCTCGCGTGCAATCGGTTCCTAATCCTAAGCCTAGCCTCGCAATGCATCTAATTATCCCGTCAACTGGCTGTGTGGCAAGTTGACCAGCAATCTTCGACATCCGACTTCAATTTGTTGTGGAAACGGAAACACGTGTCAGCTGTAAATTTCGACTTGAGGAGAAGTAACTTACACGTAGACGTATGGACCCAATTCGTCCAGAACCGGTTTCGAGCCATTGTTCAGGAATTCATCGGCATTGGTGACGTTGTAGACGTAAACGGACATCCTGGGCTCAACTGGCGGCTTGGACCACCAGCCGTACGTCTGGCCGCCTGGCCGCAGCGCCACCTGATGGTCGATAACGTGCCTGATCAGCGATGAGAATCCGCAGGCGACTAGTATCCCCAGAATGATGAGACATACTGCAAACGCAATTGTGATCCCTGTAAAGACAGAAAAGAAAAACTCAATTAGACAGCGCACCTTAACTTGATTGACAATTGTGGTTAACCGAAAATGATTGCTGCGCTAATTAAATGTGATACTTAACATTCCGATGGGTTTTTTGCTTGATGTTCGTGTCGTGTCTCGAAATAGCCCGCCAAATGGCATTTCACATTGAAATTCGCAACTTTTTGTGCACTTGTGCCCCGGTGACGTCTTTAATGAACTTGATGAATGAGCCTCGACTTGGGTATGGGAGGCACGTATGCCAGTTAGATCTCGAGTTCCTTCCAAATATGTAGCTACGTCAGCAATGCAAATGAATACATGCTAAAAAATCATGCGTAGAACCTTCGATTTTAGCTGAGTTTGGGCGCTCATTTTTGGCGACAGACTGCAACCGAATGTCTGATGACAAATCAGCGTCGTCGTGCACAGTTCAAGGCGATTCACCGCGAGCAGACTTGTTTCGAAAATATAAAGCGTACACTTTATGGGACTCGGCCTGGGCTACTGACAGCCACATAGCTCTGCACACTTCGATACAATGTGGATTAAGAGTGCGGTCATCAATGCAATTTCAAATTCAGGCTAATAAAACTACAGTGGAACCGCATGGAATATATATTTGTGACAAGCTCCCGTGGCCTTGTGTGCTCGAATCCGGCACTTGTTGGGATCATAATCTGAACATTTTCATTCTTTGCTCGGCTCGTGAAGGAGGATTGCGAAGAGGAATTTCCGGCTGTGACGAACGTAAGGCTATGGAAACAGAGATCCACTGGAAATGACTTCAGAGACACATTAAAAGTGGATTTAATGGGAATGGACTTAGCATTTCGTTGCGGTCGTTGTTGTGAATTTTAATCAGTCGATTGAGTGTCTTCTGCGAAATGAATAAGACTCTTCAGAATTTGGGGTTCATTGAGTTATTTTTTGAGTACGCTTAGAATTAAAAAAAAGGAAATATCTTTCATTTTTGATATAGTTTAGAGTTAGAGGGAGGAGTTCGACTTAGACAGTGTTTAATTTTGCATGAAAAATTTAAGAAGATATAAAAATATGACTAACAAAACGTTCGAGTTAGAGAAAACTTCGAGGGAGAGATCACTGTAGTTAATTTCAGCGTCAACATCAATTTGAAATAATTACTTTATTTAAATTGTTACTAATGCTAGATAAATTATTTATTTATTTCTTCTTCTTCTTTGTGTGGCGCTACAGTCCGGAGTGGACCGGGGCCTCAACCAGCATGCCTCTCCAACTGGCGCGATCTCTGGCTAGCTGTCTCCAGTTTCGCACAATAAGTTGGTTGGGGTCCTTCTCTACTTGGGCTTGCCACCATAAACACGGGCGTCCTCTAATGGGTTGCCCGACAGGTTAGGATTATTTATTTATATTTAATTTTAAGATATTAGTCAGGAAAGACCTAATTAATTATGTACACATTCTCAACATCGAAACAGTTTGAGGTTGTTGTCTCTTATGAATAACCTAGCCCCCTAATCGTCTGACATCATAAATTGGCT
This sequence comes from Eristalis arbustorum, assembly GCA_916610145.1. Classification (NCBI taxonomy): domain Eukaryota; kingdom Metazoa; phylum Arthropoda; class Insecta; order Diptera; family Syrphidae; genus Eristalis; species Eristalis arbustorum. Next base: position 27,658,473 of record OU744319.1, on the reverse strand, counting down.
TGCAGCTGTCGATAGTCAAGAATGTCGCGACGAGTCCTGAGAAAATTCGCTGAGCTTTAGAGTTTTCGAGCCATTTTTAAGTAAAAGCGAACATATATTACTCAGCCCTCACCGTTGAAGTGTAAAATAGACACCACGCATATTGGGCGGTAGAAGCCGCAGAGGACTGAGGCCTAGCTTCAGCAGGAACCACTCGTATTGTGCGTGTGATAGTTGCCTCATGGATATGACCTTCAGTTTGTATCCGACTCTGAACGGCCCAGTTTGAGGAGCTATTTATTAACGTTCGAGCTCTCACTAAGACTCCAAAGGTCCGCTAAAAATAGTAATGTTGTACCCCAAATCGAAGCTAGACACCGTCAAAGTCCATAGGATTCGACGCAAGGTACCGCATTATCGTCAACCACTTTATGTTTGCAAGTCCGAGCGAACCCGTTCTGCCGCTGGATAGAGGGCATAAAGGATCTGCAAAATTTCGGAAGACGAAAGCAAGAAAGCAAAGCTCCCTTGCAGGTGTATCACTGCTGAAAGTCGCCCACAAGATTCCGTCCAACGTAGAGTGCCTAAAGCCGTTTACACCTGTCCGGGGTGTCAAATCGACTGTAGACCCCATATTCACACACGACGTTTTCATCACCTTTTAAGGCCGCACTCGACAGCATTCATCGCCGGAAGTAGTCTAAGCAAAGGCCGAATTGGGAAGCCCAGAAAAATGTATCCGCTTGCGTCACCCCAGGGCTGGGTGGAGACTTCGGACACATTTCCCTACGTGTCCTTTCATAAACCTGGTACTGAAGAATACAGAGCGGCTGTCAGCTGTACACAAGGGAGGCAATAACTTCTGCAAGTTGGTCCAACGAACGTGGGTTCCCAACCTGCCTCGGTGGAAGCTTTCATGTCGGTTGAAACAAGCTGGTCTTAAGGTCAATGAGGATATTTATTTTGCCGAGCTACAATCGTGTATACACGCTTAACAAGACGTTACAATCGACAGCAACCGGAGTTTTGTCTAAATCTGAACCTCAACTAATGACATCCTAGCGGAGCTACGTGGGTTCGCCTTAACAAGTGGACTCAAAAATCCTGACTCGAAGTAAATAGCTCGTGTTCTTCAGAACTCCTATCTTGCCAGTCCTCCTCTGTGGAGCCGAATGCTGGACGATGAACGAGACAGAAGATCTTGGTGCCTTACAAGGGGTAAAATATGCGTCGGATATATAGTCCCGTCGTCTAGGAAGGTGACACGAGACGTAAAGTCAAACTGTACGAGGTGTACTAAAACGTGGTTCGTCAACTGCACTGGCACATCGAGCAGTTGATTAGCAGCTAAGAGATTAGAAACCGAGCCTTCTGGTTTGGGAAGTACAGGAAGGTCAGGTCTAAAGCACCAAGTCATCGGGGACTCAGGACTATTTCGACTTGACGAGAGTGTCCAGGGCTGTCAATCCTGGAAGGCAGTCATTAGGCCGACTTTCCATGGACCGCAGGCCTGATAAGTAAGAGGCTTTTCTCATTTTCACAATTTTGCTAGAAACTTTGGTCTCAAAAAAGAAAGTGGCCAAGAAGTCGGGCATTTCTAAGTAAGTTGCCATGTCTCTCAGATCGGTATGTCAAATCTGTACCCACTGCTTTAAGAACTCACAGATTTTCTGCAGGTTCTTGAGCTCAAATTGTGCGTTTATTTCTTAACTTTATAACAACATGATCATGTCACATCGAAAAAAGAAATTCGTTTTCCCAAAAAATATGAGAAACTATCCAACCCAACAAGTCTGAGTCAAAAAAAAAACCCTCATCATTCCGTCGACATCTAGAGAAACCTGCCTTTGTTCGATATTTGATATCGATTTGTTATAATTTTGATTACACGTTCAACCAGTTTCGAAACGACAAAAGAAACCGTCTTTTTCCCCAACCATCGTAGGCTTGGCGGGTAAAACAAACAAGTCCGAGCCGAAGCAAGGGTGATTTGCATCGCGAGCGTCATTGAACGTAGATATGTGCATATTTATTTATTTAAATTCCTAAAATACGACGCAAAAATATGCAAATTCGTCGCTTCGTATTTAATTTCGTGGCTTCAATATCTTCGGTCTTGTACCAATAAATTACGTGAATTTATGGTGTACCTGAATTATTTGTAAGCCTTTGGTTAAGGCTGGAGAAACAAGTTCAATCGCTCTGAACACCCGCACAAAGCCACAAGACTGTGTCGTCGTATCCAAGCGGGGTTACTTTCTGAAGAACATTTTTCAGAAATAATTGGCAGATCTGAGTGTTAAACTTCACTGTACATCACTCACGGCGTCATTTGGCGGACTGAAGGTGATGGAGAACAAAATGCTTCCAGAATAATTGCGGGCGATCTGCCATTTTTTACCAGTAACTTATGTTCACGATGTTTTGCATTCCTGACTGGGTGACATCTGGGATCCTGACTCCTGACATCTGGTCGGAAATAAGGTTAGAAATGATTACAGCATACGAACGAGGGTTAATTGACTCCTTTTTACGAGAGACCCTTATTTTACCCACTTTCTGCTAAACCCGTCAAAACCAGTCGGATGAAGAAAGAAGAAGAATCTTAAGAGGGGCGCCTGTAACAGTTGGGTTACTCAGTAGCCTTCCTCCTAAATGCGGATTTCCAGCGCCCTGTGGGACAAACGTTCATCGCGATTAAGGCACAGGCAAAGCAGACAGGTCAGATGGGTTGGAGTAGCTGAAGAGATCCATTTAAGGCGGACTGGTTCATAGTCACAAGTTCTGAAGGTATTCTGGGTATATAACTTAATTCGCTGATTTGTTAGTTAAATTGAGTCGACGAAGCTCCAAGAGCTACAAGCTGACTAAAATTTACATGATGCATATTGCTTACGTATGGAATGTGGTACAGCGATTCCTTTGACAGCGGCATCATCTCCATCATAAAAGAGGTCTCCTAAAGCATTTGGGGGTAGGTTGGTAGTAGTGGTGGTTCACATGCGAACCTAACTTGTAAACATCTCATGAAGTCAGTTGAAGAAGGGTCTACCAAGCGATTGCCGGGTATTTACAAAGGAAATGCAGTAAGGTCTCTTCTCAGCAGGGTTGGAACAGCTGTGGCAGTCTTAGTTACGTGGGATGCCTATTGTTATGGCATGAATTTTCTTCGGGTAGTGTCCTGCACAGATCACCACCAACTGTGCAATTTCAAGTTCGTTTCGCTGTAGGAGATCTCTTGTTCAGGTTCGATTATATTCAGCTTAGATTTTTGTAGATGTAGCAGAGTTCGTAAGTCTGGCCCATCTGTGGTGGGCAATCTTAAGGAAGTGTTTGGAGATGCTCGCCTTCACTGCTTGTAGAGGTACAAATACTTCCTCTGCAAATACTTCCTCATCATCCGCCTTGTCATTCCTGGACTGTCACTGTGACCAGGTACCCAGACGGGGGACATATTGAGATATCCTTTCAATGAATGTGTTGTCAGGATATGTGGGTGCATTTTGGCCTGACGACAGGCTTCCCGACTAGCGAAAAGCTCTGCTCGAAAAACAGTGGCATTATCTGACAGTCTGTGGGATTTGGAGAAGTAAAGTGTAAAGTGTTTATTTAAGAAAAACATGTACAATAATAATATTTAAAGTATGGTATTGCCCATCAGAAGCTATGACTTTCTCAATGACAGAAGCTTTCCAACGCATGTTCCACTGGAAAAATACAAGTTACGCCATCTCTTAGCAAACCGCAATAGCAATAGTGTAAAATGGTAGCTGTCTGACTGATTACTGGAAATTCCGCTTGCAGCGCACTGACCCCACGTTACTGAAGTATGCATCTTGACGTTGGTGGCAATGAAGTACTTTTGACCGCCGAACGATATGACAAGCACTGTGTCCACAACATTGTTGCTTGTCCGCCGCCTGTGTTGACAACCACTGCATCCATAACATTGTTGCTTCACGGATGTGTACTTGCGGTAAGGGCTCGACTCTTAGTCCGTAAAAAAAAGTGATTAACATGCTTGTTCACGAATAGTGTGGACCACAAGAAAGCAATTTCAGTATTCACTAGTTCTAAGCAATCATTCATGGGGAATGAACTGAATTCCTTTCATCAGACCCCCCTCTTGGGCAAATGAGAGCTTGATCAGAGTATCGCGAATCGTCTTTGGATCGCCAAGGGCTCATCCTAGAAACTCGCCTCTGGTCATACACCTTCTCTTATTCTGAAATCGATTTCATGGTAAATTCAATTTTCAAATTCATGGTATTTGCCCCAGAGGAACGATCCTCATCTCTAACCTAATGCTGTGTAGCTGCACAAGCAAGGACGGACAAGAAATAAAGTCAGCAACGGCCGGCCATCCACAATCTCATCCAGTCAAGGCTAAGTCGGCTACCACGCCAAACGTGACCTCAAGGATCTGAGCAATTCGATGTGGCGACAGGACATTGATGTGTGCCCCTTTGAACATTGTTTTTGTTTCGGTTTCCCTTTACTGTGCCAACCTTGAATACAATTTAAATTCAATCGAGATCTCCGAAGAAGCAGTGAAGTGAAGGTCAACCAGTAAAAAAGTGAGTGTATACTCGTGCCTGAGTGTCATCGCCGTCGAAAAAATAAAGTCTTTACCCGGAATTCATCTCATAGCAAAGTGACAGAGCGGTGACACCCATCGTTACGCAAGCAGAGTCTCACTTCTGTTGACGACGCGAAGTAAAAGTGTTGTTTGTTTTGGCCGCAGCAAGTGTGAGAAGAAAACCAGGTCAAAATAGTGACTCCATCAGATCTGTGACTTCTGGAAGCTCATGTCGCCCGATGGCAGTCGAAATTTCTTCGAAAGCAGGGCCCAGGGCGAGGGTGAAGGAAACCTTGGCGGTGGCGACCAGCTGGATCCATGTCGTGTTTGGAATCAGAAACCGATTCAGTTTCACATTGCACAAGCAACAGGCAGTATTTTCTCGTGTCCATTCAGAGCTGGTTGGTTTATTTCGTCGTCTCATCTGCATAAGCACGGGTAACCCCCTCCCGGTCGGCGCGTGCCAATGCGTCACCTCCAACACCGCACATGCGCTTTGAATTTTCACACACAAGTGTGACATAATAGGCCGTGTGCGTTTCGCCTAAGAAACGAGAAACAAAGTCGAGCGACTGAAATTATTAGGTTTCTGCAATTTTAAACCCGATCATTTGGACATTTCTCGGTCGCTTTTTAGAGCTGTAAAGGAATAAAGCGTCAACTAAGGTCGCCGCGAAACGAGGAAGTCACACAAAAATAAACTGAGATTCACATTTGTGGACACGAGCAAATGTTCGACGGGAGCTTGTTTGTGTAACCTTGGCTGAGGTGGCTTTTCGATCAATTGAGTCCGAAGCGTGCGTGTAATGTGAATTTGTTGAGATTGCTGGGGAGGAACTGACTTCCTCACCTTTTCTCACGGATGATGTGCTAATTGTGTGTGAACGCTTGAATTGTATGGACTTGTGAAATAAAGTGTAACTCGGCGAGGCGAACTTGAAAGGAAATACGAATTTGATGAGGCTTTGAGATTTTAGCGCAGATTAGAGCTGTTTTGAGGTACTCTTCATTTACTGCCACTTAGTCGAATAATGACGGTGTCTCCGGGGGAACTTGGTTAGATTAATGAGGTGGAACGTGTAAGAAGGTGGAAAATTGGACGACAAATTGAGCTTCTTGTAGAATGTTCACGTCTGCACTGCGGTAGGGCAAGATTGTTCAGGAAAAGCCAGCCAGATGTTTCTTCAAGCACTGTTCAGCGTCATTACTTGTCTCTTACGCATTTTCCACTGAATTAATCCACTTTTAATTCCCGATCACCGGCCACGGCAACGCAGCGACCGACAAGATAAGAAGATTTAGACCGGAACCACTAGAAATACTACGAAACTCTAGATGACTTGACGTTTTTTGATGGCGTTTCATACAAAATTCTCACAGAATACCATTCATACAGAAATAAGTGTTTTATAAGTGGTCACCTGCCGTCAGGCCTATATCACGAAGACATTTAATCTTTGGACCATTTGACGAATATCAAGTTCCAAATTTACAAATAAGCTTATGGACCTATTTCTCCACCTTGGTAGGTGGCGAAGCCCATCTAACACCTCTGCTACTCTTTGGGTCGCAGCACCCGGTTGTTCCGTGCAACTCCACATAGACCACTACGTTTCACGTCAGAGGGTCTTAAACCATAGCCACCACGATGCTCCCACTTGGGGGCCAACGTCAAGCGATCAGGATGAGACCTATGCGGGTCTCACGGGCGGAAGCCTGATCTCCCGTGGCACCAGACTACAGCCTCTGTTCAAGCTGTAATAGGAAGTAGGAATATGCCAGGACTGGCCGCCATTGTTATAAAGCCAAGACTTTTTGTGCAGTATCTATAATACGATAAGGCACTTACCGTTTATTCCTTTGCTTGAGAGCTTGTAACCACCATTTTGGCAAGCAACGAAGTAGGTTGTCTCCTAAGCCATAAGCTTTTAACTCAGGATTTTACTCGCCTTTTACGACAGACATGCCTTACCTCGGGTATATTCTACGACCCCTACCCGAAAGGGGAACCATTCACACAATGAAACGAGGAACTAAAACGAAATAACCCGAAGGTTCCTACCAAAAATAAAGGTGTCGTGGCCCGTGGCGTTGTGGGTATGTGCGCCGACCCTGATGCACTTGGACTGGGTTCGACCTCTTTCGAATCACTGACATCGATCAAAGACGATGCCTTTCTAGAAAAAGCTTCTCAAACATGGCCGTTCGGATTCGGCATACAACTGTAAGTCCCTTTCACTCGTGAGAGAATAATTTCACGCACGACACTAGTGGTTGCTGAGAAGCTAGGCGCTGGCCCTCTACGAGCTGTAGCGCCACCCATAATATTGTTATAATTTTTTTGGTAATAGTTGTGAATTTAATTTTAGAGTTTATGCACCGGGAAGAACCTCAATAAACTGGAGTTCAACATCATCAATAATTTCCGTGTTGACCTGTAATCCACAAAGTGGCAGTCGCAGTCCACACAACAAACTTATTGGTGTAAGCCCAAGACGGACGGAATGCACTTGTCTTCTTGACTTGGCAATCGTCTTGCACCTTGCCTCTCCCTTTCCAAAGAGCTCATGAGTTGTAAGTCTTTAAAGGCGGGCTTCCCACACAACGGGCTCTAGAGGTTGACATAGGCACCATCCGTTCTACAGACAAAGAAAATGTCATCTGAATGGAATGTCAGAGATTGCGAATTTAGCAGTTCGCAGTTCGCGGCTCATAATTGGGTTCATCATCGTCATTGGCCCTCAAAACTTCCTCATTGATCTGTCATCACTTTGCAGGTGATTGCTCTTGCCCTGTTCTGTGCCTTGAGTAATGAGCGAAAATGCTAAGCGACGGAGCGACTTCTTTTATTTTTTCAAATAATCGCTTAGCGTATGCTTAGCTGTATGAACTTGCGGGTGGATACTGTTCTAAAGGAGCTAAACTCAGTTTTTGAAATGTATACAAGCAATTGCCTTCACTCGATTAGGGCTGTCAGACAATTGCTCGCCATTCAGTGTTTGAGCCCTTTCTTGCGCATGTCGTGACCTCAGTCATCAGTCAACCAAGCACGAAAAATAGCAAAAGATCGTCAAAAATCGTAACTGATAGAAACTGTCGTTGGGGCGGTTTGCTCCTTGCATCAATTTTGATTGTGCCTTAAGGGTTGTCTATAAGTCTGTAGGAAAACAAGTATTTTTAGCAGGAATTATGCTTCTTGGTCTGTTGTCCACCTTTTCAAAAACTGTGGCTCTGACATTTCGACTTGTTCTGCAGTCAGACAGCACATGTCTTTGACTGCGTATTATCCCATTTAGGTTGTTTTTACACACGCTAAGTTTGTCGCCGACTTTTCAATGCTGTTCTCAAGGCAGGTGAGACAAAAGGGATCGCACAAAGGAATTTGAACACTTGGCTGTTATGGTCCAAGTACAACAGTGTAAGAGCCGATTCAAGACAGTAGTCGGAGTAGACTAAGAGGCCGTTACGATTTCATGTACCCAAGTGTCACTTGCCCATGACTACATCTGCAGGACCTGGGACGACGAAGAAAGAGAGGACACTCCTCACTACCTTTGTCACGGTCCAGGCATCTGTGGGTTAGGGAATAGAAAGCTTGGGGAATATTTCGCCCATGACTAAAATGAACTAGCAGAGGTGCCACTAGTCCCCCTTTGCAGATCCGTCAAGGCAACCGGCTAGTTAGAGAAGGAACAGCAAGCAGTCTGACATCAGGGACTGGCCACGAGGAAGGGAAACAGAAGAGCACAGTACCTAAGGGTATCATAATGGCTCCACAATGACCTAAGTGTGACGAGCGAACTTCATTTACTAGGCAGACGACCTTTGTTGGGTACTTAAGTCATTCCTTCATTCCAAGCCTTGACTTGTGACTGTTCGATGTTCATATGCATGTGAGGGCAGGCTGGTCATGTCCCGCTTGCCGCAAGACAGATCTCGGAGAGGTGTTCACATTCAAAAGCCGACCTTCAGCATGTGAGTAGACCACGACAGATTTTCAACGAAGCCAGTTTTAAAAAACCCCAAGCCCCCAGCACTTCCGCCATCTCTTGAACAAACACAATCGCCATTAACTACTCGACGCTATTTACTGTCTACCAAAACTAACGTCCGTCGTTCATGCCTCTTGTTTCCCCTCGACAGATGTGTACACTTCATAATCTTCGTCTTCAAGCCGCTCATGAATTCATAAGCTTCAAACTGAAACCAATGACTGCTTGACTAAGCACAAGACAAGCTGTCTTCAATTCACACAGAAAGTGCCATGGTAACTTGGATTTTTCTCGTATTTTTTCGTGTATTTTTTCCAAGAGTAATTGCTGCTCATGCGTGAAAAGTTTTCGGCACGTAATTACTTTCTTGGCTTCGAAATGAAGTCAGCAATTAACTGGATATGCCCAATGAGTGCTGCGCGCTTGCGCAAAGACAATGCGTCGACTACACTGCGTACAAGTATGCAAATGCGTGTCAATTAAAAACTGGTTACTTGTAAGATTTCCACTGTGCCTTGACTATTTTAACGATTGCAGGGGAATTGTGTAAATTTGTGCTGGCTTTTGTTGGTGGCCCTTGCGAGCATTGATTATGTGATGAACTAGCCCACCTTCGGGTGGCATATTCATTCAAGTGATTGACTTGTTAAATCACCATAACAAGTCGTGATCGTCTGGTTTTAGGGGGGAGGTTGCAGTAAATAGCTTGAATTAGTTTATATCGATTTGTGTTGGTTCAACGTTTCGCGGAAGTGATTAAAGGTTTAAATGGTTAGACGCTGTAGTTTCGGTCGTGCGGTGCGTCGATTTTTGTGGCGAAGGTCAACAGTCTGAGCGATCATCTTGGTCTCCTTGGTGATTCAAGTTCACCGGTGGCATGCGATTGGGGGGAGAACGGTGACAGTACGGCTCCTTCTGTCTTTTTTCTGCGCGTTACCCCATTTTGTTGAAAACTAGACGGATGAATGTACCCGCTTTGTTGTGTTCGTAAAGCAAGATGGACGTGAGTAGGGATTAGGTACGTCACGGCCTTTCGTGTGACGTACCGAATCCCTGTCACGCTTCCTTATTTTATTGCAAACTAGCCGGATGTACCCGCTTTGTTGTGTCCATTAAGCACGATGGACGTGAGTAGGGATTAGGTACGCCACGGCCTTTCGTGTGACGTACCGAATCCCTGTCACGCTTCCTTATTTTATTGCAGACTAGCCGGATGTACGCGCTTTGTTGTGTCCGTAAGGCAAAGTGGACGTGAGTAGGGATTAGGTACGTCACAGCCTTTCGTGTGACGTACCGAATCCCTGTCACGCTTCCTTATTTTATTGCAGACTAGCCGGATGTACCCGCTTTGTTGTGTCCATTAAGCACGATGAACGTGAGTAGGGATTAGGTACGTCACGGCCTTTCGTGTGACGTACCGAATCCCTGTCACGCTTCCTTATTTTATTGCAAACTAGCCGGATGTACCCGCTTTGTTGTGTCCATTAAGCACGATGGACGTGAGTAGGGATTAGGTACGCCACGGCCTTTCGTGTGACGTACCGAATCCCTGTCACGCTTCCTTATTTTATTGAAAACTAGCCGGTTGTACCCGCTTTGTTGTGTCCATTAAGCACGATGGACGTGAGTAGGGATTAGGTACGTCACGGCCTTTCGTGTGACCTACTTAGTCCCAGTCGCGTTACCCCATTCCACTGAAAACTATCCGCTTTGCTGTGTCCACTAATCACGATGTACGCATAGAATGGCCGTGACGTACCTTATCCCTTCTCGCGGACAAACAGGAATAGGAGAGATATCAAAAAATCATACTTACACCACTTCCTCAAGAACGTGCTGGACAGCTTGGTGCAAAGCTTATTCCTTTGGCCGTGCATTTTGTGTGTATTTTTGTGCTAATTTAATTTACAGTCTACCCCTTGACATGTACTTTATTTTGCTGACTTGCCTAGGCAACCGAAAATAACCTAAAAAAATAATTTATTTAAATCGAACTCCCGAGACAGTAGAAAATCGACTGCTCTTTTGCATTACACGGTATATCACTTCACTTTCACTTTCGCCTTGCTTTTGATGAACAAAATGTTGTTTTAAGCACGAATGGATTTTATTAACTCAGCACTGAGCGAGCGTGTGTGTGTGTTTGTTTGGTTAGGATCACGACGTGATGTGAGATGTGAAAGATGAGTCGAGCCGTTGCTTGACTGCACTTAAAGGGCTTACAGAGGCGACTGAAGCTCGGTTCTAGCTGAACACGTGACAGTGTGTTGACTTTGGTAAATCTTGAATTCTTGCTGCTCGCAAGCTGAGGAAAGCGAGAAACCTGCTTTTTGCTGCCGACATTGACATGCGACTCCTTGTGGGTAATAAACAATAAAACGTATTTAATAGCAAGCGATTAAATTTATTGCCGTCGAGTTTCTCAAATATGTATATCTGCTCCGCATTGATATAATTAGAAGTGATTGTTAATTACACCAGATGAATGTCGCAGTGCGCAGTTGCTGTGGTGATCGGGCAGTTGCCTGTTTGGTTCAAAGGGCAGTCTAACTCACCGTTCAAAGGTTTCGGACGGCACAATCGACGTGGGTTTTATTTAAGCTAAATACGAACAAAATCGATGAACACAACCCCGTCACGGTTCTTTCGATTTTTTTAAGAAGCCCACGTACTTAGAAACATGCGAACAAATGCCTCTCTGATATCATCAGCCACACCGTCAGGAGAAAGAAATATGACACAACAGACGTCGAATTGAATTGCAAATTTGTTTTTCTTCGAAGAGGGTGTTAGTAAGCCCCGGACGCCTGATAGGAGTGCTAATGAAAACCAAATAATGTATTTGAACGGCAATTAGCTGGCACTAAGTAGAATTCGATATCGAACACGATCCAACGCGAAGCTAGCAAAATCACTCTGAAGCTTGAGATACGGTTGGTGTCATTGGCGCAAGGGCAGTGATACAAGTTAGCATTTCGATCGGTCATTTTTGAGACACTCAGAAGGTTGTACATACCCTTGGCAGGGGAGAGAGCTTGGAAGGGACGACTGGTCTTGAATCTCTAAACATCGACGTTGTGAGAGGGAAAAGCAAGACAGAATGCCGGTGGCGTCCGGAATTGAGGTCGAGAGTAAATTGATGCGCATTCCTAGACGTACCAATGGCTGAGTTGTCGGAGGTGTTTGGAGCATTCAGACACAGCAACTGGTCGAGCCTTTCAGTCGAGCACCGCTTGTTGAGCGAGCAATGCAAACTATTCCTGTCGTCAATCGACACAAATGCTACATTCTTGAGTAAAAGAGAGCTTGGCCAACGGTCGGGAGAAATAAGGAGGACATGTCATCTTTGGATCGCAAAAGAGTACTGTCGTTAGCTCGTGGTAGAGCTTCGAACCTAACATGATTTTTAAAAATAACGATAGGGTATGAAAGATATGGCCCACATCCACCTCGGACTGTAGCGCCAGCCAAAGGAGAATGGTGTGGAATATTGCGCATGCTTAAGCGATGGTTCAGCCACGGCTGACAGCGATTTGAAGCAACTGTCTGAGACTCAGCTACACACCGACTCAGACTCAGCTTCATACCAAGATGTGGTAAATCGAGGAACATCAAGAATTTTGGATCTTAGACCGATCACATTCTCCTCGTTTTTCCTTCTCGATGAGGCAGATTTCCTATCTCTGTTTCCGAACCGACAAGTATGTCGCAGAAGCTTTTCAACGGAAGTAGCACTCCATTCCCTGGGCGGCGTCATCGAACAGCCCTCGAATTGGAGGAGGACACGATGGCAACCATGCAAAGTCAAATTCAGAGCGAACGACAGTGTCAACTGAACGTCATTGTTGAAGTATTAACCTGAGAATGGATAAAGAACGTCCATAAAAGAAGGTGCTGGCCGTTGGAACGTATGTCGACCTCATCGCACTTGGACCTACACGCCTGGGTTCGATTCAGGGACCCACTTCTTTCCAATCACGGGCATTGATCAAAGAAGATGCCTTTCTAGGAAAAGCTTCTCAAACTTGGCCGATCAGAGTCGACCTAAGTCCCTTCCGATCGTGGGAGAACAATCACAACACGAGCGGTTGCTGTTGAAGTAAGACTCTGGCTTTCTTTGAGTTGCAGCACCACTAATAAAATATATTAATACAACTACTGCGCCCAGACTCAGAGCTAGGCCACAAGGCGGACTGCCTCAAGGTTCATATGGAAGTGGTTGAAACAGACATCTTATAATGACAAGGCTCAATGAGGTAACCATGCTGCAATGACGGATAGTGACACCACATTGGACCCTAGAGGTCTAAGTGGAGCATGGATTAATCCACAGGCTTCGATCGGGATGATTTAAGATTAGACTCGAAAGAGGTCGAATGAGTTTGAAGAGCTCTTTCCAGCCGAAAGGTGAGGCTTAATTCATGTTCGCTAGAACGAAGGAAGTTGGCGTTAGCTTCGTTACAGAACTGACTGCCAACTACCTGTGAACTAGCCTTGAACTTGTCTATAGCTTTGTAACCGTATGGCAACTTCCCTTAGCACTGCCATCTATTTTTTGGCACGAGCACTACTTATTCATCCTCGCATATCGATTTTAGAAGCCCAGCAATGACTACATGGACGCTTTCTTTATCAGTCGAAGCAAGCCTTGACGTTCGTAGATTCAAGATCCGCGATAGGTGATGCTGGAGGGCAAGGCAACAATGGCTATCATCATGCATCAAGGAAGACTAGAAGCTCGCGTCATATGAGGCTACCATGACCATGTTTCCTTAGCCTTGCCCTAGCCTGACATATTTTTGGGGCACAGCCACCGAGCAGACGAGGATGAAGGTGACCTAAGATTAAGGATGGTCTTTCTTGTTAAGACTGTCCATAGACCTGTCCGTCGGTTGTGTGTTCTCAGTTGAGAGTGCGTTGAGTTAAGCTTAACAAATTGGCAGCCATCGACTTTGGACGTCACCCTGGACTGGTAGCACTCTGCAAGCACCACATAAAAGTTTCACTTATCCAGCAAAAGCGACGCGCATCATCTCTGAGGGCAGAGTTGGAAAAAATAGAAAGGACGTTATCGTAGACTGGGCCCAGACGATGTTGCCTTAACGAGCAATTAGCTAAGCAATCAGGCATTGGCAACGAAGTGCGCATCATTTCCAGCACAACACGAACACAATGACCATCGAGGCCGAATTCGATTCCCACAGCACCACCAAGACTGAAACGAATAAGCTTGTGACTGGAGCCATATCAGCATACTTACTCGCTCGCAGTCGATGCTCCACGAGGGTGGTGCTTTGTGTTTTGACCTGGCTTCGAACAATGAATCATCGCAAGTGTCCATTCAACCACAGAGCAGGCAAAAGAACAAGATCTGTGGCGGATCATTCGTCGGAAGTGACACACTCTGCTCCGTTTGAAAAAGAAAGTGCTACCCTGACCGAGGTGCCAGCGATTCGGACATCTTATTGCTCCGCATCGCGTCGAGGTCATCGGGGTTTGATTCGCAACAAGCATCCATAAGCACGCGGTGATCATACGGAAGAGGATCGGCTCCGAAAACCTCTATTTCCCGGATCAAGACTCCCATTGCTACTTGCGAAGGTTAAAGAGCTTCTCTCAAAAGTGGAACACATGCCCCTAGACTGAAAAGACTCAGCAAACGTGTTTAATTGCGGCACAGCCAACGACTGCCGACAGCACATCAGCACGCATTAGCTGACTCATTTGTGAAATTGCTTTCATTTTGTTTGTCTTGCTGGCACAATCCAAAGTCACTGCTGAACTTCAACCCTCGCTATTAAGAGGGACACATCAGTTTGCCCTTTAGCACGAAGGCATTGAATTAAAAGCGCAATTAAAAATCTCACTTTTTTTGCCCCCACATCCGAAGCGCAGGCGCGTGTGTGTGAATGCAGCACGATAATGAACGTAAAATCAACATTCTAAAACGCCAGCCAAGCCGAACAAATCGAATAAACGAACGAACCGAAGATCTGTGCGCATCTAGAGATGAATAATTGCCTCTCACAGCGGCGCGGCTACGGCGCTGAGTTTTCACCGTGAGCGGTCTGGTGAATCGCTTTTTAGTTGAAATTATTTGAAGAAAAAATGGCGAGCATCCATCTTGAGTTATATAAAACGTGCAGCGACATCGCCTCTTGGAAGCATTGTGTGCATTTTTTTTTTCTTTCAATTTTCAGTTTTTCCTTTGGAAACGCATCGACCTCAATGAGCTGTGCGCTGTGGTCTCAAATGCATGCTGTTTGTTTGTTTGCGGCGAGAATTGATGTTCATTCCAGTGACACACTTGTTCGTCACACTGACTCCATCCGCGGTTAAATACCTGCGTTTTACCTCTGGAATGCGTCGCTGGTGGTTGCCGTGCGCGGAAGAGAAGTCTGCGAGCAAGACTTGACGGTTGACCGCGGTGACATGTTGTAGCCGCTGTTCGCTGCGTTCTCTTACCGATATCAGTTATGAATGAAATTGTTGTGTGATTAGCGTAACCCAATTGCAGAGGAGGACTCGAAGAGGATGTGAACACGAAGTGATTGTCGGGCGGACAGTACTTCTGGGTTGAAGTTCACTTGTGATGTGCCAAGGTTATGTGGTTTCTTTGATGAGTCGTCGGAAATTCGCCAACTTATCGTCTGATATCGGGGAGGGGATCATTTGTTTTGCCTGTCGGACAACTTAGACTTGGAAACTGTTGTTGACAAGGTCACAGTCCATGCAAAGGAAGATGAGCAAGTCTAACGTCAGGCGATGTTCACTACAAGGCGTGGAAGACTAAATTGAAGATATTCTAGGTGGTTCTAGGATATCTAAGGTGATTAAAAAGACCTAGATGAGACTAGCGCAGACGTCCCTCTATGTGTGTGATCATGCCAACACCTCTGTTCGTTAAAGTCTTCTCAGCCAACTACCGAGTGATCAAGGACAAGGTGGGCTTCCACGAATTCAGACGGCTGCTCAGACTGTACGCAGTTGACAAATTGACGGCGTACGTGATTCCTTGCGTTCAAATGTTCTCACTTACGGCGCTGAAATGCTTCTATATACACTACGGTAAAATACATATGCTTCTTGCTCAACTAAGGACGCAAAGAAACTACATTCATCATAATCAACCGAAAAAACACATCGAAGAGAGATGCTGTGACCATAACACCTACTTTACTCAGTTTCGTTAAGTTTCGTTGAGTTTCGTTGAGTTTCATTAAGTTTCGTTTACTTGTCCTTACTTAAGTGGAACGTACCTACATGAAAATCGAATGCACTGTAGGTACGTAAGTCAAAGTTTGACCCGGCCACAATGAAGCAGCTTGACTACGCAGGTCCTCATCACTGACCCATGCCAGCACTCCAATGGATCATATACCACTCGCCCTGCAAAGGCCTGTGTAGATACGAGCCAGGTAGGGATGACTCGGTTCGAGCAGCTGTAGCCTGCTTTTTTAGCTGTGCTCAGCTGATCCCCTTTCGGTTACTTTTGGTGGTTAAAGCAGAGGCCTCTCTACTTATACTTCCTCATCAATAATCTGTATTCATCCCTTTCTCTCCAATTGCAGGCACGACGTTCTTTTTTTTGTGGTAACTAAGTGATGTGCCAGTGAGGGAGTGCGAGTCAGCGTCTGAGTTTTTCCTGATTCACTGACAGAACCTTTCTAGCATCTCCGCTTTTAGTACTATATATCATCTCAGGCATGCCGTGCAATCACCTCACTGGTTCATGAAGCTTGTGTCTCGAGTGTTGGCATGGGACTGCTCAAAAGAAGGACTGCACTTGAAGAAGTCAAGTTGGGTGTGTTGTAGACCAGAAGCCTCCTTCTGAGAAGCTTTGCCGTGCAATCACAAACAGCCAGCCGTCCTCCTGCCAAAATTCGAAGCTTCCCTCTTAAGCACCTCGAACCAATGATGTTCCAACACTCAGCCCCAGAAGTCTGGGGACAAGAAATAGAATCTGAACTTGGAGCTAGAGTCAGCACGAGGATATCCGTACCGATGGGATCGAGTACTACCGTGTTTCAAGCCGAAAATCACTTTTCTGCGCCACACAACACTTCCTTTTACAGCTCACAGAGAGCACTACAATTCGAGATGTTTTTATACAGTCAGGTAGCACTTAAGGCATTATCGTCCGATCTTGCGGACTCTAAAACTGGTGAAATGTTGCTACGACGCTTTGAAATAGCTTGCCTTGAAGATCGGCTGGGTCTGTTGGTTTTGCAGGCAGCGATTCCGCAGATGAGGTCGTCAAGGCTGGTATGGAATCTGCGTTCATTGCTTCCGAACCTTTCTGTGGGGCCAGAAAACCGATCGTCGTGTAGACCACTGGATCAATAAGTATGCTCTTATGCACGTCAAATGTTTAATGAGGCCTTATATCACCAAGCAAATCCTCAGCCTAAACAGCCTAAGCTGTCGTGACCTCTATTGGGCTAACTCCAATAGAAGTTCCATAGAGTAGTACTCTTCAAGTCGTGGTGTCGTTGCCATGGCAGCTTGGGTAGTACATGAGGAAAGAGTAGCCTCTAGCAATAAGCACTTGCACTACACTTAGTAAGCTTCTCCCCAGCAATTCTTAGCCAAGAGCTGCGGTTGCTTCCAACCTCAGCTTAAAGCAGAACATCATGGGAAATTTGAGAACTGCAGCAACGAACTGACACGAGTTTGCTCAAAGCGGGCAGATGCGTTCAAGGGTACTCTATAAGCAGCCTTCTCCACTCCGAGTTGAACATGGCTCATAAATAATTGACTTTTTTCCCCACAAGCCATCACAACGTACTCCCAACCCGTCGGACCTAATTAAGAAATGACTAATGCCCACCCACCGTCTCAGCTAACCTCAGCTCAGCCTAATAGCACGATGTTAAGAAGAGCGTTAATCTCCTCCAACCTGCGGCTTTTATCAAAAGGCCATGTAAGCCCCCAAATAAAGTTCACTCCATGCATTACCAAAACAGCCTCTGCATAATTATGTACAAGCCTCCCGCTTTCGAAAGTCTGTTGTTGAACGCACACTCAAGCTGGCTGCCCATGCAGCTAACCGCACTGCGCTCGCATGTGTGACACAACACCGGCCCTAAGAGCGCCCTTTGGATGATTGAATGATGCAATTATCTGCAGGAAGTCAGCTGTAATCTCACGAAGCTACAAAAGGCTGTCATTTTTTTCTCTATCTTCAATAGATCTTGTAAGTGTCGTTACGATAAGTGATTAACACCAGCAATTTGTTGTCAACATCCAGTTTTTTTTCTCATTTTTTTTTTCTGTTGGTTAAGTACACGGTGCGAGGTGCACCTTGCACCGGCGTGCTTGCTTATTCGATTTGTGACATTAATTCAAATTACAGCAATCTGACAGATAAATAACCAAACGGACCGTCAAGTGTTCCTAGAAGCGAATATTGAAATGTCAAGGCCGGCAGGTATGGTTCTACGGGGAAGCACTTGTAATGGTGACCGGAGGCTCGGGTCTTTGTTCAAGCCATGTCTGCGGAATGTTAACGAGCAATTTCATTCATATTTAATTGTTATGATACCGTATTCAACTATGTCACCGAATGATGAATCACTTAAATCGGCTTAAAGTCTTTCTAAGCGCTCGGTTCGTGCGGTAACCGTCTGTCGACATGTGTTGGACCAATTCGTGGTAGTAAGCTTACAGTGTTGTCATTCCTGACCTGTCTATTATGTGATTTATTGCTTGGGATTTGTATAATTCAGCAGAAGCACTGAAATTTATGCAACTCTCACGGCTTGGTTTAGATCCATCTGTAATCTCATTTGGAAATCTCCACACCTGCTAGGCCGCGAAACAGACAGCTTGGTCTTTATGACGCATTGTGCACTGTGATGGCTCAGACAAATGATAATTCATACAGTCCATGGTTCAGAGTCCTGAGCTCAGACAGTCCACGGCTCAGACAGTCGACGGCTCAGACGGTTCATGGCGTAGACAGTTCATGGGTCAGACAGTCCACGCCTCAGACAGTCCATGGCTCAGCCTGTCCACGGCACAGACAGTCCATGGCTCAGACAGTCCACGCCTCAGACAGTCCATGGCTCAGCCTGTCCACGGCACAGACAGTCCATGGCTCAGCCTGTCCATGGCACAGACAGTCCATGGCTCAGAGTCCATAGCTCAGACAGTCCTTGGCTCAGGCAGTCCAAGGCGTAGACAGTCCACGGCTCGAACGGTTCATGGCTCGGACGGTTCATGGCTCGGACAGTTCATGGCGCAGACAGTCCATGGCTCAGCCTGTCCATGGCTCAGGCAGTCCACGGCTCAGACAGTCCACGGCTCAGATGGTTTATGGCTCAGACAGTTCATGACTCAGACAGTTCATGGCGCATACAGTCCATGGCTCAGCCTGTTCATGGCGCAGACAGTCCACGGCTCAGATGGTTTATGGCTCAGACAGTCCACGCCTCAGACAGTCCATGGCTCAGCCTGTCCACGGCACAGACAGTCCATGGCTCAGACAGTCCACGCCTCAGACAGTCCATGGCTCAGCCTGTCCACGGCACAGACAGTCCATGGCTCAGCCTGTCCATGGCACAGACAGTCCATGGCTCAGAGTCCATAGCTCAGACAGTCCTTGGCTCAGGCAGTCCAAGGCGTAGACAGTCCACGGCTCGAACGGTTCATGGCTCGGACGGTTCATGGCTCGGACAGTTCATGGCGCAGACAGTCCATGGCTCAGCCTGTCCATGGCTCAGGCAGTCCACGCCTCAGCCTGTCCACGGCACAGGCAGTCCGTGGCTCAGCCTGTCCATGGCAAAGACAGTCTATGGCTCAGACGGTCCATGGCTCAGTGCTAAGAGCAGAATTGACTTTCTGAAGATCGTGAAGGTGACTTGGCTATTGACGTTGATGGAGCAGCAGGGACTCTCGAGCGTCATATTTCAAACTGACGAGGACGACAGTTAAGTTTCCTAGAATACTAGCCGTTTCTGCGCATCTTGTCATATGTGATCTTTAACGAAAATGTGACATGAGTCTTTCCTACGGATTTCAGCAATAAGGACGTCTCCTGGCGTGAAGCATCATCAAATTGTTAATAAAAGCCATTCACACTCGTTAAAGGATGTTACGGTATATTAAATAGGCTTCTTGCTTAACCAAGGACCTAAGGAAACTTCAGTCATGATAATCAACTAAAAAAGGACAAAGAGGAGACGCACTGTGACCATAACAACCACTTTGCTCAGTTTCGTTAAGTTTCGTTGAGTTTCGTTAAGTTTCTTTTACTTGTTCTCACTTAAGTGGAAGCAAAATCTAGTGCACTGTAGGCACGAAAGTCAAAGTTGGGCTTGGGAATTTCACGTAAGTTCGCAGAAATGGGAACTTCCAACTTACATTCCGTTTTGACATACGCCTAGGCTCAGAGAACTCAATTAAGATTGAGTCTCTATAGTTGTCAGAGCCGAAAGTGCTTCCTTTCTTGTACCTCAGCCAGACGGTGCAGACATTCCATTCATTGTACCCGCCTTTGTCCTCCTACCACATCTTACAGGTCTACTCCTCCCAAAGTAGGCCGCGCTCATTCAAAGTTCCCCACAATCACATCCACGATCTAGGAAAGAAGATAATCTCGAAAATGTCACCAAAGATGTTATTGAGCAACCCCACGATTGGATTTCGGATACATCGGCATACATTATCAAAAATTTGTTTTTGAACGATAATATGTGACAACATTTCGAGACTATTCCGCGACTGAATATAAATCGCCCCGCCTCTTGCTTCACTGCGGCACCATCGATTCCAATCAGTAGCCAATATCGAATGTGTACATTCATCAATCCGATTGAATAATCTAATTTTTACATGACGACACGATGGAGCTCGTTTTGCTTTCACATCCAGTTTTCAGCGCCGCACATAATTATCAATTTGTTATACAATATTTCGATTAAGGTCAAGCCTAGGAAATGGTTGAATTGTCTGTTGTCCAGCAGTTGCATTCGTCAGTGATAGTAATTGCACCTTTCGTTTCCGAATATGAGTTCGTGGTTGCCAGCGAGAAGCACGTGGAGTAGTTTAGTCAGTCGATGTGTCAACAATTATTAATGTCAAGGGAATCCGCATACTTCGCCTGAAGCTGGGCACGCCAGTGGGTCTATAGAACAGAAGGTTGAGTCGTTTCGCTGGACACGGACGTAATTGCTGTTTCCTTTTTGGAATGTCTTGCAACATCTCAAGTTGACAAGGTCGTGCTGGTTTTATGCATGAAACTCAGCGTGTGCAATTGTTGCAAGATATGTTGAATGTACGCTGGAGCTATTTGGATTGTGTCTCAAGGTATTCGCATGTTTTTAGGCAAACTTCTTCTCCGTTGTGTGCGAAGTAGTGTGTAAATTTACATGTGAAATAATCTCGCATCAAGTCGTGCCAACATCGGTGGGTTGGCACATTTTCAAGGGCCTCAGTTGTTCACTGAAAAGTACTCAAAAACATGACATGGCTTGTGTCAAGCAATGGTCTTGTCCGTTGAAAAGTAACGAACTTTACAGAAAGCCTTGGTGACTAATGGGTTCAGCTGAACAGATCAGCGAATAGAGATTTTAGAACACTCGAACGACATTTCCCCTTCCAGTCCTTGATGTGGCGGTTGACTTAATACACTGTTTGTTCCGCGTAATGGCCATCTCGGAAGTCGATGCTCAGCCATAATGAAGGTAAAGAAACTTCCATAGCCGAGCGAGTAGACAGAAATCATGCACTGCACGGCCATAGTTCAACACCATTTTGCTCAGTTTCGTTAAGTTTCGTTCAATAATGCAACGAAATGGCGTGAACAGAGACATTAACACCAGTGCTGACATCAAGTGCAGAATTGCTAGCGTCAATCGCTGCTTCTCTGGGCTCAGAAGGAAATTGAGTAACAGAGCCATCTCTCGAAACACCAAGCTGACCTTATACAACACTCTGATCATTCCTGTCCTGGCCTATGGCGCAGGGACATGCTATTGAAAGCGGATACAGAAGATCATGGTCGTTAACGATGACTTAACGCTTAAGATGACTAGGTCTTGTGAAGCGGATGGACACCACAGCTACATTGGGACAACGCAACAGAGGAGGTCCTCAAACGAGATGGCGCACAAAAGTGGACAGCTTTGTGTGCGCAGCTGGTGAAAGATCGTGCTGGCTGGAGAGGCATGTTGTTTGAGGCCCAGGTTCAGCCGGGTCTGTAGCGACAAACAAAGAAGAGATGTGTGAGATGTGGGAACGAATAGCAGCTGATGTTGAAGGTACTCTAATTTGACAGAAAACACAAAAGGCAGCCGAATTTTGCTTACGTTCTCGGAAACAATGGCGCTTTCAAATCTGTCAACACAGGATATTCTCGTTATTTTCTGACATCAGCTGAGGTTTTTTCAAAACTTGGGCCGTTCGTGTCGTTATCGTGCACGCAGCAGCAGCGACCACAGAGGGCTGTCAAGGTTTGACTCAAGTCCACTTGCGGCAGTCGCAGATGAACATTTGCGCACACATGGGATCAACTCATGGCCTCTATGACCACGCAGCAGCCCTGGTGATAAGTCACGTATCGGCGCGCTACAGCCCGGCGCCCCTGTACGGACCGTCAGCAGTGTTGACGAGCTCCGGCAACGACATGCGTCCCTTTGTGTTAATGGTAGGTCATCAAATTGACGGTGATTTTGTCATCTCTCACACTACCACCCGCAGCCGGGAAGCATATCGCCATCCGTCTCGCCGTTTTCAGCTCACATCCGGTACTACGAGAGCTCGCATGCGATGGGACGGAAAAGGGGCCCAATGGGCTGGGCGACACTAAACTAAAAGAGCGGCCTTTGGGAACCACGCACTGGCTACTGGCAAGACTCACAGAGACTTCTGTAGAAGTTGCAGAAGGGGGATTAAAAAAATAATCTGACTGTAATCGGATCGATGAGAAGTCTTACTGGAATATGATCCAACTGGAATTCCCTTCCCAGGTATAACCTTGAAGTTGTGGATGAAGCCCAAGTGATCCGAGCGGGAATTCGATAAATCTGTAAATTCGGGGGTTTGGATACGTGTCACCTTCAGCGGTCCAAAGGCGTCATATCTTGAAGACAAGCTGAGTGTATTTCCTCAAGCCTTGCAATCTCCACCTCAAATAGACAATTACACAAGTGCCAACACTGACTCACGACACAATCCAGTCTATTTGCTTAATTGATATGCCAATTGAATGGTCATCGAGTGATTGAAGGGTAAACACCTGAGATAAATTGAGAAACCCTCGGCTCTCGGCGAAAAGGTTCTTGCCAGCACATGCCGTGACGTAAATGGGAAATACCAAAGGCTTCTATTGAATTTCAAAAAGGTGTGAAAAAGCCACCGCTTGCCTTGCGGCGGCTGCCATTTATAAACAAGATTCTCTCAAACGAAGATGACTGAGCACACTCCCTCGCAGAGACAATGAGCACATCATCAATTCCATTACACAAATCCATTAGTCAAAGTTCTGATTGTTTTAAGCCGCCACTTAACCTCCAGACGCCTCCGATCGTCGATAGTTTCGTACACACTTTTTCTTTTGCCCCTCGCATTGCGAAACAATTTGTTGATGTTTTGATGTATTCATCGGCGAGGTGAGTCGCGATGGGTTCGCAAGCCTTGAACTATCGCAGGTGAGAGCCTTGAATTTGAAGTAGCCCCAGCCGAGGCAGCTGAGATTAAACGAGTTTCAAAGACGCAATAATCAAGTTAATTGCGGTTGAGGAGATGCAAAATATTAAGTGGCAGGGTGCTGAGACGGAAAGACGAAGAGCATGATGCTCTCGCGTGACCATTAAGTGCGATTTTATTTCCCTTGGAATAGGACGTACACTGGCGTGTGTGAAAGTATGGGAAATAAAGGATTTTCTCAGTCCCAGCAATAACAACGGACGTTACAATTAACATCAATTAGTAGCGTCGCTTGCAGAGGCATTAGCCATAAAATCACATGGCGACAGTTCTTGGTTGTAATAGTAGGCTGGGTGTTCGGAGCCCACTTAGTCCACTATGCCGGCTTTTCCAGCCTGAAGGGGTCTTAGGCCACTCGACTGGCAGTCATAACCACTCATTTCTGTGAAGCTGGTCGCACATGGCTTGCATTTAAGGTGTGCTTCATGCTCTGGCCACTTAGTGAAGGTGAGATGGTGGACAGCCATTTGGATGAGAAAGTAGGTCCAGGCTCTTGAAATTTTGTGGAAGCAACTTCTGCACACTTTACTATGCAAATGGTTTCGAAGAAGTAACAAAAGATGACACTCTTGTTGAAAAAACCAGAGAAAAATCATAAGCGTCGAGAGACTCACGACGGGGTGGTCGGACCAAATCCAAGAACTCACCCTGTTGCGGCTGCGCGACTCAATGGGGAAGGGTCGAGTAGCCTGGCGACCGCTTTGGTGGAACATGCGTGTTAGCAAAAGACCAGGAAGCACTCTGGTAGCTTGTGGCGCCCTTCACAGCTTCCCAATACATTAAAAACAAAATAGTCCACGGCTTAGCTTTTCAGCAACCACAAGTGTTGTGCGTGCAATTGTTGTGCAACGAGTAAAAAGGAGACCTGCAGTTTTGTAACGACTGCTAAGGGCCATGTTTTCAGGAGCCTTTCTAAACAGCTATTCTTTTTGAGTATGGTCCGTGGCTCGTAGAAGATGGGGCCGTGAAAATTGTCTTTGTCGCACTGGGATTCGAACCACGACCCTGTGACTTCAGTGGGGAGGAGTCGATACACAAAGGACAGAGCTGACACAGCTGTCAAGGTTAGGCCTTGATAAGCTTCCAAAGATCGGTAACTGATCACAACTAACAGCTTGCAACGGCATTGCCAGCCCTCTGTGTTCTGGGGCTTGAATTGCTACGTCGTACGGAGCTAACAAAAGGTTTGATCTCTTTCATCGGAATCTACCAATGGACACTTTTGCTACCTTGCGTAATGCTGCGTCAATCGTTATTTCAAGCTTTGAACCTCTGAGCACCAACACCAGCGGCACGTCAAACCTGAACCTCTGAGCACCAGCACCAGCTGCAGATCAAGCCTTGAACCTCGGACAAGCCCCATTATCGCTACGTGCCCCATTCAACACAGTATGCGTCCGTTCATTGAACATGTTCAAGATGTGAGATCGCGGTATAGATTGGTTTTCAAATGATTCTCCGATTTCAGACGTCGCAATAGTCGATCTGAGCGTAGTACAGGCAGGACTGATAAGCCACTCGAACAGACTGACTCTGCTACAGATGTCTTAAAGCGTGTCCATCATCGAATTTGTAGCTTTGCAGCAAATGTGGCTGTCTTTAGAAAAGGTTTTTGAGCATGCTTAGCATGTACTCCCTCATAGAGGCGTAAACTCATCCAACAAATGGAGCAACCTCACCACGGGACGCGTGGAACATACGACGATTGAGTCAATAATTGCAATTGTCACACAATTTGACAGCGATGAGACATCAGCAGCGAATTCTTTACTGACTGAATGTAAACTGATCACGATCACTAAGATCAGTGCTCGTTTGCTTGAGTTCTAGTTCAAGAGCAAAAATTGAATAAGTGTCGGGCGCCATCTCAAAACACAGGTTTCAAGTGTAGCCTAACTCCAGTATGTTGTACACTCGATGCTTAAGTGACCTTCTAGATGATAGACTGTGCTCACTTGTGATGTCTTTTGATGCTCAGGAACAGTGGCAACAAAAGTAACTAATTCAGTTTAAAACGGCCAGAAGAGGCTGGGAAATCTTCGCAACCATCATTAAATCTTCTATAATTCTCTCAAAAACCCATCCACTCACATTGAAGACCTTTTCTGGAAGAGACGCCAAGCAACCCGTCGTCATTCCTACACGCACCGTCTAACCCATCCTCAAACCGATCCCATTTTTCGGAGATGCTCGTCAAATTCATCTCTCACCCACATGCGTTGGATACATAAATCTCCCGGACCGCTCCCAGCCGAGCACCGAGATGTGTACTCCATCGCAACCGTACATGTCCGTGCTATCGTCTCAGAATCAACGGAAACAAAAATCATTTAAGCCCAACGAGAAAAAAATATCACCTCATCTCCAAGTTCACCAGATCTAAACCAGTTTCAAGAGAAGCCATAGATTCAAGAACGAAAAGCAAAACAAAATCCACAACACCCAAGAATGCTATATAGGCGTTGCCCACCACCATCCCATGGGGATCTTCGCTTAGAAATCCGAGTATGAGAAGTGTTCCTCGGCTCCTAGGCGTACTCTCGCATAATAACCAGACGAGTGTGGCGAGTTGGATGACCTTGGGCACGGTTGGTGTGTTGTTGATAAACTTATTGGAAACAGGCTCGAAGCGATGAGCACGCAAAGCGCACCACAACTGCTGGCCGATTTCAACCAGTGGCCTGGTGCATGGGTGTTTATTTTTAGAGTCCATCAACTTGACAAGGTAACATCGCGCGGTGGGACATGGATTTATAGCGATCGTTGGGGACCCCACTTAGGTGAGGTTAAGGATCGCTGGGCGGTCTTTGAAATTGAGTTTGATTCTTGCCAACAGCCGTGAGCAGAACGTGGAGTAGCTCCAAAGAGGCAAACCAATAAAACGCTGGCCCATTTCGTGGCGCGGTTGCCTCGTAATTGCGCAGCCATAGTGCACAGACCTCTAAAGATCAACTGTACATGGTTAATTGGCTTCTGAGGCCACCATTAAAGTCGTGCTGGGGTCTGCTGAATGTCTCAGTCTGAGTGGTTGGCTGTGTCCCGGACATCCTCCCATTCCTCCAGTCACCTCGACCCTGAAAGACCACTTGAAAGTCAAATGAAGTCGAAATATCGCTCGAAATTGCTCGGGCGCGTTTGAATTTAAATCGAACGAAATTCTACGCCCGCTCGAATACGTGCTGAAACCGAGGAAAAAATGCGGAAACACAGCTAGACATCGGTGAAGAGTGTCTTTCAGCCCGGCCAGCATGCCGATCACGTCGCAGGCGAGCATTAGAAACGCCAGCGGTGACACAGTTGCGCGCGAGAGGAAAACCTGTGAAAACACATGAATTGCAGCGTGCATCGATTTCCGTGTTACACACAAGTTTCTCTTGGAATCGAAAACAAAAACAAAAAAAACACTTTCTCGAAAAATACACAAAACAACTGGCCAACTTATGTGTCTCAATCGATATTGGCCCGGCCCCAGTCTTGTACTTCAATTCTGCACATGTCGTCGTCGGTTGGATTCTCTTTCCGGTTGTGCTCGCCACAGCGCAGGATGTGAACGGTGGCGCCGGGAAATTTCACTTTTTACGCGACACACACACACACACACGTACACACGTGCTACATAAACAAACGGAAGGAGTTTCTTGTTTTTTTGGTTTTTTTTGCAAACTCAGTTGACAAGCGAAGTGACATGAATGAATGCGTGCATCTCCCGAGGGACTACCTAAGAATGAATCCACTGGAGCCGCTTACACTCGCCGCGAAGTAGACACACTTTAGCATGCAGACTTGAGCACGATACTCCTAATTACGAGGTCAGGCTTCTTGAGCACACACACGCGAGGTGAACACAAAAAAAAAAACAATTAAAATGCAAAACTTTTCCTCACATTCAAGCACAGGAGAAAACAAGCAAAAATAAACGGAAAAGAGCAAGGAAACGACGGTGTATCTTCCCACTTGAAACCGCTCGCGTCGACGTCTCTCGGTGTAACTGATGGCGAAGAAATCTCAACGCGAGCGTCTTGTCCGGATCGTGGCTGCTGCTACTTTAGTAGTAACTTCGTACTATAACTATCGCTCCCTCTGTCTCTCCTTCGCTCTCTGTCTCTCGCGGTGTGTCTTTCGCTCAGCTACACGCACACACGGCGGTTTGAACCCAGCTTGGCGGGTATTTTTGTGCGGCCAGAAATTGTATCCAGTCGGTTGGCCGTCGGATACCTTTTGGATTTGTTATCACTCTTTTCTTTTGGAGTTCGCTTTTGTTGTTCGCCACCGCTGTTGTTTGATCGGTTATTCAAGTCTTTGTCCGAGGTTTTGCATCTTCTGTATTTTGTTGGTTTTTTGGAGAGCTGACGCTTGGGCGAGGAGGCGAAGTGAGATTTCTAAATTTGAATACACGTGAATCGGATGTACAAACCAAACCGTGCGACGGGGGCGGAAGGCGGTTGGCGGGTGGCGAGTCGCACCGTGGCTAGTTATTTGAGGAAATTACAAATGGACTTGATAAGTTGCGTGCGACGGAGGAGGATTGAGTGTTTTGTTTTCAGACGATGACAGGCAGAAAAAATGTAGTGACATTCCATCGATAAATCGACTGAAGGTCGTCAGATGGGCGATTTCGATGCATTATGAGGGTTTTTTTTCCAGCGAGTCTGGCTTTCTGGACGGCTACCTGGCTGACGGTTGGCCTTTTTTTGTTCAGTTCTAGGATAGCATTGATAGTCGACGCAATTGTGCTTTGTTGTGTTGTTGCACCGACGATGAATCAGGCATTCGTGCGGACACACCCATTGATCTTGGCGGGGATTCAGAAGCAGATCATATGGCCGAGTTTACGGCACTAAACGGGCTAGATCGGATGATGACAACGGTGAGGGTCAGGAACGCCAAGAAAGAGATCTCAGTCTTCAGCAGCTCCCAGTGTGCATCAGAGGAAACACAGGGAGGATGAGAGGGTAATTGAGCTCTCAACGTCCACGGAGTTCAAAAGATTCCGTGTACAGGCACAAATTTGTGTATCAAGGATGTCCAGAGAGGATTTCTGGTCTATTTCACTGGTGCCTGGAAGCTCTTGGGGTTATCCGCTTCTGGTCGCCAAGTAAAATCAGGTCAAATAGACTGAGATGTAGATCTAGTTGCGTGCTCCACCTACCTTGCTCGGTTGCTAGCAGTCCAGTAAATTCTTTCCCAGCATTTTATCAAACCTTTCTTTGTCGGCTGTCCATGTCGGCCGGTTCCAGTAAACGCTTCTCTGATGTTGAGCCCAAATCACCAGCGCTCACGTCATCAGCACCGAATAACTGCCACCTGATCCGAGGAAGTGGTCGTCTGTCGTCTTTTTCGTCTTTCGCACAAGCGTCGCAGAGAATTTCATCGCTTAGGCCAGGCGAGAATGTAGCGGCCTGTAACTACGCCGGTAAGTCGCCTGCAGGCATGCAGATTTCTTGTTGGTTGCCTGGGGAGTCATGACACCTTCGACTGTGTTCCGGAAAGGCCCAATTATTGATGGAAACCGTAACCAGGGACGTGGGCAGATTCTGGTGCCTAAGAGTACCTCCTTTGATCGGTGTCTAGCAAGCGATATTTGAGCTGGTGGTGGTGTTGGGTTACTCTCAAGTCGGTGACAAAACCAGTCTGGAGGGCAAATTGGAACAATCAAAGCGATCTCTCCTTCCGAGCGTTGCCTTGGATTAGAAGTGGTCCCTTAACACAGTCGGCAAGGGGTCTTGGAAGATATGCACCAACACACGGCAGTATTCTTGCTCCCAGTCTGTCCTTGGGTTGAGTGCAGACAAGACAAGAGGATTGTAGTAGTTATTAGGTAGTTTACCAAGAAGCAGCTATCAGGCTTTGACGGGAAGCAGCAGTGTCACTTAGGCAAACTCATACAGAGGCTCCCACACGGATCAGCTGACTTCCACTTCTAGTCTGAAAACCACCGCCAAACCTTTTTGTTTGCATAATCTTGTGGCTTAGATGGCTGATGCTAGCCGCAGTTGTCAAAGAAGTAATCTGATAAATGGCTCCATCTTTGGGAGCAGAAGGTGACAGATGCTCGTGTTCCATTTTATCGCCAATGGAGGTGCCACTCTGGATGTCTATAGTAAACCAGATGGCATGGATTGTGCGGACGAATTAGTGCCAGGCGACTTAGCAATTTTCTCGAATGGCTGACCTATTTATCATTCGTGTCGTGTGCTAGACGACAGGGTCAGAGAAATGGCTGGATGCAATGATTCTATCAATCTGGCTGTGCAATACGCCCAGAAGTTATTCGTCTTAATCAAAGCAGTTTTCTGGTGTTACTACACATTCTGGTGTCTTGTCTTGATCAGTCGCAGATCTGATGGCATTCCACAGGAACTTAAACATCCCTCAACTGACGCGTGCTTGTATCCACTCTTAAATCCGAGCTTGTTTTGCACACAAGTTTGCAAGACGTCAGTATGGCTCCATGATCAAAGGGATGTATGATGCCTATCCTCGTAGGACCATCTATGTAGGTACACAGAAGATCACCCAGTGAACGGTGATCAGTCTGCAAGATGTACACGAGTTCTCCTCAAAAAGTGATGAAGGTGGTAGCAATGTGCGGAGGAAGAATTGGAAATCGCTCGGAAATATCTGAAATCTCATCGGTGTGCAGGTGGTTGCCTTCTTCTTCCTAGAGCGGTACAGTTTGAGGTGAACCTGGGCGCCTCAGAAAATGCCTCTCCACAGCACGTCCTCTCGCCAGCTGTCTTAATTTTCGTACACCAAGCCGGCTAAGGATCCACTCAACTCATGTGGGTCACCTTAAGCGTGGACGTCTTATGTTTCGTAGTTGCATTCCCTGGCCCAGACATATGTACGCTCTGCAAGGCATAGCGACCAAGACGTTGCATCAGTCGACGCCTGCCTAAGCTCGTGTCGCATAGAGCTTAAGAAGATGTTGGCTAATTGGCTAAGTTTTACAGGCCCACCGCTAAAGTAAGTACACGCCTGACTACCGAATAGGGAAAGCTAACTAAGGATAGCTTTACTAACTACATTGGACGCTGCAAACTTACGCCTAGATTAGTAACACTCGCTAGCATAGTTTCTGACTCATGTTTCACTGAGAACTCAGTTGGGGTACATTGTGCTCCATTGTCACTTTCCGCCTTTGAACCCCCTTTTAAAAGCTTACATGGGACATCATCTGCACGGCATCATGAGGCCGCAGTGCTAGAGCTTCTCGTAGACACCTACTTCAACCTAGCCTGTTCCAAGTTTAGACAAAACTGAGAAGCATGCCAATTTATCGCGACAAGGCGAGGGGTCTTCCTCTTCTTCTTATGTGGCACTACAATCCGGGGTGAACCTGAGCCTGGGTCAGCAATCCTCCACAGCTGGCACGATCCTTAGCCAGCTGCCTCCAATTTCGCATTCCAAGTTGGTTGGGTCCTTCTCTGCTTGAGTGCGCCATCGGGTTCGTGGTCGTCCTGTACTGCGTTTTCCCACTAGATCGGAGTTTCGACATCGGGCTGGAGCAGTGTTGTCCATGCGCTCTAAAAGGCCTAGCCATCTTAGGCGTTGAATCCGTAGACGCCTGACTAGACTCATGCCTCAGAAAACCTTCAACGCAAGCAGGACCAAAGATTGAAAGCATATTTTTTCTCTCGAAGAGACCAAGTGCGTCTTCATCCGCTCTTAAAATAGCCCAGGCTACCGCGCCATACAGCAGAACAGGGCTGATCAAGGTCTTATATGATGTGTGCCAGGTCTTTCGAGAGAGGGCTTTGCTACTTAATTGCCTCTTGAGCGAGTGGTCGGCTGATAGAAATCTGATAGTTTGAGATGTGGTTTCATAAACTGGGCTCCGCCAAGTCCCTGCGAGCTGAGAGCGAAGAGTTCACACACATCGGCCTGAAGGCTTGAAGAGTCCTCCTTGACAACGTGTCCTGCATGAATGGCGAGCTTTTCTCAGACCCATCAACGCATGAATTCAGAAGCGGCGTCTCAATAAATCACACCTAACCTTCCCCAGCGCCAGATATCAGGGGATTTGTAAACGACATCATTAAAGTCATCTCATCCGTCTCACCTCTCCAGCGGTCATGGGCCCGCTGAGTGGCGCAATTAAAACGTTGTCCACCAAAACGAATGCCACACATTCCGTTGCACAACACGACAATTACTCTGCCCCCTATTCCTGCCGCGGATTATTAAATTCATGCTTCTGCCTCAGAGTGAAACTGGAAAAAAACAATCACAATCATACAAGTCAAGGTCGGACTACTACTTGCACGCAAAGCTCATCACCGTCACAAGGTGCAATTAAATGATAAAATTCAAGCAAAATTCGTCGGCTAACCTGACGGCTGAAAGCATGCGCCTCGGTCGTCGGTGATTTAGCCTGACGAATATACGCCAGCTCGGGGTACAGTCAATGTCATCTCGAGCGCGCGCGTCACAAACTGTTAACCTCAGCCGACTTAGTGGGTCACTTTGTGTAGCAACAGAGCGACGACGTTCGCCAGCGGACCCCATTCAGAAGACTGTTGTTGCTGTTGTGGCTTGGAGATGTTTTTCCGTCTCGTTCGGACCTTAGACAACGTTGGGGCAAAGGTGCACGCAACGTCTGTCGGTCGTTAAGCTCGATTGAACTTGATATTTGACGGTGATTAGATGGAATGGGATACGTACGGTGCCGCCGTTGGACAATGTAACGCTGAATTAATGTCATTTTGAGATCGACCCATTCAGAGGCGATAACTCGTCGGAGTGTTGCTTCAGAGACAGAGTGGTGCAGCGAACCACCAGCCCTTCGGCGCCCCACCCGAGCGATCTTCTCACGCAATGAACACCTTTCCCAAGCCTTTTCCAACGCTCTTGTCATCTGACGAAATACCCACACAAGACCGAGACAAAACGTCTCTCGACAGCCGCGGGTGCATCAGAGTGGCTAGACTGCCTAGAATTTGGTATCCCGCTCTGCGGCGAAACCAGAAAATCAACTTATCTTGCGCAGCTCACAGCTGCATCGCTGTAACCACGGGTTTATTATATCCACAGTGCATCTGTGTGCGGAGTGTGCAAACTGAAGTCGGTTGCGCGATACTGCGTTGGCCAACCATTCGCAACTGGTTCTGTTGCATATACAGGCACTCACACGCGCGAGAAGTTCGAATGCATCCGCAGACGCTGGCGTTTACTTTTATTTGAATGCATTGTCTTGTTTTTCATTCGGTTTCAGGAAGATGTTGTCGTCTCGCCCAAGAGGCTCACGTCAATGAATGGCAATACGACTTGCATTTTGAATCGAGACGCATCAATGGGTTCGAAGGGACGATGGTTCGGGTTGAATTTGTGCTGAGCAGAGGATGGAATATTCGCTGAACTTATTGCTTATCATTTGGTGTTGATGTTCGCTTCAAATTGAATTCACTTTAATTCAACTTGAGCTAACTTCCTGCTACTACGACTACATCAATGGCTGTATAACACTTAGAAGAACACGTAATCATTGTATAACACTTACATAAGTGCTAAGCTTTGTATAACGCTTTATCTAATCTCTGTTTGTGAAAATCTACTCTCCTCCATTTCGGTCGCAACCAGGCAACAAGCAACATAAAATACACTCGAGTTGAAGAGTTTTTTCGTTTTCGCAAATCCATTTTACAACACTCACAATGAACTAGTTATTAAGGAGTTTGGGTTCCTTGACGAGGCTTCCATTGGCCCAAGAAGTGACAACTTTTACATCAAAATGCTGTCGACGTCTCCACAGGATGTTTAGTCTTGTGGATGTTCAAGGCTTCACGGTAAGCGCATCGGTTTTTTTCCAGCACTTTAGCACGATCTTGATTGTTTAACACGTGCTTGACGGCATGAAGGAGCTTTTCGACTGTCGTTTGCTTTGTTTACTGATGGATCGACGATGCCCTTGAGTGCGTCTTCTCAGTGAACACCTTTCACAAGCCTGTGCGCTCAGTCAAAACAAAACACTCTTGAACTGGGAAAAGCCACAGTCATAGGCACAGTTTTTTTGGTTTGATTGGAAGTATTTTTGACGTGGAGTCGAGCAGTCCAGGTCCAAGACTAGGATCAACCAGAATAATCAAGTGACATGGGCTGATGTGCAACGGCCATCGAAGCAATTTCTAGCTAGTCGGAAGCCCCAGTGGAGAGCTGAAGGTTCTCAGCGCACAATTACGTGAGCGGTTACTCTAATAATATAAGGTGGTTAAATTTTAAGGGTCAATGTTGAATGTGAACCACGCTTAAACGTCAAGTATTTTTTTGCATTTCATTTGGCAGTTAGTTCCAAGTCACAGGGATACAGCAGGCAAGCTGATGAGCTGGCCAGGAAAGGGAACGAAACCAACACATCTTCGTCAATTTTATGTGTCAAACCAGCTCTTGATGATCGAGAGTACTTATAAAATGTGGAACTCTCTAACCACTTGCGAGACCCGCCGGATGATCTGGTTCCAGGTGCAAGGACCGACAAATTCCTTCCATGCGACAAGCAAAGGTAGTTGGTACACAAATTGGCCATAATCACCTGAAGTACCATGAGATGAAAACGCGTCAAGGTAGTGCCTATAGATGCAGAGGCTGTGGTGGCACAAGATGGAGGAAAAAAAAGGGACACCCTTATTGTCACTGTCACTGGCCAGTCTCTCTTTTAAGGTCCAACAAAAATCCTTCCAAAATCTCTTTTGACGATTATTACGATATGAAGATGGTTACACGACACGGGGTTACATTCTGGTATGTCACGTGGGTCACGTAACCTACCCCAAGCATCTGTCGCCGAGGATGCTTAGGACATGTATAGTCGTTCCGGTTGCTTCTGAGATATCACAGCAGACTTAGTTTACGTTTGATGTTCGACGTTTAAAGCATTGATTGAGTCACAGTAACTTATTGGGCCAAAGTGGAGACCATTGAAAATTAAGCGTACTATTTGGCAAGAGACTGACTAAAGACTAGTCCGTTGATACTGGGCTCCACCCCCGGCTGTAGCTCCAAAGAAGGGGCAAAAATGAGTGAAAGGCAAAACCCGGCGCCGGGCCTGATCCTGATCTAGAAGCTTTTGTTTTTAATTGGGTCCAAAAATGAATCATTTTGTGGTGGAAAAAGTTGTATACCCTTGAAGCACAGTTGAATTGTCAGGGAACATCAAAATGTGTTCGAGTTCGAAAGAGTCCGACTTAGAGAGTGGTTTTTTGCTGAGGAAATGAATATAGTTCGACTTAAAGGGAATGTAGTTCGGTTTAAGGAGAGTCCACTGCATAAGATCGATGTTGATCACTTTATAAACGAGTGGTAGGTAATTACCTTCGCCCGGTAACAAGGCCAATTATAATGCTCGGTGTTAATGCACATATGCACACAGACAACCAGGGTGATCGACAATCTGAATGAAACTGACGTAATCATTTTCTTCTCAATAATTAATTTCTCAATCAATAATTCCAATCAATAATTAAAGCCATGATCATTTTTTTCTTGTGTGCAAAGTTGCATGGTCCTTGGGGCGAGAGCTCGTTTTTAGAACAAATGTTTCGAAAGCCTACGAACAAGTTATGTAATGACACTGGAATTTGCATAGCTGCCTTGCACATTCAGGCTTAAAGGCGGCTTGTAAAAATGCTTGTGTTTGTAAATCTCTATGCAATTCTGAATTCTGAAGACGTGGGCGGTGATTTTTTTCGGCGGAGCTGTGTCCTTCGAACATTGTGCATTTTGATCAAAACGGCATGCCTCAAACTAAACAGCAGTGGACTCCGAAGATAAGCGTCGACCAGGTTACAGCGATGTCGCACTGAGTTCCGACATTGAGACTGCCTTTAACAACTACCAATCCCAAGGGATAACCTCAGCACTAAGCTGGCTAGTGATCGAAAAGACCACCGTGGCTTTTACAGATCAACTTCTCCATCACAGGGCGATTTAATGTGAAGGCTTGGTGACACAAATATCTGCAGAGACTGTCCTTGGACACCTAAGTTGACTAGGGGTTGTAGAGCGTGACACCACAGCTAAGGACCGTGGAGTCTTCGATACTGAGCCAATTGGACAACGCAACAGAGGACGTCCTTGAACGAGATGGCACACGCAGGTAGAAATGGACCTCAACCACATTGGTGTGCGCAGTTGGAGGCAGCTGGCGAAAGATCGTGCCAGCTGGAGAGGCATGTTGGTTTAGGCCCAGGTCCACCCCGGTCTGTAGTCTCGAAAATACGAAGTTAAAAAAGACGCACCACAGGGTGAAGTGCTTCCACTTCTCATATGGAACTTTGCAGTGAATGATCTCCTACTGACCGCAGAAAAGACTGCGTGTAAGGTTATGGTTTATGCCGATGAGGCATCATATCTCCTCTTCGAACTACAATTGTCTAGGGAACCAGCTCTAAATGTCAATCCGCAAAAAATTAAAAAACAATAGAGAACAAATCCTTTTCACAAGGAAGTCCAAATATGATGCCTTCATCCTTTCATGCATGATCCACTAAACGGCTTAGCCCGTCAAGTCGCACGTACAAGATATCGCCAGGCCACACGATTTTCCGCCTTCGACTCTAGCTCATCAAGGTGCGACCAAGCGAGTCTTCGAACTTGGTCCAACCACCTCAGCCTGGGTCTACCAAGGGGTGTCGAATTTAAGGCATATTTTCCAAGGCTGATGGGGACATTCGTACCACGTGCAGAAACAATATGGCTGGCGCTACAACTCGTAGATGGCCAGGGCTTAGGTTGGGTTGGGTTATTGGGCTGCCAGCGAATATTGCCAGCACTTGGTGATCGGTCCATTGTGGTACTCAGTGCAGTTGATTTCATCCGAACGGAAAATGGTGACTGGAACTGATTTGAAAACCAGCTTATTAACTTTTGCTCTGACGGGGATTCGAACCTGGGTCCACTGTGACCAAGGCCAGGCTCTCAACCAATAGCGCCATCTATGAGTTGTTCTCCCATGAGTGGCAGTAACCCACAGTTTTATGCCGATTTCGAACGGACAAGTTTAAGAAGCTTTCTCTAGACAGGAAGTCTCTTTGAGCATTGTCAGTGACTCGACGGAGAAAATTGTTTCTGTCGCAAAGACCAAGGTGGAATGACGAACATACCACAGCGCCACGGGTCATGGTCAAAAATTTGCAACAAAACGCTGCTAGATGAGTTCAGTTACAGCGCAAGGCAATTTCATGGAGGATGTTCCCCACTTACAAATGTCCGCAACTCTAGTTTCAAGCTGCTGTGTACTTAAATGAGTCCTATTAAGGTCCACTTTGATGCCACGTGGACTTAGTTGATGCTAACTCCTAAGGTCATATAGCCCATGGGCATCACAATGGGCCCAAATAGACCGAGGTGAAACTTCACCGCATTTCACAGCGTTCCTAAGGTGCATAGCAACAAATGGTGATGCAGTGAGGAACTAAATAGCACAGGTCTATTGACGAGTTGTGTCCGTTGGTCCAACATGAAGTATTTAGGCAAGACAGCTCCATAACATCTAGTGAGTTTAAAAAGGGTCTGACAAGCGGCAGTTGTGTTTCTGGAACCGTGACATTGTGTGTTGTGATGTAGTTCGATGGCTTGAGCTTAAATGGACCAGCGTCCAGTACAGAATGTCACCAATGCACTATGACGAGTTCGCCGATCGATCGTTGAGAGTTAAGAATAAACCCTGATTGCTTCGCTGTCAGCTTATGGCTGAATTAATCGTTTCAAACCAAAATTCAATGTGCATGGGAAAGGCCTCTCCATTCAGTGAGAGGTGCCACCACCCAGCATTCATCAGCCTCCTGTGGTGGATACCATAAATGCAAATCCATCTCGTTAAAAAATAGGCAACAGTTCAGAAAAATCTTCAAGTTCAGCGCGAGTGCGCACCCAAACTCGATGGCCGCCTCCCTTGTTGCTTTGTGACACAGACTGGGACTGGGAAGAGCCGTCGGGATGGATCCGAGAGCTAGCCACCTTCGGCTTAAGTCTGTAGACGACTCCGTACACCCATACAACCCCGTGGTCCAAAAGCCCTCAACGCAACCTGAACCAAAGAGGAGTTACACAAATTTTCTTGCATGACAGAGAGCATGTTCCGAAGTCTGTTTCGTATTCAGTTTTCCCTGATAGCTTTCTGGCCATGTGAGTGCGCATTTTGTTGCCGAATGTTGCCCCACACAGTTCCGGCTAAAGTCATCGGCAGTCTTTACCTTCGAATGCCAACACTCGTGGACACGGAACTCTAGACTTCACGTAAGCCTCATCAAACACACTCACACTGGGCGCCGATCTACCTTGACCATTTGTTTGTTTCGCTTCAAGTCTATAATGAAACAATTTATATGCGTTTATTTAAAGCAGAGATGTATATAAAAAAAACCCTCTGTCACGCTCAAATCAATCATATTTACAAACGCATCCACTTACGGCGAGGCACACTCGCATTCGTGTGCAAATGTCAACACACTGTTCAATTAGCATACTCACAAGTGAATGTGGCGAAAAAATGAATCTGCACAAGGGGGCTTCTTATCGATCTAACACACATCCCGAAAAATCGCAACATCGCGTTCGTACGCTTTGCTTTCGTGGGACGCTTTGAAATGGCTGTGCGGCCTGCGGCCTGGTGCCTGTGGCTGTGACGGTGTGTGGTTATGAATGTCGCAAATACTGACGCGCACACGCATGGCATACAAATCGATACATTTCGCAAGCCGTCAACTGGTAATGATAAACAAATTTTGTGAGTTTCTTTTTGGCTTTGTTTTGTTTTCTTTTTGGGCTTCACGAGGGTTTTTGATTTGTTTTCAACTTTTCTAGGAATTTCTACGCAAATGAGTGGGTTGGGGAGTGTATGAGACTGCAGACTCAAACGAGGTGGTCGTCAAGAAATGAGCGCGGGGCTCTCTTTGGAGGTCCTGGACATAGCAACCGCTCGTGCTGTCCTTTCTTGTGATTTTCCCCCAAGTGAAGATGTGCGACATCTCTGGCGACGAGTTATGAAAGTCGATCGTGTCGGGCTAGATAAGCATCGTAGAAGTCGGGGCATAGCTTCTCGGTATAAGTGTGCCGTACCTTACTTCAGCCTCAGAAGTTGGATGAAGGGAATTCAACTCAGAAGCGACACCGCAAAATAGGCGAACAACGTAGAGCAAGTTAAGAAGAAATTAGGACTGAACAACAGCATCGATTGATTGGTCAAATAGACGAGAGTAGAAAGAGGTTCACGGATGAGAAGAGGATATGGCAATCGAATTTGCGAAAATAAGCGGCGACATTTAGCGAGTAGAGTGTGAAACTAACGAGCAAGCAAGCCATCACAGTACCAATAGAAGCGATGAAGACAGAATTATGCGAATTCCGAAACTGATGGCTTCACGTGCAGTGAACAGACTTAAAGAGCATGTGTCCTGATGTGTCCTTTGTCACGTCCCCAAGAGACGTAATCCCAGCACTCAATCCGAAGTACTCGTGCTCTTTGTCATTCGCAGCGATGATCTAGAATATAAAGGACGGCGTAGGCCTCTTACGCTTGGACTCTTCTTGGGCATTCTCTTCTGGTTCAATTAGTAGTTGCTTCGCTAGTTGAATGAAGATTTCTTCCTCTGCTTCTTCGCCGAGTCAAAGGTGGCCTTA
This sequence comes from Eristalis arbustorum, assembly GCA_916610145.1. Lineage (NCBI taxonomy): Eukaryota > Metazoa > Arthropoda > Insecta > Diptera > Syrphidae > Eristalis > Eristalis arbustorum. The sequence goes on along the minus strand of OU744319.1, from coordinate 27,619,599 downwards.
TCAATACCCTTAAGTACCCGAGGTCAAGACACAGCACGGCTCGTAAGTATATTCTTTGCAAATATCTTCCCATTGCAGTCTGTGGAAAATATTGGGCTGGGAGGAGCGTTTCACATTCGTGTAGTGCGGCTGAAAAACTACTCTCAAGCAAGGCTAAGGATAAACATGCATTGTGTCGGGGGTGATAGGGGTTCGTTGCTTGTTTTTTTTTGGAATTTCGTGCTTATTTGTTTATGGACCTGTGGCTCTTGTAGCGTTTAGTCAAGACTAAGGTAGACGGTGGAACGTGGTCTTCGATACGACATGAATCATAGCTCCTGTCTTTGTTGTCTCCTGTGCTTGTCCAATCGGACATCGGTTGTGTTGCGATCTGGCAAGAAGTTAGCGCGGGTTACTGGCGAAATTGTGCTCATTGGTTCATTTGTTTTCATTATTCTTGTTAACATTCTTGGACCTACGAGGAGCAATGGGACAAACATTCGAGTGAGGACAGAAAGAAGTAGACCCTGTCCTCAAGAAATGACAACCAACATTGACGTCTGGAGCAAAGCTTCGAAATGGGCAGCCTTGACTTCGAAGTAGTTAAAGTGTTCGTCTACCTCGGCACGGCAGTAAATAGAGCCAATAACATATGCACTGAGATCAAACGCAGAATAATCTCGGCAGCCACTGCTTGAAGACGCAATTGAGTAACAGAGGCGTTTCTTGAGGCTGACTTTGTACAAGACGTTGATCACCCCAGTCCAAGAGGATAAACCAAAAGCGGTTGAAAAAGACTCTTCGAGTTCTGCGTGTCGTCCTTGGTCCTGTTTGCGTTGACGATACTTGGAGGAGAAAAGTCAACCATCAACTATACGGTCTGTATAGCAAAACGAGTCTAACTAGGAATCTACGGATCTATGTCATGTAGAGCGCAAGGACAATTCTACTTCGGCCAGGAAAATGCAACAACGCAACAGACGCCGTCCACGTACAAAGTGGAGCGCACACGTCGAGGGGAACCTTAGCCGACTTCGTTTAAAAAACTTGTGCCAGCAGAGATCGGACTATTTGGCTGACTCCCAAGTCCACTCCGGACTGTAGCGCCATGCACAGAAATAAAAAAGAAAGTCCGCTCGTGCAGAGGGTGAGGCTAAATACAACAGACCCTAGCCAAGACGTCCCTCAGGGAGCTCCTTGGACCCAACCTTTCATTTTTCGACGTGGCTTGCTTTCGCTCTAACATCAGTCTAGACACCGCAGCCTTAATAATGGCAGCTGAGTCAACGCTGGACCACGGTAAGCATTTTTTGGAAATTTGCGAGATTTCTGGCAGTTTACTCGAAAAAATTGTACACTATTGTGTCTAGAAAGATTTTTGAGAATTTTTTTGTTTGTGCCCAAAATAGCCTGAAATCGCATGTCTTACATCTCACAGATGAGTTGTATGAAAAGTTGTTCAGAATTGTCTCCTCCAACACATATTTTGTCCAAAAAAATAGGGGGCATCGACGCGAAAGGAGTTAGCAGGGTATTGGCATTTTACAGCCGAAAATTGTAATATGAGACAGTGACGCCGTGCACCTGCGCCTAGCTGCCACAGCTAGATGTTCTCTCTTCAATGCACTGGGAGCATGACGCTACTAAGCTCCATTGGGAAGAATCTCCAAACCCTCTTCAGAGCTCGAACACTCAGCCTGAGTACGGAATCAATAGCTAGGGCCCCTCTAGCCGACACATAGCTTACCGGGCACTGTGCCATAGACACACATGCGTCCTAACCTGCCGCGCACACAATTTTGTAGAAGCATGAAGATGGTGGCCCGTGACGTTGTGGGTTAACCCCAATGAACTAGAACCTCGAGGTCTGGGTTCGAGAAAATAATTGTCTCGTCCGAGTCACTGTCAGTGCTCAAAGAGTGTTTCTATCTAGTAAAAGCTTCTCAAACTTGGCCGTTCAGGGTGGCATGGAACAGCAAGTCTCCTTCCGCACGTGAGAGAAGAATAGCGCGCACAACACGAGTGGTTGCTGAGAAGCTAGGCCCTAGCTAGGCAGCGCCAAATATGACTTTGGTCGTATCACGTGCGCCAAGATGCTGAGCGTAGGACTCGATCGCCTACCCTGCCTACATTTTTTTGGAAACTTTATTTTAGACAGCCGCCTCTAGAATTTATAACATAAGATTATAAAGACTCTCCCTACGCCTCGTAACCTCGTCACCTCGTCACGTCACCTCTTGAGTTTACAACGAAAATTTATAAAGACTCTCCGTACGCCTCGTCAGTGCCTGGATGGGATCGGGAGCAGTAGGTAAGTTCACACGACATGTCGGACGACTAAAAAATGCGTTGCGTTCACATTGTACTACGCGGTTGATGGACTTCACTGATGAGGGCGGTTTCGTGGCATCAACATCGGGGTGCATGCTCTTCTCTCAACTCTATCGAGAAACCACATCATTTTCATTTATCCGCTGATGGCCGCCCGTTGAAATCAAAAACGTGAATGAAAATTTGTATTGGGTTCGCCTGTCGTACGACCGAGGGAAAAGGTTGACAAAATTTAAAATTCGGTCGTACGACCGAGGGAAAAGATTGACAAAATTTAAAACTTTCTATGACAGCCCTTACGACGCGTCGTACGAAGAGTTCACTTTTGTGCGACCTAGTGCAAATGGGTCTCTCCGACCAGGTCGTTTGACGTGTCGTACTGCCGGGTGGTATAATGTGAACATTCCTTGTGTGCTATTCTCCAGAGGAGTCAACGCTCCTACCCACAACGCCACGACATGTACCAATGAAAACCAGCCATTGGCATGAATCCATCGCCGAAAGACGAAGAGCGTCAAATTTCACCCGTCCCCACACATATCACAACCTCGTTACTTATGAACCTAAGATTTAGCACCGTATGCAAATGTTCGAAACACTCGTACGTTTTGCGAAATTCCTCGATCTGCCTTCAGAAGTCGTTTGCCTCTTGGAAATCCCTCCTTGTCACCCTGTGCCCGTCCAACTGCCACACACCCTTCCGTCACACTGAAATCGAAAATGTATTTCTCCATATTGACTTGAAGATTAGAACAGCCCATTGGAAGTCGCTGCACGCGTCTAAGAATCCGGTAGGCATTATACATTAGTGAGTGCCACCGCTTGCGTCATGTGCTAGAGTGTGTGTGTGTCGGTGTCGGTGTTAACCCATGTACTCGGCCATATTTGCTTTCCGGGGTTTTTACTACACTGCCGCGCAGTGAGTGGGTACGCCACACAAAGCATGGCGTGCTAGTGACATTACTGTTATCACCTCAGTCAGTCATAGCTTTCTTTGTGATCATCAACAAAACGGAGTTAATTGAAATTTTATACACGGCGCGGCGCAGCAATTCGATGTGACACCACTGCTGTTGTCCGACAGAAAGGCAGAACAATGAGCGTGCGAGGGGAGGGTCAAGTGAAGGACCTCTCTGAAGGATGCCAATCGCATGAAACGACTCGACAAACAATGGACACGTCATTATGTCAGAACAATGGATGCGATTTGATGGACTGTGTGTGCCTCAGCCAGTGAGGCACTGTTTCACACGTGCGAAGGGTCCACTTTCCAGGAAGTCTGAATGAGCTACAGTGACCATCCCCGATCTGACAGCAACATCAATTACAGCCGAAGGAAACCATTTGCTTGCCTAATAAGCGCCGCAGCCGCATCTTCGCCCATTCAATGCCAAAAACAATCAAATCGCAATTATTGTCAACTGAGAACAGATACGACGTCCAAATTGATGATTTAATTGCGGACAGAGGTTCTGCGGACAAACACGGCGAGGCGGCGTGTGGCTGCTGTGGAAATGTGAGTACATTAATGCAGCTAATAGCCGAGGAGATTAATTCGTTGAGCAATTCAACAGCCAGCCATGGCTAGCAGCCGAAGGTTTGCTTAACCTAAAGTAATTACACTCGTTTTTGCTGCTCACTTAATGTCGCAATCAAGTATTCTCCGCATAATCTGATGTCCCTTTTCGGGGCTTTAACTGAATTTTATGTGATGTACTTATGCGGCTGGCCGGTGAGTGATTGAGGCGGCCGAGCAATTGTCATTGAAACGGTGTTCGTTTGGGCAATCAAATGCGAATGTTAAAAATAGAATGAATGGCATTTGAATACATTTTCGCGTGATGGGGGCGAGGGGCTGTTGTGAAAACGTGTGGTTGGATGAGTGGTGTCGAAGCAACTTTGAGGGCACCAGTTGGAGTGCTTTCAGTGTTTATGATCGTGTGGCTGCTGCAGTGACCTGATGGACCGTACGCGGCAGTGGACTTGACTCAATTGTTATTTTCAAAGCTGGCCGAGTTCAGAAACGTCAAAAAAAGCCTAGACCCAGGTGAATTAACGACATTAGCAGCACCTTTCTTTGGACTTGGCTCATACCACAGTCAGGGGGTGGACGTGGATTGCGCGATATTTGACGCCGACAGACGCGTCCGCCGACATGGCTTGGTGTGTTTCATACTAGCATCTGCACAGCCTTAGGTTAGAGGGTGGCTAATCAGCCTCACATAGACCTGCTTGTCCACAGTGCTACCACGAAAGGGAGTAAACCTAGTTGAAGTCCACTGCAGCCTTATTTAGACAAAATGTTCGGGTGGCTTTGTAGAGATGTTATAGTATTATGGTGGCTACATCACTTATGCCCGGTTTCACAGTCAATTCTGAAGTTCAGTTCAGTTGAACCTCGCTTGCGTAAAGCGATCGACAACTGGTTCGTGTATTTACATGAGCTTACACCATCTTTGAGTAAACGCACGCACCTTCGATGTATTTGCTATGCGTTTAACTTTTAAAATGCTCCTAGCGCGTATTTCAACAAAGAAGCGGCGCAGGAATCCCTTACAAATGATTTCAATGCAAAAAAGGGATCTCATAAAAAAGCTTTTACACGATCTAAATCGGACAGCAAACTTTTCCATCTTGTTGGCAAGAGATGTAATATGGATGCCTATGAGATGGAAAAGCTGGGTGTCCAATTAAGCTCGTGTAAAAGTACTCTAAGCAAGCAGCAGATGTCAGAGAGAAGAAGTACGAAAGAGAGAAAAGAAGGCGAGGCAAAAATTAGACTCAGATCAAAGTTTAAAGGAAACTCTCAAGCCGAATAAATGTCTGATGCAGCACTGATGAACTGATGCAGCACCCAAAAGTGGTGTTTAAACGACCACTGTGATTTAAAAAAAGGGTTAGACTAGCGTTTCGTAACGCGTTTTGGCTAAAGCTAAGCAGAAACAGAGAAGATGCACCAGAGTCTTAACCACATCCGTTCGCTTGCAGTTTTTGCATCTATCTGTGGGAAACAGGACTAGTCTTGGAGCATGGTGGCCCACCCAACAGGGGCCTGTAACGATCTCTACTAGTAAGCTGCAGTTAATTCTTTGTAGCGAGATTATTAGTTTGGCTCTGGAGCAAGCTGGAACTGCTTGCGCGATGACAAACATTTATGAACTTTAATGAAGGTAGTCAGGCTGTTCAAGTGGTAGCCCGCGGCGTTGTGGGTATGTTCGTTGAGCCCAACCTCGATGTCGTAGGTTCGATTCCTGCTCTCTGCGACGAAAATAACACGGCCCCACCTCTTTCGAGTCACCGATGCTGATCACAATGCTCAAAGAGTCTAGAAAAAGCTTCTCAAACTTTGTCGTTCGGAGTCGGCATAAAACTGTAGGTCCTTTCCACTCGTGAGAGAACAATAGCACACATAACACGAGTGGTTGCTGAGAAGCTAGGCCCTGGCCCTCTACGGACTGCTGCGCCAAAAAAAAAGTCAGGCTGATCAATGACCTTTATTTTGAAAGTACTTCTAGTCCACATGCGAAGAGAATTCGAGAAAAGCATGGCGATACGGAATATAAATTTGTTGATTGACAAACCTCAAAGGGACGCATACACCTTTGACACTATACTGTTCATGTAGTTAACTACTATTACACATTACAAAAAGTTTTCTCACACAGGTAACAATCACACCTAAAGGAAAACTTAGGGAGATTTGAACATCATTTGCATATGAAATTGCAATAAGACAACACTTTAGGAAGATCATTTATGAATAAAGGACGGAGAATAGAACCTTGAGGTACTCCCTTGTAAATGTTGCAAAAGGACGCCACATAAAACAGCTTGAGCCCGGCTTATAAGGGATGAATAGTTTAACTTGTAAGTGGGATTACAGAAGTCAAATTGCGAGGACAGTTTGTGACAAAGTATAGACGGGTTAACACAGTCGAATGCTTTCGAAAAGTCAAGTAAGGCAAGTAATGCTGTTTCATCTTTTTTAATAGCTTTCGTATATCGTCTGCCGTAACACATCTGTGACCTTTACGAAATGCGGATTGCATTGGCTGCATAAGAGTGTGTCCTTCAATAATATCTTTAAAAATCAATAAAATCTGACAGTAGACTCGAATTGTCTGGTTCATTGAAGAACGTTTTTATCCGAGCTGCGATGCTTACTGATGCCACTCTTAGCTGGTTCGTCAGCTGTTTCATTTCCCTGGATTCCCGTACGCCGATGAACCATCAAGAGGGAAACTGCGTTGTTACTACAGAGATCCTGCAGTGGGTTGAAGCCAATCAGTAACGTTTTGATCTTGACTGTATTTATTTCTTGTAAGTGGCTTGAGTACCGCTTGACTGAGATGTGTGCGGTTTTCACACGCACTACTTATCAGGCACTATGCAGCTTCCTGGATGGTCACCAGCTCCGCCTGAATGATACTCTTTTGTCCAGTTTGCGGCTGGTTTTAACATCTTCCGATGCATTAAATACCCCAGCACCGAGTCCTTCTTGCTGTTTAGAGCCGTATGTGTTTACTTAGTTATCCGACTCAGCTATGGGCACTGACCAGTGTTCTCTAGTCGGAATTATTATGGTGAAACGACGGTGGGGCGGGTGATGGGACTTGGCAAACATTTATAAAGTACCCAAAATGTCTGAATTAAAAATGATGTCTTAGCCGCAATGCCTTTAGCGAATTGGATAATGGCAGGTGTAGAATAATATTTAGTGACGCTGTAGATGTTGGTTTTGGGGCTCCCATTTTTCTAGGACACATGCGGCGTTGCAGCCTTCCATGCTTTGCTTTAGTGAATTATTTCCCACGGCTTTCCACCAACCACGACCTCGGAATCGATACCTTTTTTTGTCGAATGTCCTCTGAAGCACCCAGACTCAAACACTTTTCCCATGTTTTGTTTTCAACAGGATTAACTAAAAACCCCATTTCTAGTAGTTTTCAATCACGTCTGGAGCTGCGCTTAGCTCACATAGGCGCTAAACACGATCGGGCAGACGTAGATGTTGGAGCTATTGACAGCGTCAAGCAGAGAGTCAAGCGCAAGTCTCTTGACACATAATTCACTGAATTTGCAGCGGATTTGGGTAGAAAAGCGTGTATTTTCAATCAGATTCTAAGAAACCCCAGAATCCAGTTTGCCGTGAGGGCTTGTGGTAAGTAGAAGATCAAGTCCTTGGCGTAGAGCAAATGTCGATTGAACGCAAATACTGCAATAAAAAGGCTAGTAAGCAAAATTCTCTTCGAATCTTCAGGGATCTTCGTAGTCAATTACTCTGCTGGACGTTCCGATTTGTTCATGTTTAAGATTTTTCATTTTTCAGTAATGATCTTTTAGTAATTGGTTGACGTGTTCAAAATGAGCCCGAGCTTGAGGTTCAGAGCACAGACAAAATTTGTTTTATTTTTTTCGGAATGTACATCGATAAGACGACGCATTTGTCCGATGTGACAGCTCTACGCCAAATCGACTGACAAACAAGGTATAGCTTAAGGTAGTCTCCATAGAAATAAGTCGTTTTGAACACGTGTTCCTTATGGAAGAGGAGTGTCGCTTGACAAATGTGATGCTCTTGTGGTTAAGAAGTGGAAGTGAAAAATTGCATCGACTACTAGTTGACTAGTAAATAAACAATCATCAGTTTTCTCGATGATCCAGCGATCGCAACTCTAAGCCATAAGCACGTTCCGAGTTCCTAAGACTATGCAGCGATCGTATCTTAGCGTGCTGACAAAAATAGCTGTCAGCGAAAGCTTTTAGTGAGCCTACGCGTATGCAACGTTATTTGAGACAGTGAATTCGCGTAGGGTGCTATGTAATTAGAAGCTGGCATTGGTCTCGTGACAGCAAATTGCGAACACTAGAGAGTCTCTCGGACAACATAACGCATAGTTGCTCAACAGTTGAGCCTGTGCGGACTCCCAGCAACGAATTTATCTCCAAGCAGACCCCTCCCAACCTACAACTAATGTGGTATGATAATAAAGACGTATTTTATGTTTAATTGAAAGGTCGTCGCAAACCCCTTGGAAGTGCCACACAGGTTAAGAATGCCTGGCATACAGCATCCTCTCCACCTATATTTTCCATAATTTTTCTTTTTGAAAAGTGTAACTTTCTCTATTCCACTCGAGGTTTCACAGCCACTTAGACATGCATCTACGTGCCGCCAGTAAATTATCGCCTGGCAACACAATTATCATTGCAGCCATTATACACGTTTCCCTTGACGCATTAACGAACATTCGCTAAGCGTGTATTTAACTCAAAATTGATCTCGTATTGATTCGTGCCATTAAGACGTTCAAAAACTTGTTTGATGCTCTTCACAGCGACTGCAGTTCAAAGTGTACGACAGCCGATTTCAAATGGAGAACGTCTGTGGAGCTTCGGTGAACAGATCGCCGGTGCTTTGTACAGCCACAGACGTCATCGTGCTAACACTTGCCGGGTGATCTATTTAGCCACAGTCATTGGAAAGTGGTTAGAAACCCTTTTGAATTAGTATGCACATCATGTTGTAACTAGCGGCGATTAGTGTAATTATTCGCCTATTAAGCTCTGAATCAGGGAAAGGAATCTAGACAGGTTAATTGATTTGAACTTTAATCCCAAGAGATACTGCTAAGATGAATCATCAATTGAATATGGAATTAGATTGGCTGTACGCCTACTGAAATGCAGCTTTGTGTTGAGTATTGTTTTCGGTGTCTGGTGTATGGCAACCGCCGGCATAGGAAATATGACGCGATTTTTCACGGCAGCTCGTCTAGAAAAAGCTTCGGAATTGACATAGAACGGTAGGTCCCGTCCACCCGCGAGAGAACTATATCACACACAACAGAGTGGGTGCTGAGAAACTAGGCCTTGGTCCTCTACGGGCTTTAGCGGCACCCCTTTTGTTTCAATAATCGATTGATGCCAAACTTTGATAAACAAATAGTTTCCTCTGGCGACATCCATGAATGAGAATTTTCAGCGCGTTCTAGTCAGTGATTACAGTGAAATTTTACTAAGTCGTTTTTACGCAGTAAGTTGTTTTGTTGTTGCTTCCAGTGTAAAATCTTAATAAGCTGAGCTGAGTACTGACAAGTCAAAAAAACACACCAAATGACAGAAACATTTTACTGACTAGACTTTGAGTTGTCTTTTTGTTGCTACTTGTGTGAAATCTTACTGAGTTGAGTACTGAGTAGTCAAAAAAACACGCCTATTATTAGTTCAAGCAGGCATAAGTAAGACGATTTCTAAGCCACTGAGAAGATATGAGACTCGCTGACATAAAAGCAGTGTGAAGTTCTCACTTTGTACCGGGCTTGGATAAGATTCCTCTTTCACGAAGCTATCTGTTTACCAGGCAGATTTTATTATTTTTCTTGTAACAACCAATAGAGTCTTCTACCAACACCTCACTGCCACACCTCCGATTTGAACGCGTCTCTTACGTTTCTTTATTTACGTTCTTGGCTATTCATTCACTTTGCACCTCGTTCTCACAGAGAGAGATGGATACCAGTTCTGTATCGTCCAATGCTAAAACTGTGCAGAATCTAACCAAACATTGAGCCGAGCGAACATTTAACTTGTTTGTCAAGCTTTTCCTTTTCTTGAATAATGACATTAATTTTTTGTCAAGAGATCATTTATCAAAAAGGCATCTTTTGTTTATCTATTTCGTTTGGGAGCGTTTACGTAACCCCTAGACTTGCTGTCGGACGAGTTGGGGAGAAAGTTTTGCTGTTGTTAACGTGTCGCATTGGCAGCGTCCAGAGGGAGGTGGCGACGCACTATTCAATGTCATTGTGGGCGAGATCGAATCATTATGTTCCAGAAGAGTGGTCGACGTAGAAGTAGTCTAAGGCTTAGTTTTGTTGGAGTTTTCGATACTACACTGGATTACTCAGACTAAAGACCGGTCCGTTGGAATGACAGTCGTCCGCAGTCCTTTCTGTCAAGGGACAACGAGAATGCTGCGGATTTATTACAGACTCTTGGGAGCAAATGCTTGGTCTGTCTTCATCCTGGAGAATCATGCCATCTTCGATGAGGACCAACCATCAATGGAAGGCCTACCCACAGACGCAGGTAGTCCGAGCGCAGGTACAGGTCCTGACAAAGGTACAGGTCCTTGTCCAGCAAGTTCATCGGCGATGTCAATTTCAGAGACTACTTACTTAGTGCTCTGGGACCCAGATGAGTTCCAGTGAGTTTTGACTGCCATCAAATTCAGAGAGGATTTGCATTCCAGAACTTGCTTGAAGGAGTTGATTAAGGTCTTAAGGCTGGCTGTGCTGGCTGATATCCTTCCATCTATTCTGTCGGATAGTTGCCATTAGGATCGCATAGGTTTCCGCTAGGAAAATAGACGCAAATTTACCTAATTAGTCTAAAGTTGTCGCCCTCTACAGAAGTACCAGCACTGGAGCCTTCACTGGTGTTGGAGCCATATGTGAAGACCCGACTAGATGCCTTTCCTTGCTCGAAGTCTAGCCCGACCCATTTCTGTGTGCATGGAAAGTCGACTATAAAGACGAAGTATTCAACATTTTGAACAAATTTAATTCCTCCAGAAGCTTCTCTTCTTATCCTGCTCAGGGGCACTTCTTCTATTAACTAACGAGCTTTGAAGCCCAAGAAACGCCAGCCTGTCATCACTGACTGATAACTTGGCACAGGACTGTGAAGATTGATGTGCCGCAATAGGGGAGATCCAAATCACATTGCTATGAATTGGGGTAGTAAATATGAGCCTTCTGCGATGCAAGGAAACACAGAAATCGGCTATCTACTGGTAGCTGGTCGAAGCTTCAGGTCTCCAGAGTTTTGATGAATACAAGAGAATCCTTGAACATGGATCTACGACGTAGGCACAAATGGGTGCCATGATATTTTCATTACTGAAGGGAACATAGCCTCTTTCATGCCGCCTCCGAGCAGGGAAGTTGTTTAGCAGCTTCACATGCACTCTGAACGTCCAACGTTGTCAGAGGTTCTAGAAAAGCAGTTGACATAGAACTGTAGGTGCCAACCAATTATGAGGGAACAATAGCACGCACAACACTCGTGGTTGCTGAAAACCTAGGCCCTGACCCTCTACGGACTGTAGCGTCATTCATAAAAAATAAGATGTGAAGCATTCAGTAGAGTCTAAAGGCTCCGGCACATAGAATACCCTAACCCTTGAGTCAACATCCGAAAAATTATACGCAAGCATACATCCAACACACCCGGCTGTGTCATGCGTTTTTGTATGTCGACGGACGTCGGAAGGAGTTGGAACGAGTCGGTTGCAAGTATATGCTAAAGAAGAAGAGATTAGTTCATTGGTCTATTTTGGAGATACTACTTATCTCAGTGATCAGACACCGAAGTCACATCATGCGAACTTTTTTTTTATTGGTTGAAGATCACCAGCAGGATTGTATTGAAAATGGCCAGCACTGTGACTGAACTCCTGATTTTGAGCTGTACTCTATATTCTTGCACAGCCCTCTGTACGGTAACAATACATTTTTCTCATCTCATCATCACCAAAGGCGGATCACAACTCACTCTAATCAATCAGAGGAGTGTTCAAGCTTCATCAAGAGAGCTGTCAGGCTTGTTCAACCACCTCGTTCTGTCTCTGTCGAGTGATCGGCTGCGTGATGGCATCCTATTCAAGGCATGCCTCGAAAGCCATAGTGAGCTGGACAATCGTATCATAGGCATACAGCAGAATAAGGAAGCAGTTGCTGAGCATTAAGTTCTTGCCATGTTGAGGAAATATCAGCTACTTACTTTATTGCTGTCGAACAAACGATCAGCCGGACACCACCTAGTTGTCGTCACAATCGACAGATACAATTTTGAGGTAGTAAAGGAGTTTGTCTACCTCGGGGCAAATGTAAACTCCACGAATGACATCGTAGAGGAGATCCGACGTAGAATTTCCCTTGGCAACCGATGCTACTTCGGTCTGTCAAAACAACTGGGCTCTAAACTCCTGACCCGAAGGACCAAAGTCATGCTCTGCAAAACTCTTACTCACCGAGCCGAAAGCTGGACGAGAGGCAGGACTGCAGAGCTGATCCTTGGTGCTGTATAAGGATGTGAATGTAGTCCGGAAGGCAAAAATCCGTCGACTACACTGGCTCGGCCACATCGCGCATATGGACAACAACGCTCCAGTCTTCGAATCCGAGCCTCCTGGTTCGAGAAGGAGAGGAAGACCGAACCTCCGATACAAAGACTAAGTCATCGCGGATGTAAGACAGCTTGGCCTTGATGACTGGGAGCAGCGTACCCCGGACCGTTACCGAGGGAAGGCAGCAATTGCTCAAGCTCAGACCCTTCATGGTTCGTCTGCCTGATAAGTACTTTATTTTTTTTTAAAGAAATTCCATCAAAAGGTGTTGATGTTGTCAGTCAGTCAGAGTGTCAGTCTCAAAGTTCTAGTGAGCGTATCTCGGTTGAAAAAATGTACACAGTCAATGTGTCTTAAACAAAATTTCGCCAATTTCAAAAAAAGACTGTACTTCATTAGCACTTCATTGCATAGCTCGTATGGTAAATAAATTATTTTATTTTTGATATAAGAAAGTGCGTATTTCTTTCATCACTGCTACTGGAAAAAAATGGTATTTGCCAACTCCATTAGACACCTTCGCTCGTGTAAATTGATTCCAATGAAATCGAAGGTAACGCGAAATACTTTCGCGATCTATCATCAGGAAATTTGCACTTTCCATTAGGACAAGCTCGTCTGTGGTGTGCCTTATGGCGAATCATGGAAGAAGATGCGTACACAAATTAGTACGTGTTAGCAAGGCAGTTAGTTTGTTGACCAAAGACTTGATTGAGACGGTTTTCTGATGGATGAGCATAGGCATTTTGCAAGTGAAGGTACATGATAGTCCAGTACCTCCGCCTCGTGTTAGAGAGGACATACGCATTTTTCAAGTGAAGGTACAGCTTCCCTTGGTGGTCCAGTACTTCCGCCTCGTGTCAGAGAGGACAAACGCATTTTTTAAGTGAAGATACAGCTTCCCTTGTTGGTCCAGTACCTTCGCCTCGTGTCAGAGAGACCACAAGTCGTTTGGCGTGATTAAGGCACGTTACACGTAGCAAATCTCGAGTTCAAATCACATTCAAATACGTGACTCGAAGCAATCTCGTCTGAGCCATCTCTGAACGTTTCCTGCATGCGATATGGAATCGCGTTAACGAGACATCTCTCGTCTTCGAAAACCACTTCCAAGTGCTTCACCAGCGCTCAATCAAAAACGAAGCCATGAATAAATATAGAAACTCGATTCGGTAATTCTTTCCGTGATGTGGTCGCATCATCATAACGTCTCTCGCGCAAAATCCGAATTCACCGGATTAAATTTGCATGTTTAATGCCACTTCGGCGGAATGGAGCGTCGCGTTTTCGGGCGGTCCGGATGATGGACGATGTCTGTGTGTTCGTTGAAAGAACAGGAAGTTCGCAGAAAGGAATAAATACGCTTGTCAACACGATTATCATGTTTTACGCAGTTTCCAAAAATAAAGACTGACCTTGCTTACTTAGCCGTAAAATGTTGACGGTGTTGTCAAATTGCTGGGCAAACATGACTGCCATCAAAATCCTGTTTGCTTTCTGGCAGTCGTTTACACTTACAGAAGTGGAGTGCATGTCAGACAAAACAGTCACACTTAACCGAGATAACACAGTCACCCGGTGGTCGTCAACCATAATTTTGCTTAATTGCAGCCCCAGAACGAGAACAATTCCGAGACACTTTATTTCAACCTATCTGGACATCAAATATTAAACAGTTTATGGGCGAGTTCAAAGTGTACTTACACAAGCGTAGTCCTTGACCTTTGAGATTGAGATTCATTTCGGCTGACTATTTGGTTCCTGAAATGAGCAAAAAACAGAAAAACAGAAAAAGTGAGTTAGGGTTACTTTCAAAAGCAGCAAATAGTAAACAAAAGATGTTTCTCTTCAAACAAGCAATAAAACTTAATTACAAAGCAAATTCCATCTGTTTGCTTGTGGGAATGTTGTCAAGTGGATTCAGTCGACAATTAATGACTACTGGACACTTATCGGTCTTGGGGAGGGGGGGGTGATCTTGATCTCTGGGTTAGGCCCTACAGCACTAGGGGGCAAGAGAGGCAAGGCGATTTCAAGAAAGCCATCAAAAGTGAGCGTCGCCCTTCATCTACTTACCTACACACGTTTTATTTTGTTTTTTTATTTATTTTCAAGGCAAAGCGATGGGAATTGGGTTTTGGAAGCAGAAGGTACTTATTTTAGGGCAGCTCTAAAATGTTCGATGTCTGAAATCTTGCCACACCGTGCAGTCTTCTCAGGGAATCATAATATTGCCTTATTCGATTCCTACTGATCAAAGGAGAGTATGGCCAACAATCTGGAGCTTCACAGTCAGGGAGGACATGTCATGGCAATTGACTTGGTTGGTCTTTGCTTTAGTAAATGGGACCGTTGCCAGAAGACAGTCTTATGGGCAGATAAGAAGTTGACATCTCTTGAGGCTCTTGACAACTATTGCTACTTTTAGGAAGCTTGTGCCCACACTCTTCTCTTGTAGGACCAAAATCATGTAGCACAAGACACTTGGTTTGCTAATCCTCCTGTATGGCGCCGAAGGTTGGATGGTAAGTAAGAAAGGCAGAGCTGAATTTTTGTGTCTGATATTTTGTCCTGTCTGAACCCTGTGACATGCCAGAGAATTGCAAAGCGGATCAACTTGCTAGAGACGGTACCAATTGTGTTCTCTTGCCAGATGGCGACATACTATCCATGTCCGTCGCTACTGCAAGACATCTACTGGAGCTGGACTCACTTGCTCAAGTAAATCGCGGATGGTCAACTGGTACAGGAGGCTTCATAATAAACACTTCATCCAACATTGAGGCTTCACAACAAAACAACTCTGGCCTCAACACGGCCTCCTAACAGATCGCCTAACCTGATGAACAAGAGAAGGCCTAATCTAAGAACCCTTATCGGCGTCAAGACATTGCGTTGCGACATTGGTAAGCACGCATCTAGCATATGCCTCTCTTCCAACGACTTCTGCAGAATCTGCCGAGACAAGGATGAGGAAGGAGGCACTGTACGACCGCTTATGCAATTGTTGTGCTTTCTAATCCCGTGGGTACAGACTTCTGGAAGCTTACTACCTCAATAAACTGGTTGAATTTAGCAATGTTAGACTCAGTCACTTTATCAAAATCGTTTGCGTTGTGGTACAATGGTGTAAGTGTGGTTGCTGAACGAGAGACCAGTCACTTCAACCTCACCTAACCTTGGCCCTGTCTAGAGGAAGGCGAATGTAATGGAGAAACCCCCGCTAAATGCGGAGCCGTCGATTATACTGAATCGGGAACGATCGAGTGATGCTCCAGAATCTCCTCGTCAAAGAATTGGAGACAAACCCAACAACCGAGAGATCATGGGAGAAAGACTACATGACTGGAAGCACTGGAAGTAATTGGCCTGAAAAGTAATTACGTGGGTGGTCAACAATAATTGATTACCAGTCGCTCTGGCCTGTAGTTCCATCGCAATTCTTGAGCACGTCCTAGTGTTCTTCATCACTGGCTGGTGGTACAGTGTGGGATGTGCCTGGCCTTCATCCAACATGTTTCCCTATACACCAGGGTATTGTGCTAATCGCTTTCTTCTACGCAAGCTTGGGTGATCGAGGGGTTCTTCCAGCGGTGTATACCACCAGAGGCTTCAACCTTTGCGGTTGCGGAAGTGCAAGACTCTCCTAACCGGAGCACTGGTGCCCATTCGCTCTACATGCCTTAACCATCTGAGACGAGAGGCTCACACTCGTTTGACCAGATCGACGGGACCAAAGACAATACGAAAGGCTTTCCTCTTGACCCGACCAAGAATCTCGTCTTCCACTTGGATTAGTGTTCATTCTGCAAGACTGGCATTGTGCCAGCGATACATCTGTCTAGGGATATCTCGTCTATACCGACTTTTTCGCGATAGATGGCACTGCAGACCGGAATAGACTTGGGACTAGCATATGCAGCAACCATTCTGTTATACGTGCTGATGTTCTCTCACGAGAAGGAGGAGCTAAAGTTTTATGCCGACTCCGAAGGGTGCGAGGCGAGTGACCCGTGGACTGCAAGACTTATAAGCAACCGATGCACATACCCACGAAGCAGCAGCTAAAGAATGGTGGCCTAAAATCGCTTATTTCGTGAGCGTGTCCGCTCATAACACAAGAGTCTGCATAAGCTCTCATTTCCATCAGACATTGGAATTTCCGAGCTCTTCCTTGCGGAGAAGATTCATAATTAATCAGACACGACTGCTGGCTCGATCGAAAGCTCAACTTAACAAGATGACACAAATAAACAACCTCCCGACATAACGAAGGCATTTTGCATCTAAATTAGATTGGCTCTGTTCATAAGCGGGCAGCAAATATTTCCGGCGCTACGTAATCGAATATCTCGTCTGTCGTTCCAGAAATCAATTGCGGACTGTATTAAGTTGAATCACCGTCAATTACGTGACGCGTTGCGTTTCCCCGTATGGAGCAGGATGTGGACTTTCGACACCTTTCCATGGGAAATCGCTGACATTTAAGTCACCTTTGAAGTGATTATCGCTCGGCAACGCTAATGCATGCACACACTCGCTCATAATTATCATAATGGCTTGAGAGCATATTTTAATAAAAATCAAAGCCAACATTGTGTTAAAATGCAAACAAAAAATGAATTCAATTTAGCCAAACCCGAAAAATACAGGTTCGCGCGGCACGAATCACGAATTCAAATCCGACATGAATTTGTGCACGGATTACGCAACCGCAGCGTGCCAATGCAGCCCGAGCAACGAGAAGTATTTTTAGCGAGTCCAGCGCGTTTGAAAAGTGGCCAGTTCCTGGCACAATTTCAGTTTCATACACACACTCAGCGTTTGATACGGATTTGTGTGCGCGAAAACAAGTTTCGCCAGCAGCCGTGATTGGCGTGCAGCGCCAACGTCTCTACGAATGCCAATTGTTGCACAACGTGTGCGAGTGTAGTGGCCAGCTGAACGCCTATTATCCGGTCGATGCAGGCAAAATCGAGAGCCACGGCTGAAAGCAAGAGTTGGAGCACTGCACCCCAGCGGAGCACTGGTCTAACAGGTCCTGTGTCTGTGCACCGACTCAACGGAAAATCTGCAAGCGATTGCTTAATCTTCGCACAAAAACTAGAAAAAATACGAAATATGCGCGAAGTTGTGAGTGGTTTGATTTCCCGCTCGATTGCGATGCTATTCAGAGAAGTCACTTGTCATCTAAAGCCTCTGCTATGCAGCCACAGGCGGGGTGTCGCAACAAGCGAAGATGCACAGCTTGGTGTGAGGACTTTCAGAGTTGGGCCACCAAGGCGTATACGCATTCGTGTGCTGGATGGAGGTGAGTGATGGCGTTCTTTTTAGAAAGTCACTCCCACTATGTGGAACGCGTTGAATGGCGTCTGTCTCTCCTGTTCGCATAGAATGCATGATGGAGACAACAAGTGATTCATTATGAGTTCTTGAACTTTCGCGGCACAGTCTCGGGATAAACGCTAATGATGTTAGCGGGGTCGACTTCGAGTGTGATTCAATCGATAATCATCGAGGAGTTATTGCTTGTTGCTGTTGTTGATTTGTTTGATTGCGGTGATGGCTTTCATTTTATTGCAGCATAAAGTGCAGAGATTGGTGTCAGCATTGAGGCTTCAAATAGGAGTCGGGAAATAAGAAGACCAGCTCTGCATCCCCTTTCTAGGTTTCATCATCATCATCGGCGCGAAGTCCGGGATCCAGTCCTGGCCTTAATCAACATCTCCATCTAGCATCGAGCATCACCTCACAACACTTCGGACGTTGGCACACGCCATCTCTCCAACGTAGGCATGACCTGCACGTTATGGTCTTTCAGAAAAAAATGGCTACAAAGGACTACACGCTACAAAGCTAGCCGAGCTCAAGTTTGCAACAATATCAGCTTCGAGCTACAGGAGCGTACAAGGTTCGAGATTATAGCGTCCCCAGAATCATGCTTCCTCACATAGGGGGACAAAAATTCTCCGTAAAACTTTTCTCTCGAACGTGGCTAAGAGATCGGAGAGTCTTTCACTAAGCACTCAAGTTTCGGATCTAAACGCCAATGCTGGGCATAGTCCTCTAGAGACGCAGCTTAGAGGCTGGTTTTGTTTATAGTAGGCTCTGTTGGATTTGAGCATCCGCCGTCGTATTCCATCTTCTATTGACCCAAGGTATTGCACGGATCGCGCTTGCACTTGCAGACGACGCCACCACGTACCTTGTCTTTGCTTCACTAAAGCCCCAGAGTCTGCATCACGCGCTCGATCTAGGTAAAAGTTTCGTGTACACCTTATTCATTTCGCAGATTTACCTGGTGACGATGGTCCATCTAGTTGGCAGGACAAAATCTCAGTGCCGAGTTGACTAGGAAGCAGGCTAGATCACCCAGATTGACAGACTTTGATAGGTCTGGACAGCAATCCGGCTATTTTACTTGGCGATGCTCCATGATTTTGACAATTTATTTGGGACGTTGAATTATCTCATGGCTTTGCATATTTCTAACTTGACTATGCTGTTATAGACGGCTTCAATGTCTATAAATGGGTAAATTCTAGCCTTTCGATTCACTCCCACATCTGACGTCGGTCCACATGGACTCAAAAAGGTTTCCACTCTAAGCTAGGAGGGCTTCAACTAACTGGTTCTACGTCCGCCCTTAGCTTGTGCTAACTAAAAAAGCACAACTTTTAATTCCCTTCCTTGAGGCTTACACGTGCCTTCTTTGCCTTCCTTGAGGCTTACACAACGAGGTCTGTTCATCGATGGGGTTCATATCCGCTAAACCAGAGCCTTGGGTCCCAGCTCTTTTTGTCGTAGCACCTAGTAAGATTAGGTTATGGGGCAGCGAAATTGTTAGCACACCAAGACCATTGTTGATCCGTTGTAATACCCCGTGCCGTTAATTTGATCCCAACCTCAAATGGTGACTGAATCGGATTTGATGCCAGATAAAACCGTATTAACTTTGCTTCCACTGGGATTCGAACCGGGGACCCTGGTAACCAAGAGGAGGCACACAACGAACTGCACCATCCAGCCGTTTCTATTGCTATAGAACTCGTCACTGAAAAGACGAACTCCATGACGTACTGGTGTAGTTACCACTTCTTCCATCGAATTCAGGTCCGAGCCACAGGCATTGCGGCGCTTCCGGGCAATCGATCTGGTGTGCCTGAAGTAGGTGCCTAGTTTTATGAACCACTGCCCAACCGTTGTGCCACCACATGTATCCTGATGAAGTTCCATGACACAATAGCCAGATGAGTGCCCGGGATCCCGGGACTAGTCACAGTTGAGTGATATTTCCAGTCACTCGTGAGCTGTTGAGAAAAATTTGATAATTTGAGTAGAGGCGATCCCACAACTCATGACTCAAGGTCTAGCGAATGGGAAAGTAGCATCGCACATTTGATGGACTTGCTTGGACACTGAAGTAATGCCCTTTCGTTGCCACTGCTTTGTCACCATTTTACAATCGATGTTGAAGTGAGCTAGCCACTTGATCTCCTCACTTTGTGGTTATTGCCTGCTTGTTCTTTTTTTGAGGTTCATGACCAATGGAAGGAAGCTCAGTTCTCCTTGAGTCATGAGAATCTACAAAGCAGGCAAAATGCAGTCGTCCATGCACACGTGAACTGCTGAACGTAAGGGACTCTTTTTTCGTTTAGCGCGACATACACATTATCGCTCTCTCATTTGAACGGTCGTGTATCATCAATCAAGACGAAAAGACGAAAAAAGGTAACGATGCAGAAGGGATCAAAGAGGACAGTCGACTGTGACCGGGCGATGAGTGCTGCCGATCATAAGAAAAGGGTACTCGAAGAACGTTAAACACTGCACCCCACAGCGTGCCTTCGATCGGTTTTTTAATTTGCATTTTCTTACGCTGTTGCAAGTTGGCTGCTGCATGCTGGCCCACAAAAATGGGACTGCTCTCTCAATCAGTGTAACATACAGGGATTCGAGTAGCAAGCCTTTGCCTTAAGGTGCACATGAAGTAAGCCATCAATAAGACGTCGTTGATGTAAGCAGTTTTCTGGCCAGTGCTGCCGGTAGGCGGTGGTCTTGTAGATTCTGCTTTCCAGAGTTGTTACTTCGTTCCTTCTGTCGAAATCCGTGCATTGGAACAACAAAAAACAACTGGGTTGGATGGCAGGACAATTCGCGCCTTCAGGGCTGACTCAGTCTAGTAACTTGTGTGCTATACACACTATCACACAATGTAGGGCAAAGGCACTTTAGCAACGTCGATGGACCAACCCTGAACTTGAAACCAAATCCCGCAAAAATGAAACCACAAGCGTATACCATTTATACTCAGAGGGCCGCCACCTATCACCTTACCCTCTTTCTCGGCACATCGGCTACCGCAAGTACATGTTCAAAAGCAGTCAAAGGAACTCTCTTTACTGCTCCGACTGTGCATACACGAAGGAGTATGTGGCATACCTTATGTTCTACTGTTGACGCGTTGCAGTACTCACAGCACAGTCGTAACAACGCTGGACAAATATCTACTAATATGTAATGTGTGCCGTGTAAACTAGAAGGGACAGAAGGACTAGACCACAACAGTCAACATCTGACAATGAAGCCTAATTACAAGCCATCCCCTCAATAAGGGACAGTCGTTGCAGGGCATTAGTACTTACATACATTGGGGCATTCCTAGCATCGAGTAAGTTGAACTTGCGAATAGTGCACAGGCTGTGTAGCCTTCAATCTCCACCAGAATGCCTACCCACCTACCGTTTGCACAAATCGAGTTGAAAGTCAAATGTGCAGCACATCCATGCCAGACAGTTTATTTACACGCCATGTGACTAACTTGATTTTGTTTTCGGCGTCACTCTCATGTTTAACTTAATTGGTGTTCTTAAGTCACTCACCTCTAATGTGCAATACTCGCACGACCAGGTTCAGTGAAACTTCCCATCTTTGGAGGCACTGCTCCTTAAATGAAGCCGTGAGCCAATCCACAACCCTCTCGAGGAAGCACCATTTTTAGCTCGTTGACTTCGGTTTCACACGGCAATCCGATGAAGTTTCTCGTTAATTTCTGTGCTCGCTCTAGACTGATCGTGTTCGTCGTACAAGGTCGCGTGGGCCCATAGATGGGCAAGCCACTTTAGGCAGTCAGTCTCTATATGCTGGATTAGCCTAGTCTCATGTCTACGATGCTTGGACGTGCAATGAGCAGCTCTACCGCTTGGTGCTTCGTTGTTGCTTCCGAGGTAACTACTTTAGCAGCGATTTTAGCTGGTTTCAGTGCTCCTTTGGGATTAGCAGCAGGCAGCATATGACTCGTAAGGAACAGAAGCAGAACACCGGTGGGTGCTGGGGAAACAAGACTGAAGTCCTTCTGTCATTGAAGCGCCTCTAAAATGCTAAGGTGGCAGACACGATTTGAGAAGATCCTAAAAAGAGGGAACCGTAGAATGTACATTCAGGTGAGTGCTGTGTTTTTTCCTAGATACAAGCAAAGTTCTGAAAATGTAGCCTGTCTTTTTTGGCTGACGTTACAGTCCGGGGTGGACGTGGGTTTCAGCTAACATGCCTCTCCATCTAGGCCGGTCTGGTAGTTGCTTCCAGCTACGCACTTTCAATTTATTCAGGTCCCCTTTTAGCTGCATGCGCCACCGCAGGCGTGGTCTTCATTTACCGCGTTGTGCCTTGGGGTTGGAATCAAAGACTTTCCGGTTCGGTGTTCATTCCCTCTAAGTGACCTAGCCACCTGAGACGAAATATTCGAACTCGATTGACCAGGTACAGCGCGTACAGCTCGTCGTTCAGTCTGCTCCTCCAAACACCATTCGTACATACGGGAGGAGATAATTTGAGGGATTTTTCTCTCGAAACGGCCAAGAATATCCTCGTCCGCTTCAGTTAGTGTTCATGCTTCTGCGCCACACAGCAGGACTGGGTCTATCAAGGGCATCTTGGTTCTTCGAGAGATGGCTTTATTCCTCAGTGGCCTTCCGAGTGCGAAAAAGCAGCGATTGGCCAGCGTGATCCTCTGTTTCATCGCTGCGGTGGTGTCATTACTTGTGTTAACTTTGGCGCCTAGGTAGACAAAATCTTTCACTACTTCGTAGTTATAAAGTGCCTAAAGTGACGTTTCCTTCAAGACGTCGGTGTTGGTGGCTTCTTCGTATCGTGGCCGCTTCCTTCTCTATGCTCACAAGCGCTCCACTGACAGCCCGTTGAGTTCTTCCGATGATGTCAATGTCATCGGCATATGCGAGCAGTTGCACAGATTTGTGAAAGATCGTGCCTCTGGTGTTGACATTTGAGTTCCGCACGATCTGCTCGGCAACGATGTTAAAAATGTCACATGACAGTGCGTCGCCTTGTTTGAATCCTTTTCTGACATGGAAGGTCTCGGTTTAATCTTTGCCGACCTTGACGGAGCATCGGGCGATCTCCATCGTCATTCTTTAAAGACGGGCGAGTTTTGAAGGGATGCCAAGACCAGACAAGGCGCTGTATACATCATCTCTATAAGTACTGTCAAACGCGGCCTTAAAATCGATAATGTAGCCTGTGTCATGAGATAACCCGTCTTCTTTACCAAGTTATGCGTACATCTCAACCGGCTTTCGGGGGCTACACTTCCAGAAACATGCAGACCATTCACACAACTTACTTCCTTCTCGTGGCATCCATTCGTGGAGTGCCTTGGATAAGCATGTCACCCTTGGTCGTCCGATTCCTGCCTTCATCACCAAGTTGTGATGTGGCCACGAACTTTAGGTGGAGACTCTGGATGGTCAGTGGGTAGACGCAGGTCTCACTCAGGTCCTTGTGGGCCCATTGTGAGGCTCAACATAAACTCATCCACAGCGTGCAACTCGTTTCATAATTGTCAACAGCACGGCATGCGATTTTCTGCTTCAGCACAATCAGCAATCAATAGAAACATGTGTCAATACAAATTGCATAACACCTCTCCTCGCGTCGGCAATAAATCAATAAACCCACACAATCCAATAAAACCAGACTCCAGGCAATTAAACAGATTTAGCCGCTCAATAACAATAAATTTCAACAACACGAGCCATCAACTAGCCTCTGCTCGAAAGCAAAATGAATCAAAACTATTCAAAGCGACTCGGAAAAAGGAACACACTCTCACCATTTGTGTTTTAATTAACTTCCGTTGCCGCTTGGTGGAGAATCCCCCACCCCTCCACACCCACCTCCTCCTCCCTGCCACCCCGCACACATCACTGCAGGGAGTAATTAATATTTCTTAATTTCAATCCGACCCCTTGGAGCGATAAATAAAATTGTTCGCCTAATAGCGCAGCCTAGACACAAGCCCAACCAATCGCGACTGGCTGCGCTGCAAATAGTCGCTGAGAATCGCTTGGATTTGCCTAAAATCGCAATTTAAATTCACGCAAAGACGCGCTTGACGCACTTCAGCACTGCAAAGGACCGACCGAATGGTTTGACAGAGTCCGCAAGTGATTCTGTCATAAATCGACGGTGTTGTCATACCAGTACACTGCGTCGCGTTCGTTAGGGGGCCGATGTCCAAATCTGCCGTTGGGTTTTTCGCCATTTGGTCAGAGGCTTATGAATAATCACTCGACTTGATTGATTCGTGTCCAAAATGGCACGCCGATGATTCGATACCCCGGCTGCTGAGCTGCTGGCCATATCGTGTGGAAACCGAATTACTTGTATTTTAGATTTAATTTGATTGTATTTTTGCAAAAATTATGAAACCAAGTGGAGATTGGCCATTGCTGTTGCTGGCGACGTGTTGGTTATGCAAACCTTTACCTTTCTTCTGATAGACAAGTAAGCTAGGAAAATGATCTATGAATTGCATGTAAGTAAGTCTGTAAGCCATTGCTTCGAGCCGTGCTTTTGACGGTTACGACGAAGTAGACATTCCATTCTGCCAGAGCCCCGAAGTGGAGAAATGAAAGAAGAATACGAAAATAAAATTTAAGACCAACAATGTTTAACGCGATTAACTCGTTTCGTGTTGCAGGTCATAATTGAATTGGTTTTATTCTTGATTGTTGTGACGCATCGAAACCTTTGATTCGTTCATCAGCACTCGCAGCAGTCATGATTCGAAGTTCGTCTGGCCGTTTTAAGAAACGCGGTTCTGTGGGCGACCGTTTTGGAAGAGCAGCTCATCGCAGCATTCGCTCTGAAGCAAGGTTCAAGCTGGGCACAGCGGGCAGAGTTGTAAGAAACTGCCGTCAGTTGTGAATGCAATCTCAGAATTCAAGGAAGGAATTATCTGTTTTGGGATTCAATCAAATGACTTCATTTGGGACTTCTTTACTTCAGCATCGAAGTCAGCATTCTATTTGAAGTCTTGATTGGATCAGTCTATACGACCAGTCTTTTGATTAGGAATCAATTGAATGCAAGTCTATAGACTGACAGAGCAATCACTGAAGTCACTTTAAAGTTTTGCCGTTCACTTGAAGTCACCCGTATTCAGGGCCGAATGTATAGAGGATAAGAGTAAGAGGAGGTACTTGTGTACATTGGTCTTAAACATCTGCGGATTGTAATCTATGGGGAATATTGAGCTGGAAAGAGCATTCCCTTTTCTCTAAATTACACTGTGCGTCCGAAAGCAGGCTAAAGGGTAAACTGATGTGCATTCCTGGAGAGACGTGTATTGCGGGTGAATTCAAGGAGAGGAGGAATGTAGTTGGCTAACTCACTTGAGCATTGTTTGTTAAAATAGCGATGAACCACGGGCAAAGATGACACGGTACGTCGATGTTCAAGCAAGTCTAATGAACCCGCGATATCGTTGTCTCCTATAAGTCTTATGGCTCGCTTTTGGATTCTAACTAGTAGGTGCATAGTGGTCTTGGGGGCACCAGACTAGATATAAGCGTTGTACTCAAGCTTAGGGCGCCTTATAGGTTAAAGCCTAATCAGAGGGGTAATATATCTCTTGCATCGATTAAGGAAACCTAAACATTTCGGAGCATTTTTAGCGACCTCGAATATGTGATCGTTCCAATTAAGTGTTCGAGGGTAGACCGAACGTTTTCCGGTTTCGTCAATACAAGCACCATTCATGGATAATGGCTGATTATCAGGGATACGCTTTAGAGAAAGCAGACACCATTCAGTTGCACTCTGTTGTTCTTACCCCCCCTTCATTATGCTGTCCAGATCGGAATTTAATGTGTTTGACATACGCTGCCGTTCCAATACTACGTCCGAATGGCAGGGTCTTGGATTTTGGAACGAATATGAAAAGCTGAATGTGCTGTCATCAGCGAAGAAATGGATTGGATTAGAAGTGGCAGACAGGAGGTCATTTATAAAAATGAGAAAGAGTGTTGGAGACAGAACAGAGCCTTGGGGGACACCAGCATTTATTTTGTGGATATAAGACTTGAACCCATCTAATGTCGATGCAGTCTTTGGGACTTTGGGAGTTTTTTGTTGCAGTTGACGACACTTACGACAACGTGCTGGTCAAATAGCTGTGAATAACCAAATCAAGATTAACGACACGGGTGGTATAGCTGTGTATTGGCAGAGAATCACTTGCCATGAGCTGCTCTGCTACAGCAGGACTCTTAATAGGAAACGACCCTGACAAATGCTCAGGAAGCCGAAGCTGGCAGCTTTGGCGGAAAGAGAGAAATTGTGGGGGGGTACTTATCCGTTCATCTTGTGCAACATACCATAACCATGAGATTGACAACAAATGATCCACAACAAAAATCGAACAATTTTTACTACTTTTTGTTGCCTAGTACAATCTCTGAATTTAAAGAAGGAATTATCTGTTTTGTGATTCAATCAATTGACTTCATTTGGGACTTCTTTACGTCAGCATCGAAGTGAGCATTCTATTTGAAGTCTTGATTGGATCAGTCTATATGACCAGTCTTTTGATTAGACTAGACTAGACTCAGGAACCCGACATAGAGTGAGGTTGCATCTGACCGACCACTCTCCAGTATTCGGAGGAACAGCGTGGAGGAGATCTCCCGCGAGCCACCAGTGCATTTGTCCGTCTTCGAACTGTTTGTGTATGTACGTCCAAAGTGGAAGATTTCCTGACTAAAACTTTAGACTTGTGACCAATCGTCATCTTCTGGGATCGGTGCTTTATAACAAAATTGGAAGTATGCGATGTATTATTGTTCGTCTTCGGGCTCCTTGTTTTCCTGATTATATCCATGCGCCCTAAGCTAAGTGTTTTGCTCCAGTGGTTGCATTTTCTAAGCCTTCGGCAGCTGTCAGCTGTCGGCTTCTCTTAAGTGCCCATGTCCATGGAAAGCAGCCGTAACATTGTTTCCATTGCGGTTGATGTTTGAATATGTACACAAGATATACAAAAATAAAATCCAGCGGACAATTTAAAACAACATACGGCGATGAATCCGATCGGATAATGTAAAGTGATGATTTTTTTGACGAACGATCGAGAGAAACGATAGAAGGGAAATGCAATTTTTGAAAACAGAATTTGATGAAAGCTCTTTGTTATTTCACCCAGAATTGGAAGCATTGTCTCCAGACGGAACTTGCTAGAGAGACTTGTGCTCGATCACCCTAGAGATTCGAGACAAACTCATCAAAAAGGAGCAGTCAATCAATGTGAGTGTGTGAGCTTTATTTTTGGCAAAAATCTTGATCAATTACATTTCAAAATTGATAAATGTTGATGCTCTACAGGCTATAACGCCGACAATATTACAAATGTAGCCCTAGACGACAAAATAACCTCGTTGCAGAGGAGATAACAGACAAGCCGAAATCACCCTAGTCAACATCAACATAAGCAAAAATCCACCTTTTCATCTGCATTACAAAACGTCTAAATTAGCAGAATAGCCCAGCACTAAATCAAACAAGTGAAAGGTTCACAAAAACATTATCGACCGGTGACAGCAATGAAGACGCTTCGGCAGTAACTTCATGGTCAGACCGTACGGAGTGTGTGTCACCGCATACCGCAAAAAAAGAGTCTTGAGCTCAATTCGAAGTATTCGCTGGTCAGGTGGGCCAAAAATTTGCTTGTTTACTCCGCCGTACGTTGGAATTGCGGGCGTGTGCATGCACGTCACGCGTAATTGCGAATCGGTAGACAATGGCCTGAAACTGAGTTTTATGATCTTTGGCTTTTGGAAATGATTTCGAATAACAGTGGATAGTCGTCATATTCGGTGGGCAAATATACAAAAAAAAATTAAAATTGAATTCGTTTTCGTAGCGCTGTCGGTGAATGAGGGTAAGGCGAAGCTTATTCTGTCTAGAGAAGAGGACGTTTTGGACTAAGCGTAAATAAAGGCAGCTCCACTTTTAATAAAGTTTACCAAACACCTTAGTAAATGTAAGTCATGACATCACCGCGGAGACAAAACGAAGGGTAACCCTTGCCAATCGCTGTGTGTTTGAGCTTAGAAGGTAGCTGAGCAATAAAGCCCTTGATAGAGTACTCCAAGAACCGATATATGGCGCAGGAGCATGCATATGAACAAGAGTTGGAGAGATGTTGGATAAAACCGGATTTAGTGAAAGGCCTATACAACATCAGAAGCAAGACGCAATCGTGCTTCTCATAGCGCACCGAAACTAATTGACACCTGATCAGAAGACAAAAACCGTACACACTCAGAGCTTTCACACAGGCATCATGTGCCCGGATGCGTTGATGGTGGTCGAGGAGAAGACTGAACGACGAACTGAATGGACTGTGCAGGGCAGCCTAGATCTGGTCCAATGAGTTCGAGATTCGTGACTAACCATCTGGTTAGGCCATGTAGATGGAGATGCTCTGTCCTGGAAATAGAGACTGCGGTAAGTGAATAACAAGCCTCCGGTAGCGTATACAGTTGGAGGGCCCCACCTCAACGCCACCTGAAAGTGCGTAGCTGGAACCAACTAGCACAAGTCTGTGGTGTAGGGAGGTGTATTTTGGCTAAGGCTCAGATTCACTCGGGACTGCAGCGCCAACCAAGTAAGAGGAACTCATACCGCTCCTCATACTACTCCTGGCTTGAACTGATTTTAAGCAAAATTCACACTAGAACTAGCGGCTAGCACTGACGTCAAACAACAAGATGATTGTCCCTGAAGGACCCGATAGCCAACGATTGAATTAAAAATACGAAATAAGATGATAAGACGTTGTTGGCAGTCGTGTTAGAATTAGACGCATCAATTTTGTGTCCACGTCCCTTAGCAGGTTTTGGTGAATCCTTACAAACTTCCTCCTGGACCTACCTCCGAGTGCAGTGACATCGGCTGCTGATGCCTGTGAGTTTGTAGAAAATCCCTTAATTCACTCAGCAAACTCTCATACCACACCAAAACCAGCACGTGCATGTGCTCAGTCCGACTTCTTGACTCCGGTAGTGCCTTTCGAGCGAAGGACCTGCAGTTCTCGCGATGTAGACCATTTTTCATCAATTCAATTTTCCGTCACCACGAACTAACCAACAATCGTACCCGTTCGCGATCCAAGATGATTCCACACTGCATGTCTTCTCTGATCATTGTCCACTCTCCCTTATTTATTCAGAGTGTAGCTCATATTGATATCTGAGTCGATTGAGGAAAGGGGCTTTGAGTTTGAGAAACAATAAAAAATTTTACAAAAAAATCGACTCGAAGCAAATCGCTGGATGACGGCGACATAAGGCATGCATATTACTGATAAACATGAGGAAAATATCGTCCAACGGGTGAAATCATCACTCTTGCATATGGCAAGAAAGGCAAGAGATGGGTGGTGCGGCCCTAGAGTCTTACCACGTTCGACATAACTCAGACGCCTTGGATCAGCTACAATAGGGCAACAATCCAACACATTGGTCCACATCGGTGGTAGTTGTGGTAACAATCATCTGACAGGATCGTTATGTGGTTATGATACAAGGTCCTTACATTTGGCATCGCCCCAGTCCATCCTAATATAAATGTCGGAGAAGGAAAACGAAAACGAGTTGATTGCACCTTTTGCTTTCTGGTTCTGGGTTAGAATCTGGTTGGATTTATTCCGAATGGAGGCAATACCACTTGTTTGACATTATTCCTGTCGCAGGACAGGCTTTTCTTTCAGTTTCAGAAATAGATCCCTGGCAGAGTACCCCTTCGATCATCTTTAACACACCACGAATGGATCAAAACTGACAGAGCACTCTGCGGCATATGCATGGTCCCGGTTGCGAGATAGGGCGATGAACTGGATCTTACAAGTCCGGAGGCAGAAATCAGTCGACTGCATTGGCTCAGCCACATCGAGCGCATAGACACCAGTGCCCCAGCTAAGAAGGTCACAGAAGCCAAGAATCCTCGATCGAAAGAAGTGGAAAACCTAATCTCTGGTTAGAGGCTAGATGGCGCAGTTAGTTATGGGGGACCCAGGTTCGAATCCCAGTAAAAACAAAAGTTAATAAGCTGGTCCAGTCGCCATTTGCCGTCGGGATCAAATTAACGGCACTGCGTATCACAATGGACTGACAGTCCAATAATCAAACCTTACCTAATCTTCGGCTTAAATGGCAAGTCATCGACGACGCGCGACAGCTTTGATGACTGGAAACATCGTGCCTAGGACCATCAACGATGCAAGGCAACTTTTTTTCCCAGGCTGGGACCAATCCTCGGTCGCTGGCCCGATAAGAAGGCAACTCTGGTATGATCTTCTGGTTGATTAAACTTTTCTCGAGAAGAAATGAGCATAATGTCTTTCTTTTTCTTTTCTGCATCCACACGCACGCGCTTTGCTATCATGTCGGATTCTCCAACGAAGCCCTGTTTACCACAAGACGAAACTTGCAGTTCTACTTTCTGAACATCGTCATTGAACATAATTTGATTTTTTTCTTGTTCCACCAGAAGTCGACTCAGAGGTGTTGTAAAAGTTCCCCACGCCAGACAAACGAAAGTAACATGGCTAAGACGAAGGAAAAGAACATGTAATTTCACAAGCCATCAAGTCAAAGCTTCGGCGACCTTTCTTCTCTCATTTCTCTTTTTGTCGAAAATCCAAAGGGAAGGTGAACTGGTTCCGCCGTCAGACACTGAGTTATGTGCCCCAGTTGTCACGGTTCATGACCATCCACGGTTTCAAGGCGCCACTAGAATATTTCTCATAGTGCCCCCTCCCTCCCCACGGGAAAATTAATAGCGTGCGTATTTCGGATAATTATCGTGATTTGTGAAGCAATTACTCTGCGGTGTGGCGCGTCGCAGAGGGGGCGCGAGAGGCCAATATGTCAACAATTAAAATCGGTGACACTTGGTGGCCTTCGAAATGTACACCACATTCGCCCTGCCACGTCTTAATGACACACAAAGAGCGCTCGCTCGCTAAATTGCCCACCAGAGCGGCGGTTGCGCAAGCCACGAGTGGCAACACGTTTCGAAACGATATCAGCCGAAAAAAGATTTACAATTGAATCTGTGTCTTTTGTCAGTAATGAATGGAGCCCATTCACAGGTGCGTTCGCAACTCTCTTCGCCGCCCCAAAATTGTCCAATTTCGTGCATGTACACACTCGAGCGGTGTGATGGATAGACCTTCAAAGCCGTTCCACTCGCCGTAGGATCCACAAACGGAGCCCGGGCCCATTGAATTTCAACAATCGCCGACTGGGAAACTAATTAAAGTGCCATTTCGAAAATACAAAGCGTATCGGTGAATCAATTGGACAAGAGGAGTCGTCGTCTAATCCACCCCGTCGACCGGAAGTCAAACACTCACGGTTTCGTCAGAATCAAAGACTTTCGTGGCATCGGTCCCATTGTCCGGATCGGTTGCGAAACTTTTCGCAAGATTTTAAGCCTTCTTTTGTGTCGGTTGCGTAAACACACGGGGCCGATCATCTCCGGCGGAGTTGAATTCAATGAGTGCGAACTCACAGAGGTGCAATTTGCGGCCAATTTATGTTGTCAATTAGTGGAACCGCAGAGGGCGTGCGCGCTTTGTTTTGGCAGCAGACAAACTTATTTCCTGTCACTTTCGCCAGTTTATCATCGCCTAGAAGAGCCAGCTGTATTGTTGCACATGCTCCGCGGACTGAATGCTTCGATGCAGGCCTGCGTCGGCTGTGCAACAGTTTGTCGTTCCACTTAAGAGGTGGATTGTGCACTCCACTTAGCCGTTTGCTTAGACTTTGTGGCAAGTCGGCAGGTTTTGCGGTCCCCTCGTGTTATGGTTCATTTACTGCGGCTACACTGCTTGCCTGTAATGATGTCGTTCAAATGGTATGATTTCCCCAGGCATTACTGATCACTGATTTTATTCCAATGGACATGAGTTTGCTTTGCCCTCGTACTGCCTGACTGCCTATCGTTTTGCTGAGAATGGGAATTATGAATCACGTCAATCGCATTGCAGACGTGATTTTGAGGAAGTTTTGATTGATTAAACTAAGTGCTTATCGCATCCGTTGCTTAATCATTATGGATCCGTTCGATCAAATGGACAGATGTTTCGACTAGCGCGCCCGAAAAACTTGTCAACATCTTTGGAATCAATTGTGTCTACTTTCACGGATGCCACCAAATGACTCATTCCTCGATTGAGCGGGATGGAGCAATATCGAAACCAGGCCTGCAATGTGATTGAACTAAATCGAGTGTTTAAGGAGTTCATCCTCTCAAAGGGGCTGTAGGAGCAATATTGGCCCGTTGTGTACCCCACACGAATCCATTGCAGCACATTCCATAAATCGTGTTGCTTGACGTTGACAGACTCAGATGCTACTTAGTTCCGCCAGGTTGCCATAGGCGTCTGGGTGACTTGTTGTTCAGGTCGAGATGGGGCTACACAGATCTTCTTCCTTCCGTTATAGGAAATACCTACTCTGGACGCTTGAGTGCCAATGGCGAAGGGCCCGATTACCATTTCAAAAATTCTGAGACTCATTCTGATCAGGCTGAGTGATCGTTTAGGATCGAGAGCAGTTGTTTAGTGATGAGGCGTCACTTACAAGGTCGAAGAAGAAGATCGCCATCCGGATGGAGAACAAGGGCCCTATCGCCCTCTTCACAATTCTTGAATGTCGCAGTCTCCCGCCATCCACAAGACTAGGATGCTAAAATGCTTGGTCGTCTTGTTAACAATTTGGTCGCAATTGAGGTACTTTTTGAGTTAATAGCGAACACTCTCAGGGACTTTATCGCTGCCTGGCTTTTCTGTTTGCCTTAAAAACACCGCAATGACATGGTAAGCGAAATGTCAATTAATGCTTAGAACAAGCACACCCGCGCCCATGTCTACACCCATCTTCGATCCAACTGTGAAGACTCTCAGACCGTCCATCGGCGAATGTTCAAAGCCCACAAAATGATCCTGTGGAGAATGCTGGTTGAGTTGTCTTCTGATGTGCATCAATCCGGGGAAGGTTTGGTCTTCCAGTTGATGATCTTGTCACGAGCCAGTGGGTTGGACTATAATCCCCACTCGTTTTGAGTTTACGGCTTAAAGGCCTTGCGCTGTAGATCAGATTTAGAGGAGTGGCACAAATCGTGGGAGGGTAATAGTCATAATCAGAAATTTTTACATTTTTCACTCAGTTTCCTGTGGACTGACTGCTATTCTTGTTTGAAGAGGACCATCTGTAGAACATAACTGATCGAGGATATTTACGTACTTTCCCGAGGCCGCGATGGTGATAAGGTCGTCTGCATAGTCAATCACAGTCTGTTTATCCTCCGGCCTTGATTACATGGCATCATCCTCGTTATGATCGCCGCAACTTATTCTGATACGGATCCTTTTGTTGAGTGCCTTATCTAACTCTATCACACACGTGTGCACCTTCATCTTACTGCGCTCCAGTGTGACGTGTGATCAAATGTACTTTTGAAAGTTGTCTTCGCAGCATTGCTACAGCAGGAAGACCTTTCTTGACGGTGTCAGCAGATGCGGAGATGATACTGATCATCTGGCATTGGTGGCAGAATCATCATCTGCGACTTTAGTGACAGGAGCCTATGTCCAATGTCGATAACGCTCGCACCGGGCTTGACCCTTTAGTCCCAGCAAAGTGGACGCACTTGCGTTTCAATGAAGTGACATACACATGTACCTCGTTTTAGAGCATCGGAATAAATAGTGCTTAGTTTCTTATGTGGATGCGTCGGTTATGATTCAACTGACGATGACATGAGTCAAGTCAGGTTCAACGTCATTCATGTGGCTGCCTCAGCGCAGTCTGTTACCCCAAAGCGGATGACCAAGACCACAAGCAAATGCGCAAGAGATCGATTGTGGCATGCGCTGTGAGGATTCGCACACCATTCTGCACGAACCAGAGCTCTTCCAAATCCATGCCTTCAATTTCAGTAAAAATTAAATTCTGTTAATATGGCTGTGTTTAGCCTTCCGTTGACCGGAAGTTCTCATTCAGATGTTGAATTAAGGCTTATGTTCTCTGTAACAGCAGCCGTATTCTCACCTGTGTTATACGACGATAGACACCATGAATGTTGTTCACTAGCTCACGAGATTTTTGCACAGAGTGCTTCAAACTTCTTTTCAAAAACGCACTACTTAGGCTCCACAGCACTACTTTGAAAATAAGCTTGACCGAACTTTGGTCAAGCCTAAAGCGACTCATGTCGTCTTGCGGAGGCACAATTTCAGTCAAGACTTCGAGCGGCAACAGCTGTCAATGTCTAAGTAATCTTTGACACACAAGATAAGCAAATCCGAGAGTTACACAAGCTTGACATTGGCATCACTCCTTTAGCCATGTAAGTCAGTCACTACCCCCAATTAACTTAGACATCGCAGTCCACATCGAAGTGTCTCCTTCACTTCCATCCGTTCAGTGACTTTCACTGAATCAAGGGTCACAACATTGCCCTGATCTCACTCTCAGGCAGTGGATTTTTTATTTCCTTTGGGATTACCCAAGCCTGACCGGTCGCCTCCGTCTTCCAGAATACAAATCAATAGCCACTCAAGCACATGCAGCAAATTCAAATCGATAAATAACCACCTGATGAATCGACCACCGCCGTGAACGAGTACCACAGGGATTGTCGTGACGTCTGCCATGCACATAATACGTGAGAGAAATTGCAATGCGCGAGCGCACAGACGTACAGATGTTTAATTCATTGCAGATAACATCACCTTGAACTTCTTGGTTACTCTTACCTTTTCGATGACGAAACTCTTCGCGCAAACTTTCCTCGAACTTGCGTCTTCCTCGAGACCCGGAAGAAAGTTTGTCTATGAATTTGCAATTCGGCGAGATGATCAATTGGGTAGATCACCGATCGCGAGCACTTCTCCTCTGCGAGGCGTCGCCGCAGCAAACTCTCTCTCCTCTCTCTAATCAACAGCTCGTTAGTTATTTGCTTTTCTTCTCACACGAGCACAGAAACTGGTTTTCCTCGCTTTTCGTTGATTCTAGACTGCGTCAGAACGCCAATGAAATTCTCATTAACGTACGCACGCACGAACGCACGGGTCTTCAGGCCACTTGGCAAATATTTTCATTTCGACTGGCCATCGACTCGACCATCGGCAACGCGGTCGTTAAATTATTTGATTATGAACTTTCCATTGGAAAAGCTTAGCTTCGAATTTAGCATTTCATCGATGTTCACATGTCGTCGAGGTGGCCAGTGAAATCGAATGGTCGACGGATTCATTTCGCCGTCATTCGACGGGCATTTTGGGCAAGTGCCGGGGTTGTGCCGTTCGATCGCTTATGGATTTCATGTTAATTTTTGGTCTCGGAACGGCAGGCACATGAATGAGGTGGTCAATCGGGTTTAGATGTTTGTTTTTTTCTTTTTCGTTTTCTTGTTCGTTTTGATGAAAGATTAGGAAAGACCAAAATCAAGCGGCTATTGTTGTCTGAAATTGAATTGATTTATTTGTAGACGGGCTGGAGGTTATTTGAATGCTTGACGTGCATTCTATTCTTTAACACAATAAGTGACCGATATTTCACAAATGCGGGCTCTTGGAATGCGACTACGACCTCTTTTTCTTTCAAAGTCATCTCGAACACAGGCGGCTTTTGCCAGAAAAGCTACGCGTTTTGTCGAAGCAGATGCTGCAGTTGGTTGCCCGTGGCGCTGTGGGTATGTGCGTCGACGCCAACCTCGACGTCGTAGGTTCGATTCCTCCTCTGAGCGACGAAAATAATTCTCACGACCCCACCTCTTTCGAGTCACTGACAATGCTCAAAGAGTATTTCCTGTCTAGAAAAAGCTTCTCAAACTTGGCCGTTCGGAGTCGGCGTAAAGCTGTCGGTTCCTTCCAATCGTGTGAGAACAATAGCACGCACAACACGAGTGGTTGCTGAGAAGCTAGGCCCTGGCCCTCTACGGGCTGTAGCGCCACCCATATTATAGATGCTGCAGTTGTTGTTTACAGAGTCCATGACAACTTACGCAAGTTGACTCGCCTGCATCTAGTGCTTGCAGGGTGTGCCAAAATAACAAGCCGAATTGCAATAGAAGTCATAGGAATATTCAGGCAATACATTCCCTAGTCAAAATTGTGCAGCCCAACACACTACGCATCAAAACTGTAAAATGGTGCACAGATCAGAGACTAAAGGGTATTTGGACGGCAGACAAAGCCTGCCGCAAGCAAAATGTGTGTCATAGACAGATGTGTTCAAATCAATCTTGGCAGAAACTGTACTAACTGCGAGAAAGCATTAACGATGTACATTCGTGGCGCTACTCTCCTGCACAGAATTGAGTCCGAAAAACAGAGTAAGACTCCACTTGAAAGGTTCAATGCTCTGCTAAGGAGCTAGGAAAGGTTCAAGAGCCGAAACCTTTCTGCCCTGTGTGGGACTATGTTCTCCGAGAAAATTTCAGGGAACTGGAAAGAAGGAAGCGGACAGAAATAAGCCACGAAAGTCCAAGGCTTTTACTCAGAGTCAGGTTAGAATATCAAAAATTGACTTGATTCATTCCCGGCTGCCAAGCCGGCGCAGTTCTTTTGGGATGGGTTCCACAAATTGCCAGTAAGATGAGAAAATGTCATAGCTTCGGGAGTATATTTGAATAATACTGTTGTACGTTTTTTCTTAAATAGACGTTACGTTAAATACGCACGAAATTAAGCCATACACCAATATAACCAAAAGAGTATAGAGGCATGGAGAAAAATGAGCAAAAACAACATTTACAGCAATCCTGAAAGGATACTTAGGACTCATGGAGCACCTAAGGACACTGGGGATATCAGAAGAATATGAGAAGTAGACATTTTTGGGCACTAGCCCACAAAAGGCAGAGATATCTGGGCAAACACCTCCTCAGAGGAAGCAATGAAGTCAGCGAATTCTCAACTTCCTTAAGAAAACTGGCTTAGAAGGGATACTATGGGTGGCGCTACAGCGGGAAGGGGACCAGAGGAACCTAGTTTCAAGAACTACTTGTGTTGTGCATGCTGTTGTTCTCTCACGAGTAGAAGGGAGTTTAATGCCGACCCTGATCGACCAACGTCGTCGTGCACTGTTAATAACAAACATTATTTGTGTCATACCGACAATCGAACCAATCCTAAAGAAATGGGACTCAGATCAGTCTCCTAAATATATCCTATAAGATCCTTTCTGCCGTTCTGTGTAAAAACCTGAAAGCCTACGTTAACAGCCTGATTGGTCAACATCAGTGCGGGTTCAGGCCAGCGAAATGCACTATTGACCACACATTCACACTATGGCAGATCTTGGAAAAGACCCAGGCCTTTCAAGCTGAAACCACCTATTCATCGACTTAAAGGGCGCGTATTTATAGAGACGAGTTATACAGCGCCTTGTCTAGTTTTGGCATCCTTGCAAAACTTGTCCGTCTCTGCATAATGACGATGCTCAGTCAAGTTCGGTAAAGATAACACCAAGACATTTGATGTCAGAAAAGGATTCAAACAAGGCGACGCACTATCATGCGAGGTTTTTTAACATCATTCTCGAGAAGATCGTGCGAAATTCAAATGTCAACACCAGAGGCACGATCTTCCACCATTCCGTGCAACTGCTCGCATATGCCGATGACATTGACATCATCGGAAGAACTCAACGGGCTGTCAGTGGGGCGCTTGTGAGCATAGGGAAGGAAGCGTATATGCTGTCAAAGTATATGCTGTTTACGAAAAAGGCCCACCAACATCGACGTCTTGGACAACGTCACTTTAGCCAGCTATAACTCCGAAGAAGTAAAAGACTGCCGTCCTAAGCTCCTAAGCTAACACAAGCAATGACACCACCCAGGAGATGAAACGGAGGATCAAGG
The DNA here is from genome assembly GCA_916610145.1 of Eristalis arbustorum. NCBI lineage: Eukaryota > Metazoa > Arthropoda > Insecta > Diptera > Syrphidae > Eristalis > Eristalis arbustorum. The sequence continues at coordinate 27,581,927 of OU744319.1, read as the reverse complement.
ATGATCAATCGCTGCATTTTCGAACTTGGAAGGCCACTGAGAAATAAAGCCATCTCTCGAAGAACCAAGATGCCCTTGATATTCCCGGTCCTACCGTGTGGCGCAGGAGCATGAAGCGGACGAGGATATTCTGAACCGCTTCGAGAGAAAAATCCTTCGAATTGTCTTTGGTCCCGTATGTACGAATGTTATTTGGAGAAGGAGAACGATGAGATGTACGCGCTGCACCTGGTCAAAAGCTGGCTAGGCCACGTCGGGGCTCCGGCCCGGGAAGTCGTGGCGCACGCAGATAGAAGGGGACCTGAAGAAGTTGAACGTGTGTGGCTGGAAACAACTATGACAAGACTGAGCTAGATGGAGAGGCATGTTGGCTGGGGCCCAGGTCCATACCATACCGCCAGCACAAAAAGAACAAGTAGATAATCGAACCTAGACACCGTAGCTTCCAGTCTGTAGCCGTCGATGCACATACCCACAATGCCTCGGCTGGCATAGAGTCTATACTCTGGAACAACTGTCTCCCACTCATTCGCAACAGGAGTCCATAATCCTCAGTACAACTCTGAAAATAACTATAAGTGAGGCGAACTCGTACGTGAGAATGAGAGCGGAGGAATATATCCTGAACAAAAATAATAAAATGAAACTTGCAGCTAAGCTTAATCACACAGACAAGTGGAAAAGGATCCCAACCAACTTGGTGTGTGCACTTGGAGGCAGCTGGCAAAAGGTCATACTGCCTGGAGAGGCATGTTTGTTGAGGCCCAGGCACCACAAGTAGAAGAGGAAGATTTGTATGTAGGCGATGCTTCCAGTGCGGCCCCTAAGACACATGTGTCTAACCACTCTCAGTGCCATCTTGCAGGCGACTCTCTTCGAAATAGCATGCGGCATGGGTGTTAATTGGCAGAAACCAGAATTAGTTCCCTTCACGAAAAAAACTTGCCAACTTAACATCACAAATGCGTCAGAAGATCGACTAAAGCCTATGCTAGGCCAATAGGTAGGCCCATACCACTACGTGACGTCGCAATTTGGTGAACGGCACTAGAAAGAAACACAGATTGACTCAGTCACACCAACCCAGCCAGAGTCTCATGCCGATCTCATGTGAGTTCTTGTTAACTGAAACAGAAAAATGTCAATGGCTTCATGCAGGAGCTTGGAACGTGCGACAGACCAGCGGACAAAATTCACAAATGCTCCATTTTCAATAGTCCGACTCCGACAAATGAGTCAATAGAATGCCCTTGTCGGGGTTCCATCACCAACCACTTGCATCCGTTGGTTGCTTCTGTGTTTTCCCATGCAGCGACTTGGTGTAATTTATCAATTTCGAACGGCACACAATAACGCTCTGTCGGCATAAATAATAGCTAATCCCGAGATGTGATAAGCAACGGCCGTCGCATTCAATGCCACGGTCGACGAAACAAGAAAATTCGTCTTCTTTTCAATTTCTCTGCGGTCACCTTAATCGAGGTCACCCAGTGTCTTGCTGTTTCTCATCACGAACCACAGAAAAGAAGAAGCGTTTCACTTGCAACGAGGAGTCATGTTGACCATGTTTTCCCCACCCATTAGAGGAAAACATGGTCATCGTGGAGTTAATTTGCAAAGGAAGGACACCGAGTTCAATTCCCAACCGATACAAGTTCACGCCGCCGCCCAATGTCATGTCAAAACAGTCATAATTCAATTATATCATTTCATTCATTTAAGAGAAGACGTCAATGACTTGGCAGCGCAAACTAAAATCACCTTCCACTGCAAATTATAGGCTCACATAACAGATAGCGATCAAGCACGACTTCGCACTCGGGACGGTTTAACTGAAGTCTTTGTGAATTGGCTCCTCCCGTGTGCGAGCATGATTCGTATGTGACCGACATAATTTTAGGCCTCAAAGGGGACTTCGTTTTTTTTTTCATTGCCACTCCGGCCCAGTCAATGAACGAGAGTGAATTCCACAAATCACGAAATTCGTATGGACACCACGTCTCGCGCGACGATCAAAACCCACTTGTCGCCCCATGGTCATCATAAGCAATGGCTTGCATAGCTGACCTTTTCGTCGGTTTGTTAATAGATTTATTTCCTTAAACTGTCGTCAGTCCCAATGTCGAACACATTTTCGAATATGATTTATTCGAATTACGTTGATGTTCATGCGTTCGGAAGTGAATGAAGGCAGTCCCTTAAAAGGGTTGCGCGCGTCTCCAAACTGAACGCGAGCTTAATTCAGCGTTCAGACACGAAGCCAGTCTCCGCATCGGAGGCAGAAGTTTCTCTGGCTCGATCTAAGCCACTAGGTCAGGCGGGATGCACAGCATTGTAGGGTTTCTTTTCTCTGACCATGGAAGATCTGCAAGTCAGACAGTCGTGAGATCACCGAAGAAGAGGAGGAACACTGATACCCACTTCTATCGTGTCTTCTGTTCGTTTTCTAAGCGGAAACAATTCCGACTGCAATTGCAATCTCTTTTCGTTTTGCACTGTTCTCCCCTTGCGATGGGGGGGAGACAACACCAGACAACATCTTTGCAAGGTCTGCCAAGAAAGACCGCTTAAGGGGAGATACTCCACTTGCAGTGAAATGCTGAAAGACAATGATTTTGTTGCGGTGTTGCAGGCTTGGTTGATAATGCCGATAATGGCGCACAATTAAAATGAATTGTGCAATTCTGAATGGAAGCCTTGAATAAACATTGTCTGCGCATAAATCATGAATTAAGTTCGCCACATTCAGGCCAAGTGTTGTCATTTGGCTTTAATTGTTGCACAATTGGTAACACTTCTTGTAGATTAGACCACCAAACCGCAGTACTTTCAAAAACTAGACTTACCTGCGGTGCGGACAGACAGAGGTGATAAATGGAAAAATTGCAATTCATTTGGGGTAACAAATGGCACCGAGAGGGTGCGATGGAAAGGAGGTGCGACTAGAGACCGGCTTAATTAGGTGCTTGTTTGACTTGTCTAGGTTGGCAGTTGAATAAGTACGAGTGCTTGACGCTCATTTGTACAAATCACGACTTGTGATTGAATGCGAGATGAAGGGAGTTGACTGATGTCATGCAGTGCGTGTGTGCCGTAAACTCTCCTTCTTTAAGTGGCGCAACAGTTCGGGAGGGATCTCACCCTCAGTCAGCAGGATCTCTCGCCAGGTGTTACCAGCGCATCAACGCGGTTGAGTTTCCCTCGTGTGCCATCTTGTGCCTGGGCGTCATTTGTTGCGTTATCTTACAGTTTCAGAGTAGAAAAACCCAATTATTCACGCATACGTGGTGCACCTTTTAAAACACAGACATAATGGGACAAGGAGTTGGCGTGGATGCTAATCTCCCGTCGTAGAGCAACGCGTACAGGTCATGAATGTCATGTAGTGCACCTAAACCCTATTGGCAATGAGTCAAATCAGGACTGTAGTCCATGCACTTTGTCATCCATTTCCGTTCCGTGAAACGCAGTGTAAATGAAAAGGATTTACAGCCCAGAGCCGAACTCCCTTGTAAGATAAAGTGGGTGTCGTAAAATGAGGACCATCCATGTTCCTCGAGTTCACCTGACAATTTCGATCAATTGTCAACTTCTTCTTTTTTGCAGAGTCTCAGCAAAGACGGCTTTGCAGACGAAATGAACATATGCGTGTCGAAAACCAATTAAAAGTTTGACGCAACGGAGCATAAGAGACGGCTTTTGAAACTGAAATTTGCAATTGATATTTAGAAACGTACGTAGAATTGGAAAAGTTGCCTATACTCCCTGGCGGTCATGTTGCATGGTAATTGATTCATTCATTCTTGCTTCACTGTTCAGTAGAATATAGTAAATCATACGATTTTATGTAGTTTCTTAGGGAATGCGGATGAGGTTCGCATTAGGTTTGAGAACAAATTGATGGCAATGCGAAATGACGCTCGTGAAACTAACGCATTGAATCTTTCTTGCAAAGCTTTTTAGAACAGATTTTACTTGACCAGCATTTTACCGATTTTACTCAGATAATGTATCATAGCTGGTGACTCGTGGCTTTGTGGGTATGTGGGTCGATCCCAACCTCGACGTCGTTGGTTCGATTCCTGCTCTGTGCGACACAAATAATTTCCACGACCCCACCTCTTTCGAGTCAATGACAATGCACACTTGTCAAGAAAAAGCTTCTCAAACCTGGCTGTTCGGAGCCGGCATAAAACTGTACGTCCCTTCCACTCGTAAGAGATCAATAACACGCCAAGCACGAGTGGTTGCTGAGAAGCTAGACCCTAGCCCTCTATGGGCTGTAGCGCCACCCATATTATTGTTGTAATGTATCATTGAAGTAGGAGTCTATAGTGGCTGTCCTAGTTTGAGACAAGTGCAGAAGGTGGGGCATGCTTTCCGGAGCATCCTTGTCCAGGCAACTTCTACAGAAGTCTTTTTGGAATAGGACACGTCTCTTTTCATGAAAGCCTAATAGACAGTGTCCGGTAATTATTCCCCTTTAAAGAAGGTCGTCTTTAGGGAGATCAGGCTGCTATTCCTTTTTGGATCGAGATGACTCTAGGCTCGACAAGTGATACCTGTCAACTTTCGTTCATTGATTTTTTTTTGTGTAGAAGCTATTGGGCTGTAACTTGGCAGCTATTGGGGTACCTACACATGTTACGAGAGTCTCCATTAACTGGCAGTCGATGATCAATTACCAGATTGGAAGTACGTTGTGATGCTGAATCTAAAATATCCAAGTAACATAACACCGAGTTGGAATGAAGTAGCAAACATTGTGTCTGTCACAAGGTGCACAACAAATGATCCGTACCCTTGAATGGATTGGATTATTGTTGTTTATCTGAAAATAAGGCCGATTTGGGCGGTACATGGATACCGTGAATGTAAGGAAAAGGTTTGTATACATTTACACAATAAAGTGGACACAAGCCATTATCACACAAGCAACGTGTTCCCTTGTTTAATCATCCAATTGTGTAGATGAAGGCTTGTGTTTAGAACCAATTGAGTAGATGAAGGCTTGTGTTTAGAACAACCTTCTTCTTCTTGTGGCGCTACAGTCCGGGCTGTACCTGGGCCTTAGCCAACAATCATCTCCAGCTGGCGAAATGTAAGCATCCAATTTCGCACTCCAAGTTGGTTGAGGTCCTTCTCCACTTGAGTGCGCCATCGGGTTCGTGGTCGTCCTCTATTGCGTTGTCCCACTGGTTGGGAGTCGAAGACTCTTCGGGCTGGAGCAGTGTTGTGCATGCGCTCAACATGGCCTAGCCATCTTAGGCGTTGAGTCTGTAGACACCTGACTAGACTCATGTCGCTGTACAGTCCGTACAATTCGTGGTTGAATCTTCTTCTCCAGAAAACTTCAACGCAAACAGGACCAAAGATTGAATGCAGAACTTTTCTCTCGAAGAGACCAAGTACGTCTTCATCCGCTCTTGAGATAGTCCAGGCTTCCCCGTCATATAGCGAGTTTAGAACAACCAAGATCGTATAAATCACTCTTCGTCGTTCATGGAACAAAACTACAAACAAAATCGGGCCAAGAAAAAACTCTAGCACCTAGACTCAAGTCGGTATGTGAACTTCCAGCGAAGTTGCCATCACACTGGGTTTCCAACCGACGACCCCCCTACCTGTGGACCAACACCCAACCGATCCATGCAACTGTCTAGCTCTATCACTTATAAGCGCTGATTTCAGAATGCTTTGTGGAGCACTAGATGAGCTTGTATTTACCGACTGCCCAAGTCTTGTCAGAGAAAGAATTAAAGCCAAAAGCAGAAAATCAGTACTAGGGAAGCACATTAAAGAAGCCTCATCTATGGGAAGTGGTCAAATTTGTAAAGGCAGCACTCAAATCCAAGACCAAAGGAAGGCGGTAGAATAGAGCTTTATGGTCGCAGTTCCAGGTTTTTTTTTTGACACACTCCACACTCTTTCTTCAATACAATTGAATGACTTCATCGGAAACTCGCAACGACGCTAACTTCTACTTCATTGATTTTGGGCACTTTCGCTGACAGCTCACCCGCAATAGGCCCGGGGACTTGTAGTTCTGCTCGGGGACGCCTGAACGCTTGTACACCTTCCCATCCACAATAGGTGCTGCAGAGAGTAAGGGCTCTTCATTTAAGTCAGCACGCGGCGGTGTAAAGTTCAAGCCCAGAGCCGGGTTTCGACTTCGACTATGCGATACATGTGAGTTGCGATGGATGGGTGCAATGAATTCTAGTGGGCTTCGGGCAAATTTTAGAAAACAATTGTTTCGGCTGCGGATCGGTCAGATTGTCAAGTTCAAGCCGAGAGGCGAATCTCGTACCAATGCCGCTGGGATTTGGAATCACTCGGGCATTTGAAATCGTTCAAAGCAGACATTTTTTCCAACGGAAGGTGGAATGTCAGCGTCATTAGCGAATGAATGAACTTTGTCTGTGCAGAGCCTTGTCTGTGGCGTCTGGGTTGCACTGGGATAGGGATGTCGTCTCAAATAGATGTAAAGAGTAAATTGTAGTAAAGTGGCTGATTATGGCGCGCAAATAAACTTGCGCAGCTAAAGCAGGGGAAGATGTCAAAAAGGCCAGATCGCGAGAGTAGTCGTCAGCCAACAAGAGCACACTTCTAGTTCTTTTTTCCAAAAAAAAAACTCACTCATTGACTCAAAATGCTATAAACTGGTATTCCAGTTGCCACAAACAAATTCTTAGCCCTTCTCATCGAGCAATCCGTGGCCAGAGGTATTTTGAATGCAAGCGTCGACTTATCCCACTTGGCACACGATTAGGGTGCCATTTGACTCTCGCAGAAGAAATAATATTTGTGCTCTGTACCCACGGCTAGGGTATGCCGTGTCAAGTTCAAGCCGAGAGATGAGTAGCTTGCCAGTGCCACGGGGATTTTGGAATCTCCCACTCCCAGAAACCAGTTGATGCGAAACGAACTAAGGGCCGATTGAGAGAAAACAAAACAGTCGATTAATTTGTTAAACACCACAACCACTCCACTCGATAGTGGAGACGTTTGAAACTCTGACTATGACTCTTCAAAATGCAAATGAATGATATTATCTGTTTCCTTTCGTCTGCCTTTCTGACGTAAGTTTAGAGAAAAAAATTCATGCGCATATGAAATGTTTTGCAGACCTTTTCCCCCCAAAACTGTACCTATGTGCGGCCACCTTAAAAGAGTTTATCTCTAGGAAGCGACGGTGTTGCCTGAGAAGATCAATCAAAAGGAATAAGTTAACCGATTTAGAGAAACTTTTGTTACAAAACAAACAAATTAACGAGCAAATTGCAAGAGATACCCTCCAATGTAATCGCTTCGATTAAGTAATTTTCCCCCATCCACACATGCAACCATTGCACTTAGTCTAATCGAAGGTGACTGCAGCCGCGGGAGAACTCTACGATTTACGAAATTAACTTGCAAGCTGCTGTCTGCCACCACGAGCTTAATGCAAATGCCAACAACAACAAATGATATTTTAATTCATATTTAATGCCCTCGCATGGCTATTAAGGTCACATAGCGCACTAACGAGTACTCGTTCACTCACTCACCGCGTGTATTGGCCAAGATACACATTTAGTGAGACGAAACTTATCACAAAAGTTCGCTGTAAATCTTTTTCAACGATTAACTAAACGACTGAGGCGATAGCAAATCTTCCAACGAAGACCAACAAAAAAGATTCAAAAAATATGTGAGAGAAAGCTAATTGCATATGGATAGGAATTAATTTGGTGTTTGGTTTTGCAATGCTTATATCAGAAACTTATCGAAGTTCGTTCAACTTACCTCAAGACGACGAAACGATGACGGCGACTTTCCGAATAGAAAACAAGAGATTTGAATTTGATTTTGAATTTTTTACAATTATTTTTTTCTTTTTGAAACTTCACCACAATCACCGAGGTCCCTAGAATAGGTAGAAATTTATGAATATTTGAAGACAGGCACGACTGAATGAAGAGAAATAGAAAGGAGCGACTGTTCGATCGGACACCGGAAGTGAGATAGAAACGAACGCACTCTTTGGTAAGAGTTCGAGTAAAAAGGCACCACTGAGGCCTGGAGCGCGATACGCGGCAAAGGTAATTTGCTTCTAACACAACGATCAAGACGCGCTCCTCCGGACAGGCATTAAAAAGCACCAACGATATGAATTTTTTCGTTTTTTGTTTTGTACCAATTTTTTTGCAATCGAATTTAGGACGAACGAACGTAATTTGTCGAAGAGAAAAAGAAATTCGGAATAGAGACCCTCCGGGGGGGAATTATTAAAAGCAGCGCGCCGACAAGCAACACCAGATCGATGTCGAAATGTAATATCTACAAAAGTCGACCAGCGAGAGTGCGAATATGAGATATCAACATCGACAGTCAACTGCAACTGGAAATGCGAGAGAATTTCTATTTCTGTGTATATCTTCGTTTTTTTGTTTTCTCAGTTTCCTGCACACAGTCAGACTTGGAGGTAAGAATTAACAGAAAAAAAAAACCAACCAACCGTTCGGATTGTATTGACGATCAAGACTGCGACCGGCAACGAACGCGAACTGCGGTACAAGCCTCGACTTGGCTTGGAGGGAAAAGCGTTTGCGCGAAAGACCCGTGCGTCGTCGCACACCTTAATCGTGGGTTCAGCGGCGACGCTTAAGCTGTTCAGCATTTGTTCGTTCGTTTGTTCGTTAGGAAGATCGTTGTTGTTTTTCTCTGTCTCCACCTGCAATCCAGCGATTGGCAAAAGCTCCGCGATCGAGGTTCTTCTCCACAAGCTGTCTGGCTATGATATTGCAACATTTTCATTCGATCGACATAATTGAGTTGTTGCTCGCTGATGTGTTGTACATTTAGCTTAAGCCAATTTTTCTGTGTATTTTTGTTTTGTAATTAGAAGCTCCCATTGCTGCGCGAAGATGACATTGACGATTTCAGTTTCACTGCACACAGCAACGAAAAAAAAAAAAGAAAAACACAAACGACTTAATACTTGACCTTTGGTGAACCTTATCTTCGTTTTTAATTACAATTTAACGAGATCACATCTTGCGGAATAGGCGAAGATCACTTGTACACCTACCTAGCTACAGCCAGTCAGTGCATGTGTCATGGCTCACAAAGAGCACTCGACACATTCGACAAACGTTCACTGCGCAAATTGGATCTTTTCACTTTTTCGCCAAGTGTGCAAGGTCGTGTTGTTTCTGCTTTTACGACGCTGCACTTACAAGAACCGCTCAAGTCTTCCGCATAAGCGAATTACAGTTGGTGCATATGCATGTGTAGAAACCATATTTGCTTAATTATGACAGCCTCAGTGTGCGATGTACAAAATGGTTATGCTGGTGTACCTGGACATGCAATGGAGCAGCAACACTTCGGCTGAAGAGGAAAGAATCGTCAGTCACGAGATTTTCTACCGAATGTTTGGTATACATGCATTTGCATGTATGCATGTAGAGACGCACTCTTGATGTGGGTAAGCCTCTTGAGAAATAGTGCATCGTTCGCATTTGTGGAACAGGTTAGTACCTAGAGCCAAACTGATCGAGGACATCAACCAACGTATATTATACAGCGGTGCCTAAGAATATGCAACGGTCTTAGTACTTTGCGAATTGTGGAGCTTGTTCCACATTGGTTTTCTTTTGCTTTTTTGTGCATCTACCCATGATGTGACACATCGTTGTCATCTCGAAAGTTTATTGCCAACGAGACGAATCTTACGGTTCACTTTTGTAAATGGTGTCGTGCTCAAAATTTCTTGATGATAGCACGATGTGGAATGTATTGCATTGCACATTCCAGCATGATCACTTACATTACACACGTTCTACAATTCCATATGGTCTAGACAAGGAACATCTGATTTCATTGATTTCACAAACGGTGTGAGGACAAGCCTGACACCGATCCACAGGGAATGGTGTATGAATTCGAGTAGGCTCTCTAGCAGCCGTTTGTTAAGCCTGATCAGCCAAGGAAGAGATTCAACTAGTCCCCACGCTTGACATTAAAGGTGTTGGCACAGTCATCACCTAAAGAACACCAAGGTAGCATGCTCGAATGGCTTGTACAGACTAAGACCTCTCTTAGACTACTAGCAAAGATCTAGTGATTGCCAAAAATGCATACTTTCTACAGCTCTTGTTCTGGCCCATTGCATTGTCGGTATGCGCGTCGATCCCAACGCACTTGAAGCTCGATGACGATGGATCTGGATTTGATACTTTTCACGCCCCCACCTCTTTCGAGTCACTGACAATGCTCAAAGTGGACATCTGTTTAGAAAAAGCTTCTCAAACTCTGCCGTTCGGAGTCGCCATAACACTGTAGGTCTCTTCCACTTGTGACTGAACGCACAACACGAGTGGTTGCTGAGAAGCTAGGCTGTGGCACTCTAAGGTCGGTACCGCCACACACATTATTATTATTATAGTCGACCGTACAAATCGACTTTAGACCAAATATTTGATCGCACACAAATTCTGGAAAAAATTAAAAGGGAGTCTTAAAGCGGCACCTGTCACCATCGCTTATCGATCTCGGAAGACTCATATGATGCAGCTTTCACCGCAAGGAGCTATTCCATGCGTTGTGCGAATTCGGAATCCCGGGAATATAGTGTCGCACGACATAACTCAGTCTGGTTTCAAGAATGCAGAGCCATTTGAAACCTGCACAGAGTATCGCAAAGGAGATGATAATACGAGCACTTGTCTGATTCCTTCAACCTGTTACTAGAGAAGTTAGTGTGGGAGGCGTAGGCAGTTCATCTGTATAGACGCGCGTGCCTTACGGCGCCTTCACGACGAATCAAGCGGGCCTTTAGGAAAGTTACAGGCTTGTTGGAGATGCTGCCGCTACCGAGATGAGATTTCTTCGTTCTGCTGTGGAAGCTAGACTTCGGGAGGGACCATAGAAAATCAACTTTGGGCAGGTGCTTCTTCCAGGGAAACATGCTTTGACGCCATGATTTGGGCACGTGACACGAATGTCCCCATCGTCACGATTCCCGAGACGTGCCTTATGTGCGACTCCGTGAGGAAGGCGAGGCGAGGTTGGTTGGACCACGCCTGGCTGCACCTAGTCATAAATCCTGATGCGTTACAATAATTGGCGCGTGACAGGTTGCTTTGAGGTCTCTACTCCATGCGTTCCACTCAACCCTCTTTAGTGGATCTTGCGGGTTAAAAAAGAAGAAGATTCAAACGAAACAGAATACACTTCATGCTGTCGAGCACGAACTGATACCTCAATCGGTAGTCGCTTGGAAGAAAAGCGGACGAATTGGTCAGAGAAGGGAAGTGGTCAATGGACACCAGCGAAGTGGACACCTCACTGCATCCAACATTTAGTGCAGTATATCGGATAATAAATGACACAATAATAAAGGAAGCCAACTCGTCATGGCTTGCAAGAAACCGCTGGCACACAACAAGATCAGCGGCGCCAGCGATCTCAGCCGAAGCTGCGGGGACGAGGAAGAAACTGCTTTGCTTGAATAACCGCCTAGCTTCGCTGAGCCATAGATCCTTCTCGATGAACTCCGGAGAACCCGGAGTAGCAAATGCAGACATTCTAAAATTCATAAAGATCACCGGGTGGTAATAGCCACCACGAAATCTTACTTCACAAATGAAGGGATTCACAATCCCTCCGAGTGGAAGCATGCAACCTTCACAAATCCCTTCCCAAATCTAACCTAACCCAACTTAAGCTGGAAGAAAACGTCGCAAGCAACATCGACAATTCTGAGTGAAAGCTTTCTGGTGAAGCCCACACATGCCGTCTAGTGGAGATGAGATCTTGCAGGAGCCAAGACACCACTCCAAGGACTTGAAATCGTGTTTTTTTCAAGTCTTGCTGGTCGGAGTGGCGTATTTGGTTGATGCATCGACTTCGAAGTTGGTGCTAGGCTTAATCCTGGAGATTATCACCCTTCAATAATTCACGGCTCCATTTCGAGGCTCTGAGAGTACTTAAAGAGGATTACTGTCTAGAACTGGGTTCGCGCTTCTGCGCACAGTCACGCTTACTGCTGATAGATCAATAGCGCCCACCACCTGCGTGCCCGGGGGGTCCACCTCGATCGTCGACTACACTGGCTCGCCGTCATTGAGCGCATCAAACAAACGGAGCCTTCAAGTCCGAGGCTCTTGCCTCAAGAAAAGGTAGACGACATTCGATATAAAGACCAAGTCATTGGTCTCCCTAAATAGAAGCATCATGGTGATCTCAAATTAAGTGCAGATCAGCCTTCAAGTCGTCTGCAAAGAAAAAAAAGTTTTCTCGATTTTTCCTCAAAGATCTTCATCGCATTTCAACTAAACACCATGGATTTGCCAACTAGAGCGCCCCAATCTTTGCGGAACCTTATCGCGATCCATTGATACGGGAACCTCTCGTAGATAGGATTCTAAATAGATGTTAGCCTACTTCGGAATCGAAATCGCAATCGTTCACGCGTAGAGTGCTTCTTAATTTAGGCGGAATATCTTATCGGATATTCACCGAGTTTATTTGCCAGATATGGCAACAAAGGCTTACGTGCTTATCAGACCAATCGGCACTGACGGTAAATAGAAATTGTCAAAAAATCAATTAAACTTGTCGTGGCTATCAGAGTGGGATCCTTGATGGAACCATGATGGTCCACGTCGGGCAGAGTGAACTGATGGGGGAGTTCTTCTATAATCACGCATTTCTCATGGCGAGTATCTTAGCTCGTAGTTTTAGTGTCTTGTGTGCATGTCTAGTCTTGTATAGGGGTGTGCGATCCAACCGCCGCGTCAGCAAGCGCAAATGTACACTACCAGATGACATAACAAGATGGTGACTGTAGCGAGCCACATGGTTGATGGATCAACTGCTAGCGTGAGAGCCAGCTGGTATGACCGGGGTAGTCCATCAACTTCGTAATTGGATGGTATATGGCGGCACCCACATGAGGTGTAAGTTAACATGGTAAGGCGCCTCTCCAGCATGTCAAGTCATATTTCACGATGCAACATTTTGAACATCACCGTCAACATTTTTTTATTCAGATCGTCGCGTAGTGGCCCGTGGCATTGTGGGTATGTTCGTCGACCCCAACATCGATGTCGTAGGTTCGAACCCTGCTCTGTGAAACAAAAATAATTTTCACGGCTCCACCTCTTTCCAGTCACTGACAATGCACACTTGTCTAAAAAAAGCTTCTCAAACTTGACCGTTCGGAGTGGGCGTAAAACTGTAGCTGCCTTCCACTCGTGAGAGAACAAAGCACGCACAACGCCAGTGGTTGCTGAGAAATTAGACGGAGGCCCTCTACGGGCTGTAGCGGCACTGATATTATTCTTACTAGGAACAATCTGACTTAGAGGCAGCTTCTCTGATGGCGTTTTGACAAGGCTTTCGTCGATTGTTTCGCCTTGCAGGGTTGGACTGTCTGAGAGCTTCAGGGAGACTCGAGCGATCGATTGCGATTGTAGCTTTCCGACGTCAAACTGCTGTGTTGTACTATCGACATCAGAGTTCTGACATTGGCTACAACAAGGTAGTGACCGGAGTCGATGTTAGCACCTCGGAACGTTCGGACAATATTTTAGGAGTGTCTGACGTCAACCAACTTTGTGTGCGCAGCTGGAGGCAGCTGGCGAAATATCGTGCTGGCTGGAGAGGCATGTTGGTTGAGGCCAAGGTCCACCCCGGATTGTAGCGCCAATCAAAGAAGAAGAAGTCTGACGTCGATCGCACGGTTGATTGATCAGGGGATCACCAGGTCCCTTTGTGAATGTTGTGGTAAGGGAACCGCCTACTGGCTGCATAAAGGTTTCGCCCCGTCCAACAGCCTGAATCCACGTGCCATGTAGACTGTGTTCTCCGACAACTCTAGCAAAGACGTCTTCCTTGCCCAGCTTTACATCAATCTCCCAGAACGATCTTGATGTCGTCGCTGGGGCATTCATCGTATGTTCTTTCTAGGAGATCCTAGAAATCGTCCTTGCTATCGTCGTCTTTATACTCCGTTGGGGTGCGGTCGCTGATTAGACTGATGTTGCCTTGATGCGGATGTTGTGAGACCCTCAGACCCTTAAGACTTCTTGCCTAAGTCTGCTTCGAACAACAAAACCGCATCTAAGCAAGCGCTGCCTTCGCTCTTTGAAGCAATCGCCGTAGTATACGATTTTCATCCTCTTTTTGCCCGGTCCATCCCATCGCATCTCCTGGACGGCGGTGGTGTCAACCTTATAGGGCCTCCGCAAGTTCATCGGCTACAAGTGGTCTGTTAAGTGACCTCACATTCCAGGTCCAGAACCGAAAATCGTAGTCTATGGTCGTCAGCAGTAGGGTCTTCCGTTTCCGAGGCTTGTTGCCGTCTCGTGGATTAACAGGAAACAGCAGAAAAACCACACAAAGTTTGTTGTTTTGGTTATTTTTTATTTATTTTTTTTTATAAAATATATCATCAGTTATAGATTACCTAGTACTAACTACAATTTGCACTTATATCTCGACCGAAAAGAAGACGTCTAAACAACATCTCACAGGCAACTCTACCCCTAGGGTCTTCATATAAAAATAAAAAAATATCTATGGTTTTGAAGTATGTTCGTTCAAAAAAAAAAAAAGTGATAACAACTATTTACACCTAGGCAGCAGGCACCGGTCACCGGTCACCGGTCACCGGACACCAGTGTCCACCGCTCAAATTAAACACTTACAAATGTAATACTTACACACCTAGCTACACACGTACATGCGTATATCATGCACGAATATGAAGATTATATTCCTTATCTATTCCTACGACAATAGATTCAAAATGACAAAGGGTTCTACATGCGATCGGGTGGCGGCTAATTCAGATTTTGAGAACATCCGTGGATGGAGTTTCGATTCGTGGACCAACAGACCCACCACCAACTCCCTCAATTTCCGGCAGCTGGCAGTGATGTGACAGGGATTCGTGTCCCTTAAGTAGAATGACAGAAATGGTGCGCCCCCAGCCGATCGCATGTCCATTTATCGGAAGAGTATAAAGCGGGGAAAGTATATCCTAACAGTGTGTAATTTATTTATTCAGGCACATGATCGGGCTTAGTCTTATTCAGTTCCTCCAGTTCGGATCGGTCTCGGGCATCGGCCTTCAGTTGTTCCTCGCGAATTCGTCCCAGGTAGTAGATGCCGGCCACGATGAGACCGAACGAGACGACGCACGTCAGCAGGGTGCCGTACTTCAGGATCACCTGAATGGCGTTCGCGATGAAGGTGCTCTGATAGAGCAGCGTACGCAGTTCGTCGCTCAGCTCGCCGGAGGTGATCTCGATCCACAACACGGGAAGGATCTGACCGTCGTCCATGCGCTGCAGTTTGGCTGGAAAGAGAAATTCGTGTAAGTTCACCGAAAAGAGCGGCAGAGACGTCTGAACTTACTTTGCAGCAACTGTCCCTTGTGGAGGGCGATGTTGATTTGAATCCTGGACGCGCCATCGACGGGGAAGGCCAACCGCGGATGGATGTCCGCGAACGTGCGATGTTTCTCAGCATCGGGCTGGATTCCCTCGAACTTGTCGTAGATCACCGGATCGCCGGAGAAGAAGTGCGGGAACGACGGATAGATGGGCGCCTGGTAGCATTGGCTGCCGTTGAAGATTCCACTTGGCAGGCACCTCTCTGAGCTCGAGTCGCAGTAGCACTGGTTCTCGGGGTTTTCGTCCGGATTGGCGAACACGTTCATCGGGGTGCGGTACCGCCAAACATCGATGTCATTCAAAATGGTCACCTCCTCCTCGAAGTGCAGCGGCAGCTTGCGGCACAGGGCCTGCGTGAACACATACAGCGGCTGCTTGTTCTCCATCAGATGCGGCGGAAACTGCGAAGCGTCCGATCCGTCGATGCGGTTGCACTCATCGTCGCGCCAGAAGTTCAGCTGATCCATGCCGTTGAACTGGCTGATGACACCCAGCTTCTGGATGTCGTCCTCTCCCGTGTGGATCTGAAGTGTGTCCGGACTAGTGCCGTTGCGCTGTAAAAAGTGAAAGGGACTCATTAATTCCGTATTTCATCACATCCCGGCGTCACTTACGTTCATGAGCATGCCGAATTTCGGCTTCAAGTCCGGCATTATGGTCCTGAGCGTGTTGATCAGCTTGTCCGAGTAGCCCCAGATGAAGTCGTCGATGGGCACATTCAGGAACGCGTCCAGGTTGATCATTTTGATCGCGTTGGCAGCCGCCAGCTTGGGGAAGAACGACATCTTGTCCACGGTGACCGAGGCGGACATCAGGGGAACATTGGGAACGATGATGTCATCGAATCGGTTTCCCTTCGATTTCTCCGGAAGGAACTTGTACGATCGGTGATCCTGTGAAGGTGAAGGGGACGGTGAAGAATGTGCCCAAAACGAGGGGGGGAGGCAGACTGTACTTACATTGTACGTGACCGTGTTGTTCGCGTTGAATTTGACATTCACTTTGGTTGTGTGCTCCTGGTAGGTGTACGGACCCAGGTCTTCCACTTTTATCTTGTCGTCCTTGCCGGCGAGGTACCGGTCGATGTTGGTGTAGTTGAACAGATGCACCTTGAGGTAGGTGTCTACCGGGGGATCGACCCAGTATTTGGCAGCGTCGGAGTTATTTGCTATGATTAATTTCTGCAAATGGAAAGTAACGAGAATTCTTGTCAAGTCAGGTGGTCGATATGCATTTTGTTCTATAATTAAATTCGCAATCGTTACATGTTGCTTCGTAAAATGCCTGCTAAGGAGGTGACCAGATAGCAATGACAGCCGACCGTTAGGTTTCAGCAGCTGTCAAGCAGCTACCAATGACGTTTGGCTGTCAAAATGGTCGGAATGAGTCGCCATTTTATCCTGAATCGTTTCACCCCTTACGGCACACTCGGCATTCGGGCTCAGTTGCATCCAGTCGTCCTAACTGGTTTACAATGCATTCGCCGTAAATGAGTTTAAGCATGTGCACTCTTTTGTGAACATTAAGGAACCAACCAGATAGACGTCGAAGTGGCCAGTAACGACTGATTTGTCCGAAGTTGTGCATCACCAGAGAGACAACCCGGCTTGGGCTTACATCCGTAAGTGACTGCAATGAATGATCATAGACATAGGCGTGAGTTCACTAATTGGACGGCACAAATGTTGGCCGGAGTCCAGAAGTTCTTCACGGGCGGGACACACTTTAGGCTGATGAGCTATGTCAACTGGCAAGATCGGGGTAATTGGATCCACAAATATTTGGACTGAATCACAACATTTGTAACAAGTCATGTCTTCTATGAATTTGATCCGCGTCCCAGGCCACTACAGGCTCAAGGAAAATGAGATCGCTGATAAACTTGCTCGACCAGGATCAGGGGTTGGTTGGATGGTTGAGACTCTCAAGAACACTCGGACTTGGCATGACTTGCCTAAATCTAGACAAATCAAGCTGTTGTCTTAACGAACCTCTCTGCCTCTTGACAGAAAAGACTGCAGACGACTTACGAGTCGAGTCACTACACTGTAGCCGAAATGATGTACTTGGCTTATACGATGGAGCGCTGTATGACGCCTGCGGAGAAGACGACGACACTGCAGGGTAGGTACGATCCCTGCCATCGTCCCGCCTTTTCCTGAATCAATTGGTAGTTATTAGGTGCTGATGAGGTGAGAGCCGATGATGTAGAGACTACTGTGAGTGTCTGCTGATATCACGCCGGAAAACCAAGCAATGCCCCCAAATGTAGGTTGCTACTTGGCGGGACAGTGGACCAATTTTTGAGTCTGAGTGCTACCATGTAGAGAGAGAGAACCCTCTGCCAAAAAGAAAACAGATTGTTTGGTGCTGCTTATAAAATTGTGGCATCATCGGACCACATTTCTTTCGAAGTGGAGCAGGAGGAGCCGTTGCCATCAATGGTCTTAGGTCTACAACGTTGTTAGCCCAATTTCTGGGACCAGAGATCGGCAATATCAATATATCCGTCAGAGATGTGGTTTCTATAGGACAGTGCTCAATGCCATGCGAGTGCCGCAACGCTCGAAGTTGTGAGAACAATTGAAGCAAGGATCATCTCATGGCGAGCGTTTATCAATTGGCCACCATCCTCATTCAAGACTAGTACTACTTTTACTCCCAGCCCTTAGTCAACGCTAAGAAGCTCGAATGTATCGAGAGGCTGCCATCAAGGCTTGCACCGACCGTAAATAGGGTAGGCTGACCAACAAAGACGCGGCAGCAATTTGAAGGATGTGCTGACCCACACATTATACACAAGAGTCATTGTTCTAATCTGGTCACCCTGTGCAAGACTTTGTGATATGGGCCGCAATTAATCTAACTCGAAAAAATGCATGTCGATTAATAGGTCCGCCAACTGTCGAAAATCGATGGAAACTAAAGACATTCCACATCCGTTGAAGCAAACCTAAAACGGCCTCCTTTCAATGGGGGAATCATTTGAGACATTTTAAAGCATGTTTTCGCAGCTACATACATTTTAGCACTCGCCCAGCTTCCATACGTAATACACACTAAAGTGGAGTATGTTTGCTCATCAAGAAGAATCAAAGAAGATTCTCTATTGAAGCCCACTTTGTTAGAAAATTACAAAAATACCAAAAAATTCTACTTACAGAGGTGTATGAATTGTCGTAGTATTCTGTGAACCACATGATGAAGCACCCGGTTATACTTATGATGAATAAGAGCAGCATTATGCCCAGTACTGTGAAAGAAAATAAATAAAATGATTAGGCACTTTCGGAATAAGTTTGAGAAATAAAAAATGCATGTAAACGCAAGTTAATAAAACGTGTCGTAAGGGCAACCTTGAGGTTCCGATATTCGTCAAGTTCATAAAAGTTCCTTCGGAAGAACTCGCCGAATGGCGGGAAGTACAAGGTTTTGTAGTCTTGTAGCTCTCATTTTCTTGTTTTCTTTATTTCGAATATAGACAGTACATAACTTCTACTTTTACCTACCAGTGGTGACAACAGTCTATAGATAGACAATGCGCAATACGGGCAACCAGCGGTCTCATGAGCTCCCCATAGCATCAGTATTACCCATCGACATTCTGTCGGACGAACTCTGGCGAGCTTGTGATCAGAAACAGGCAAAACTCATCGAGGAAGGGTGGATGATTTCAAATAGGACAAACTAGATGGCACGTCTCCTCACATCGAGGCTTGGACAAAACAGATGACAGGAGACTATAACTATCAGCTTTCACATTTGCAATCTCCACGCGGCTCGGTGGGTATAGAAAATGTCTGCAAAAGTGAGGACATGGAAGTTCGCCGCGTTGTCTAAAAAATGTATAAAAGACTGCTGATGACGCCCAAAGGTCTCCGGTCGGGGCCTTGCAAGGGAGTCGGCGGTGAAACCCTAAATCTAAGAGCCAACTGTGGGTGCTTATAGCCTCAGTGACATTTTTTTTATAATTTGCGTGTGCTCAAGGGGTTATTAAACCCTTAATTTTCCGGGGTCAAGACACAGCACGGGCCAAAGGTATAGAGGAAGAGAGAGAGAGGAGGTACCTGTGCACATTGGTTTTAAGCATCTGCGGATTGTAATCTATGGGATCTATTGAGCTGGGAAGAGCATTCCATATTCGTGTGGTGCGGCTAAAAACCGAGTCTCTTTTAATTTCACTGTGCGTCCGAAAACAGGCTTAAGGGTAAACTGAAGTGCATTCCTGGCGAGAGGTGCATTGCGGGTGAAGGAGGAAGGAATGCAGTTGGCTAGCTCACTTGAGCATCGTTTGTTAAAATAACGATAAAATACGGACAAAGCTGACACGGTACGTCGATGTTCAAGCGAGTCTAATGAGCCCGCGATATTGTTGTCTCCTATAAGTTTTATCGCTCGCTTTTGGATTCTAACATCCGGATCCTTTAGCCAATAATCGTAGAGGGCAAACTCGTCCCTCTGGAGTAGGATAAGAGAGCAAGCTCAGACAGAAGCAAAAGCAGATCAGAAATAACTACGATTCGATTTTTTCTTTATAACCTTGCACGTCTAATGTGGGGTCCATCAAGAAAAGTAACACAGCATAAAATTCATTGTCAAACGGCCACAACGGGATATTAAAACTTCTAGGCAGCCAAGTTCCAAACACCGTCAAGAGGGAATAACTCCTGAAAACCGCTGTTTTTTTCGGGTTCAAAAAGCAAGCAATAACCCTTCTGTCAACCTCTAGAGTCAATCAAATGTGAGTGGCGAAGCCTACTTATAGACAGAAGGAATAATAGAGGGCAGAGAGAGGTTAAATTTGTCTTACACAAGACATTCGTCATCCCACGGTGCGGAGGAAGACATCAATTTAAAGGTAGATCAATAAGCCTTAAGTAAAAAAAAAACAAACACGAACTGTACGGAATGTCCAGCGGCAACAAGGCGCCTGAACATGCGATTCAAGAGACAAGGTGCCTCAGCTATATAGAGCATACGGGAAGCTTTGTTTCGGCCCAATGAGCTTACGATTCCAAACCACAAGTCACAGAGGTTAGACGTCACCTCATAACTGTGCAAGAATATGAAACAATTTGCCATGCGCAAGCGGGTTCAGCATTCCTTTTTGAATTGGCTGTGGAAACCGGTAATAATGTATTCGGTCATTTATTTGGAGTTTTTTTCATTTGCAGAGAACTACCGGTGAACACTGACACTTCAGTGAGAGTTTTTTGGTCGTTGTGCTTGTGGATTGCTGTACAAATATGCTGTCATCGACGACGAGGTCAGTACGTCACCATAGGCAGCTATAACTTCGAGATAGTAAAGGGCTTCATCTACCTAGGCTCCCAAGTTAATAGTACGAACAACATCAGTACCGAGATTGAACGCAGAATAACTCTTGCCAACCGCTGTTTTTTTTTGGGCTCAAGAGGCAACTGAGTAGAAGAGCCCTCTCTCGAGAGACCAAGCTCACATTATTTAAGACCTTGATCATCCCTGTCTTGCTGTGTGGCGCGGCAGCCAGGACTATCTCATTAGCGGATGAAGACGCACTTGGTTTCTTCGAGAGAAAAGTTCTGCGTTCAATCTTTGGTCCTGTTGAAGTTTTCTGGAGAAGAAACCCCGAATTGTATGGGCTGTATAGCGACATCAGTCTACTCAGGCGTCTACGGATTCAACGCCTAAGATGGCTAGACCGTGTTGAGCGCTTGGACTACGCTGCTCCAGCCCGGAGAGTCTTCGACTCCGAACCAGTGGGACAACGCAATAAAGGACGACCACGAACCCGATGGGGCACTCAAGAGGAGAAGTACCTCAACCAACTTGGAAGGCGAAATTGGAGGCAGCTGGCTAAGGATCGTGCCAGCTGGAGAGAATTGTTGACCGAGGCACAGGTTCACCCGGGACTGTAGCCCCACAAGAAGAAGAAGAGGTTGTGGATTGCGTTGGCCCATTTGTGTATTGCGAGCAGTTAACAGTTCGCAAATAGAACGACGATTGATTCGCAAAGAAAATCTTTTAGATCATTAATTAGGCCACTTG
This sequence comes from Eristalis arbustorum, assembly GCA_916610145.1. Classification (NCBI taxonomy): domain Eukaryota; kingdom Metazoa; phylum Arthropoda; class Insecta; order Diptera; family Syrphidae; genus Eristalis; species Eristalis arbustorum. Next base: position 27,560,451 of record OU744319.1, on the reverse strand, counting down.
ATGAAAAAACTCGAAAATTCACGCACAATTTTTTTGCATACTAAGAAATACAACTGTTTGCTTAAATTTGCTGGAAAATGGTTGTTTTCGCAGTTCGTCGCTCATATGAACGGGCCATCATTTCAGTTCTCCAAAAACAGACTTATTCAAATTCCGAAATGAATGTTTCTTTATTCAAAACCACCCGTGAACCCTAATGGAAGTTGAATTGCTAGTTACTACTCACTCGCCATTTTTGAGTCCAAAAATAGTCACAGTTGATGTTGTAGCTTTTATAAAATGATTTTGCTCTGATTCATATTATGTCGGAGTAGCCGAATTGCGACTAATTTTTTGATATTGTTTTGACTTGCAACTTCACTGGTGGCAGTTCCTTTGTCTACCGACTTGATGCAATGACGCATATTTTGACAATCCGATAGTCAGTGAAAATGCGATAAAAACTTCAGCCAGCAATTGTGAGGGGGCAATGGATATACCTCGTTGGAGTGGAATATCAATGAATCAGGAGGGCTCCCTTTGTTTTACATTAGCAACAACGTTGGTTCTAGCTGTCAAGAGAGAGTGATGCTAGAAAATGCCACGGGGTATTTGATGGTTAAGGAGTCTTGTCATGTCAGTCTTTCATAAAATGTTTATCTCAAATCCTTTTGTTTTTGTGAAGGATCCTTCATTAAGTGCCTTCTATCTTTAATCATTAAATCATAAGTGTATGTGAAATGTCATCCAATTTTTGTATTCATTTGAAAGGCCTTATCGATGCAATTATGTGTGGCACCGGGTAGCGCGCATCCATAATGATGGCATAGGCTATGCAGGCCTAGAGGGCTACTGTAGTCTTCTACACATCACCTACACTTGAGATGACCATGCCCTCGTACAGAATTGCCAATGTGGCATGAATAGTGTGGCACGTCCTCTTGAAACCATTAATCGTTGGTGTCCATATCAAGTCAGCCCAAGTCAGCCCAAAGGGAGTCGATAGGTGATGACCGGAAATCATTGCCGGACAGTGACTCTTTTGATGGGATGCATCGGGTCCTTAGTGGATGGGAATTTAGCTAAGGCCCACAGAAGGCCAGGGACTAGATCATCGGCAACCACTCGTGTTATATATAATAATAATGTGGATGGCGCTACAGCCCATAGAGGGCCAGGGCCTAGCTTCTCAGTGACCTACAGTTTTATGTTGACTGCGAACAGCCATGTTTGGGAAGCTTTTTTCTAGACAGGAAACACTAATTGATCGCAAAGAGGTGGGGCCGTGAAAATTATTTTTGTCTCACAGAGCAGGAATTGAACCCACGACGTCGAGGTTGGGGTCGACGCACATATCCGCAACGCCACCGGCAACGCACATACCCTCAATAGCAGGCATAACCACTCGTGTTATGCCTGCTATTGTACTCTCATGCCATGCTTGACAAGCTGATTCTAGACAGGAAATACTCTTTAAACATTGTCAGTGACTCGAAAGAGGCGGGACGAACCACCATCAAGTGCGTATGAGCCCAACGCCATGGGCCACCAAAAAATGTGGATTGGTACCCTGCTAAATTCGACAATTGTTTTTTATTCACGTTCTCCAGAAATGAATGTCGACTGTAAAAGGGCCGAAGCGGGCAGAACGTTGCTCGAACAGAATTCCCATTTTGCACGTCAGTGGTGATTTGACAACACAGAGGCTGAATAAATGTCAATAAATTTGACACATGCACAGCAGCTGTCAAATGCGGCAGTCCCTGTTGAAGGACACTACATTTTCTTACGAGCATGAAGAAGAGAAGTGTCTATAAGAGCAGGCTTCTACTTCTCAGACACCTTTGGTTGACGACATTTTTATAACGAATGCCACTTACAAGATTAACTTTCGAGAAATCTGAATTTTCTAGACATTGGAGCTGTCTTTCATCCTTTTTCTCTAATCCTGAATCTTCACTCACGAGCCCTGGTGTGAATCTCGTCTGTGGAAGACCGGTTTTTAAGTTGCCACTAAGGAGATGTCAAGAGTGGTAGGAGCGAGCGATCTCTCTGGACATGCGGATCGCAAAAAGGTGAAATTCATCAAACAGGATCACAATGTCCACTGTGGATTGTGCTGTGTAGGGAGTTGTTGATACCACATATTCATCAAGCCCCGCTCATCTAATTCCAGCAGTTGATCATCCATCGATGAGTGGGTGATGCTCTACTGTGTGACCCTGTTAGTCATCCCATCAGTCTGTAGAAAGGCTTAAAAGAATGTTCGCCAATCTGTTGAGCTTCACAAAAACAGTGCGGTAATATGGCGTAAAATTGGCGTTCAAAATGTGTACTTACTGCTCTATTGCGTGACCCTCTTAATCATCACCCTGTAGAGAGGCTTTCTTTTGGAAAGCGAACAGTACTCAAAAGAATGTTCGCCAATGTGTCAAAATGCACAGAACGATGGCATTTAAACAGAGCTCAGATTGGCGTGCAATACTTGTACTTCCGTAGGCCAGTAAATGTTGAAAATGATGGTTGAACTTCAGACAGTGCTTGTATTAACAAATGGGCTTAAAAAAGAGAGAACCAACCAAAATCAGTTCGCACTATCAACGAGTATCTGAGAATTCGATTGAGAATTCGATCAACAGTCTAACGCCATATCTTATCGATTGCTCTCGCTCGTCTACGAGCCCAGAAAAAAAATCTGAATGATTCTTGAGTATTGTCGTTGAATGTACATTAAATTTGAGTAAAAATACATTTTAATGATTCACGATAAGAGTTTTATTTTTCTGTCCATTTCGTCAGACAATAGTTGAACCTTGAGCTTGCACTGCATTATTGTTGTCTTAAATGTTTGCGGTTTCTCGGTGAACCGAGACACAGGACGATGGTAATGTGCGTTATCTCAGCGCGACCATGCCAAGCTTATCGCTTTTGTTTTCGAACAAGAGCCGGACAGTGTGCACACAAGAATTAAATGCGCCAGTGTTGGTCGTATATTCGATTTATTACCGCTTTATTTTCATGCCAAAACTGGGTTATTTTAAATCAATTTATTCAAACATTTATTTTTTTTCTTCTTTTTTCCGCCACAATTTGACTGTGAATCGCTTTCCGTTTTGTGCTCTTCGGGCGTTAATTAAGCACAGACATTTATGTCGGCGATAGGTTCAGCGACATTTTCATCTCCTTGGCAAATTTATTTTCCCATAAAATGATTAGTCAGATATTGCTTGCTTCGATAAAAATGAGAAGTGTGATGTGACCAAGCGCATAAGCGAGCACGTTCGCCAGGTCGTTGTGATTGGGTTATAAAACGTAAAACAATGTGTTGGGAGATTTGGATAAGATTAGGGTAGGGCAGTGGATTAAGATTAATTTATCAGGAATTATTGAGTCTACGGCTGGGGCTTGTGGAAGCTCTGCTGGTGGCGGACGACGATTTGCTTCTTCCTCGTCTGAGACTCTGACACCCAGCGGGCTTACAAGGCTTACAAGGCTTACGATTTGCTTCTTCCTCGTCTGAGACTCTGACACCCAGCGGGTTTACAAGAACATGCCGAACACCACTCCTATCCCTGACGAAAGGCAGGCTCTTCCAAGTGAAGCCTTTCTTGCACGTACGTCGCGATCTTGAAAGTAGTGCGGCGTACAATGGAATAGGTTCAAAAATAGAGAAGAAGGTGTTATCGTCTCTGTAACTACATGACGAAAGCAGAACTGTACACCCTTGAAGGTGTCTCTGAATAGAATGTGTTTTCATTTTACTCCCACCAGCTGTCCTGACAAAGGTTAAGGACCCAGAAGACGTGTCAACAATGTTTCTCCGATAAATTGCTTCTGTATCTTCATTCTGTCTCTGTTCACTTATTCACAAAGCAAGAAGACTCTTATCGCGCGTCAGCAAAATTGTTTACAAAGTCACCGCAAGCGTATGTCTGTGCTTTTTCCCATCTTGGACTTCCCCACCGCATAGAACCGATCACCGTCTCAGCGGCGGTATAAGACTGACGTTGTTTTTGGGGTTAATTCCATTCGGCAAGTGAGTTGACTAAAGTGCACACAAATGCGCTCTACAATCGTGATACTGCTGGTTTTTGTGGCTGCCTCCGTGGCTACGGCGACAGTTCACACATCTGAACACCAGGAAGTGAAACAAATCGATTCATTGGAAGTGCCCATCGTTCGACAACGCCGGGCCGCGTGTAATCTGGGGAGTCTCCTTAACGTTGGCTGCAATTCCTGTGCTTGTTCGGCGCATTGCTTGGCAACGTGGCGAAAAAGTGGCGCTTGTAATTCCAAACAAAGGTGCGTCTGCAATAAGTGACTTTTAAGTACACTCGTTCGATATGATGAATGAATAAAGTGGCATTTAATGTGATCGTTGTCGGTTTTTGAGATGATTTTATTTGTTATCAACGCTGCAACAGCTTTTAAGGGGACCTTAGTCTTGTTCGTCAGTGGGAGTGTCACGCGCATGTGGTTTCGAGATCTGCTGTCAGGAGTGAGCAGGGAACCCTCGGTAGGTTTTGAAATGTAAATATGGTCACCACATGTCTGTTTCTGGCACAAGCGTTCAGTTGAACAATCATCGAAGCTCCCTTCTGGTTGATTTAAGGTTTGTCATTTACAGTACTTTCCGATAAACTATCGCTGGCTTTGAAGCTTTGGTAAGCAAAATAAGATCCTGTGGTAGATCACGCATTACGAGCGTTTCCCTTGGCGTACATCGATGCAGTTTAGTAGACACAACGGTGTCTAGTTCCGTCACATATGCCCTAAGGATGAGTGGGTGATGAGAAAGATCCAAATCTATGCATTCACGACAAACTCTTTTTTTTTGGGCTTGTCTCACAGCAGATCATGACATATTTTGCACTCAGTAGTCCACGTACACCTCAGTTTAGTGGAAACCACTCAAGAATCCAAACCAGATTGTGACCAATAACTGCGCCGATTGGACACAACGTTCATACATTTTCTTCACTGACGGCTAATTTTTTTCTCGGCGGGAAGGCTAACAAGCAATTGGGAAATTCACAGCCAACTCCGTTCACAAAGAGGAACTCCATCTGTGGTTGTGTCATTTGTCCATACATCTTGGGAAAGTCGTCTGAAGACGTCTGTCATCAAATCGGGGGTGGAAAGCAAGTAGATTCAATACGACGTTTACTCAACACGATCCACTTTGATCCACCTTGTTTTCTTGGACGTTTTACGAATTTAAAGACCCATTCATATGAGATCGCCGCGAATTGCGAACTTCCCAAACATTGACGTGTCATCCAATTGGGTTTTTTTCATTCACAGAGAACTACGTGTGCAAACTGGCACTTCACTGCGAATTTTTTGGTCGTGAGGGTTGTGGAACGCGTTTTCGTCTTTGGATTGCGTTTGTGTATCACGAATTCAGTTTGACAGTTCGCGGAGAGAATGATTGATTCGCAGAGAAAAATGTTCAAATAATTAATTAGGATACTTAAAGTAACTTTTATTCGGATTTTTGTCTATGAAAAAACTCGATAATTCAGTTACAATCTTTTTGCATACCAAGAAGTTTAACTTTTTGCTTATATTTGCTGGAAAAGGGTTGTTTCTGATAGTTCGCGTTTGCAGTTCGCCGCTCATATGAATGGGCCTTAATGAAATGCGATGATCTTATGTGTTACGATCCTCTCATCGCTCTTATGTCGCACTTACGTAGATCGCCGCCTTCTGTGCATGGCCATCGAATTGGGTGCGTTGGAAGACAACGCAACGCTGCAACGCACTATTGTGCTTCAGGCATTATTGCTGCTAAATTTCTGTCTATCCATAGATCCCCTTATGAACGCAGTCACTTTCAAAGCGAAGATTCGTGATCATTTACTAGCTCTTCGTGAAGAGTGGCGACTGTCGAGAAGTCGTCTCAAGGGGGCACATGCGAATGCATCTAACCTCTGACACCAGAGTCCTACTCTCACTTCGACGTGCCGAAATCTGGGAAAGGAGAAACACTGCGAGAGCGACGTCTATTACCAAGAGCAATAGAAAGAGACGCATGTTTGGATGTGGATTTTGTGATCGAAGATTACTCAGGCAAACGTCTGCCAGCAATTCGCAGAATGGATACAAAAAAAAACTGAATTCGACAAAATAAGACTCACGCTCCGATCGAGGAAAGGTATGATAACAGCAAAGACGAATTCAATGAAAGTTCAATGATCCCCTGGAAAGGACTTCAATCATATAATCCGACATAAAATTGTGTCATCACAGCTAAGCAGGGTACCGAGAATATCTTAGCAGGATCGATAAACACAGTCCGCACGGCCGACACATGTTCCATTTTGCCTAGCTGTATCTAGTATGTGGTTCCTGAAGCCCTGAGCAATAAATTTTCTCAAATTAAATGAGACGCAATTGATGATCACGTCTAACCTCCAAACAGTGAACTGATCTTCTAACTGAAGGAGTTAATGTAGGCCTCAAGGTGTTGGCTTTTGGTCTAAAGAGGTCTGAATGTGTCCTAATCCCATGTCCTCCGTCTGGATTGACATGCGTCACATCTCACGTTAAACCCAATCTCAGCGCGATCGACAAAAGAAGAGAGAACGTGAAAAATGGTACATTCAGCTAAAATTAACCAAGAAACGTTGACTACTGAATTCATGTCGTGTCCTTCGAGTCTTTAATGACCGATTTTCACACACTGACATGGAAGTCAATTCTTAATGCACACGTAATCTTTTCAACACGTTCTACACTCACTGAACTTTATGACTCACTGACACCATTGACTTACAATTTTTTATCTGGCTTCAGAGATTATTCTGTTTTTCTGCGGATTTCCCACTCAAGATAGTCCCTTAATCCTTGGTTAATCCAAGCGGGTTTTTTTTAAAATATATGAACGTGTGAAGTGATTGCTAAAGATGTTTTTCACTCGACCCGAATTTGAGCATCATCGCAAAACAAACACAATTCGAATTCGCTGCAGTTCCAAATCGACGTGGGACTAGAACGAATGTGAAAACGTGTAATGTCATGAGTGAGAGTGAGAGAGTGAACTGGACTGGGAGGAGCAGAGAGAAATGTGAAAGAGTGTCGGAGACAGCACAGAGCCTTGAGGAACGACAGCATTTTGTTGCTGGCTTTCATAACTGATGTGGTGGTGGCCCGTGCGTATGTGCGTCGACCCCAACATCGCCTTCGTACGTTCGATTTCTGCTCTGTGCGACGAAAACAATTTTCACGACCCCACCTCTTTCGAGTCACTGACAATGCTCAAAGAGTATTTCCTGTCTAGAAAAAGCTTCTCAAACTTGGCCGTTCGGATTCGGCATTAAACTGCAGGTCCCTCCCACTCGTGAGAGAACAATAGCACGCACAACACGAGTGGTTGCTGAGAAGCTAGGCTCTGGCCCCCTACGGGCTCTAGCGCCACCCATATTATTATTATTTCATAACTGAACCGATTCAAAACAATTTCAATTGAATGGTTGGAAAGGTAGTTCTATTTGATGACGGTCGGAGGTTCCCAACAGACTGCTGTGGAAGCCTTCACAAGGATTGAAGATCAAGTGAAACGGGCTGGTCTTAAGATGAATAAAACAGAGTGCACGTTGTCGAGCAAGAATCGATTTGCCACACACCACCTGTAGCAAAACGGTATGAAAAACTACATTTTCGAGGTTATTAATCTGTGGGTGTACTTGTGGACTTCACAAACGAGGTCCCAGTGGAAATCTAAGCGCCCTTTCAAAATGGTGTTGCTGCCATTGATCACACTTCCCAGTCTTATGGATGTGTCGTCTGACGTCTCGAATACCAGTACTCAACCTGCGACGCCCGCTCCGGATTGGATGTGGCCTGGAAGAGAAAGGACTGTTGTAGAATCCTCTGCCAGACGATGGCACTTTCATAACAGCATCAGATTGCACACCTCATTTTGAACCTTTGTGCTCCCAATTGCACTTTCCCTTGAAGGATTCACGAAGTCGCTTGGCACATGGGGTGTATTTCGCGTACGCGTTCAAGATTTGCACTTTGGAACTTAGTCGGTTCCTTACACCACCATTTCTTCCAATAATTGAGCACACACGCCGAATGTGATTAGCTCTAGCTGCGTTGCGGTTTAACCCAAGGTTCGACGCAAATCGCAGCCTCATCCCAGAGTACAAGTAAATAAATGCACGAGTGTCTGATTGAAGGAACTGATTATTCTATGTTGAAACACAAATTTCCCTTAGGCTCGCAATAAGCGAAAAAAACACCCATTCCGACTGTAAAATACGATCATTCCCCTAAGCCAATGTAATCAATGATCGATCTCGGTACGGGGTCGACAGGATGTGGTGCAACACGCGTCTAGAACGATCTACCACCACAGCAAATCATACACACGAAAACTAAAGCTTGCGGCTTATCTGCTCCTCGATTCTCCGTATCCCCGGTAAGCGATAAGCGCACATAGGAAGCGAATCACTTAAATGTCAATTACTTTGCACTTTCGGGGAGATTAGCCAAGATTCAGATCTGAACTCGATTCGAAAAAGAAACGAAACGATATTCTCGAACTCGAAAAGCGCCCATGTCAAGCACTTTAACACAGCGTGCGCGAGCGAGCGAGTTGAGTTCATTAGCATCAAAAATCTATTCCCATTCAAAAGCCCATAGTAACAATGACTGGAATCTGTCTCGTCTCTCCCATGTAGGCTTTTTGTTCTTTTTGTTTTTGTTCAATTTCAACACCATACGACTGGATGTACTGGTGCTTGTGTGCTCTTTTTGGGGTAGGTAACAGCCACTAGCTGGCGTATAATAAACTTATCAATAATGACACTGTTTATGTCAAGAAGCCGATTACTCTTATCGCCACGGCGAACTCAATAACAGCGAAACAACACAACGCAGGCTTATTTAAATGGGAAACAAATATTTAATGTCCCCCTTGTTTCACGCTGCTGTGGAGTTAATTAACAAGACGTTCTTCGTATCGCCATTTCGCCATTTCTCCACTTCGCCTCGGCAAACAGTGCGCCTCGGTGGTGGCTAAGTTTAGACAGCCGTGGCCCTACCTTATCGACTCTCCGAAGGAGACTGCTAGCAAGGCTGGTCGAAGGACATTACACAATCAGTTCAGGTTTGGATTGGATCAAATTGAAAGCCCGTCAATATCAAGTTTGCCATTCCTCTGTGAGGTGAGTGTGAGTAAAGCATCCATGCAATCCCACCAATTAACCCGTGTGCTCGCCTTTGTTCGAGCGAGAATGACAAGTGCAAACATTAAAATGCGACTGTCTATTTGCATTCGAGTGGAACTCTTTTGTTTGCTGCTGCTGCTTAAGTCAAAGATACACGTTTGTTTGCCTGTTTGCCTGTTTGCCCAGTGAAGCATCCCTCTCATCATTTGCGCACCCTCCCCTGAAGTGTCATTCACACAGTCGATCGGAACTAGTCGGCAACGGAATTCGCGCAACTAAAAACGTGTTGTTGTTTGTCTAAAAATAATATTTAATCAGAATAGTTCAGGAGCTTGTCAGTCGATTTTGCGTTTGATAATCTCCAGATGCCTTAGTTTTTTTTTGCTTTTTTTTTGTTCAACTGCCTGCTATCTTATCGAAGTAACTGCCTTTTTTTATTGGCACATTGTAAGTGTGTTTTGCTTAAGAGAAACAGTCGATGGGGATTTTACGATGTGAACTTGAATGTGCTTTGTTTGCGAAAACAGCTTTGCGGGCTCATTAGAACCGCCGGACAAGTAAACAGCTAGCTGCAGTGATGAGTAACCTGGTGCTGGAGTAATTACTTGCTTAAATGTGTGTTCAATGAACCTTCAATGAGTAAAGGGGAAATCAGAGACGAAGATTTGGATCGTGGCTCCGGTAGCAGCCCGTTGAGAGAAAGAGCGATGGAAGAGAATTACGGCTCCTAGGCAGATGTGGACAAGGAAGAAATGGCCTTGTACACTGACGGCTCAAAATCGAACGCGAACACATGTGTAGAGGGTTCCGGCGAGCTCTGTGAAAGATGCCCGATACTAAGAGATGAAAGCGTTTGGCAAATGGCATTATGAACCAACTGATCGATTGATGAAAAAGACGGGTCGGTTATGAAAACGGTGAGCTAGCAAAGAACGACAAACCACTGTTGGGGACTTGGCATCCTGGTGTCCTATGAGGATAATCCTTCTGAGGCTCTGAACTGAAATAATCTCTAGTCATCCCTTATGGACACAAGCCTCTAATCTCTATAAAGGGTGACACTAGAGGACGAACGGAGTCTGAACCTACGCATTGGATGAAGGGCTTTGGACAGCACTGAGCAAGAGAAGATCATCATCAGTCCTAAGATGTTCTTACCAAAAAATATGCAGGCTGTGGGCTGACACTTAGGATCACAATTAAACTACTTGACATTTCGATTGGCCTTCAATCGTAGATAGGCGTAAATTTATTCTTGTAGGACATGCAAAGAGATGTGGCGCTCACTTCAATAAAAACTAAAACTTTCTTGAAATTAAACATGTACTGTGTTAGCTGTCCATCGCAGAAGACTTGGAGCGCCCCACAATGCATTCTGTTAAACTGCATGGATGAGCATCAATAGGAGTCCGTACTACTTTACCTCCTGATCTGCCTCGCTCTTGCGGAGACGGGAAGAAAATTACAAGGTACATTACATTGAGGAACGAACGCAAATACCAACGACAGAGTAAGACACCTCACAACCACCAACTCGTTATAAGGTATTGAAAACACAAAATTGAAATAAGGTAAATGAGTCTGGCCTGACAGGCTTAAAGTGACAAGACCTTGAATGTCTATGTGAATTGTGAAGCGTAGTTCTCTCTCCCATACCTTTCTACCTAGATGGGATAGCTAAGTTTTCGCTTTGGTGGCCGCTGTGGCCTAGCTGGCGAAAGCTTAAAACGACTTTGATGTGCCAAAATAATTTCTTTACAGCAGACATGGCTCATCTATCGTGCGCTCGATGCGTGCGGTTGCTAAGAGATGGCGTTACTTGTATTATTCCATTGGAACATGCGTTGGAAAGCTATTGTCCAACGTATTGGACTGGGCTGGGATGGGCAATAGTTTGAATAATGCTATTGTACTTGTTGTTCTTAAATAAACGTTCAAATTTTGGGGAAAAAACAGCACTCATAAGTTAAAGAAATAAGATATGGAAAAAGTCCTGTACAGTGAGGTATTCTTAGGATGAGGATCATAGTCATCATTTTCCGACCCGTAAGATCCACCAAAGAGGTGGCGGGAGTGAAGCACGCAATGGAGATCTCCAGGCCACACGATCCTCTGTAATCGACTCTAACTCATCAGGATTTATGCACAGGCGCAACCAATCGAGTTTTTGGACTTGGCCGAACCACCTGGATCTGCCTGATGGATTCGCGCCTAAAGCACGCCTCGGGAGACGAGACATTCTCTGCCACATGGCCAAACTATCGAGGCATATCTCTTTCCATTCGATGGAGTAGCTGCTAGGCATTGAGTTCTTCGCGTACTTCAGCGTTTCTCACCCTATCCCGGCAAGTGACTCCCACTACAGCACAAAGCAACTTATCTCAGGCAACTTATGTATATTAGTGATTTTATTCGCTCTCGGTCATCACCCAAATTGCATTAACATAGGTGAGAGTTGGAACAAGTACTGAGTTAAAAAAACGATGACTTAGCTTCGACACTAAGCTTGGCCTTAGTGATTGCATATCCTTTAGCCCCTAACGCAACTGATCTTCAATTTCTAAGACGATCCAAAAGAATATTGGTACGAGCTTCCAATTTCGTTCGATCTTTTCGACCCAACGAATTTACCTAGACAGCGTTACTCGAAACGATTGGCATGAACAGGATCCACAAGAAAATCCTACGGTCAAACAGGGGCCAACGACTGCAATAGAAAGGTGATGTCGCTCGCAGCCTACTAGAGGGACATCCACTAGCAACAGAAAATAATTTGCCAATACCAATTCCCTCCTCGTCGCCGATTTATCAGTTGGGCGCTAGAGGCTTGAACTCCAAAACGAGCAACTCTCCTATCAATGATGCTGTCTAGAGAGGGGCATCTCAAACTTAGCCATTCCACGGCGACATAAAACAGTAGGACCCCATCGTTCCACCTGGAACTACTTTGCCGTCCATAAGCCGTGGTACGCCGATATTCATTAATACTAAATGTGAAACCCGTATTCTTGTTCTCTAGAAATTTGTCCTTTGATAAGGCCCAAACGTCGGCTTGGTGTAATCACTGTCCTCGCCACGGATTATAAATGTTTAACTTTGATAAACTGACTCATCGATATCGGTGTGAATAAGAACTTCGTTCCTTTGATCCAGACGCAGCTGGTCAGACCACGTGAGCCAACAATCTCAAAATACCGCCATTTTAAAGCAACTTAAGCCTGACTCCATCGTGAAACTGTACATGGGTAAATTCAATCCCAGCAATAAAGTGAGAGTAGCCCGCTGAAGGCTTACGAATCATCCGCAGTTTACTACATCTAATGAGATTAAGAAGGAATTCAGAAGAACTCCTGTTCCGAAGGACCAAACACGTTTATTTTACTAGTCCTTCCAGCTGATCAGAATGGTCAAATACTAGGGGTGGCCCTTCCGAAGAAAATGTCAAGGTTTTGGATAAAGCTAGAGACAAAGATGACGAGACACATCTGCGGCATCTAGGTGCTTTGCCAACTTCAGCATTCTTGTTCATTAACTATCACAACAAAACTTTGTGCTCAATGACTTTTAATGTGGCACTCCAAGGCAGGCTTATTACCAGTCAGTCCAACTGCTCGATGAGGCGAATGGCATTCGACACCGTCGCCTGTTCCGAACGTGCCAAAGTGAAAGCATTTATGGCAATTGAAGGAGAGAGAGGCGAAACGGGCTGGTCTTAAGCTCAAGCATAGCTGCTGTCGACCAAGAGAAGGTTCGTCACATACCACAGAAATATTTTACATCGCATCTATGGTCCGTCTACGAGAAAGGTGGAAGACGAAGGCGCAAGCCCTACGAGCCGCACCATTGTGTGGATGTAGTCCGGAAGTCAAAGATGCAACTCTACTGACTTGGCTATGTGAAGCGCAACCACATCTGCTGTCCTTCCAGAGCATCAAAGTACATATTTCGCAAGCCGATAACCCAGCAGAAAGGGTCTGAAGGTTCCCGTTTAGAGAAAAGGAAGCCCAAGCCTCTGGAAATTGAGGATGACAAGGCAGCTTGGCTGCAAGTAACATGGCCATGACATGGCTTCTATTGCTCAGGCTCATACCCGGTCAGCCTTAAAAATAAGTAAATCCCTTGACGCTCCATGGCACCCTGAACACAATAAAGTGCTCTTTTTCCCCGCTAGTTCGGTCAAATCAAAAAAGTACGGATGGTGTTTGAGGAGGAGACTGAACGACGAGCTGTACATCGACATCGTCCAGGCCAAACGAGTTGGAACCTCTCGTCTAAGAGCTAGCTCACGTCGAGCGAATGGACACCAATGCTCCGGCCCGGAATGTCTTCGACTCCAACCCCGGGGGACAGCGCGGTAAAGGAAAACCACGACTACGGTGGCGCACACAGCTAGAAGGCGACCTACATAAGTAGAACGTGCATGGCTGGAAACAACTAGCACAAGACCGGGCTCGATGGAGAGGCGTGTTGGCCGAGGCCCAGGTCCAAAGAAGAAGTTCAAAGAGTCCGTTCAAACCAGACCTTTGATATGGGTTTCCCATTCCCTGTCCAAAAGTTGGTATCTTGAATTTTTCAAAAATTTCCTTCACGGTCATGTTGCCGAAACGAAAACTGAATTTTAATCGCAAGACCTTACTCTTGCCGTTGCGACACGTCACTGGGATGTGGGAATGCCTTGACCCGATTCGGAACGATTTGGAAGGAATTGTTCTGGCAAATGTTTCTGTTATCTCTTCGGTGTGATCGCTTACTTGAGAGTGGAGCGCACACATATATATTTAAAGGCAATCATGTAGGTCAACAGCTGCTTGAATAGTTGCAATCTAGCGATTGACCCGCTGCCGTGCCCTGGGAAATATGTGCGCTCTCTTGATGATTCAAGTTGCCATCGTGCTCAAATTATGGCTTAGATTATACCGTACCCTCGAGTCGAGGAAGATTAAGGAAGGCGATCCGGCTGGAGGGTCAGATGGGAACTCCGATTGTGTTGCAAGAAGTGAAATATGTCGGTTGAGTCGCCAAATTAATGTGTTAGCCTTTGGAAGCAGCGGGTATCCGAGGAGCTGTCTAGGAATTCATTGGGAACCGGGTAGGTCGGGGAGTAAATGAACTGGATCTGGAATTCTTTTGACTTGACCAAACGCATTCGGAGCTTGTGTTGAACTTGGCTTGGGCCAGGCTTCTCCCACAGGCCTTGTAACTTGTCGTACTCACACTTGAAGCCGAACAAAGAGTTCCCCTTGGGCATGGACCGTTAAGGACACCAAGGCAGTGTATTGACGCATGATTCCAAGTTCAACTAAGTTGCACGATAAGAGATTCAGTTCCCCACTAGTCACACTCCCAAAAAAAAAAAAAAAATAAGGAACCCCGAATTTAGCACAATCTACTTTTTGACCTACACTTGAACGGCGCAATTCACTTGTCCACAACAGATTCGTTGCTAATCACACTCACAATCGGAGTCACTTTTTAGCACCGAATGCAAATGCGCTGTCATCCTCGGTCACAACAAGCAAAACAAGCACAAAAACGAAACACAAAACCAAACACTTTAGCGATAAGTTTACTCACAGATCAATGTTCCTAGCTCTTTGGTTGATGGCTGTGAGTTTATCCCGACCAATTTGTAAACTGGTTCCAAGAAGCTCTGCGTCTTCTTGATCTCATCCTTGGGCAGAGTTCCGCACTCGATGGTGGTGGCACTGTCGCCTTTCTTGCCAATCGCCGTTGCATCCTCATACGTTGGCGGATTGAATGGCAGCGGCTTAAAGTCCTCCCTTGTCGCCATGCTTTCACTCGGCCGATTCTCTCGCTGAAACTGATACTTTCTTCCTGTTGCACCGTCTCTGTTTTCACCGCCCGCTGACACGCACACTAACCACGCACCACCTTGACTTAGATTCGAGCTGTTCGCCTCTCGGGTTTCAAAACAAAAGAAATTAATATCACAAGCGCATCACACACGCGGAATCAGGTTTTATCACTCGAACACAATCATTACATGATCACAACAAAGAAGCCAAGAACCGAAGAACTCCGTCGAGTTGCGGCAGAGGGGCGCAGCGCAGTCTCTTTGTCCGATCGGTCTCTAATATCCAAAAATGCAGTAAAGTACGATTTCAAACTGCAACCAGAGAGTCTACAGCCTCGATCCCCTGCGTATCGCGATTCTTTGGTTTTTCCTTCTTTTCTTTTCTTAAACTGAACAACTTTGCGTTTTGTTTTGGTCCGCTGTACGTAGCTGTCTAAGACTCTCGGATGTGTGATCGGCTCGTCGTAGTCGTCGTCGTCGTCGTCGTCGTACCAAACCAGGGTCCGAGCTATAACTGACAGCTACCGACATTGGGTAGAATGCAGAGAGCTGGTTTTCGGTTTTCGGTCACAGCTCCACGACGAGTACACTCTGACAGTGCTTATCAGTTTTGATTCGTCTATAATTATTGTTTATTGCAGAGAGAACAAAGCGGAGAGCGCTGGACAAAGACAGAGCGGGAGAGCGAGAGTGGGGAATGTGGAGAGAGAGAGAGTTGAAGAGAAAGAGCGCGATCAGCGATCGGTGATGTTGTCGGGAATGAAAGATCAACGAATTATCACTTGGCCGGAGTACCAGTACTTGGCCTGTAATCAGAATCGATTTGCTTTTGCTCAACCGAGTCGAGTCGCAGTGGCACTTTTCGCCTTCCTGGATTTTAATGGTTCGTCGTCGTGATTATTTCTTGTTTTCACAGATGGAGAGACGTCCCCATCTACAGTGACTCCGATGGGGCTTCAGGTTGCTGGTTCATCGGATTTGAATTAATTGCGTTGCAGAGATAAAGGCACGAGCTGATCAAATGTAGGCGAGACACGGATGCTTTGTGCTCTCGCGCGTATACACATCCACCGCGGGGGTACCGTACGCGAGCATGCATGTATGCGGGCTCGTTCATATTGAAATATGCTAAATAGTCTTGAGTTTCTTTCGAGCACCTACGACAGCGGTCTGGATATCCCATTTGTTGATCTTACCTATCTGGGTTCGGTTTTTACTGCGGCTGCATATTGTTATGCTGCTCGCGGCCGCTGCACACACGCACACACAATAACTGGTTTTGACATGGGTTTGTTTACGTTTTTCAGGGCACAGTGGAGAGCGCGATTGGTCGCTCTGGGTTTGTTTATCAAGGAGTGCTCTTTTGTTGGCCGCAGAATCTGAGATAAATCATCTCGTATTCGTCGAATTGATGTTTGTAAGATGATCCACCAATGGTTCTTCTGTGTAAGGTGCAGGCATTTTTGTTTTTGATCTGCAGGTGCAGTCATAGTGCTTGTTTAATTGTCTTCATTTACAGTTGAGTCTTTCAGTGTGTTCTGAAATCTAGGAGGATTGCTGCATTGTAGTAGATTGGGGAGAATAAATTAATTGTAGTGAAATGAGTTGAAAGTTGTCTCTGAAACTGCATAAATCTTATCGTTTTTGATGCATGCTTACCAGGTCAACAGGTAATTTTCTTCGCACACAAATACAGTGCCGTCCATCTTTTGCCCGGACAGTTGAAACGTCCGGATTACAGAGAAAAAATTAAATAAAATGGTGAAGCGAGGACCAACAGCTTTTGCTGTTCATTTCCGGAATGTAAATGCAAAAATTTTGAAAGCGTTCGAAATATGGAAGTCCTCTTAGCTGGTGTCCGAAGAAGGAAGCCTGTACTGTGTGTACCGTGTTAAATAAAGTGGAAGGCTTAACTACTCTTTTGTGTGTTTTTCTCTTCCTTTTTGCTGCTTCAACACAATCATGCTTTATGGCATCACGCGTTTTTTGACAAAAAAGAAGGGCGACCAAAAAAAAAAAAAAAAAACACGCTGATGCACCACTCGGAGGATATTCTGAGGACATTGTGTCGCCGGGCTCAGTGCACGGTTGCATGTTTTTCTAAGACATTTTATTTACGTCGGGGTTCGTAATTCCGTCCAGGTTTTGTGATACCTTTTTGTCGTACCTCGTATCGTACATAGATGTGCTACGAATGGATTCGGCTTACTGCCACGAGATCTTTTGTTGCTTAATTCATCCGGTTGCCGGTTACGGTTCGAAACTAGCGTCGAACAGTTGATATCCTTTTGCTAAAGGGCGACTACAAGGCTCTTTGTTAATGCTTCGTTTTCCAGATTGAGACCACAAGCTTTGGCTATATCCAGGAATTCGTTCGGGGTCTGGCCACGATAAGATCTAATTCAAGAAGCCCTGCTAGTCTCATCTGTATAAGATAATTCTGGTGGATATTTTATACCTGCTTGGTGTCCGATTTGACCACTACAAGAATCGGTATTATTATCCACACTGCCTAGAGTCTTTGACACCGAGTTACTTGAAAAGTGAATTAGCAATAGTTTCCTTAGGTGAGACTTGATCAGATTTAGGGCTTTCTTGGTTTTCATGGAATCGATCCTCATGAAATTTTGGGATTGCTTAAGTTCCTGCTTGAATATCCATCGCCATCCACTACCAGTGCTATTGTTATGCTTCTTCTAATGGCGCTACAGTCCGGGATGAACCTGGGCCTTAGCCAACAAGCCTCTACAGCTGGCACGAGCTTTGGCCATCTGCCTCCAATATCGCATTCCAAGTTGACTGAGGTCCTTCTTCACTTGAGTGCGCCATCGGCTTCGTGGTCGTCCTCTATTGCGTTGTCCTACTGGTTCGGGCTTGAGCAGTGTTGTCAATGCACTCTACTTGGCCTGGCCATCTTAGGCGTTGAATCCGTAGACGCCTGGCTAGACTAATGTCGCTGTAAAGCCCGTACAATTAGTGGTTGAATCTTCTTTTCCAGAAACAGGACCAACGATTGAACTCAGATCCTTTCTCTCGAAAAAAAACAACCCGTCTTCCTTCATCCGCTCTTGAGATAGTCCAGCCTGCCGCGCCATAGAGCCAGACAGGGATGATCTGGGTGCTATTGTCATTGGGTAACTGCAAGTTTTTGACCTCCAAAATATGTAAGACTTATGCGTGAAAGTCCATCGCACATTTCATGCAACACGTCTGGAGTTTTCTCTTCGGAATCAAGTCCTTAAGGTACTCCAGGAGATGGCATTTTGAAAATGTTACCGAACAACGTACTAGAACATAAATGTTATCTAAATGAAGGTGGCACCATCATAAAAGGAATAGAACGTAATATATTAATTTGCTGTCAAGCTCGCGGACTATAGCTAATTAGTGATGTCGATATTCTTCTTGATTAGCTCGACTACCTGGGTTTATTCAAAGCTCGTTGCCTCAATCTGGAAAACGGAGCTATAGCAATAGTCCTCGTTCTTCAGATTGAGCGAACGAGCTCTGGCTTTATTCTTAGTTAGACTAAGAACTGCCTGATAGTGTTTAATCCTGTTAATTTTTTTATATCATCTTAGTATCAGATTTGGCCACTCGACAAGTGTCTCTGTGTTTGATGGTTTCCTTTTATTATCCACATGTCTACAATTTTCTGAACTGCTGTGTCCCATTTTCTGCAGGTGGTAGCTGCATGAAAAGTGGCAACTGAGTGAGCTGCATAGTACCAACAGGTCAAGCTTGTACAGATTTGGGGCTCCTTGGTTCTCCTGCGATCGATCCTGACTCATTTTTTTTGAATTGTATAAGTCCCTCCTTACTGCTCCAGGTATTCAAATGTTGTTTGTATCAATATCCATCTCCATCTACTCTTATTGCTATTGTCATACATACTTTAACTGAATTTCTTTGCTCTGAAAAAAGTGTAATCCGGTTGGCACATTTCATTCAACACGTTCTCTCTTAACTTTATTGCAATAATTCCTGGACTGGTTTTCTTGTCAGAATCGATCGCTTTAGGAACTCTATGTACTAAAACACAAATTCTATCGAAATCTAAATCATAAATGAGGTTTCGTTTGCCCGATCCACAAGAAAGGAGACCCCTTCAACTGCGCCAACTATCGAGGGATCAGTCTTCTTAACATAGCATATAAGATCTTCTCTGCCTTTTTGTGTACCCGCCTGAAGCCGTTCATTAATAATCTGATAGGTCCATATCAGTGTGGCTTCAGGCCAGGAAAGTCCACAATAGGCCAAATCTTCATACTACGGCAGATCCTGGAAAAGACCCAAGAAATGCAAATCGACACTCACCACCTGTTCGTCGATTTCCAGGCCGCATATGAGAGTGTGCATAGAGACGAGCTATACAACGCCATGTCTAGTTTTGACATTCCTGCCGAACTCGTCAGGTTGTGCCGGATGACGATGGAGAACTCTCGCTGCTCCATCAAGGACGAGATGTGATTTCTTCAACATCGTCCTGGAGAAGATCATGCGCAACTCACACGCCAACACTAGAGGCACGATCTTCCAAAAGTCCGTGCAATTGTTAGCATACGCCGATGACATTGACGTGATTGGCAGAACTCAGCCAGCTTCGAAGAGTCTTCGAGCCGGAGCTGTGGTGTCCATACGCTCTACATGACCTAGCCACCGTAAGCGTTGGATCCGTAGACGCCTAACTAGGCTCATGTCGCTGTACAGCTTCTGAGATTGTCCATGTCTCAGCTGCGTATTGCAGGACGGGAGTGATCAGTTGCTTATATAGAGTCAACCTGGTCCTTCGAGAGAGGGCTCTATTACTCAATTGCCTTTTGAGCCGAAAGAAACAGTCGTTGCCAAGAGTTATCCTACGCTTGATTTCGGTACGGTTACTGTCCCTGTTTGCTACGGAGCCAATTTAGATGAAGTCCTTGACTGCCTTAGACTTAATAACCTAACCTTACACAACCTATATAGATAATTCAGTATGAATCTAGATGGAACTGAGCCTCAAAAAACAAGCCGATGCGTTGGTAGATATTCTTGGAACGCTTTCTGAGGAGCTTCTCAATGCACTCGTGGCAATCTGGGAACAATGTTTGATATCAATAAAGTGAATGACAACAAAAAGCGTGTTTTTTTGCAAATAATTCTGCAGCGTTGTGCATATGTCTTCCTGGGCAAAGTGTCCGTCAACGCTTGTTATCGCGGAACAAAAACCACAAACCAAAGGGAGTCAAAAACCCCCTTAAGTTCATCTGTGGACAGAGGCTGTACCCATCTGTTGTGATGTAGGATATCTCTCTCAAGGACGAAATCCATAGAGTCCGTTGCGATGTTATGTTTATAATAATAATGATAATATAATATGGGTGGCGCTACAGCCCGTAGGGGGCCAGGGCCTAGCTTCTCAGCAACCACTCGTGTTGTGCGTGCTATTGTTCTCTCACGAATGGAAGGGACCTACAGTTTTATGCCGGTTCCGAACGGGCAAGTTTGAGAAGCTTTCTCTAGACAGAAAATACTCTGAGCATTGTCAGTGACTCGAAAGAGGCGGGGTCGTGAAAATTGTTTTCGTCGCACAGAGCAGGAATCGAACCTACGACGTCGAGGTTGAGGTCGACGCATATACCCACAAAGCCACGGGCCACCACGATGTTATGTTTAGGATCCACAAAAATTGTAGTTGCCAATGAAGGTGTCCGTTGCGTCCGAAATGCATCCATTAAAACTACGAAGTCATCGCTATGATAGGATTTTGGTGGAAAACAAACTGTCTTTATCAAATTGTGATGCGTTCCACATGTGGGTCACAACGGATTCTATGCATTTGGACATTAATAGTCGATTTCAGCTTTAAATGACGAACTCTTAAGGGTTCTTCCATTCGTCTGGGCGCTACTACATCGTCAAATCCATTGAAATAAAAACTTAAAGAGATGTCAGTTCCTTCAAGGTAGTCTTTGCATTCATTTTAGTGTCTTGGCTTAGGCTTTGTCGCATGACTGGATCCTGGGGTCTATGGTAGGCATGAGCCAGATTACCTAATTTTTAGTCTTTCCTAAGGGTCACTGTTTGCTAAATAGGGGTTGACCGCCTCTTAGTTACACTGATCCCATCCGATCCGCAGGCTATATTTGCTTCTGGCTTTTAATCGAAGTCTGAAGAGAAAAGTGTTCAAAGCTTTTTCACCACGACGCGGTGAGTAGCCTCAAAGAAAACAAGTAAATTTTCGCGATGAGAAGTTCCACGTTCTTTACGCTCACTGGTCAGTAAAAAACCCTCATCCTGGGGACTAGGTGGAACACTCCTCTTACGATGCAGAATCTATTTTGTGAGAGTACGTTCGTGTAGTTGACCATTTCTAGAGACAAATGTATTAAAATTCTGCTCTACTACGCATCTAGAAAGTCTAACACATGACAGTGCATTGACATCGCGACAAACTCAGTAATCACTTCGACAACAGATGCGACAGAGAAAAGTATTAAATCCGAACGAAAACGGAAAATATTTATCAGGTTGCTTTTCGCTTAATCAATTAGTAACCCTCGCCGCTCTCTCGAATGCCCGATTAACGCTTACAGACAAGCTCAGCCATCAAACGACGAGAGATAACCTTTTCAAAATAAAGGCGCAATGTGCTTTAACTGATACTTAGACTTAGTCTACAGCTACACAGCTACCACCCAGCGCTGTCCCAGTGTTTGTGTGGAAAAAAAATCGCAACGCTCTTGCTGCCTGATAACGCTTGATAACCAGAATTCAATTTCTTTCTTCGAAACCAACTCAAGTGCGTACTGCTGGCGGAGATTGTAGAAAATTTATTCACAAGAGAAAAAAAAACATTAAGAAAAAGTTTTAAGTTTATCATCGATCGGGAGAAGTTGAATAAACGACGAGGTGGCTTACACACCCGATGGGAATGTCGTGAAGGTCCACATGCCTGGTGGCATATTTTCGAAATACTTTTGTTTCTGTTGATAAGTGAGGCGAAGTACGAGTACTAATTTTAGCACACACATGAAAATATGTGTGTACTTAAATTCAAATAAGAGAGATTAAAATTCACGTGGTTGAACCTAAGACCAGCCACGAATTGTAGACGGCAGGGCGGAAGAGTGTCCACTTGGCATATGCAGAGGGCACAGTGAATTAAAATTCAAGAAAATCGAAAACAAGGCACGGACACTACGATTGAAGAGTTCGTGATCTAGGCTATTTGAAATGTGTGCAGCGCATGGATTGGTTATTTTTGAAGAGATGTTTGTTGATGTAAAAGTTGAAGCCCAGGTCTACCTTCGACTATAGCCCAACCTTAAGTCGACAACGAACATAAGCAGCGTGGAAGAGGACTTTTTTGACTCCGAACCAGTGAGCCAACGCAATATAAGACGACCACGAAGCCGATGGCGCACTCAAGTGGAGAAGAACCTACACCTAGATGGGTAGAACCTTGGAGGCAGATGGGTAAGGATCCTGCCAGCCGGAGAGGCTTGTTGGCTGAGGCCCAGGTTCACCCCGGACTGTAGCGCCATAGGCAGAAGGAGAAGAAGCCTTGAAGAGGATCCAACTTTACGACAGCACATAAGCCGGTGCCTCGGTAATAAGGGCGTGTAATGTTGTCTCCAAGGCTGCAGTTGGAGTCGGTTTACGAGCAGAGACATGTGACATGCCTTGTGACATGTTTTAAAGTCAAACAGTTAGGATTGCCATTTCATCAAAATACCAAACAGCTTTTAACCCTAAGAATGGTACTCCAGAGAGCCTGACAGTATGTCTAAATGCGCCAAATTACAAGACCTGCCGGTTGCAGATGGGAGAAATATTGCTCAACGGGCCCACGGTCCACGCTCTATTTATGGCCTTTGCTGGAACCTAATGTTAATTAGCTCGTGCAAATTATGCAAGGAAACCTTTTAAGTCTGTGAACGATAACGACAGCGGATGGGAGTGTTGTTCTCACGGTCAACGAAATAAATGAGCCTAGTCGCCCAAGATATCTCAGAGCACCAAGTTCTGTAAGTTCTTATCTTGTTCTAGTATAAGTCTTCTTCACTGTGGTCTTGCATGATTCACTTATGGGGCCGAAGAGGCAAAGCACGTACAAGAGATGTCCAGTCGCCTCGATCCTAAGCGTAACCCAAGGAACTTGTCGAACTCAATCAAGCCTCGGTCAGCCAAGCGTTCGCTCCACCAGATGAAATCGTATTCAATGGGAAAAACGGAAATTAGTACCACGTGACCAAGCCATCGAAACATTGTCATTTCCATTTAAAAAAGCAGCTGGTGAACGTTGAGTTAATCGCGCACGAAGTTTATTCCATTCCGGCGAACTTATTCTTTCCATCATTGCCCATATATAAGGGAGTGTGGAACGCTACTTGGCCTTGTCACCAAACTCGTCGTTCCTGATTGCAGATCTTCTATACAGTTTTAGAATTGGCTAGCCTTCCTGAAGGAAGGCTCAGCATTACTAGAAAAAAAACAGACTTCACTGGAAAGAAGTGCCCACATCTGGCATTATGGAAATGAGACTTGTACACGTTAACCTTGACTCCAGCAGCTAAATATAAAATGGCGTATCTGTCCAGTGCGTCTTGAAGTTCCGTAGGAATAGTTGCGGTTACTTGCGTCATTTGCAAAAAGCAGTGAAAATGGGAGGTGACAAGACGGACAAGGTCCACCACACACCGTGAAAGGTCGTCAACGCAATTCACCGCAGGACATCATACTTCTGCGGCTTACCGTCATGAAGTGCCAATACTTACTAATCTGTTTCAAAGTTCGTCACATGTCACGTGAGATGTTTCAAATAAGCAGCAAACAGCAAAAAGATCAGCTAGCCTTTATAGCACGAATTTCGTCGGACAAGACTGTCACGTCACTTCTTCAAGACTCACATGCCAATATTTTTATTGATTTTAGGAAATCTCTGTGCATTAGGAACGTACAATTCTTTAAGAGTGCAGGACTTACCAGGTGTACCAGTATGAAATGAGAAATAAAACACTAATTATTGATGAGAAAGTAAAAACATTTTATTCAAAATGTTGGCCATTGTTTTCTACACATTTTGGCCACCTTTCTGGCAATTTGTGAATACCACGCCAATAAAATTGTTCGTGTTTTGAAGCAAACCAATCAGACACCCAATTTTCGACTTCTTCGTAGGAATCGAAGTGCTGCTCAGCCAATGCGTGTCACATCGATGAGCCAATTCTGGTGAATACGGCGGGTGGGGTAGCTGCTCCTAGCCAAGTGTTTTGATTGTATCCTGAACCGTTTTTGCTTTGGGTGCAGGTTGCCATGTCTGCTGGCCAATTCTGGTCGTTTCTCGATCAATTCATGGTTCAAATTGATCATTTGTTGTCGGTAGCGATCGTATTAAGGGTTTCACCAGGTTTTAGGAGCTCTAGGTACACCGCACCTTTCTGGTACCACCAAACGCACAGCATCTGGTCGATCTGGTCTTGCAGTCGATGTTGATGGTTGTCCCGGATTAACCCATGATTTTTTTCCTTTAGGATTCTTAAAGTAAATCCATTTTTCATCGCCAGTAACAATCCGATGCAAAACCGATTTTCTTACGTGTCTTTGAAGCAAAATTTCACAAGTGTTTTTTTCGGTTTTCCATCTGTCTTTCATTCAATTCGTGTGGCACCCATTTTCCACACTTCTGGATCTTTCCCGTAGGTTTCAAACGGTCAGAAATTGTTTGTTGTGCAACATTTAACATTGCTGCCATTTGCTTTTGACTCAAAGTGTCATCTCCATCCAATATCGTTTGCAATTCGGCGTCTTCAAACTTTTTTGGTGGTCTTCCGCGTTCTTCATTTCTCACATCAAAATCATTATTTCTGAACCGTTGAAACCATCTCTTGCATGTTGCTTCTGATAGAGCATGATCACCCTTTGCCTCGACATGCATTCGATGCGATTCTGCAGCACTTTTCTTCAAATGAGAACAAAAAATGTATGCTTTCCGCAAATCATCACTTTCTGGTACAAAATTCGACATTTTTAACACGATGAAAAAATATGATTTTGTCTGTTCAATGACTTGATGTGTACTAAATATTTTTCACAGATGTCATAGCAAGCAAACAAAAAAAAAAAAAAAATAAGGGCTCATTCACAACAATCGAGACATTTGTATCTTGACGCTCACTTCATACTGGTATACCTGATATAATTCAATTTATTTGCGAGCAATTTAAAAACTTCAGTTTCATTGGATTATTTCAGTTCATATAAGAGGGCTGAGAAAGCTGGGGGAAGATGATTCCACAGATGTACAGCATGAACGAAGAAACGCCAACGGTATGTTAAGCATGTATGGACAAAAGGTTTCAACGTAATATTACGACATGATCGTCAAAAGGTTAGTTTCAAGCTGTTTCCAGCTGCAGTGAAGCGTCTGGCGTTTAGTTCACATCCTCAGATAAGGTGACGTTTTTCCGAGACATAATCAAATCTTTGAAGGTTGAAAACATATCGTGCAGACGCGTTGAGTGGTTTTAACAATTTTTACGTTTAGCAATTATCACAGTCGGCGAACAACTCGCACCCATGAGTTAGAAGAGGCACGTGGCAAATTTTAGCTTGAATAGGGAGTACAAGTTGACAGACCTCGCATATATCTTGGCCACCATGCTGCCTATTTGGTCAGTCGATGTAAGTTCACTATTACACATTATACCAAGATTTTTAACTCAGGTTTCGTATTCAACGATGGGGGAGATATGAGCTTAAATGGGGGAGAAGTTTGAAAGAGAGATGGTATGACTTCAGTTTTGTCAAGACAGAGCTCGAGAGCATTTCCTTCACCCCACTTCCTAATGGAGCACATATCCTCGTTTCATTTAGCATCTGAATCTTCAACCATACCTAGAAGAAAACTAAGATTTGAACATCATCTGCATGTATGTGAAAATTGCAATAAGACAAGACGTAAGAAGGATCACCAATGAACACTGAAAATAATTACGGACCTTTAGGTACTCCATTGTGGATATCACATAAGGACGACAGATTTGAGTTATGCAAAACAGCTTGAGAACGGTTAGTAAGGTATTAGAAGATTGATTTATTAGTAGGACCACATACGTTGAATTGGGTGAATAGTTTGTGACGTTGACGGGACGGCCTTATCTTCGTCAAAGGCTTTCCGTGTGTCGTCAGTTACATTTAAAAAGGCTGAAGCTTTGTTCTCAATGGAACCCTGATGGCTTTAGACTGAAAAGATTGTGTTTCTCAATGTGATCTTTAATGTCTCGAATCAAGATACGTTCTTGCAGAAATCAGAACAACTCTTCGCAAACGGGGACGACAGTCACATACATCATAGGCAGCAAAAATTGCGTCGGCAGCAGTTAAATTATGTCTGGCGGTTCAAATCGAAATACACATACACTGTCGTCAAGAAAGGACGTACAGCATCGACGTTGTGGACAGAGCATCATAATACTTACTTACTTAAGGTGGCGCTACAGTCCGGGGTGGACCTGGGCCTCAGCCAACAAGCGTCTCCAGCCAGCTCGATCTTTAGCTAGCTGTCTCCAGTTTCGCACGCATAGTTGGTTGAGGTCCCTTTCCACTTGCGTGCGCCACCTGAGTCGCGGTCTTCCTCTACTGCGCCGTCCCTCGGGGGCTCTGTATAGCTCGTCTCTATAGATGCTATCATACGCTGCCTTAAAATCGATGAACAGGTGGTGGGTATCGATTTGTTGCTCCTGGGTTTTCTCCAAAATCTGCCGAAGTGTGAATATTTGGTCCATGGTGGATTTTCCTGGCCTAAAGCCACACTGTTTGGACTGACCAAGTTGTTGACGAATGGCTTTAGGCGTTCACACAGTACGGCAGATAAGATCTTATAGGCGATGTTAAGGAGACTTATCCCCCGATAGTTTGCGCAGTCAAAGGGGTCTCCTTTCTTGTGGATCGGGCAAACAATGCTGAGGTTCCATTCATCGGGCATGTTTTCCTCCGACCATATTTTGCAGATGAGTTGGTGCATACACCTTACCAAATCACCTGCGGCTTTAAAAAGCTCGGCGGGTAGGCCGTCAGCTCCAGCAGCCTTGTTGGATTTCAGTTTAGATATAGCAATCCTCACTTCATCCGGGTCGGGTGGACGGAATTGTTGATCTTCATCGTTCCTTTCATTGGGGTTGAATGGTTCGTTCTGCCTGACAGCGGAATTTGGTTCTCCATATTCTCAGCATCGACTGTGACTCTACTACGATGTTCCCTTGTTCATCCTTATAGGCTTCGGTTCGGAGTTTATAACCTTGACTGGTTGACTTTACCCTTTGGTAAAACTTCCTTACCTCATTCCTGCAGTAATATCCTTCTATTCTGCCGCGCGCTTCTCATGCTCCTACTTTTTTTCTCCTGAGGAGCCGGTGTTCGTCTCTCCTCTTCTGCTCGTAGAGCTCCCGAGCAGCTCTTGTCCTTCTTTGCAGTGCCGCTTTGTATGCTTCTTGCTTGGCTGTATTCGCCTGCCGACACTCATTGTCAAACCAGGGGTTTCGTTGTGGTGGCGGATTGAAACCCAGCACATCGGAGGCGGCATCTCTGATGGCTTTTTGGCAATGCTGCCACCGGTCTTCAATACTTGATGTTGGCGGCGTGGGATTTCTTAAGAGGTTGAGGGAGACACGATCGGAAATGGATTTGGCAATCTCTTGCGATTGTAGCCGGCCGACGTTGAACTTCCTCACGGTATCATAATGGGCAGTAAAAACTTCGAGGTAGTTAAGTGCTTGGTCCGCCTCGGCTTCGCAGTAACAGCATCTGCACCGAAATCAATCAAAGGAATAAAAATAACAGAGCACTCTATCTAAAGTCCTGTAAATAATAATAATGGGTGGCGCTACAACACGTTGAGGGCCAGGGCCAGGACCTAGCTTAACAGTAACCAAACGTGTTGTGCGTGCTATTCTTCTCTCACGATTGGAAGGGACCTACCGTTTTTGGGAGACTCCGAACGACCAAGTTTGCGAAGCTTTTTTTAGACAAGATGTACTGTTTGAGCATTGTCAGTGACACGAAAGAGGTGGGGCCATGAACACCTCTGTCTTAGAGACCAGCTATAGAACCTACTCGGTAGAGGTTGGGGTCGACGAACATACCCACAACGCCCGGGGCCACTAAAAGACCGGGCCACCTCCAAAAACCAAGCTCACATCAAATAAAAAAGGCTCTTCCATATCCTGCTCTATGGCACGAAGGCCTGCACAAACTCGAGAGTGAAAGCCCATGGCCTTTTCGAGAGAAAAGTTCAATGTTCAATCTTTGGCCGTTTCTGGAGAAGAAGATTCGAGCGACTTAGCATCAATGACCAAAATGGTTTGGCCATGTAGAGCGCATGGACAACACTGCTCCATTCCGTAGGTTCTTCGACTCCGAACCAGCGGGACAACGCAATAGAGGACGCCTACGAAACTCATGGCGCACGCAAGTGGAGAAGGAACTCATACAACAAGGCGTGCGAAATTGGAGGCAGATGGCTAAGGATAGCGCCAGCAGTAAAGGCTTGTTGCTAGAGGACTTGGCCCACCCGAGACTGTAGCTCCGCACAAACCAGAATAAGAAGCACGTGACGAGGAAAAGGCTGTGATGTCTAGAAAACACACTCAACACACAGTGGTGCCCGCAGTACATTCAGGTGTTCCAATATGCCGATCATATGCTGGGCTTTGTGATTGAAACGTGTCTACTACCGATTCACTAACTTCTTGGCAGCTTCTAACAACTTCAGCAATTATGTGCAATTGTTCAGTCTTGGACGATTGCTCAGTTTAACGTACTTATGCGATTGGAACAAGCCCAATGACTCGGATACTCATACTGCTCTTCTTACCCAGCCTGGTTTTTAAGGAATAACAATTTGTACACCGTCGCCAACGTTCGACCCCCAGTCAGTCAGAGAGATCACAGACCTCGCATGATCACCGCAAAGCCCCCGTCTTATCAGCAACTTAAACACGCAAACCTCAGATCACCCGATAGGGAAGAGAACACCACCAGCGTAGATAAGGGTCTCGCACAGCCCACCATGGCGTCAGAATAGCGCTATCGGCTCGGGTGCAAAGCAAGTTCTACGGGCTTCATTCCACCGAAACAAATATGCAAAATTATTTAAAATCTGACTCAGTTCGTGGAAAGAGTGACTCCCCATCGACAGAAGCACACCACAGCGCTATGCAAAATACTCAATTGAAATTCAGCGAAACACTTTTGTCCAATTCTGCAGCAGCGCCGAACTGAAGAATTATGGCCAATTCACGACGGTCGATGCTTCCTGAAATGCAAACAGGTTTCCCAAACGATCGCTGTCACAATTGCTTCACATACAATCAAGCACTTGATGTCGCTCAGGCGACTCCATTCAATTCGAGTCCGTCTTGGGCCTTGTTGTGCTCTTGTTTAATTGATCCGAACAATGAACGATAATGTGGCGCCCGCATCTGTACGCACACGGTGCGAGTGTGTGTGCGTGTTGTGTAGCCACGACACGAGGGAGGGCATGTTTGGCCAACGTATTACCGTGGAGTTTGTGTGTGGTTCCGCGATTAATTTAAATCTTGGAGGCGTTTAGTGGCTGCCGACTAGTTGTTCACTTAGCTACGGCATTTGCCGCCAGAGGCAAATTAAGCGGTTAATCAGTTTCGCTTGATTTGTTATGACTCTCAGATGAGTGGGCTTAATTGAGTGATTTTACTGACACGCAGTGTTTCTATGAATTTGGGTTTTTTGCGAGCGGCAAGAAGCAAAACCCTTCAAGTTCTTTATTCGCAAAGTTATATGCTCTGCCGCTGATTTATTTCGCTGTTTGAAAGCATTGTGGTTGGTCTTGGTAACAATCTTAGCAGCAGTTCACAAATAGGCCATAATATCGTTGCATTACGCTACTTCGATTGCGTGACACCAGTCACTTATTACCAGTAATAGCTTATTGATTGGTGATTCATAATTCAACACGAAATAACGTACACACTGTCAGTCACTTTAGGCATTGATTTCGCAGTATTTTCTCGTTAGGCATATGTAGCTGCTTAGAGGCTATCACTCAACCACCACTAGTATCAATAGGCTCTTAACCACCATTCAGTCAATAGGCCTTGTCTATCCACCATTCAGTCTCGCACTGGATAGACACTCGATTTTTCATCATCTTTTGCACATCTCCATAAAATTAAACATTCTGCATGTTTCCTTGTTTGACGCTTTAACTTAAGATGAATTCAGCTTCGTGCCTACTGACACTCATTAGTTGGTGGGGTGACATGATTTCCGGGTCAAAAGAAGTTCAAATAATTGGACAAAATCAGTGCACACATCTGCGGTCTAATGGTTAAATTCTAACTTCCCGATTGAAGCTTGTCATCTTAGAGTTATTTAAGAGAGAGGTTAAGAGAGCTGCAGGTTCGCACGATGGCGAAGAGAGACTTGTTGCGGGAGTCAGGCATAGTTTGATGCCGGTATCAGTGTTAACTCAGGTTAAAATATTTATGAGTCCCAGTCCCAACAAAGGTTTTTGATAATACAATGTCGCCTTATGTGAGAACTAAAAAAAACAGAAGAAACGAGTATGTATTTTTTTTGTTTTTTTGAGAGTTTGATACTACACTGGAACACTCCGACTCAAGGCTGGTCCATTGTACTACCAGGTGGCAACGTACAATTCCTTCGAAAGACCAGCCAGGGGTTCAGTGATGAAGCTCCTACAGAATCATCTCCAACCACGTCAGCGCCGAAGACCTGCTGATCCAAGCATAGGCGGGACAGTGACAGAGGGTATCTTAGCTAAACCAAGCACATTTAAGTGTTTCGCCAAGGTGTTGTGGCCCGTTACTTCGCCGGTAAGTCGTCTGCAGTCCTATATGTCAAGAATGGCTCGGATTTCTTACAGACGCTTGGGAGCAAATGATTGATCCATGTACATCCTGGAGAGTCATGTCATATACGGTTGTGCTCCCGAGATGTCCAACCATTAATACAGGCCCTAACCACAGACGCAGGCAGTGAGAAAGTTTCCTCCGATCCTTGTTTAGCAAGTTCGTCGGCGACCTCATTTCCTGGTGTCCTGGGACCCAAATGAGTTTCAGTGAGAAATCAAATTCAGAGAGGATTTGCATTCCCCAACAATTTTTCAAGTGGTTAAAGGGTTGAGTAGTGGCTCGTGGCGTTGTGGGTATGTGCGTCGACCCCAACCTCGACGTCGTACATTCGATTCCTTCTCTGTGCGACGAAAACAATTTTCACGACTCCACCTCTTTCGACAGAAAGCTTCTCAAACAAAGCCGTTCGGATTCGGCAAAAAACTGTAGGTCCCTTCCACTCGTGAGAGAACTATAGCACGCACAACACGAGTGGTTGCTGAGAAGCTAGGTAGCTAAGCTAGGCCTAGGCTCTGGCCCACCCATATATATTATATTAAGGGTTGAGTAAGGCCATTAGCACAGCCTGGCTGTCACTACAGACACGGATACATCGACCCGTCCACCTGATCTTCACAATATGCATGTTTTTTTACTAATCAGTACTCAGCTTAATAACGATTCTCAATAAAACGCTTCTTTGCTGAGTTCTGAAAGTTGGTACGTCCTTTGCATTAGATGTCAAAATGTGTCTAATGTCGAAAATAAGGCAAAATTTAATTCTCAAAAGCAAAGAAAATACACATATAATGGGTAGCCAAATAAGTAATATGAATGATTTGATATTTTATAAATTGCACAAGTAACATCCACAAGTAAACACTTATGGTGTACATAATAATATGGGTGGCGCTACAGCCCATAGAGGGCCCGGGCCTAGCTTCTCAGCAACCACTCATGTTGTGCGTTCTATTGTTCTCACACGAGTAAAAGGGACCTACAGTTTTATGCCGACTCCGAACGGCCAAGTTTGAGAAGCTTTTTCTAGACAGGAAATGCTCTTCGACCATTGTCAGTGACTCGAAAGAGGTGAGGTCGTGAGAATTATTTTTGTCGCTCAGAGCTGGAATCGAACCTACAACGTCGAGGTTGAGGTCGATGCACATACCCACAGCGCCACCACTTACACTTCCAAGTGTCAAATATTCGAGCGATACCAATCCTTAATAAACAAATAGTTTCCTCAGGTGCCATCTATGAGTGAGATTGTTCAACGCATCCTAATCAGTGAAATTTTACTAAGTTGTTTTAGCTCAGTCAGTTGTTTTGTTTTTCCGTGTAAAATCTTACTAAGCTAAATACTGACCAGTCAAAAAAACACGCTTAATAATAGCATCAGCACAACACCAACAATCAATCGACGTCGTGGCTTGCGAGGGGAGATTTTCCTACTAAGGTAAAGGGCACTTGTCTAGTGCTCTAGTGTCATCCGAATTGAAAGACAAAGGACAGGGAAGTACTTATCACGATTCAGAGAGGAGCTGGATGTCCACATGCTGGTATTGGTAGGTGTCTAGGACACGGATCATTATTAACAATCCTGTTCTTAAGCTTCAGGGCTGGCAGGTTCCTCAACTAAGGAAATATAGCACGCTAAGCTACAGCTCAAAATAGGGCGTCACAGATTTTGTAAGTATCAGTAAGCCGTCGATCTAATAAACTCTGCAATGACAGAGTTTCTCGAGTCCCATTAATTACGAGGGGATATGCCTGATATGCCCCGGCAAAGGTGGAGTACGCCTGTTTAATCCCAAATTTTCTCATCCTGCTGATCGTGAAGGCATTTTCCATGTCATTTTGAGCAGAGTGCAATTCAAAGGACACGGTGTTTGCATATTACCTTATGCATGGATTGACCCGACAGAAGAGATCCCTCAGTTTTTGCGCAGCCTACTGTTCAAGCATTCAGTTTCAGTCTTGAACTACTCTACGTTGGATACAAGATTTTCGCGAATATCGTCAGCTCGGCGAAACTCGTATCACAACAGTTACGCTCGTTCACATTTCAATTATCGCGTCTGCTGCTCGTTCCCCTTCAGTGCATTCGCAATTCGAACGCAGCCGAAACAAAATATCGTAATTCTTAAAACCGGTAATGCAGGCAATTTACGCATTAAGACTGGTTGGAGACATTGAACACAAAAAACGCTGCTCTTAATGGAGAGCATGTCATTTTGCTTGGTGTTTACCATAAGCAGCAGACTGTAAGTGCATGTGAAGCCGTTTCGTGAACAGCTTGGAATGCGTGGAATGAAGCTACTCACCGAGTTGCGAAATTGACGTTACATTTTATACGTTCTGCGCTCACACAGGATGGCTGAACACCAAACGACTCTACCCTAAGCTGGACCCCAAACGATCGCTTAACCTGATGAGCATGAGCGGGCTTAATCTTAGAACCCTCATTGGCGTCTAATCAGTGCATTGGGCCTCTAGTCTTGGCCTCCCTTGCAATGACTTCTGCAGGAGCTGCTGAGACGAGGACGAGGAGGAAACCATTGCACAGTTGTTATGCAATTCTAGTGAGCTCTCATCCCGTAGGTACAGACTTCTGGAAGCCTATTGCTTCAATAACCTGACCGAGCTAAGCAACGTTAAACAGCACAAACTAACTTGTGGAATAGGCATTAGATCAGCGTGGTAGCACATGGGCCTAAGCTGGTCTACGTGCGACTGCTGTCCTCTCGCCAGCCACTTCAACGTAACCTAACCTTCGTTGGTTTGACGTCGTACGCTTCTACGGTGTCTGACAAATCGATCTCGACGTCATTAGAAAGCCCAATGATACCCAGTGCCGTTGATTTTTACTCCAACGGCAAATGAAGACTGGACCAAATTTGTAAACCAAAAAAAGCATATTAACTTTTGCTTTCATTGAGGTTTGGACCGGGGAATCCGAGTGCCTGCTCCCAGTCAACTGCGCCATCCAACCGTCTTTTCAGAATAAAGGAAACGAACATCTGTCACTTTAACAAAAGAACCAGCCCCCCACAGCGGCCCATTCGTCAATATTTACCTCTTCAATCACCACGCACATTTGCATTTGCCTCTTTCGAACATTTGACACCTGTCAAGGTTTTGTGAATGAATAAATATTGTGTACTGTCACCTCGGTGCGGAACTGTGTTCCAGTTCACTCGTTTTACGTCACATTACTCGGGATTATTTACAGATAAGGCGAACGCCGTAAATAGCCCAACTTTAATAAATGTTCGAGTGACCCCTGAGAGTTAATTTTTTTTCCACTGACCCTCTGCTGGCGAACGCTGATAAGGGAAACAGAAAACAAATCAGATAGACGGACTTGTTGTGTGATTAAATTCACTTACTGCTTGTCAGAACCCTTGGTTGCTGAACTAAAGTACACGATTCGCTTGATGAATATATGACGTGTCCATCACGTTGGTGTGTATTGTTCACCTTGGTTGACAAGAGATTTCTTAATTGCCGCAACGGTTTCAAGGGAATTCTGTTGTGATTGAAAGACTGAAGAAAGGGAACAATGGCGGCAATATCTCTCGATATTCGCCAACTTTGCGCACTAAAGGGCAACATTTTGATTAAATTGCAGAATCGTCCTGAAAGATCGTTAAAGCAGTGTTTTTGATGAAACACGAAAAGTAAGCTGAACTGCCGTCAAAACCTGTTTCAGCCAATCGCGCCAACATGCGAACATAACCAGTAATTAGGTGCGAAATTGTAAGTTATTCAACATTAAATTCCTACTGCGCTACCTTCATTTGCGAACACATCCACGACGTGTAAACCAGCAACAAATATTACCGACTGCAGAAAAAGGTAAAAAGCACACAAGTTATGTGAAATTATGCAGCTACATATCGCTTTTATGTTACTTCACCCTCAGTCCTGTGTAAAGCATCATGTTTCCGCCGTTTTATTAAAGAAATTAACGAAACATTCTGTAAAAATATACGCAATAAACAAAAACTTCCTGCAACTGCATTACCAGCCGACCGCCATGAGCCGCTGTACAATCGTACTCATTATAATTGTCACATGTCACACTGACAGCCGAAAAAGCGACAAACGAGCAACAGCTGTCATATTTGCGCCATTTATTACCACTCGGATATTTCGTTTACAAAGTTTTCCCCTGTGTACATTTCACAATTATCAACAGTTTTCACATAAATTATTATGATATAATTCGGTATAGCGCCTTAAGCTAACAATCGGTCAAACACACAATGGGTCTAGACTTCGATGCGGTTGAATACTGCAAGAATATCAAACAATCGCAACCAAATCCCCCGTACGCTTGTCCAGTGGACAAATGCGACAAATCGTACAAGTCCGTGGTTGGATTGCAGTATCATTTGATCAATTATGATCACGACAATCCGCAGCCAATAACACCGGTGGCAGCGCCGAATAAGAAACGCGGTCGCAGTCGATTGCAAGCATCGCCACAGACACCGAAGGAAACTGCATCGTCCCCAAAAGAGGGTGTCAACTTCTTGGAGTCGGAAAATTGCGTGCAGTACGACATCGATGGGAAGAGCATCAAAGTGTCGGTAGACGAGCCGCTACCGACGATCACCGATGAGGAGTATGAGGAATTGCTGAGCACCAGCTGCATCATAGCGACTCCGGACGTGATTGAACCGGAGGTTAAGCTGCCGGAGGCTTCGTTCAAAAAAATCGAAAACTATGTAATTGCCGATGCTCCACCACGACCGAATGCCTACATTCGGTTTATTGAAAAGTCAGCCGAGGAGCTGGACGGAGAGGTTGAGTACGACGTGGACGAGGAGGACACCATGTGGCTGCTAATGATCAACGAGGAGCGCGATGAGTTGGGACTGAACCCGGTGAACATCGACACACTGGAACTGCTCATGGACAGACTCGAGAAGGAGTCGTACTTTCAGGTGAGGCGCACTGACCGATTGCTTAGACAATCGATTTTTGCTTTCATTTCGTGTTGATTCGGTTCACTTCACAAACCGTGTTCATTTGTCCCTTGCAGGCGGCAGCTAACGGAACACCCGGCATCGAGGTGGACGACGATGCAGTGTGCTGCATCTGCATGGACGGCGAGTGCCAGAACACAAACGTGATACTGTTCTGCGACATGTGCAACTTGGCTGTCCACCAGGACTGCTACGGCGTCCCTTACATTCCGGAAGGCCAATGGCTGTGCCGGCGGTGCCTTCAATCACCCAGTACGCCGGTACGATGTGTTCTCTGCCCGAACACAGGCGGAGCGTTCAAGCAAACTGACCGAGGCCTGTGGGCACACGTCGTGTGCGCCCTCTGGATCCCGGAGGTCCGCTTCGCGAACACAGTTTTCCTGGAGCCCATTGGTGAGTTCGACAGCGCTGTCCACTTGCACTCCGATTGCTAACCACCTGCTTTCAGATTCCATTGAAACCATCCCCCAAGCGAGATGGCGACTCACGTGCTATGTCTGCAAGGAGAAGGGGATAGGCGCGTGCATCCAGTGCCAGCGAAACAGCTGCTACGCCGCCTTTCACGTGACCTGCGCCCAGCAGGCAGGCCTCTACATGCACATGGACACGGTGAAGGACGGCGGCAGCGAGTCGGTGCCTGTCACCGTGCAGAAGTACGCGTACTGTCACTCGCACACCCCGCCTGAGGGGCGGGCAAAGCAGAACGAGGAGGAAGACACACGGCACAAGATGAAGGAGGCCCGCAAGGTGCTGGCCAAGAAGCGCTCCACTGCCCCGGTGGTCCTGATTCCGACCATTCCGCCGGACCGCATCCAGGAGATCTCGAGCCTGGTGCAGATGCAGAAGAAGTCGCAGTTCATCGAGAAGCTCATCGCCTACTGGACGCTGAAGCGGCAGTACAGGAACGGAGTGCCACTGCTGCGCCGTCTGCAGAGCCAGGGCCAGAGTCACGGGCTGGCACGAAACGGCATTGAAGGTAAGCTCACTCACTCTGATCGGGAACCCGGGCCGCTCTAACTCCGTCTGTTTCCCCACCATCCAGGCTCACCGAACACCACAGAACTGTACAAACAGCTCAAATACTGGCAGTGCCTTAGGCAGGACCTGGAGCGAGCGCGCCTCCTCTGCGAGCTGGTGCGCAAGCGGGAGAAGCTCAAGGCGCAGTACGTCAAGATCTGCGAGCAGGTGGTGATGCTGCAGATCAACCCCCTGGAGACTGCGATGCGGAAGATCCTCGAGACGCTGGAGACAAAAGACACGGCGGACATATTCCGCGAGCCCGTGGACACAGACGAAGTGCCGGACTACCTGGACATCGTGCAGGAACCAATGGACTTGGGAACGATGCGACAGAAGCTCTACTCGGGCCAGTACATGTCGCTGGACCAAATGGAGTCCGACTTCGACCTGATGATCAAGAACTGCCTCGCGTACAACAACAAGGACACGGTGTTCTACCGGGCGGGCATCCGCATGCGGGACCAGGGCGGTCCGCTGTTCCAGTCGATGCGTGAGGAGCTGCAGAGGGAGGGCATCGTGGACGCTATCAAGAACGACGACTGCGTCGCCATCGAGGTGGAGGAGGAACTTAAGGTTCTCCTGAAGCTTCCACCCACAGAGGACGTCATCCAGAAGATGCTCATTCTGGCCGACAAGTCGCAAGTGCTGAAGAACCCCATCCACCGGACGAAGAAAATCAAACAGATCCGAGTGGAGATCGCGCGAATGAGGAAGGCCATGGCGAAGGCCAGGACAGCGGCGGTAAGAAGGAACAAACTGAGCGCCGTTGCACGGTCTAATGTGATCCTCCCGTTTCAGAGGCACTCCACGGGCGCACACTCCCAGAGCGACGCCGAGGACATGGACGAGGACGAACCGATTCCCGCGAAGGGACCCCTGCCGGCACAGACGCCGCCCTGCAGTCCGCTGAAAACTGCAACGAACAGCGCGTCCCCGGCCGGCGTCAATCGAAGGTAAGTTTGTCACGACACTCTCCCCTCCCCCTAAGCATCCGAATGACGGCATCTGCCCCTTTCCCCTAGAACGGCGGTTCTCCTCACCCGGAAGGCGCAGGCAGCAATGAAGCGCCCAGAAATCTCATCCCTCAAAAAGGAGTCCAGCGACATGCCGATGATGATCGACGGAATCAAGTCGCCGAAGCGCATGTTGAAGAACAAGCGCGTCTCCAACGACCGTTTGCGCAGCATTTCCATGAGTCCCGCGAAGAGCACCCAGCCGAGGGAGAACATCCTCGAGAGCATGCCCGACAGTTTTCGGGTCTACCGGGCGAACGCCGCGGGCGAGAACTCCGAGAGCGAGGACAGCGACCTCAGTGATATATCCGGCAGCCCGTGCAGCAGCTGCTCAGACTTCGGTGTCAGTGGATCCGGCTCCGAGTACGACTCGACGTCCGAGGAGGACGACGAGGACGAGGAGATGGCCAGTGTCTGCGATTCGGAGTCAAACTCCCAGCCGAACAGCAACCACCACCACCATCCGTCGGACAACATGCCGCCGTCCAAGAACTCCACTCACCTGCGCAGAAATCCCACGCCGATTCCCGTCACCCCAGAGGAGCCGATAAAGCCCCCGTTGGAACCGCTGCAGCTGGTCTGGGCCAAGTGCCGCGGCTATCCCTGGTACCCGGCACTGATTCTCGATCCGAAAACCCCCAAGGGATTCGTGTACAACGGCGTGCCCCTACCCGCTCCGCCCGCCGAAGTGCTGGCCCTGCGCAAGAACTACGCCAACGAAGAGGTATTCCTCGTGCTCTTCTTCGACGCGAAACGCACATGGCAATGGCTGCCCGAGGCCAAACTCGAAATCCTAGGCATAGACAAAGAACTCGACCAGAACAAACTGGTCGAGTCCCGCAAACCGGCCGAACGGAAGGCCGTCAAGAAGGCCTACCAAGACGCTCTCCACTACCAGAGTCAAGTCTCCGATCTGGACGGTCAAGGACCGGATCCGATCATGTAAATTTATTTCAAAATATTTCCGAAGTCCGATGGCGAAAATTAATTGCAATTTATTTTGTTTTTTTTTTTCTTTTCTTCCACATTTTGTACAATCTACATTCTATCCAGCAAAATATTCTAATTACCTACCGTCTTCTGTTAGTGGTTTAGTGTTAGAGACTAACTTTAACGTAATTGCTGTAAAATTGATGATGATTGCATCATGATTCATGTTTTGGTATATGCATATACGAATAGGCTTGTAATTATTGTTAACTAATTAACTGTGTATCTGAATAAGTACCATAAATGATGCGACGGGAGACGACGTTTTTCTCCTTCTTTTCGATTCATTTCGTCGCCCATTGAGCGGAGCGTTTTTGTTCGGTTTTCGTTCGCTTTCGTTTTCGTTTTCGTTAACTTTTACCTTACCGTAGGCTTATTGTAAATGTTTTCTTTTTTGGAATGTATCTCAGTTAATTGGACGAAATACATATAAGATTTTGTTTATACACACACGATGAGTTTGTTTCTTTATTTCTTGACCCGTTCTGTTTTTCCGTTATTTCTGTTCGCTCTTGTGTTGATTCGTGTTCGTTTGGTTTGTTTGTTTTCTTGAGACCGAGCAATCGGGACAATCGTTTGCAAGACTCGTGTGTGGCGAGGTCGATTCTACACAACGGGGGGCGACTAACTTGAGATTGTCTCTTGCAGCACTGGCGTTTGCAGTGCTGGCCCGGAATGAAGTCTGCTGGGCTATAGTTGTAAGTATCACAAAAGGATACCATCCATTGACATAACTGCCAGAATATATCTTTCAGTCCGTGCTGTGGAATGGACACCACACGACAGGGGCGTCGGTAAGACGTCATCTCTGGATTGGATGGGATGAGGACTGTCTGGTTTGCGTTCAAGATGGGTTGCAGATAAAAACGTTTCTTTCTTTGCAGCCATTATCTTCGCCTTCAGCCCATCCTCAGGGCTGCTAGAAGGGCTTACATCAGGCGAGTCGCAGCTGGGGAGTCTGTTGTTAGACAACAAAAAAGCTGACGGGGACAATTTAAAGAAAAAATAAACAACCTGCTTGTCATGTACTTGTTTGACCTTCAAAATATACAAATCCAACACTTATAAAATGTTTTATTTCAATGAAAAGGTGCTCCGATGGAGCATGTAGCGGTAA
The DNA here is from genome assembly GCA_916610145.1 of Eristalis arbustorum. Lineage (NCBI taxonomy): Eukaryota > Metazoa > Arthropoda > Insecta > Diptera > Syrphidae > Eristalis > Eristalis arbustorum. The sequence goes on along the minus strand of OU744319.1, from coordinate 27,520,469 downwards.
CCGGGATACCTTGGACTATCTCCACGCGACTTTGTCTTGGGCCAGCCTAGTCATTTTCGGTCAGGATTTGCCGGCCGATGTTCTTTCTCCACGGCCCATCGGTCTCCAATTTGTCCGTGGTCGACCCTGACTGCGCCACCCTGCGATGTCCAAGGTCATCGTTGCGATGTTCGCTCCTGGTTTACGGGGGATGTGGCTTATTCAGCTCCACTTCCGATTGTGTACCTCTGTTGCGATGAGTTTTTTCGAAGCTCCACGCAGGATCTCTTCTTTCCATTCCCGCCCGAAGAACTTTAGGATTCGCCCCAGCGTGACGACGTTTCCAAGTCTCGCATTCGTATGGCTGTACGGATTACACGTTGGGACTGAAAATCAGAAGCTTGAGTGGGGCTCCAGGTTTTATTTATTCGAGACACGACACGCCAGTTCCTGTTCCTCCATCTTTGCACAAAGTCCTGCCGAGATGACAGTGTTTAATGACATCCTCAATTCGGCTCCTGCCTAGCAAGAGAGGTGCCTCGCATCTTGAGCCGACTTTCATCGGTCTTCTGTTGGCTGCCTTAATTTTCAGACCAGCTCTTCTGGAGTTCTGGATAGCATTCAGAAGCGAGGTGCGCCTCCAGTTTTTGCACTCGCTGGTGACAATGACACCTTCATTCTAGCTGTCGGAGATGCGGCGTTCGGTCCACGCTGTGTGGTGTAAGATCAGCGTCATAGCAGCTGCTGTCACCTTAAACAGTTCCACGTGCAGGTTGTCCGGGCCAGGCTCTTTGCGGCTGTTCAGCTTGCAAAATGTTAAGTCCGATTTTGGACACTGTTGGCGATTGTGTGCGCTTAATAGTGGATTCCATTTAGTGTTGAACTCAAGTAACTATCAGAGTAGACGGCAATCGCATATGTTTGACCTGTGTTTGACCAGAGAGAAATGTACTCAAGTGTCACTTGATATTTGTTCCGACAAATTAATACGAATTATCCATTGTGACTGTGACTCACTAATGCGACCCCTTGAAGGTCTTAATTCCAGTAATAAATGCATTGAATTGGTGACAATCCTGGATGCGATGCTTTCAGTCCCTAAGAATCAACCGTCTGGGGTTTGCGATGACTTGGCCTTTTACTTCTTCTTCTTCTTCTTGTGGCGCTACAGTCCGGGGTGAACCTGGGCCTCGGTCAACAATCCTCTCCAGATGGCACGTTCTTTAGCCAGCTGCCTCCAATTTCGCACTCCAAGTTGGTTGAGGTCCTTCTCCACTTGAGTGCGCCATCGGGTTCGTGGTCGTCCTCTATTGCGTTGTCCCACTGGTTCGGAGTCGAAGACTATTCAGGCTGGAGCAGTGCTGTCCATGCGCTCTACATGGCCTAGCCATCTTAGGCGTTGAATCCGTAGACGCCCGACTAGACTCATGTCGCTGTACAGCCCGTACAATTCGTGGTTGAATCTTTTTCTGCAGGAACTTTCAACGCAAACAGGACCAAAGATTGAACGCAGAACTTTTCTCTCGAAGAGACCAAGTGCGTCTTCATCCGCTCTTGAGATAGTCCAAGCTTCCGCGCCATACAGCAGGACAGGGTTTGATCAAGGTCTTATATAACGTGAGCTTTGTCTTTCGAGAGAGGGCTCTACTACTCAATTGCCTCTTGAGCCCAAAGAAACAGCGGTTGGCAAGAGTTATTCTGCGTTTAATCTCGGTACTGATGTTGGTCGTACTATTAACTTGGGAGCCAAGGTAGATGAAGGCCTTTACTACCACGAAGTTGTAGCTGCCTATGGTGACGTTCTGACCGAGTCGTCGATGTTGTGTGTCCTTTCTTGATGACAGCATATACTTTGTTTTGCCCTCATTCACCGCTAAACCCATTTTTGCCGCCTCCGTTTGAATACCAGCCAACGCTTCATTGACGGCTCGCTGAGTTCGGCCAATCACGTCGATGTAGTCCGCGTGTGCTAGCAGTTGAACGGACTTTTGGAAGATCGTGCCTCTAGTGTTGGCGTGTGAGTTTCGCACGATCTTCTCCAACACGATGTTGAAGAAGTCACATGACAGCGCGTCGCCTTGCCTAAAACCCTTTTGGGAGGGGCCCAGTTGTAGTACGTTTAGTATCGTATACAAGGGTGTGGTGTCCAATCAGTCGTGATGCAGATGACCCTTAAAAGAACACAGTCTTATAGGCAATTATAACTATTTTTCTCGTTTTAAATCAAACACTCGTTGGTTCGTTTTTTTGTTGTTTTATATTAAAAATTTAGATGTTTTGTTTTTTTATTAATAAAATTGAATTCTTTTCTACAACTTTTCATTTTTTTTCCTTCTAAGCTAATTATTAGTTATAATAAAATCCTAGGTCAATTTATGTTTTTTTTTCTTTTCACTTGAAGCAACTCATTTGAATGTAATTAAATTACATAAATATACAGCATTAAGCATTAAATTTGCTCACTAATGTTAATTTGAAAATTCGATAACGCGTTCACCATTAATATGTCCCTTACATGCTACACAAATACACTTGGTGTGTATTTTTGTATTTTCTAATCTTAATCGCAAGAAAATAAACGACAAATTGAATGAGGAAATAATTGAATGGGGGGATATTCTTTTTCCTGGTTTCTTCTAAATTGATTTGATCTTAAAAAGTGCTACTTGTATGCAAGCTAAATAAGGCTCACATGCGCGGCAGGTTACAAGCAATTGGCTAGGTGCGCTTGAAACGGTCTATCGACGGCATTTTTGTTTTTTTTTTTTCTCAGACATTGTTTATGTGCATTTCGTACTTGGGTGGTTGGGTTTTTTTTTAGGATATTCCCTTTGCTAGCTAAGGTCTTTGTACCCGAATTTCGAAAAAGGAACAATTAAGATTGTTTTGTTTTTCCAATCGACTGTGCGAGTGAATCAAATGAACACAGATTAACTATTTGATTTGACATAGAAACGTAACAAAGTGACTGTCCATTGCACTGTACACATAGTTCTGAAGCACTTGCTTGCATCGAGGTGCCATGAAATTGATTGAAAACAGAAATGAACTGGAGTTGTGGTGGAAGACTTAATTTTGTCGAACGATTTACGTAAAAATAAAACAAATAGACTGTTGACTGTTGCAAATGAGGGGCGAGAAGCGAACACCCTTGAATGTAGACACGGAAAAACGAATCGACTGAAATGTCCTATTTTCTATCTTATCTCATAGTTATTTGGTATAATTTACAATTTGAAAGTTTCTTTTTTCTTCCTTTACGAGTTTGTTTGTTTTTTTTTCAAAGTAGTCGCGTGTTTTTCTTACACTATGTACATGCACTTAAAAATCTTATAATCTGTTAAAGTTATTAATTTGGTTTAACTAACACTATTATTTATTTATTTATTTACATATTCATATATATACTCCATTTTAAATATATATATTTATATATTTATTTTTTGTAAAGCTCTTGTACCATTTTGTGATCCCTTGAAGGTTATCATTTTCATAATTATAATAATTTGTATTAAACTTTAAATCAATGTCTTTATTTCGATATCGAAAGAAAGAAACGATAAAAATTATTTGAAACTAAGGATTGGACGCTAATATCTTCTCGTATATGTTATCATTTTTTGTTTTTATTAAATTCTCTAAATTTAAGCATATTTTAAATAAGATGGGTATATTTTAATTTAATTTATATATGATTGATTATATTGGTTTCTGCTTAGTAGAAACTATAATTTGTTTTTATTATTTGAATATTTTAAGCGAATCTCAGCGTTTAAAAAATGTATTAAATTTGTGTTGTTTTTGAAGTAACAAAATAAAGGGTGGTGGCATAAATCAATTATTGAAAGTGGAGCATTAGTATAAATCAAAGGAACACGTTTGAACACATTGAAGATTTGACAAGTAATTTAGGGGAGCACCCTTCATTTTGAATGGGCTCTCAAATGTTCATTTGTCAATCACTGGACTATTTCCTTAACTGACTTTGTGGGTACACCCGGACTGCCCTTTACGGATTTTTTTTTCTTTTATAATTTGCGCGTGCTCAAGGGGTTATTAATACCCTTAATTGTCCGGGGTCAAGACACAGCACGGGCCGAAGGTATATAGGGAGACAGAGAGAGGAGGTACCTGTGCACATTGGTCTTCAACATCTGCGGATTGTAATCTATGGGAAATATTGAGCTGGAAAGAGCATTCCATATTCGTGTGGTGATAGTTTTTAGAAATGTCCACGGTCATAAAAATCTCCTATCCCAATACAATAATGCATTTCGAACCAAACAACAACGCCCCAAGTCCACTGGCATTGAGTCTCGCTCGAACAAAAATCTGTGTCGAGCTCAACTGGAAATTCATCTCGCTAAGCTGAACTTTCGAAATTGGAGATACCCGGCAGAAGACAGGACAGTTGGAAAACCAAGTTAAATTAGGAGCACGTCCGTCCTGAAACGTCGGAAAAAACACTCACCATGCAGAAAATAGGCTCAGGTCTAATTCAGTCTTTAGCGCCACTCAATTGGAGGTTCAAGTAAATAGCAAATCTGAGTGCCAGCTCATCTCAGACTTGGAGCCATACTGCTTGAAGAAATAAAATGTATGGCAGATTTGCTATCAGCTTTCAGTTGGACAAATCAGACATGTTACACTACAGTTTGGGACTGTTGACAGATATAAATCCCATTCGAGCGATGGACTGTTTGGGGTTTAAGGAACATCGACCCTGAATTCAACAAATCATAGGTCAACCCTAGGTTAGGTTAGGCTAAAGAGCAGTCACACTTAGGCCAGAGTAGGCCCTTTGTGATACCACGCGGATTGACTTCTCCTAACCCTGAAAGCAGTTAGTGCTGCTAATGAAACGATTTAGTTGGCCAATGCTGGCACTTTTTGGCTCGTTACGGTCGCTTAAGTAGTAGGCTTCTAGGTGCAGGAACCTACGACTGGCAAAAGCACTGCAGGAGCAGAGAAGGTGATGAGTATTTTCTTCCTCCTCTTCATCCTGCGAGCATGAGTACCAATTACACACTGCCCGGTTATGACTCCAATGAGGGTCCTTAATGAGTGCTTGCTGAGTCTAAGTAGACTGAGTGACCGTTTTAGGTTAAGTGAAGGCCATATTTCTTTTGTTTTAAGGCCGGTGGTGCCTTCTAGCCATTTAACATTAGTGGTTTTAATTGTGTGGATCTTAAGAAGATGGTAAGCTGTAGCGGGATGAGATTGTACCACACCCGGCGAGTTCATCGGCTTCGCAGTTTCCTGGGATGTCACAGTGTCCCGGCACCCACATGAGGTGAATGTTGAAATGCTCGGCCATCTCGTTAAGAGACAGCCTGGAATTAAGGGATGTTTTTGAGTAGAACATGGTCAAGTCAACCCTAGTGGCACGTCTTTTCTCACACCTGTACATCAATGTGAGTTGACCAGCGTGCAGTTTGAGAGGCAGTGCTCAGAAGAACAATAATAAGATGAGTAGGGATGTAGCGCCCCCAGAGGTCCAGGGCGTGGCTTTTCAGCAATCATTCGTGTTGTGCCTGCCATTGTTCTCTCACGAGTGAAAGGGACCTACAGTTTTATGTTGACTGCGAACGGACAAGTTTGAGAAGCTTTTTCTAGACCGGAAATACTCTTTGAGAATTGTCAGTGATTCGAAAGAGGTGGGATCGTGACAATTATTGCTGTCGTACAGACTGAAGATAGGTCCTATGACGTCGAAGTTCACGTGCGTTCGTGTCTACGCATATACTCACAACACCACGGGCCACCACTTAGAAGAAGCCTCTCTGAATCTAGAAGTGGCAGATCGTAGGAACCTTAGACATTATCGTTTTATCGGAGCTTCTTCTACCTGTTGCTTGCCTGGTCATTTCTGGACCTAAAGGAGCAGCGCTTTGCTAATGCCCGCTATTTGCCGAAAGAGACGAGAGATGGGTGATGATTTGTCTATTTCATTGGCGCATATGCTAGGGAATGTACAACAGTTCGCCAGGTTATGCAGGGTAACGTTGGTTAATACTCCATGCTCTATCCAGATCGGTCGATGAACTCATCAAGCCGGTCGATGATGTTAGAGAAGGCAACGCGATGCTATGAACCGTCTTCAGGAGTGTTCTGGGGAAGATTGATTGAAAATCACAGAGCAACACTTGAGGCACTTGGTGTTAGAGCACTCAGTTGACATTGAAGGGAACGACTGAAGGCGGCTAGTTCCATCGCACTTCTAGACTGTGCGACAACGTAGCATTAGACACCCGCATCTCAGGTGCCGCATATAAGTGGAGATTAACATGCACCTACTTGTTCTGTGTTCTTCGAAACACCAAGTTGGAGAGTCTGTTTACTTGAAGCCCAACTCCACCTGGCAAGTAAGGATGAACAATAATCCACACACATGTACGTACAAAAAATGTCTCATAAAATTCAAATAAAGTATGCCATTTATTGAAAAAAAAAGAAGAAACATATAAGAACAAAACTAAAACTAAAGCCGAAACGTGAACCTTAAATTATGTCTTTTCAATAAGTATTTTAAATTCTAAAAAACAAAGCAAGCCAATGAACCAAAAAAGAACAAAAAACCAAACATTTATGTTAGCGTATTTATCGAATTTACCATATTTTTTTTTCTTGTTAAATAATCTACTCGTCTGCAAAAGGATTTATAAAAATTCTTGACTATTCTATTTGTTCTGACGTTCGTAATGTAACGTATTAATCAATATACAAGCGCACAACTATTTAAAAGTTTATATAAACTATTTTAGTTCATTCCGATGATTTCTCTATTACTTAAAGTAGTTAGTTTAGTTTTATCTATCTCCTGTCGCCTAGCATATGTAAATACTCTAGTTTTTAAACAATTTCGTATGCTACTTAGACAATTAAAAATCTCGATTTTGCGTATTTATTTGCGTTAATTAATGCTACGGGGGGCCGAAATGAAGTTCTACGGATTTATTTGAAAATAAATAACAAGAATATGTTTGTTTTGTATAAGCCTTGTGACGGATGCGAGAACAACTCATTTTTGTGGATTGGAATGGAAGGGTGGGTGGGGCACATCATCAGTGGTGTAGGACTGATAATAAGAGACCTCTCACTCATCGAATAGGAGGATAGGAGTGTGCAGATCTAGTGGCGAAACATGGTTACTTGGTAAGCAGAGAGGGCTTAAAAAAAATAAAAATAGCAATGTGCGGTAGAAAATTGCAGTCAAGCTCCGTCATTCAGATTTTTAGTTGATTTCGGTTAAGTCGTTACGCGCCAGTGGTCTCAATTGAGACCGAACATAAAGCATTCCAGTACAGTATACCACACAAAGGGCATATGGTACCGATATGGGTTTTTTTTTTTGTAATTCTGGCCACGTCTTTCTGGAGTCAAAGCAAGCTGAAGAGCTGATTCTTGGGTGCCCCGAAAGAAAAAATCTACGTCGGATATATGGTCCCGTCAGCGAGGAAGGCGAATGGAGGAGAAGACACAACCGCTGTATAAGGATGTGGATGTAGCTTGGAAGGCAAAAATCCGTCAACTACACTGGCTCGAGCGAACGGACAACAACGCACCAGCAAAGAGCTCCAGGAATCCGAGCCTCCTGGTTCGAGAAGGAGAGGAAGACTGAACCTCCGGTAGACCAAGTCATCGCGGATGTAAGACAGCTTGGCCTTGATGACTGGAAGCAGCGCGCCCGGTACCGCCACCGATGGAAGGCAGCAATTGGTCAGGTTCGGGACTTTCATGGGTCGTCGGCCTGATAAGTTAGTAAGTAAGTCACGACTTCCCAGCACGCGGTTCCCTCACCTCAACATTCACAAAGGGACCTGGCGGTCCCCTGATCAATCAACCGTCAACCAGATTGATCACATTGCGATCGACGTCAGACACTCCTCCTGTGTCCTCGATGTCCGAACGTTCCGAGGTGCCAACATCGACTCGGATCATTACCTTGTTGTAGCCAAGGTCAGAACTCGGATATCGATTGTACAACGGAGTAGAGCAAGACCAAAACAGTTTGACGTTGGAAAGCTACAATCGCAATCGACCGCTGGGAACTTCTCCGATCGAGTCTCCCTGAAGCTCTCAGAGAGTCCAACCCTGCCAGGCGAAACAATCGACGAACAGTGGAACCGTTGTCAAAACGCCATTAGAGAAGCTGCCTCTGATGTGCTGGGTTTTAAAATGCCACCTAGAAAAAACCCATGGTTTGACAACGAGTGTCGGCAGGCGCATTCAGCGAAGCTAGCAGCATATAAGGCGACGCTGGATAGAAGGACGAGAGCGGTTCGTGAGCTCTACGAACTTAAAAGAAGGGAAGAGCACCGGCTTCTCAAAAAGAAAAAGAAGGAGCATGAGAAGCGCGCGATCGAGGAAATGGAGAGGTGGTACGGCAGAAATAATGCCCGAAAGTTTTACCAGCGGGTGAAACAACTATCCAAAGGGTACAAACAGCGGACAGAAGCCTGTCGAAACGAAGAGGGACAACTCGTAGTAGAGTCGCAGTCGATACTGAGAATCTGGAAGGATCACTTCTGCAGACTGTTTAACGGCGAAGAGGACACCAATACCGCTGTCGGGCAGAATGTTCCACTCCACGCAATGGACGACGAGGGAAGAGAATTCCGTCCTCCGATCTAGACGAAGTCAAGGTAGCGATATCGAGACTGAAGTCGAACAAAGCTGCTGGAGCGGACGGATTGTCCGCGGAACTGTTTAAGGCAGCTGGAGATGATCTGGTTGGGCGCATGCATCAGCTCGTCTGTAGGATATGGTCGGAGGAAAGCATGCCCGACGAGTGGAATCTTAGTATCGTTTGCCCGATCCACAAGAAAGGAGACCCCTTTGACTGCGCCAACTATCGGGGGATAAGTCTCCTTAACATCGCATACAAAATCTTCTCTGCCGTTCTGTGTGAGCGCCTGAAACCATTCGTCAACAACCTGATAGGTCCTTATCAGTGCGGTTTCAGGCCTGGGAAGTCCACTATCGATCAAATTTTCACATTACGGCAGATCCTCGAAAAAACCCAAGAGATGCAGATCGACACCCACCACCTATTTGTCGACTTTAAGGCCGCATATGACAGTGTGCATAGAGACGAGCTATACAACGCCATGTCTAGTTTTGACATCCCTGCCAAACTCGTCAGATTGTGCAGGATGACGATGGAGAACTCTCGCTGCTCCATCAAGGTCGGTAACGAACTCACCGAGACCTTCAATGTCAAAAAAGGTTTTAGGCAAGGCAACGCGCTGTCATGTGACTTTTTCAACATTGTACTTGAGAAGGTCGTGCAAAACTCACACGCCAACACTAGAGGCAGGATCTTCCAGAAGTCCGTTCAACTGCTAGCATACGCGGACGATATTGACGTGATTGGCCGAACTCAACGAGCCGTCAATGAAGCGTTTGCTGGTATTCAAACGGAGGCGGCAAAAATGGGTTTAGCGGTGAATGAGGGCAAAACAAAGTATATGCTGTCATCAAGAAAGGACACACAACATCGACGACTCGGTCAGAACGTCACCATAGGCAGCTACAACTTCGAGGTAGTGAAGGACTTCGTCTACCTCGGCTCCCAAGTAAATAGTGCGAACAACATCAGTACTGAGATTAAACGCAGAATAACTCTTGCCAACCGCTGTTTCTTTGGTCTCAAGAGGCAACTGAGTAGTCGAGCCCTCTCTCGAAAGACCAAGCTCACCTTATATAAGACCTTGATCATCCCTGTCCTGCTGTATGGCGCGGAAGCTTGGACTATCTCAAGAGCGGATGAAGACGCACTTGGTCTCTTCGAGAGAAAAGTTCTGCGTTCAATCTTCGGTCCTGTTTGCGTTGAAGGTTCTTGGAGAAGGAGATTCAACCACGAACTGTACGGGCTGTACAGCGACATGAGTCTAGTCAGGCGTCTACGGATTCAACGCCTAAGATGGCTAGGCCATGTAGAGCGCATGGACAACACTGCTCCAGCCCGAAGAGTCTTCGACTCCGAGCCAGTGGGACAACGCAATAGAGGACGACCACGAACCCGATGGCGCACTTAAGTGGAAAAAGACCTCAACCAACTTGGAGTGCGAAATTGGAGGCAGCTGGCTAAAGAACGTGCCAGCTGGAGAGGATTGTTGACCGAGGCCCAGGTTCACCCCAGACTGTAGCGCCACAAGAAGAAGAAGAAGAAGTCACGACTTCCATACCTTTGCACAGAATCTGGAGTTAAGACCCGAAGCTCTTTTTTAAAAAGAAGTGTTATCAAAAAGAGAATTGAGCCCAGAACAGGAAAATAAAGCAAGAATACACCCTGATATTCCCGGAGCCTTGTTGATTGCTCTCAGCTTGGCGAGGTGCCAGCAACAATCCCTGTAAATGTACAGGTCAGGTTGACATGCAGCCTCCTCGTGGCGCCCTCTAGATAGCCTTTGCTGCAACCGCTTGGATGTCAACCAATGTATGCAGTGGCGCCTTGTCGAAGGGTCTTAATCAGGGTCCGGTCCTCCAGATTCGAGGGTTTCACGTGGAGTCCGTGTAAAAAAAACCTTTAGTTCTGAGACAACAACGAGCCTCGGATACGGATGACTCTCGGAAATGGGCTACCCTACTGATTGGAAAAAGCGGTGAAATTGCCGAGGCCGTAGAAGGCTATGCGAAGGGATGGTTTTCTGAATCGTAATAATAATAATATGGGTGGCGGTGCAAAGTATGAAGGGCCAGGGACAGGGCCAGGGCTAGGGCCAGGGCCAAGGCCATGGCAAGGGACAGGGCAAGGGCCAGGGCCAGGGCCAGGACTAGGGATGATAATGCAGAGTCCAGACAGTGAAGCAAATTGTTTCCCAAAAATCAAAGTGGATTCACAAAAAATGAAGCAGATTTAAAAAAATATAAAAACTAAATATTTGTTTGAAAACTTCTTGATAAATACCACATGAGTCCTCACGTTACCGCCAAATAGTCAAAAAACTACTGGATGTGCTAACTGGCAAGGCATAGGTGGAAATGAACGGCTATTGAAGAGATGTTACGAAATCTGGTAGACTTTTTCGCACGAGTGGAAGACACCCAAATTTGAGAAACTTTTCAAGAAGAAAGGTTAATTATTAAGCATAGTCCACTCGAAAGTGGAGGGGCCTTGAACATTGCGCGGGCTGTGTATGCATGTGACTTCTGTTTCTGGTCCTGTTTAAATGTTTCATGACGCAATTTCAACAAGACATCGAAGAAGTATTCCTCTTCTACGAAAATGTCTGAATTACAACTACATTATTTCTTCTGTTCCAGATGTGATCTGAAAACGTTCTTGCAAAAACCCTTTTTGGTGAATAATGTTACATTAGGTACATTCATTTCAAGGATTCAAAGAGATTTAGCACATCTTTGATAATAACACTTTGGACTAAGCTTGATGGAGCACGGAAGTGTACGTTCGAGGTTTAGTTAAGTTGGAGTGTTTGAATGCTGTTAGGCAGTACAGCACACTTAGGCCAGTTGTGTCACATAATAATGTAATAATATCAATGACGCAACAGTCAATAGAGGGTCAAGGCATAGCTTCTCAGTGAAGGGCACCTACAGTTTTATGCCGACTCCGAAGGGGCAAGTTTGAGAAGCTTCTTTTAGACAGAACTACACTTTGAGCACTGTCAGTGACTCGAAAGAGGTCGGGCCGTGAAAATAATTTTTGTCGTACAGACCAGGGATCGAACCTAGACGTCAAGGTGCAATGGCGTTGGGGTCGACCGACAAAGCCACGGGCCGCCACAGCCACAAGAAATAAATGAATAAAGAGATATGCAACTTCTTCCTCTCTTGTCGCTTGATTTCATCTGACAGCGTGAATACCGAAAAATTGTCAGAGTATGTAAGAAATGCAGGGAATTTTCAGACCACTCTTATTTTTTACAGCTTACACCTTAAATATATCGCCACGAACGAGGGTAAAGAAATGACTGAAGATGAATATCTCATTACTCATTTATTTCTGGTTACCACGAAAGGTCTTTTCCTATTTCGCCAAACAAGCTATAGCTTGTGAGAAAGCGTCGAGGACGACGATGTTACTTTGTTCAGTAAAGTTGTTGAAGTAGTAAGTTTCTAGGTCCGGAAGAGAGAGCCCTGCAATTACAGAGTAGATGTAGAATCGTTTCGTTCTTCTCTTCGTCTCTGTAGCTTTTGCTCAAGATCTCCTAAAAATTGTAGGGAATGCCCTACTATAACGACGTGAGTTCCAATGGCGTCAGGTTATAATGTCGATGTATAAGTTCTGAGATTCGATCAACTCATTGTGATCCATTTAGGATCAACGCACCATCATTGTTTAGAGATGAGGAATCGTGTATCTGTGGTCCATCGACGATTTGCATGTGCAATCATTTCAAGCTCCAAAAATTGCTTTGCAGTGGCAATTGGCATGGACACATGTCATGGACGTGTTTATTCCAAGAGCAATAAAAAGTGATCGAATGATCCTGGGAAATGATGGCAAAATTATCCCCGCCCTCTCTAGTTGCGTTTAAAACAAAAAATGTCTACGGCATGAATTGAAACGAGCAACTTATGTCTTAGGAGCGTCTGTTTGTTAGAAGCATGAGTCGGAACTCTTTCTGTGGCTGTGTGCACTCTTGTGTTAACAAAGGTGGCGCGTCCTCGACGAAGAAGGATCGCGCTATGAACGGTGAGAGCGATAGTGCTACTGAGCTATGTGCACTAATAATCCCCGTTGAATGCATGCGACATTATTTATGAGTCAATCTTAAGGGTCCGGCAAACGCTCTGGAATACTTTGCATGCGTCAGCAATACTTTAACAGATACAACGAAATACATGTGTTCTTATGGGTGGTGGCACATAGACCAACGCTGAAGCTCACGCGACGGATGTTTTTGTGCAACTTTTAACTTATCTCTCTTTCAGCGTTGACAAGCGACACATTGTGCATTATTTTGAATTTTAATAAACTTTTGTTAGAGTTAGGTTGGTTCTCGTAGAAACGAAATCGGAAATACACAGAAATATAAATAAAGGTTTGGAAAATAAATATCAGACGGCTTAACCGTATAACCAAAACAAATTGAAGTTGAAGCTTCTGTCAAATGTCAGTTGTGCGTTGAAGTATTCATTGTGTCGTGCTCATCACTCTAACCATCGGAAAAGGATTTATACATTTTTTTGTGGGAAACTATGAGGACTAACCACGAAAAGGACACACCTTACTACATCAAGTGTGCTGTTTTCCCATGTTAACCTGACGAAGATAGTGTGTATATTTTGTCAAGAACTAGGCGGGAGCCACTTTATTACAGCAGATTTCTGTTGTGAGAAGAATGATCAAAAGTGAGTCAATATACTAGTTTAACTTTGGAACGCACTTTAGCAATGCCCTCTAACAATGAAACACTCCTAGGCCTTCGTATATATCCATCCAAGAAGCAAGGAGATTTGAACTAAATAATAAAAGTGGTTTTATGGTTGAAGTTTGTATTAAGTTTTAAAAAAAGTCCAACAATTGGGAATGCAAGCGGTTGCCTAAGACTGTTTGAATCATGATCGCAACTAAGCGGCTAAAATGGGTATATGTCAGAGAGAACGTGGGGCATCGGTGCCTTGAACAAAGCATCACAATGAGTGGTTGGATGACAGTTGGTTCAGGACCTGACCTTGGTTTGGGAGATCCCCGGGTCGAATTCGAGTGAAAGGAAAGTTAATGAACGCATCTGCTTCAGTCGGAATTTGCTGGAGTTGTGGTAGATCAGTGGTTGTAGTCTGACAGTGGGTATCACAATGGATCACTAATCGTATAAGGATGCTCGCACTTTCGCTGGGCAGCCCAACAAGGTAACCTAAGCTAAATGAATGATCGTAGTCGGCCTCTTAATGGAATCAAGGCAGAACAATTACTGCCACGAGTGGTTTCTTTTGGATTACGATGAGAATACCATAAAAGACCTGCCATTGATCACCCCAATCGTAGTCTGGGACAGGTCTGGGACACATGCGAATGCAGAGGATGAAGTCCTGCGTGCCATTTTACGACGAGCTGTACGATCTGTGCAGGGGATAAGGAATTCGAGCTTGCGGTACAAAGCAAGTTGAAGCAAAACAAAAAGTTTTGGTTGAGGAGTGTAGCGCCAAGTGGTAGTCAAATAAATCTGAAAAACACGCCCATACGAGACGGAGCAACAACTTCCCACAGACGGATTTTTGAATAAACAAGGTAACCATTGCAGGACAAAGCAAATATCTTTTTCTTCAGAGTTATGAGTTATTTCGTTAAGTCTAGCTTCATACAATTACATATTTTTGTATTTCTTTTTCTCTATAATTTCTTATTGTCAGAGGTTTTTTTTCTTCCGCGTTACATTTATGAGTAGTGACGATAGGTTAGCTATGCGAATTTCGAAACATTACTTACTTTACGTTCTGATATCGTGTATGTATCTATTTACAAATGCTTAATTTCAAATCCTGACGCGGAAAGCCTAATTCTTATGCTTAACTTGAATATTTATCTAAATACAACAAAAAAAGGAAAGAAATTAAATTTCAAAATTATCAACTATCCATAATATCGTTTTTAGCTGTTTTAGTTTAACAAGCACTCTATAGAATCTTTTTGAAACTTAACAGGATGAATAAAACATATGACGTGTATTTTTCTTTTTCCATATAATTATGTATTTTTTTTTTTTAGTTTTTAATTTTTTAATAACAAATTTATATTTTTGTTGATTTGTGCTTTTAGTTGAAAATAGAAAATAGATAACAGAAATATTTTTATTTTGCCTATTTTAACGGTAATATAATCAATGTCTTGGTCTTTTTCTACGATTATGATTATTTTTTAGTACTTTATCGTAGGATATAGGGTGTTTTTTTTTGTTTACTTTATACAAGTGTAATATTTACAACTAGAAGATGTTTTTCATATTTTTGTTGTTCATTAAGCTTCACTAATCTAGGGTTGCCTATACGTATTTTACATAATAAATTTGATTTGATTTTGTTTCTTAGTGTCATATTCAGCCATTCCAATGGATTTCACATCTGTTTTTGAATTTGAATTTAATGTGCACACGGTGCATTCTGGCCGCGTGTGCACGTTTGTCATGAATCATCTGCGTTTCGTGGGGCTTTGTCCCTTCGCTGGACTGAAAGTCATTAGAACGATAACAGAAAACTGAATCCAAGTGCAGACGGCTGAATGCAAAACCATTCTCAGATGTCCACTGAGTTGTTAGACGACGGAAGCAGTCTTGTCGTCGGTGAGCTCGAATCGGGACGCAAGAGGTCCATTGACTTCGATGACCGGCCACCTTCGCTGGGACCGTTGCCATTTTTACCATCGATCTCAAGACGTGCCAAGTCATGGGCTGAGCTGACCTGCAAAAAAAATCGAAAGAAAATGCGTTGATTCTTGCGAAATGCCGACCGTTTGAAAGGGGCACACTTACCGGACTGATGGGAGTGACTATTATCGCAGTTCGTGCTGCGGTACGTAATAAGGCAGTATCTTCAGTTGACTCATCGACCTCGCCATCTGGATCGCCGTCAATGTCACCCTCTCCGTAGACATCCCATGGCGGCGACTCTGGATCCATTTCCCCCTCACAGTCGAGATCCTCTTCCTCGAGATCTTCGACCTCTTCATCCATAATGATAACTGCAATGAGTTGAAATTACAAAAATTGCATACAAAAACAACATCCATCAATAAAACTTTCCAGATCAGTTTGTTTATTCAAGTACATTTAATTTGAAAAAAAAAAATTAAATATATATATAACAACATTTAATTCACAGTTGTCATTCCGCAACAGCCATTGATGGGGAAGGGGGCATCGTTTATGAGTATACATATATAACAACACCAAGACACATGTTTTGTTTTCGGAAAAAAAAGATGAAAGAACACAAACCAACTGAAAAGCCCATGACAAATAAAAATAAGTGTTTTTTAGGTTGCTCGTAGCGTCATACAGTGATGGTGACATTGACATAAAATATTGCTCATTTAGCGGTGATACATTATACAAATTATGTTCAATCTTTCGATGATTGCTTTTGGTTTAGTTAAGTTTATTTATATCGCTTGGTGTGTATTTAAATCTGGATTTAATGACCGGGTTTTTTTTATGTGTAATTTAACATTTAGCACAGAACACAAAACACAATAAAATGAAAGTAAATGGAAGGAAAATACACTGAAAATATTTATAAGCTGACAAACTGCTGATTGTGATCGGTATTGCTGACATGGAACGCGGGGGGATTTATTTGCATTTTGCTTTTTTTTTTTTCTTGTGAGAATAATAATGTGCGCTCATAATTAGTTTCGTTTGGCCTAATGAGGACTAATGGGGCAATTAACCGCACAGGTTTGCCGTTTTATTTGAATTGGTAAACGTTATAAAGTGACCAATTAATCTACGCCCAAGAGCATACATAATTCATATTGTACGCGTAATAAAATGTTTATTTGCTTGTGAGAGGTTTTATCTAGGTCTTGCGTTTGTTAAAGGACTGTGGTCTGTTTACTATTCCCTTCATTATTTCTCTCATTTGGACCGAGACAAACAATGGTTACTTATTCGCCGAAGTAGCAGTTAAGTGAAGAGTATTTCATCATCAAACTGGTAATTGTATGTCTCTCAGCAGAACTCCCACTCTCATGTCTTTATTCCATCATCTGACAGCTGTCATGGAATTCAAAACAAAAAGAGCAGATAGCAACAAGAATGATGTTACGCTTAATGAAAGTCCGCCATGTTTTTTTGTGACGTACAGCGAGATTAGTGTCATCGAGCTCAAGAAATCGAGCTATTTGCAATAAAGCTTTGCTAACTTTACAAAAAAGTACAAGCCATAGTCATATTTAGACTTTAATGAATGAATTTCCGCAATGAGTATGAACAATTCAACCGTTCTTATCCCCTTTACGTCACATCTGTCAGTTAAGGCGTAATCTTGTATATATCATTCTAGAGATAGCAATGACAAGCCAACCAATGACATCCACCTGTCAAAACGCTCAAGGTTCGCCATCTCATCATGCAACGATTGTCAAAAGTGTGACAATTATTAAAATAAACGTGAATTTTCATCGTAAACTCACCGAGCCCAGCGGCGTGCTCTCACGTGGTTTAATTAATATCATTGCTTTAAAGGATCGCATAGGCACGATCTTCAGTTGCCACCATCTTCGGATGACATCTTGCTGTGCTGCTGAAGCTTGGACTATCTCAAGAGCGGATGAAGACGCACTTGGTCTCTTCGAGAGAAAAGTTCTCCGTTCAATCTTTGGTCCTGTTTGTGTTGAGGGTTCCTGGAGAAGAAGATTCAACCACGAATTGTACGGGCTGTACAGCGACATGAGCCTAGTTAGGCGTCTACGGATCCAACGCCTACGGTGGCTAGGTCATGTAGAGCGTATGGCCACCACAGCTCCGGCCCGAAGAATCTTCGAATCCGCACCTGTCGGGCAACGCAACAGAGGAAGCCCGCGTTTAAGGTGGCTCACCCAAGTGGAGAAGGACCTCAACCAACTTGGTGTGCGAAACTGGAGACAGCTAGCCAGGGATCGCGCTAGTTGGAGAGGCATGTTGGTTGAGGCCCAGGTCCACCCCGGACTGTGGCGCCACACAAAGAAGAAGAAGATGTTAAAGCCCGCTTCAATTGACGCATTGGAAGACAGCATTGAAGCGTTTATTCGTGAGATACCGGCCGTAATGTTGGAAAGAGTATGGAAAAATTGGACTAAGCGGAGGGACCATTTGAGGCTAGCCTTCAATCATTAGATTATATGGACGGTATTATCGATTCAAATCAAGATTTCATGCATTTTTTCTGAATTTGATATGTTTTTTTTTTTTTTGAAAAACTTTCCTATAGCTTCTAAAAAATCACTCTTTAGTTTACTTTGATGCTCCTTGAGCTTGCAGTGGCCTGTTAGGAAGTCTCTTTGGACACGGAGGTTGTTCTTCGTTTCTTAGCTTGCTTCAAGTCATGAGAAACTGCACGTTCCAGTCACTCAAAGTCGATCAATTGAAGACGCTTCGCGAATGCCAGCGCTTGGAGGGCACACAAATATCGATCACAATTAAAACACAAAACACACAAGTAAACACACAGTAAACGAAATGAAGATGTTAGAAATGAGTACGTGTAAAGACTAAACAAGTAAATTCGAGGCCAATCATATTCAAAGTTTAGAGGAAGCCATTTAATGTTTTTTTTTACATCAAAAATAAAAGAAGTCCTTCTTTCTTGGCAGGCATGAAATTTTGAGTAAAAAGAGGGAACAAAATCAAAGAAAAACACAAAGAGTGTACAGCTGCATAGAAAAGAAGTAGATTTAAGGTGGGGTGGAGAGGGAAGACACAACACACTGTCATAGCAATTTAGAGTAATTTTTTGTGTAACACGCAACATGTGGACATTAAGATATCACAAACTGGCATAAATCGCTTTTAAAATTATAAAGTTGCTTATTGAAAGAAAACAAAAACAAAAACATGAATATATATATATTATGGCACAATAAAACAGCAGAAACTCACTATATTCTTATATTAGGACGGATTTTTTTTTCTAATTGCACTAAGGACTTTAAATTGTATTCAATGCAGCCAAATGAAAGCGAAATTAAATTCATTGCATCGATTCGTTGCGTTTCGTTCGATATATTCTTTGTCTACGTTTAACAGATAGACGGATGTGATTATTTTTGATTTGGGTTTTCCCGCGTTAAGATAGGACGCATAAATTAAATGTAATGAACAAATTTGAAGTGAAATACACGTGAGGTTCGGTATTTTTTTTTTTGTGTTTTTTTTTCGCATTTAAATGAGTGTGGTTTGATCATCCTCATAGTGATACGCTTGATAGCTAGTACCATCCCAGATAGAAATATAATTGTGGCTGCATTGAATGTCCTTTCGTTGCTATAAGGACGTTGTCGACGAGTATCCATCATACGATGCTGTAATTAGGTTAGTAAATTGAAGAAGGCGTGTGTTATTAAAATAAATAAACATATAATTATTTTTGCTGTTAATGATCGTGTGTGGGTGTGTGTGTGTATGAGTGTGTGTTTTTTTTGAGTTTGTGATTGTATTTTTGTTCATCAGAAATGTACTATATTTAAGTGAAGGTGTCTTGTGAGTACAAACGTTTGTGTTGCACGAGTACAAAACGAAAAACGAAAAACATAATCAATAACCGTAGGCGCATATAAAAGAAAGCGTTTACTTCCTAAAGGAAAAACAAACAAAAACTAAATAAAAAAAATATTCTGTGTTTTGCACAAAATAAAAAGAACACTGGAGCGATTCAAGTTGAAAATGTGTGTGATTTCGGATTGGGTGTGCTTACTTGAACTTTCGGTAATTGTTTTCGGACTGCTTGGGTCTAAGTCGGCGTCACCCTCAAGGCACACATCATGGTCCGGTGGTAGACGAGCGACCAAAACAGAGTCAATGGGCTCCGTGTCCAGATCGGGCACAACTATCACGACATCATCGTTGACGCCGGCCTGCATTGAGCTCGGGTCAGCATACTGTGGTGGTATCGAACTGCAACAAAAAAAAGAAACACACACAAAATTCTTAAAAAAAAATGTTCCTCCACTTCCCGGACTCAGCTTGGCTCACCTTAAAGTAACGCGTTTCTTAATACGACTGTTTAAATCAGAGTAGCCCCGATGCATTGGCGGTCGACGCGGTACAGCCTGCTCATATTGCTTGGCGATCGGTGAGCTCGGCTCCGAAAACTGTTTTTCAATCAGAATTGGTTTTAGCTAATGGACATTTTATGTAAAAGTGTGGTATATGCATGAGGGCGGCTGTGATTTGGGTTCTTACCTTAATTGCGCCACCATGCGGGGTGGCGACCGCACCGAGATTTGCTGCACCGGGCATAATTGAACTGCTGCTGGCACCTGCACCGGCAACTGTGCTCGGACGGCCGCTGTCTGCCACGGAGCCACTGCCATCGGGCCCGTCGCCGCCACCGCTGCCGGGGGGATTTTGATTATTGTTAGAATTACTGGAATGTTGAACTTGGGAAACTAATGGAAGAGCTAAGAACCGTTCGCGGTCCTGCATGTAGGCTTTAATTAAAATATCTAATTTTTCTTCTATATCGGCTACCTGGGGGGAAATGCAGGGAAAAAATGTGTGGCATTAGAGTGGGGTTTGTCTTATGGGGATGTCTGAAATTAGGCAACTCCTTGGGACTTTGTTTCGCATGCGAATGATTTGGGGTCATCCATTTGGTGGTTCGGGTTTGTACATCTAGGCATTTGAACTGTCAACTGTCATCTGAGATCGTAAATGTTTTGGGTCATTTTTAGCTGGATCCTTTAGCTTATAACAGCAACTAGCCAGTCTTAGTTCGCTGGTGAGGCTTGCTGCTTGTGACCCGGACTGTATCATCGCACGAAGAAGGCATACTCCTCGGAGCCCATGAAAAGCTGCTCTTGAAAGTGTGGAAAAAGATGCAAGCACAGGGTGGGTCATCTAGCGGTTTATATTAATCATAAGTTATTTTGACACTGACAGCTGTTCGCCGTTCAAAATCTTGACTGAAAGTCAGTTTCATAATGAGTCGCTTTACGCTTGAGCACCGTTGGGAAACATTGAAAACTTATTGCCGAAATAAGTGCTGTGTAGCTTTTTCTAAAGAAAATTCTTGGCTGAAGTGTAGCCACTGCTGTACGCAAGCTTGTGAAAAAATCGTGAGACTGTCATGAATCTGGCTGCTGTGGCCAAGTATTAGACTCAACTCGTTGGACCATTTTTCTCCGAAAATGTGGCAACGGTGGGCGTAACAGAGTCGTAACAGGTAACAGGTTCATGGTAGATGGGGCGCCATGTCACACAGCACATGTCACAGTCGATCTTTTGGGCAACAAACTCCCAAATCATGTTGGCGATGTGTTACTGACCCCTTCGGACTATCTTGTGGGGAACCGTGAATGACCGATGTTATGCCAAGAATCCGCAAACGATCTGAATCTGACATGCAATCAAATCTGAAACCATCAACAAGGTCTTGGAAAATTGAGGTGCAAGAATGCGGAACCAGACGAGGCAGACTACAGCCGCTTCACTAGCTTATTTTCACCGACAACCTTATGATGTTCAGCTCGCAATAGAATTGAAGGTGAAAGAATACGATGATGGGTGCTTAAACAGCAATTTCTGACTCGAGGTACACGTTGACAAGCAAAATCGGCACATACGGTGACCAAGAAGCATCCACAAGAAGTCGCTGTTTGTCTGGTGGTGTGGTTTGTCCTGCAAACTCGACTGACAGTGAAATGAGGAACATGAACTAGTCAGCATCAGAATCAGTTCCCATCTGAACTAGCCACGGCCACGAAGAGTGTCGGCATTGGACTTCTTTTTTGGGGCTTTGTTTAAAGTGGGTATGGTATGGAGCTTCAATTCCGAATTCGTTGTGTAGGGACCTCCGATTTAAATTGAACCTGGAACCCGTAAGCAAATAGCTTACTGTAGTAGCTAAGAAAAGAAAAACGAGACTCGAAGAGAACCGCTATTGTCAAGGAGAGGACTACCGGTTACACAGTTTGTAAGGAGCTGTCAACATGATCAGTTGCTGTAATAAAAAGTGAACAACGAACAGAAATGTCTTGTTGGTGGTTAGAATTTAATCGAAAGGGCGAACCCAATACATTATCTTTTATAAGCTATGAAGCTTAAGACAAGTGTAATAAGGAACTATTTCAGTGAAATTGCTGTATCCTATACAGCGAAGTGCAAAAGTGATGAAGAGTAGTTCTGAGGGTAACAAACTTTCGATTTGGAGAGCCCTTTCAACCGATTGCAGTGTAGAAAAGACTCTAAAGTGAATGGAAGGTCCTTTAGGTTCGGTTAGGTTATGTTGTAGTGGCTGACTGCTATGGGCAGTCACACTTAGGCCAGAGTAGGCCCATTGTGATACCACGCGTCTTGACTTCTCCTAACACTGGAACCAGTTGGTGCTTCTAGTGAAGCGATTTAGCTGGCCTATGCTGGCGCTGTTTAGTTCATTGAGGCCGCTGAAGTGGTAGGCCCCTAGGTGTAGGACATCCAGCCTGATCTGAAGGGAATGCTGATCGAGAATTTCTTCTCCAAATCGGGGTATTAGGCGGTCAGTGTCGCTAGGAAGGAATTTGTATTCCTTGAGAATGGTCGAGTGGCCGATGTTGAGCTCGAACCACAGTCGGAATGTTTTGAGTCTCAAGGCTGTGTTGGCTGCTATTTGCTGACCGAATGGTTTCAGTGTTGGAAGGTGGTGAAGAACGTTGAGTACAGTGCCCCGCTGATGCACAAGCAGGCCAGTCCTTGTACTCGGTTGAGTGCCTTGCTTTGTTGATAGCTTTGTTTAGTGCTGTCCACCAAACTGAGACTCCATACAGAAGTGTCGCTGTGAGCAATGCTTGGTTGGAGGCCCCATTTGCAAACAATGGCTCTTTTGCATTTAAAAAGGGCAGACGAGGCTTTCTTGACACCTGTCCTGGATGTTGAGTTTCCAGTTTAGCTTGCTATCGATCGTAAGACCGAGAAATTCCGCATTGGTAGTGGGCCATGGGTGTAAATGGGAGCCATGGGGGTCAAACTGAGGGATCTTGTATCTTCTGGTGAAGAGTACAATATGTTTGTGGAGACCGCATGTAGAAAACCAGTTGGTGCTTGTAGTGAAGCGATTTTGTTGGCACTGCTTAGCCCGTTGAGGTTATTAAAGTAGTAGGCCCCTGTAGGAGGCTTCTACTCACCAGAGCGCTGCAAGAGCAGAGTGTGTGGTGGTTGCTTTCTTCCTCCTCTTCATCCATGCAGCTTGTTCAGAAATCATTATATATGGTACCCATCCTGCGAGCATGAGTGCCATTTGCACAGTTCCTGGTTATGACTCATATAAGAGTCCTTAATGAGTGCTTGCTGAGTCTAGACTGAGTGACCCTTTTAGGTTAAGTTATGGCCAGATTTCTTTTGTTTTAAGGCAGGTTGTGCCTTCTAGCCTGTGGTGCAAATTAAATACAATTTCGGGGCTCAACCAGGTTCTGTTTGAACAATTATTCAATGGAGCTGGTTATATGTAAGCAACTACGGAACAGATTGGAATGCGACAACGCAGCTAGGTTGGTGCTTACAATATGGCCCGTTGAGGGCCAGGGCCTAGCTTCTCAGCAACCACTCGTGTTGTGCGTGCTATTGTTCTCTCACGAGTGGAAGCGACCTACAGCTTTATGCCGACTCCGAACGGCCAAGTTTGAGAAGGTTTTTCTAGACCGGAAGTACCCTTTGACCATTGTAAGTGACTCGAAAGAGGAGAGGCCGAGAAAATTATTTTTGTCGCTCAGAGCTGGCTCATCGAACTTACGACGTCGAGGTTGCAGTCGACGCACATACTCACAACGCCACGGGCCACCTCACAAAAATTGAATTTACTCAATTTAAAATTTAACTATTAGTCCGTGTTTTTTTATCTTGTTTTTGTATTAAAAATTGTATTAAAAATTGAATTCTCCAAATTTTATTGTTTTTAATTAATTGAATCTGCGAGCTTTGCCTCTGACTCCGACTCCGATAAAAACACATCCGTAACATCCCTAGTTTATACGCACAATTCACCAACTCGTAAAGTTGTAAGCGAATATTCGTCAAGTTATGGGGAATTTTAAAGAAGTCATCGATGATCACCTCAGCTATACCGAAAAGCCACCGAAAAATAGGCGAAACGTGCCGAAATGTCATTAAAAATGACACGAAATGTGTCTAAAATCAACGAAAACTACCCGAAATGCAAGGAAGAGTAATCAATCATGACCCTGTCAGAATCAGTGAGGGGCATTTGAATGATCTTACATTTCACTCTTCTTCCAGGTAATGAGCTTAGACAACAAATTTCATCGAAATGTCTCCAAACCACCAAATGGATGACACCGTACGCAGCCGAAGTCCCCTTGTGTTGCATCATTTTAGGCAAAATAAAGATAATGTCTTAACCCTTCTGTCAATAAGTAAGTCTGGCAGATCGTTTCCAATTTACTTTTTTTGCTGCTTAATTGAAGAATCTAAGGAAATCAAAAAAAATGTTTTTTTCCAGGACAACCTCTTGTGTCAATCGAATATGTTTGCCAAAACCTACTTGTTGACAGAAGAGCTAATCTGTTGTCATTCTTACTTGTCTTTCGACCTTAACTACGCGAGACGCTAGACTAATTTTAGACGCATACACGTCCTTTGCTTTTGATCCTTGTTTTCCGAGTATCTGGTCCAGTCTATACAATTCGAATAAAATTCAAATGCACAAAAAAAAAATTGATTATCAAAAAAAAGTTCAATGATCCACTCTGGAGAGAACAACTTAAATAAAGCTGAAATGTTTGTTTTAGATGAGAATGAACATGGAATCGGATTCTACGATGATTTTGTTCATAGCCATGCAATATTTTTGGTTAATTGTGAAACGTTAGTCTGTTGGTGTGTTAAAACATAAAAAAAAGAGGAATGAAGAGTTACAAGTCTTGTGTTAACAACTGCTAGTTAATTAGGAAAGAAATGTGAGAAATTAAAGGAAAAACATGTGCCAAGCAGGAAGTACGGCTTGGTGGTTAGAGAAGCAAGCAGATTTGAAAGTTCTATTGACAGTCAAAAGACAAAGTGTGCTATCAAAGGAATTCATTGACAATACGTTACATATGAAAAATCTGGGCGTTTGCATTGAAATTGAAGTCATGTTAAGTAGCAGCCTAACTGGTGTCACTATCTACCTGAGTTTATTTACAAAAAAATGACTGACTTTGCCTAGCCTAGAGGTCTAAGTTTTATGATAAGGTTTCTAAGTGGGAGGACACGGGAAGGACGTTTCTGTCATTTGTTTTCCCCTCACAATCTGATGGCATTTTTTTTTTCTATTCAGAAAAATAATGAAGGACATGAACCAGGGACGAATATGTTCTGTTGAGGTTTAAGTCCCTGCCGCATGTGTTAGACTAGTTGTTGAAAACGAAACAATTTGACTATGAGACGTCATTGATCTCGCAAGACACCTGAGAGCGTTGCTAACACTGTAACTAAGAATTCCTGTTCTTCTATCTCCTATCTCCTTGTTCGTGAAGCACACATAAACATTTGATAATTTGATTCCAACACAATACGTGAGCCTACCACAGTTGAGAAATGACAAAAAAACAAAAACAAAGCATTTTTTTTACAACATCTATTATTTTGTATTAATTTCTTTTCAGTTGATGAGCGAAAATTAAGATTCAGTGAATTTTCTTATACCAAGGACAAAAAAAAAAAAAAAAAAACCATACACATATATGATATATGTATATATGAACAAAAACGTTGAAAAATGTACATATACTTGAACAAATTAAAACTATGCACGAGTATATATAATTATTAATACAAACGAAATGAAACGAATAACAATTAATTTTATTATTGAACTCTTATCGTATAGTTTGAATAAATGGTACAGGACGCATCCGTATCTCACCTAAATTGCAAATTCCTGACCCGATTAAGGAGATCCGCATGACCAGAAGAATATTGTTCTATAACGTCTTTAACGTCGTACGGTTTAAGTGCCTCACGAAATTGCTTACGTGCCACAAAGTATTTGAGCTTTAAAATGAATTCAAAATATTTTTTTTCCATATATGTAAGTGTATACTTATTTTTCAAATCATTTGATATGCGACATTGCTGTTGTACTTAAAATATACGTATTTTGGTTTTTCTTATTTATTGGCAATAATTTTGATCAAACGACGAAATACTTTGCAGCGAAACTTGAGGAATTATGGTTCATTGAATGCTCTTCCTGTTGAGATTTGTGAAGATTTCGTTTTTTTGGATTGGCCTTACAGTGATATTCACATGACTGAAGCAATATTTAAGTGTTGGCGTTGAATAAGGATATTGGTTTTAATTTTAAAAATAAAAACAAAACTATATGTAAATTGATTTTATTTTATATTAAGTGAAAAAGGTGGTGTACTTGATAGAAAGAATGCAAGGATTATTAAATTAAGGACTAAGCAAGCTACGATTGTCAACGGCTAAAAGAGAGGATGGTGTGTTTCGTTGTACATAGATGTTAACATTGTTTTTTTTTGCTTGTTTTCAATTGTTCGATGTTTCAAATGATTGATCGTAAAAAACAATTGCGGCGCGTGGATTTCCATGTATCTCAAGTATCGATTTAGGCCGGATGGGCTTTGGATTCTGTACATTTGTTTGGGGAAAAAAAAACGACTAATTTGGAGCACGATTAAAACCATTATCCTTGAAATACAAACCTACATACTTCCATTGGATCAAGTGAAGTATCGAACATGAAAAAATTTGATTCATATAGAATAAAGTATGCGGTAGGGATGTTTGGATTTTACTCATTACGAAGGCATTTTTTCTTTCTTCTCCTAGATCAAGTGTCAAACAAAAAAGAGAAGACAAACATAACATAACAGGGACTCTCCAATGTGAACTCAAACTGGGGAGAATTTCAAACGACTCGCTGGGTGGTGTGTAGCTGTTTTCAATTTTGAATTTTTGCCACTCAATCTAATTTTTCATACTCTGATTTGTTCCAGTTCTATTTGTTTTCCTACACACGAAAAAGAAAAAAAACCAAAAATACTCGTTTGGGAAGGAAAAGGTGAAAGAAAAGTAACAAAAGCAGTTTAAATAAAATAGAGAAGGTAGTTACATACAAGTTTTCCAGATTTTTAAACAAGTATATGTGAATGTTGTTATTTATTTATTGTTTTTTTTTTCTTTTTTCATAGGAAAGAGATAGGAGGGAAAATGAATCTATTTTTGCAATCATCGAAAATACATATACACATACATATATGCTGATGATGAAATTCATATAGAAGAAAAGTAAATAGACTCATGACTCTTTATTTGATATATATTTTTCAAGTGATTTCTGATGATGCACAATGTTGTACGAGTAGACAAAAGATTCAAACATATACGAGTGTTAAAGTAGGAGTGTTTTAAAAATGTTTTACTTGTTAGTGACTCTCTAATTGGGTGTTTTGGTTTATTTGTTTGTTTTTCACAGTTTTTGTGTAAAAAAGTGTTAACGAATAGATTACTCATTTGTTTGTTTTTCAAAGGATTCTTGTGTGTGTTTATGTGGGGGTTTTTTTTTTCTTTTTTACTTGGGATGAGTTTTTGGCTTGGTAAATGTGTGTACCTAGTTTGAACATTTTTCACTCGGCCGAGTAAATCAACATGCCCGGCTGCATATTGTTCCATAACATCTTTAACATCGTATGGTTTAAGTGCCTCCTTAAATTTACGTCGTGCTACAAAATACTTCATCTGTTTAAAATATTTGAAAATTAATATCAATAATTGATTTGATCTTTTTTTTATATATAATGTTTTTTATCTTTTTTTTTTAATTTAAACTTAAATAATAAATAAAACTTAGGAATTAAATATATTTGCTTGGTTACGAGTATATCGAAAATCATGAATCGATGTCAATTATTATTAAATGCATTTAAAATTATATTTTTAGTTTTAAGGAGAAGCTGTGGACGTTAGGTACAAATTCTAAACATTTTCTTAATAAATGCTCATTTATTTCTTCGGCAGTTGAAGAATGGTTAGGTGAAGTACAGGCCATATATTGTGGCATTTTTAAGGGAAAAAAGGGGATTTTCTATCCGTTAGACCACAATGAGGCTACTAGTGAAAATAAGACAAAGGTCAGTGGACAAATTTGATTTATTTTTATCTACCGTGATATAATGGGTATCTGCGTCGAATGCTTTGCCAAAAATTTAGTTTCACTTCCGAACACGACAAACCGAACAAATTCTCCGCATCCAGTGACAATGATCGTACAGCTTCCTAACTTCGCAGTTCACAGTCGACGTGGGTTTGTAAGACGTCCCCAACCATGAGAGCACTCACAACGAGTGGTTGTTGAAGACGATGATATGCTCGGATCCCACCTCGAGCTGGTGACTTGTGTTATTTTGAAATGTGGGAACTGTGGCCAAGAGCGAGCATTTCTTGTTACCCCAATCACTCACTCTTATACGAGAGCTCCTGAAGAGATTGCTGAATTGCTTAAAATTCGCCTGTTTTTGATGTCACATCCAAGCACCTATGCAGCAGAGAAGGAAGCCAGAGAGCCATGCATGAAAGGAGGAAAAAGATGCACCAAGGAATCTTCTGCCACGAAGGACAGCAACCGTGAGATATCCTAGGTGACCTCGACGACCCTCTGCGGGTGTCGGAGCATCTTGGAATCCAATGAAACGAAAAAGCGGTCACCCTCGATTAAAGAGCATTGAAGTGGAAGGAATCTCGAGTGTCGCCAAGTCCTGGACGGAGCCAGGATGCAATGGCTTGGGTGGAGTGTGGAGCAACTGCAAGGATTCTTAGGTCGTTGCTGGGATCAAATTCATTGATCGCCTTCGTTATGTACGAACGGTAATGGAAGTCCATCCAATGCGTCTGAAAATGCGGCATGACGGAAGGATGAGGAGGCAACAGAATGGCTTCAAGAACTGAAAGAAAAGTAGTCAGTCCCTTTTAAAGCGCTGCTTCTCATAACTGGGTGACTTTAGCGGTGTTGAACTGAACAAAATCTGGTTTTATGACTTAAGTTTGTCTCGTGGTAGTGAACCATTCACATGCAATGTCCTAAATCAGTCAGAGTCAAATGGCCAGGCCTTACGAGTGGGCTGGCAGGCACTAGATTACAAAACCCACATCTATCTTACCTCGGCGAAAAGACTAGTTGGTCTAAGTGAGCACAATGAATCTTACGTAACCTGGCCCAAGTGGATCCAAGAAATTGAGCAATTCGCTTAATTTTTGTTGTGTTCATTCACTTTGAATGAAATGAACAGCTTACTGTGCACGAAAACGTCGTGTGAGTTGTGACATTTAGTGGTCAAGGCAGCAATTGTGACGTCTGCCGACTTTTCATGCGATTTCGAAACAACTTAAGTGTATAGGGTTAGTCCTTAAGTCGCGTAGTGGGTACTGCCTTTTGGGAGATCACACCATTCTCATGGTCATCACTATTGCAAGCGCCTTCTGCAGATCCTGGATGGAGGAAGATGAGATCAACATGCGCTGATGTCTGGCAACACAAGCTAAAGTCGCAGACTTACTCCACTCATCCTTCAGTGGTTAATCGACCGACTATAAGCGACTCGAGTGGGGATACAGGAAATAGGTATTAGAGGGAGAACGTCTGTACAAACCCAAAGACAAGAACTGTTGTTTGCTCAAACATAAGAAGAAGAGTCAATTCAGAAACAGAAGTGAACTTCTAAATGCGGGTACATTATCGATGACACGCGTCCAAATGTGAAAGCGTGGAAGATTCATAAAATATCAGGTCTGAGAGGCCACTGGTGACCACGTTATGGCGTAACTAAATGCGTAAAACACACATCCAAGAGGGCGGAGAAAGTGGAGATAAAGATGGTCGTGAATGGGATTAAACATAAATTGATGGACAGCCAGTCAAGGAAATGACAGAATTTGAGACCTAGCTGATCCTGTCTCAGTCGGAGGCAGTCTAGTCTCGTTTCTTTCCAACAACATACATTTTTTCTTCGGAAAATAAGCACAAAGTTCCACAGGTGCTGTACGGCCTGATTAAGCATCGTCAAACTTACCTTACCTTGTTTTGCCTTGAGCTCGAGACTTCGCTCCGAGACACCGTTCCCACAAGGTAGATGAGATTAAGACCGCATCTCTGGACAATTTAAAGGCCATTCCGGAAGCGACTTAAGTAATTGCCTCTACGATTGGTCAATCGGAAGGGGAGGTAGTCATCTGATAGCGATGAAATGTGAGAGTAAAATAAAAAAAGGTTGCGAGACAGCTCATAGAGAGCCAGGGCCAAGCTTCTTAGCATTCACTCGTGTTGTGCGTGCTATTGTTCTCCCGCGAATGGAAGGGACCTACAGATTTATGCCGACTCCGAACGGCCAAGTTTGAGAAGATTTTTCTAGACCGGAAGAACCCTTTGAGCATTGTCAGTGACTCGAAAGAGGGGGTCGTGTAGTTTATTTTTGTCGTACAGACTAGGGATAGAACCTACGACGTCGAGATTAGGGTCGACGCACGTACCCACAATGCCGCGGGCCACCGTGGCACATTGAGGAGACCAAATCACCCGTTCCTGGGGCCCTTGGATGTGGATCGAAAAGTATTTAAAAAATGTTTATTTCATTTCTACCGAAGAATTCGTCCGCCGTAGATATCAACGACAGTGCCTGTGGCTAGGAGTGTGGTTTCACTCGAGGAAATATTATATTCCTCGGAAATCTCGAAATAGACAGGTGAGGACTACTAGTCTCCACAGTTACCACTCGTGTATTGTTCTGCCAGCAGCGGGGGACACAAAGTTGCCTCGGTTGTCTCTGGATGGTAAAAGTTGAGTGGCACGTGACATTTGTGTCCTGGGGCACTTGAATGTGGTGTTGCCCAGAAAAACGACTCTTTTTTCGTAGCCCCATGGGGCATGACTGGTACGGGATCAGAAAAACGAAGGCCAGATTAATAACAAGTTTCACTCGATAATCATCTTCTAATTAATAGGAAATAAATAATCTGCACAAATACTTCATTAGGAGCAACCCGGGCAACAATGACGCGCTTGGTCTTATTTTCGCTTGAGCCTGTCAGGTCAATTCCTCGATGGTATTATTTTCATGCTTTTCTCAACAACCTGGATTTTGTTTTGCTCTCCAAATCCAAATCGGTATACATCATTTCGTTTTTTCCGTGTTTTCATAATTGACATCGATTCAACATCGAAAATAAATTCCCCTCTACTTTGGGGCATTAGAAAATTCATTGAAAAACAAAAACGGGTAAAAATATCATTCACTTACCTTCCTAATAAAGCGTATCGCAGTTTTATGTTGGTTTGTTAACTGAACACAGCGTGGCTCGTCATCTTCATCTAGTGTTTGATTAAAATATTCAATTAATCTCAACGGAAATAAATAGAAAATAAAAGCAAATTCCTATTTCGAGTGTTAAAAAACAGATGTGTTAAAATGTGGAATTAAATGTAAGTTAAGCATGCAAACAAATCAACCCGATGTTTGCAGAAATTAAAGCATGCAAGTGAGTAAATTGGACAAATGATGAGTAAAAAAACCAAAAAAAAAAAAAAACATTAATTAAAGATAGAAAATATTTAGTAGACACCGAGCAAATATGTACACAAGTGGGATACCTTTGAAAAAAAAAAAAAAAATATGTTGACAATTTATGAGCTTAATGTTACGGCTTCGATAATGTTTACATATTTATAAGTCACATGATTAAATGAGCCCATACAGTTAGCGTATTGTGATACATACAGATACGATTGTACAAACATTTGTAACAACGTCCTAGCTAGTAGCTTCTATACACTTTGTGTGAACGTGGCTAACCTATGATTTCGAAAATTGTCTTATGAAATTAAAATTAAACTTTACATGAAAAACATTGATGGCGTAATAGTAGAAGACGTTGTTGGTTTGAATTTATTTTATGAGCACCATTGAGCCAATTGACAAGATCTAAATCACCCAAATCAAGTAATTTACTGAAGGACGCACTACATTATCCCCTGCATCTCTTGTAAGTCTTAAAGGCGATGTTTGTCACGCAGGTGGACTAGAACAAAATTGGCTTGGAATAGAAATGCATACATATAGACTGAATTTATGTAGCTGACCTGAATCAGGTTTTTCTCTCTAAATTTGATACATTTTTTGTGATTATTGGCAACGTGCACACAAGTAGAGCATTTCTCAGAAGTACGTCGATGGGAAGTCCGTATTATTGACATTGTAGAGCTTTGTCAATCGTGATTGATTCGCTTATTTTGACCCTTTCACTGAAACTACAAACCAATCAATCATATGGTCAATACTTTTGAAGATTCGTGCGTCACCTTCACTTCGTTCGGAAGGATATGAACGAAAGAAACAGTTCAACATTTTTTGTTTCGTTCGTCGGACCACAAAGGGTGATTTTTTAAAAGCTATAGGAAAGTTTTTCAAAAAAAGCATATAAAATTCAGAAAAATGCATGAAATCTTTATTTGAATCGGTATTACGGTCCACATAGTTTAATGTTTGAAGATTATTTCATGCAAATGTTGACCTTGACTGCGCCTCAAATGGTCCATCCGCTGAATCCAATTTTGACGTACTCTTTCCAACATTTCGGCCGGTATCTCACGAATAAATGCTTCAATGTTGTCTTCCAATGCGTCAATTGAAGCGGGCTTGTCTGAATAGACACGAGCTTTAACATAGCCCCGCAAAAAATAGTCTAAAGGCATTAAATCACACGATCTAGGCGCCCAATTGACCGGTCCCGAATGTGAAATAAAATGTTCACCGAACTCGCCTCTCAATAAGTCCATTGTTGCGCGTGCTGTGTGGCATGTGGCACCGTCTTGTTGGAAACCACAAGTCATGCAAGTCAAGCTCTTGCATTTTTGGCAAAAAATAGTTGGATATCATCTCACGGTAGCGCTCACCATTCACCGGCAGGACGTTACGATTCGCATCATCTTTGAAGAAGTACGGTCCAATGATGCCACCAGCCCATAAACCGCACCAAACTGTGACTTTTTCTGGATACATTGGTAGCTCTTGCCATGCTTCCGGCTGATATTCACTCCAAAATCGACAATTCTCCTTATTTACATACCCATTGAGCCAAAAATGAGCTTCGTCGCTGAACTCTGGATCTTCGGCCAACTTTCCAAGAGCCCATTCAACAAAATGTGTACGTTGCGGTAGGTCGTTCGGCTTCAATTCTTGCACCAGCTGTATTTTGAAAGGCATCACACTAAGTCCTTCCGCAAAATTTTCCACGTTGTTGACTAACAGAGGAATCGAATCGATAATGGATGACTAACATCGGCCGATACAGCTGCGATATTTTCTTCAGTTCGCACTCTACGTAAGCGTTGGTGGTTTAACGTCCAACAATGTAAATTTGGTGCAGAAGTTTAGTCTAGTCACAATTGCCCGAATAGCAGCTTCAGTGGGTCGGTTAAACTGACCATAAAATGGACGAAGCGCGCGATGAACTTTCTTAACAGAGCACGCATTTTGAGCATAAAATTCAATAATTTGCAAGCGTTGTTCGTTTGCAAGACGATTCATGGTTAAATTGTAGTCCAAACTGAAGATGAAGATTGACAATGAAACAAAACACGAAACGTGAGTCAGCTTTTTAAACCAGTGTTGATAAAAGTTTTTGGATAATAGCTAAAAAATCACCCTTTATGTAGAGTTCGTATTGTGTTCTTTCGTTGATTCATATTCTTCTGAGCGAAATGACGGCGATGATTTCTTCTCGCCATCCCGTCATTTAATCGATGGACTGCGTGCACATCAAACATTTCGAGTCTACCTGCATGTGTATATTTTATTATTTTCCTATATTTACTACAACCTACTCAAGTAGCGAACATTATATGTGTGACCGAAAATTTATTTGGTCGATGGGTACAGAAACATTCTTAGGCAATGTTCTAGAGCTTTGTACTCGTGTAGCAATACAATGAAATGCAATAAATCTGGATCTGTCGTTCAAAGAACGATCGAGCGATTTAAACCTTTTGGAAATATTGGACGAATACAGCCCTTTCATTGAACTTTTTTGGAACTCATTTGGAATGTATCCAAAAGTCAGTAGACGATTTTTTTTAAACGGCGGGATGGAGCAGTTGATTCTGCGCCTGCCCTTGGTTATAGGGGTACCAGGTTCAAATGCCAGTGAATACAAGGGTTAATATGCTTTTATCTAGTATTCAAATTTGGTCCAGCAAACATTTGCCGGTGGGATCAAGCAGCACTGGATATCACAATGGACCAACAACGGTCTAAGTGTGCTGGCAAATTTCACTGGCAGCTAACAACCTAATCTAATAGTTGAAATCGGACTTTAGGCTATGAACGAGAAAATGCTGAGTGACCATTCAGCGAAGTCTTCTAGTGGCTTTGGTATGTTGCTATACGTATTGGCTCGTTCCACATTTCTAGTTCATACGACCGACTGCGAGGACTGGTTTGTGAGTCAGTGACTTTGATGCAAGACAGTACTCGGTTTGAGGCAAAAATAGATAGATCAATTTTTGGAGGCTCCTTCAAAATAAAAAAATGTGTTTGGAAGCCGACTGACTTAATACACCACCATTCGAGAGTTTAAAAACGACTTTAAAAATATATCTCTAAGCCCTCGCATGGAAGGATGAGTAAGTGGTTTACTGACTTAAAAAGACGCTAGGCGGTGACCTCGTGGACTGACCAGAAATTCAGAATTTTTCGTTTAATTTTACTTCTGATTCAGAGACGGGCCCAGAATTTGAGAAATCACATTTTGGGAAAATTTGTGAAAAACAAACAAAAATTTGAAAAACCCACTCTCGCTTATGCGTAGCGGAGGTACAGCCAAAATTGGTTTATTTCGCCGTTTGGAGTCGGCATAAAACAGTAGATCGTCTTCACTTGTCATAGGACTGTAGCACGTACAACAAGACGCGTTGATAGTGCTTGCGAAGATCACGGACAGATGCAAGGCATGTTTGCTCCTTGGACTTAGGTGTAGTACGGGTAACAGATAAATGCAAGGCATGCTGTATCCTTGGACATACATAGGCGTAGTCCGGGTAACGAAAAATCAGATTAACTAGGCATTGGCACAGAATCAGGAAAAAGATAAAGCTGATACAGCCTACAACAAATCTGAGAAAAAATGAAGCTATTCTACGACTCGGGAGGTGGATCATGTTAGATGAGATGCCAGCGAAAATCTCAGAATAGTAGCACAGATCGACAACGCCAGTGTTTTCTCAACGGTAAATGGGGACTGGAGTAGATTTACCAGATAACACGTATTAACCTTGCTGTCATTGAGATCTAACCAACCAAAAACGACCGTAGAACGTTCCAAAGGCTAATCAATTCAGTTCTGAGAGAAGAAAATGTGTCCACGTATTCACGATTAATCTGTCCAATAGCGTTCGATCAGGGCATTGATCTGTGCATCCAGGGCAAAGTTGTTCATTGCTCTCAACTTGGCGAGATGCCAGCAAAGATCTCTGTAAATGCACAGGCCAAGTTGACATGCAGCCTCCTCGCGGCGCCCTATGGATAACCGCAACTGCAGCCGCTTAGAGGTGAACCAATGTATGCAGCG
Source organism: Eristalis arbustorum (assembly GCA_916610145.1). Taxonomy (NCBI): domain Eukaryota; kingdom Metazoa; phylum Arthropoda; class Insecta; order Diptera; family Syrphidae; genus Eristalis; species Eristalis arbustorum. Next base: position 27,485,277 of record OU744319.1, on the reverse strand, counting down.
ACCCCTTGTCCGGGGGTTTAAACCAGAACCCGGTCGTCCGGGTTCGGGGGTTTCGCGTTGGTAAGACCGTGTAAAACACACACAAGTTCAGAGACGGCAACAAGCCTCGGATGCGGATGACCCTACTGCTACGACCATGGACAACGAAACAAGGCCAACGATTTTCGGTTCTGCACGTGTAATGTGAGGTCACTTAACAGACCACGTGCAGCCGATGAACTTGCGGAGGCCCTAGAAGCCTATAAGGCTGATATCACCGCCATCCAAGAGGTGCGATGGGATGGGCCGGGCAAAAAGAGGATGAAAAACTGCGACATATATTACGGCGATTGCTACAAAGAGCGATAGCAGCACTTGTTTGGATGCGGTTTTGTTGTTCGAGACAGACTTAGGAGAGAAGTCTTAAGCTTTAGATACATAAGCGAATGCCTCACAACAATTCGCAGCAAGGCAACATTCGGTAACATCAGCCTAATTTACTCCCACGCCAAAACGGAGGACAAAGACGATGATAGCAAGGATTACTTCTATGAAAGAACATACGATCAATGCCCCAACTACGACACCAAGATCGTTCTAGGAGATTTTAAAGCAAAGCTGGGCAAGGAAGAAACCTTTGCTAGAGTCGTCTACACGAGAACACGTCCGCCAATGGACTCAGGCTGTTGGACTTCGTGACGGGGCGAAACCTCTCTGTAGAAAGGGAACCACAGAAAAATGGTACGAAACGAGGAGCCAGAACGTCTCAACCCAAACTCTTAGTGAACGCAGTTTTACTGTCGAAACAGGCTAGTCAGCGTCCTTCTGAAAAAAAACTAGGAAATATTATCTTCTCTATTTTTTACTTGTTTTCCAACTCAAGTACTGAATTTCGAAGGCGTCTGTTTTGCTCTCTACTTGCGAACCTTTGGTCAGATTTAGAAAACGTCACTATTTGCGACTTACCAGCACTTGCGACTTATGCGACCTCTCCGAGTTGTCGGGGTTCACCGAAAAAAATACTTAAAAAATAATTCAAATAAATGGCAACGGAGTCCCTAGCTAGATCCACGTAAGACACAACCCACATGCGCCTTCAACGTAATAAAACGCCCTTCACACCATCTTTCAATTACTTGATTTGCATGCACGACGCACTGAAGCTTAAATTAGTCGCAATAACATGAATTTTGTGAACAGGATATATACAGACAATTTAATTAAAATTAGTTCCAAATTATTGCATCTCCTCACTCTCGTGACCACAATCAAATCAGAACTATTCCGCCACCGAATTTCATTACACAAATATAAATATATGTATATAGATATAATATGTATGTATATAAACAACAACATTTAAGTTAGACAATAAAATTGGATTTGTGAGATATTTAGTGTATTTAGTGTAAATTGTTTACGCACTGCCCATCTTGATGTTATCTGTTGGCGTTATGTTGTACTGTGACCTATGATACAGCTTCCTCGATTGTGCATTATCCGATGCTGTGAGAAATTCTCCTTGCAACAGACCGCACAACATGACTGGCAATGCTGATGCACCAGTTACCGTCAGATATGTGCCATTCGCATTTGTCGGTCCACTGTAATCACTTCGATAGGATATCTCGCTGACGGCACTATGCTTCCGACTGTTCGCTCCCTCTGGACTCTGCGGCAGCGATGATGATTGAAAGTGCATGTAATCTAAGACGATGACTTCGCGATTAGCCGTAGTTTTTGGGTATGTACGAATTTTATTTTCTTGACACAGTGTTTTAGTAAAAATATCGTAAATATTGTTCCTTAAGTTTAGAAAAAAAAAAACAATCGATTTGTCTAGACTAGGATGTTAGTTGAGGTACACTACGCAGCTATTTGGGTGCAGGCCCTGTTAGGTGTCAGCTCGATACTCGATAGGTTTCCGTGCAAGTTTTAGTCGGCCTCTTATAATCTAATGGAGACCGGGTTAGTCCCTTGGGTTTCAAACAAAAACATGAGATATGGGAGATGGCTTTCGAACGAAGGATAGCTCCACCTCCCTCTCCCATACGAAAGAATTAATGATAAAATAATGAAAGGAAACAAAAAGAAACTCTTTGAATTCTGCATGCAATAGTAGGTGTTGTTATTTCCCCCCTAAGAGGTGTTACAAAAAAAAATCAAAAGAAAAGTCAAAACATTTCCAAATTAACTCATGCATACACTCGTGTCCATGCCATGGTCTCAATCTCAAGCATGAACACCGGCATTGTGTCTAAAATATTCACTTAAATACGATACACTTAAAAACTCTTACTCAGCGGATAGACAACATCGACGTTGGATGCTCGTACACTTACCATCAGAGTTCTTCTTCGAAATGGCCGTTTCTGCAACAGAATCTTCACTTAAACTTGGATTCATAGGTCTTCCATTATTTGTGACTTCTGTAATGTATGAGTTTAAAACAAAGGAAAAACAATAACAGGGAAGCCAACAAAAAAATTAACACGTTCCCAAAAATGTTTTTAATTTTACTTTAAATTTATGCTTTTTTTTTAAGTTTTACTTTAGTCTCTAAATTGACTGCAAAATTTACAAAAAATTTTATGACAAGATTCAAAAGAACAGAAAAAAGAAACTCATACAAATTTCGAAAGAAAAAATATAACTGAACTCAATGACATCAATATAAAATGAAAACAAAGTAACAGATTTACAACATCGAGCGAGCGAATATCAAAAATTAATAGATTTTCTTTCTTTCTTGCGTTTATTTACTTCTCCTCACATCGTACTCGAGTGGAATGAATGTTGGAACAAAAAAAACAATCAAATTCAAATTCACTGCATACGCGGCTTGTTCTTCGGTTTAAATTCAAACACAACAGATATGTAACAAATAATGCAAGTTGCTCATCACAATTTTCTACTAAAATACACAAATATACTTATTATTAAATATTTTCAACAAACACATCAAATTTGGAAAATGAAAATATGCAAATCATATGAACTCGTTGATAAGGGGAAGTCTTGGGAGAGAGCTGGTGGGAGATTGGACAGCGCGGGTTCCAGTAGCAGAGGTGGCATGCTTTTGCTGGGTTAAAGAGCGTATTTAAAAGAAAAAATAAAGAAGGTGGTAGCGTGAATAAGTCCATGCACTGGTGGCTTTGTTTGGATTTGACTTCTGAAAAATGGTCCTAAATCTGATGATGGGGGGTATTTAGTATCAGAACAATAGAAAGAGTGATGAACTCATCAAACAACATCGTACATCGCCCAGACTCAATCCGACAATCTGGAAGGGATTGACGTCAGTTTGAGTTGCCTTTGAAGCCCAACAGACAGCCGACGGATGTCTTGTTAGTCGTGGAGGCCTACATAATTAAAAGAGTTGGTATCGGAGATGTACGTTGGACACACTGGACGTCTTCAGTTGCCTCTTTAGATGAGACAGCGCCTCTAGCAGACAGTGGTGACATGCCGACCGCCGTTGCATCCGATTGACAATGCAGTCATGTACTTGTGGTGGAATGGGATTCATTGCTAAGCTATATAGGCCCATTATGATACGACGTGACCTTACTTCTCCTAACATTGAAGCCAGATTGAGCTGGCCTATGATGGAGCTGGTGTAGGTGTAGTACCAACGACCTGCTCGAGCGCTACACAAGCAAAGTTTGTTACAGCTACGAAAAATCAAATGTTGTTTGTTTGCGGAGAGGAGTGCAAGCATTTTCTTGAATTAATTAGCGCTTGGTTAAGGGGTTATTAACACCCCCATTTGCCCGAGATAAAGAAACAGCACGGGCCGAAGGTGTAGTGGGAGATAGGGAGAGGAAGTGCCTTGCCCAATGGTCTTAAATATCTACGGATTGTAGTCAAAACATTGGGTTGGGAAGAGCATTCCGGCTAAAAACGAGTCTCTAAGTTGGACTGTGCGTCAGAAAGCAGGAACCTAAGGAAAACCGACAGGCATTTCTAACGAGACGTGTATCGTTGATGAATTCAAGAAGAGGAGGGATCCAGTTGGCTAGCTCACTTGATCATCGTTTGTAAAGATAGCATAAAAACAAACTCGATCAAAGAAGACACAAGGTATCGATGTTCGAGCGAGTCTAATGAAACCACGATGTTGTTGTCTCCTATAAGTTTTATCACTCGATTTTGGATTCCATCTGCTAAGTGCAGGGAGGTCTTGGAAGCACCAGAGCAGATATGAGCGTGCAGGGCGATTATCCGCATTAGACGAAATATTTCGATTAAGTAAACCCAGGTAATAATCATATAATATGGGTGGCACTACAGGCCGTAGAGGGACAGAGCCTAGATTCTCAGCGACGACTCGTGATGTGCGTGCTATTGTTCTCTCACGAGTGGAAGGGACCTACAGTTTTATGCCGACTCCGAACGGCCAAGTTTGAGAAGCTTATTCTAGACAGCGTTGTCAGTGGCTGGAAAGTGGTGGTGCTATGAAAACAGACCAGGGATCGAGGGTTAGAGTCGACGCACATACCCACAACGCCATGGGACACCACAAGAAATCCAAGAATTTTGCAGATTTTTTTGGCGTCATCAAATATGTGATCGTTCCAACTAAGTGTGGATTGTTGTATTATATAACCGCCATTCTTGAATAATGGATGATTAGAAGGGGTTCGCTTTGGTGACAGCAGACAGCATTGAGTTCTTAGAGTATGGTCTAACCCCAGTTAATTACGGTGTTTTGATCGGAATTCAATGTGCTTGTTCTACGTCCGAAGGGCATGGTCGGGGGTCTTGGAACGAATATGAAAAGCTGAGAGTGCTGTCACCAGAGAAGGAGTAGATTGAGACAGGAGATCATTTATAAAAATATGAGGGAGGGTCGAGATGCCAGCATTTTTGGATATCAGACTTCAGGCCATCCAAACCCACTTGAATTGAACGGAAAGGCGGTAGACCCACACGGTAGAATAAATTAAGCAAAACCTTCCCTAGAACATACATACGATGTTCGAACCTCATTGTGAATTTAAGGCTCGTGGCATTAAATGGCATGCCGGCGTAGACAGACTGTGGACTGCTGTTCGTCCATTGTATCTGGAAAGAAACATAGAGAAGGACACATGCCAACATCTTCTTAAGGGAATTTCCGCCTGGTAGGTCGTTTTCAGTCGCTCCTGTAATTAATCCCGTGAAGGATGTTTGAATGTTTTTTTATTTCATCCATAAAGCAAGACCAGAGACCATCAGATCAGATATGTATTGTATTTGCATTCCCTTTCGGAACCACAAAATGCAACGACTCACCAGTTAAGACGATGCCAACGAATGGAATTTTTTGACAAAATCCTTTCTTCTTTGAAGCTGACACACACAATACATCTTAACAGAACCTTTTTGTTTAGCAATTGTGGGATCTAAATGATAAGTGTGTTTGATTTCTTGTCAAATGAAAGTGTCTGTCAATCTCCTGCCTTTACTGAGTCACGCTCGGCATTGTAATAAACTTATCTGACGTTTAAAATTATCCCATCAAAATATATAAGAGCGACAGGATGAGCTGTCACAAAAGGGATGGCAGTCAACTTAATAGAAAGGGAAAGAAGCCCTTAAACATCCACCAAATGGACATTCTGAATCAGATATAAGAAAAAACAACAATTCTCCAATGCAAACATAATTAATAACGACAGGATTCACTTGACTTCTTTCAGAGTGAAAAAGAAAAAAGGAAAAAACAAAAAACATAAGACAAAAACAACACTTCAACGATATTTTTACATTCAACAGCAGAAAACAAAAACAAACCAAGAAAAAAACTAAAGCAAATTTACCATAAACAAACAGAACTCACCCAAATTCTCTGCCGACGCATTAATTTCGCCCATCGTCCTCGGACATCGCTGCGGTCTCGTTGGTCCTGGCGGCTTGTTGGCATTCCCTGGCGAGTGCAGTGATTGACTCTTGTGCCGCCTTATCGTTGGCAGTCGCGCCACAAATGATGCGTTGTGTTTGAAACTAGAAGACGCCCGCCTAATCAGCGATATACGATTTGTACGATAACTTCATAATATGAGTTCATTCGAGATAGAAATATTTAAATTTTGTGAAAGAATATATAATTTTTGATTTTTTGTTCAATGATTGTGTGTGCGTTTGTGATTTTTGGTTGAGATTTATGTATACAGGAATGCGTTCCCAAAACGAAGTTTACAAGTTATTCACAACGGATGGCACCAATTATTCAATGAGTTTTACAAAAAAATTTTGGTAATTTATGCGTTTTTTTTTTCCAAAAATTATTTATGAGTTCGGAGAGAAGTGTTTATTTTTTTTTTGTACAACGCAAAGTTAAGCGTAAAAAATAAGCAAAAAGAAACAAAAAAAAAGGCGAAAAAACAAAAAAAAAAAATCAATAAGTAACAAAAATATTATTTTTTGAAAAAAGGAATTAAAGTTAACTTAAAATTAGAAACAATACATAAAGTTGTTAAAGATATTTTAAAATTCAATTTAATTTTCATGGTTTCTAATATACAAATTTGTAAACAAAAACCATGTCTGTGTTTTCTGTTAGCCAATTTCAGAACCATTAATTTGTCAAAGAAAAAACAAAATCAGCAACAGAAGGATATTTTCGCTAAAATCAATTAGCAGTTTGTCTCGTGAGAAGGTGTTAACATCAGTAAGAGTTCGATAGTTTGTAGACAGTTTATAGGTATGATATGAAAATATAGATCTTATTTGCTATATATTTGAGAAACAAAATATACTTATATTTAAAATTAGAGAAAAACAAAAAAACGTTAAAGGTTTGGATCAGCAAACCATGCTCGTACATCAAAAGCAAACAATGCACGCGGAACATTCATTAGCACACATGAACAAAAATGAGGCATGCAGTACACACATTTATGGATATACAAGAATGATGATGTGTCCTAGGTATAAATGGAATGTTGTTATTTTCGATTTAAAAAACATGGAATATGCTATAAGATTTGTTAAGGGATTTTAAGACCTTTTATAATTTACGAGCGAAGAAAAGGAAGCTGAATGCTGGAAGACGCAGTTGTTTTCCATCGCTTCCAGAATATCCGATGACAGTTCAAGTTCTGTTGAAAAGCTCGGACTTGACAGCTTGATTTCATTTGTGAACGCATTCAATCCCTGTACCTGTCGACTTATTCAGTAAAGTCAACACTTTCATCGTGGTAAAGTACATGAACGAGCAAAGCATACGAAAGTTATACCGAAGTAGGTGTCGGCAACTTTAAAAGTGTTAACTCCAATTTCCGGTTTGGTAATTTTTGGCTCAATGAGCTCGTCAATAAGAGGGTGATCGGGTGAAAATCCACATGTGTCGGATGAATCACCACTTCATCCACCAAAAATAACGAGCTTGGCGCCGGAGTCATATTGTTTAGTCGATGATAACGATCGTTACGTTACTGTGAATGATCAGAGTTATCGCATCATGACTGCGGATTATTTTTGGCCGGATGGAAAAATATGCACTTGGATGACATGCGGCTTCAACGGGATGGGGTCACAACGCACACGGCACACGGCACACGTTACAATCTATTTTTTGAAGAATAAGCACGGTGAGCGTGTTATCTCAAGAAGTGGGCCAGTCGATGGGCCGTCACGTTTGTCAAAGCCGCTCGACTATTTTCTGTGGCGCTACGTTAAGCCAACAAGCCGACAACTTTGGAAGAGCTCGGCTTGAACGTGAAATATCAGCCGTTTGGGCCGAAGTGTGCGGCTGAATCGTTGATAATTGGGTCCAATGACTCCACCTCGGCAAACGCGCTCGCTATGGTCATATGAACGAAGTTGAGTTCCATTCATAAATGTTTCGATTGCATTTCAAACCGATAAGAAAGTTTTTGAAATAAATGTAATGGTTTGCGTTTTATTTAAAATAGGTTTTAAAATTCGAACCTTTACATTCAGGGTCATCCATTTCGGTGGTCACTCTCCGAAAACTAGGCAGTTCCATAGTGAATAACGCAATGTGATGAAACCCGCCTACGCAGGTCACAAGAGTACTCGACTGTCCTAACAATATACTATACGTCGAAGTCGAACAGTCGAGATGACAGCAAGGCAAGTGGACAAGAGCTGGAAAGAACAGACGTACATTTCCAGAAATTTCACCCAACGACGGCGAGGTGACACTGTAGACGCCGTGGAGGTAAAGGAATACACTTCGTAGTTCAATTTCCACATTTCCCTTTTTTGTGCGACTGAAGCACCAAGACTGCATAAGTGTTTCGTCTAAGGTTTAGCCTTTCAATATGGACTGCTTCATTGAACGTGTTAAGAGGCAGGTGAAAAATGTATAGCAAACATTTGAATAGGCAGTCTAGTCAGTCGAGTCGACCGCTCAAAAAAAATTCATTCATTCCAAAATTGAAGCTAGCTGATGTGCAATACTGTCCCACCGTCTTATTGAAACGCTCGAGGGCTGTTCGATGAGTCAGGGCTGCTTTAATAGTCGCGGTGACACTTTGATCTAATATTAATCCTTTCTGTTTTTGTAGACCAAACAATTTAAATGCAATCGTAAAACATTTGACAGTGATATCTGCTTTTAAGAATTGAAAGAAGAGCTTTGGATTTTAATAAGTTGCTCGTACAGTAACAGAATTCAACACACTAAGGAACAGACAGCGCGAAAGTGATGTAAAGTCTCCTCTTCCTGACATGAACAGGAGCTCAAATGTATGAACACAAATATTGCTGGACGTGAAGATGATGTCACGATGAACAATCGCCGTCCAAGTTATGTGAGAGTGCAGGAAATTTTAGATCAAATACAGTCAGTCGAATTCTGCGTGACCATGACATGCCATATTTGTTGCAATGGATCGAACAGACTTGTGTGGAGATTGGAAGGACTGATGGAAAGGATTGAATAGAATTCAAAGGCTAATGTCAACCTTATTTAAATTAAATCATACGCCCTCTATTAAGTGTTTTTTTTGTAACAACAGATCATTTTATTACAGACCTTCAGAAATGACTGTACTTCGAAAAGCCGCTTAGCTAAAAGATTATGTTGTAATACGCTACAGCGTCCATAGATGACTAGGGCCCTGCTTCTCAGTAACCACTGGTATTATGCGTGCTATTGTTCTCTCACGAGTGGAAGGGATCTACAGTTTTATGCCGACTCCGAACGGCCAAGTTTGAGAAGCTCATTCTAGACAGGATGTACTCTTTGAGCATTGCCAGCGGCTTGAAAGAAGTGAGGTCGTGAAAACTATTTTTGTCGCGCAGATCAGGGATCGAACCTATGACGTCGAGGTTGGAGTCGACGCACATACCCACAACGCCACAGGCAACCACAAATCCGCTTACCTGATAAAATGAAAAAAGAAGTCTTGCTGCGGCACCTTCTTTGCTCGCTTTGTTCGGGACAGCCATCTAGTTGGAATAAACAAATTCAGCACGAAGTTTCCAATTCAGGGAATAGCCCTCGTACTGCTTTCAAAAATACGATAGTGCAACCGTCGTGTGGCTGGCAATTGTCACAAACTGCAGACTTTGAAGCGGAAGATAAGACAACACCTGTTTCTCAAGACAATACAGGGTGAGTTAATTGGCATTTAAGTGAATGAATGTTGAATTAATTAAAAGAAATAAACTGGCCACGACTTATTTGTCGCAGTTGGAAAAAAGCGTGTTCACTCACACTATCCACATGTTTTAATGCTCAAGTTATGACCGACCCGTTGCCAGACGTAAACTCACTTGAACGATTTTGCAATAATTCCATACGTAATCGCAAAGCAAGCAAGCAAAGGAATTTAATTGAAGTCTTAATCGCAAGGGAATACACCACTAAAAAGATTACTCAGTTAACAAAAGTAATTCACGATAATGAAACTCAATGCATGCTGCTTTCAGACTTGTCAAGCTTCATTCAATGAAAACCCCTTCGTTTCGTGGATTGTCGTCGAGTAACTCATTTGTTGAGTTTGCAGGGAGCACACGTTCGACAAGACATGAGCTGAACAATGATTGAATCAGTGATTTTAAGCAAAATTTTCTTAATAAATTCCGAAAGCAGTGAAAGTGCTGCACTAAGTAATGATCATCGCGAACGAAACTCAAACAACTCATGTAAGCACAAATAAAAAAAACAGAAAACGAAATTCAACTAAAGTCCGGCAACGCATGGGACAACCTTTAATTTCCAACAAGTAAAAAAAAAAAGCTGAGCACGTTCTAAGAATCGTACAAAAATACTAGTGAACGAATAAACGTAACCCACCTCAATCCCTAAGAGATTGAAAGGAATTATTAAGTAAACAAATTTGCTACAGTACTCATTGTTTCGACTTGAATTAATCGCATTAGCCAGGACAAAAAAGAAACTAACTCTAATGTAGCATCTCTAATAATTGAACTTACATTGCGCTCGACGTTGATGCTATCTTCTCTGGTGGTTCCAATTTTGAACTAATTGGTGTTTCAGTGTGTTTTTTTTTTTTTGTTTTTGTTTGGAAGTGTAGTTGTTTTGCAAAATTAAAGGTTTTCGTGTGTGAATATATCATTTATCGTTAGGTGTTGTGTTACAGCCATTTCGTAAGCGTGCAGTTGTTATTAGTTAGTTTGGTTTACATTATGGGTTTAGATGTTACGTTTCAATTTCAATTCATATTTTTTTTTGGAGAAGGCGTTCATTCAGTTGATTTTAGGCAAATTAACCAGCAAAAATAGAGAGAATTGTACAAAAAATATATAAACAAAGAAAAAAACAAGAAAGAGAAAAAATATTTCAATCAGTCTCTGTTGTCCTAGATTATCATCAAAAAAATTATCAATATGATTAGATTTGTTGAAAATAAAAAAACACAAACGAAATGAGAGAAACTCAAAGATACTGCTACATTATCGTTTACCAAAAATAAACAGAAATGTACTCAAAAACTAATCGATGTTTGTTTGATCACCTATGAAGGACTTTTTTGAAACAAAAAATGGATGAATTTTTCATTTCGATGGCGATGTAAGTGAGCTCCATCTAGATACAAGAGAAATGTGCATGACACTCAATCGAAACGTGTGTGTGTGGGGGGGGAAATTTCGTTTAGAAAAGAAATTAAAATTAGCAAATACAGAACTGAGCCAATTCCAAAAAGCGAAATGTGTTCAGAAACGCTTCATAGTCACGATTAAAATTTATTTTGTGAAAACAAGCTGATTTCATTAGCTGTTGGAAAACTAAATTCGAAAAGTATTTAAATTGTGTTTATGGTTTCATGTACATACGAACAACAATTGAGCGGGATGGTGAGGGAGCAACCAGGCAAGAGGAGCCAAGCAAATGTGGATATATATAATACTTGTGAAAAATCATCTCTTGCTTAGTTGCTTCCAATAAACAGAGGGAACATTCAGTATAGAAAAAAATATATGAAAGTACAATATTTCTAAAGAATAATGTTACACAAACGAAACAATGATCACACTCTCTACTTTTGTATACCACAGTCACTCCCAGTTATAGTCTTTAATTTTAAACGCTTAACCCCATAGACATCGATTAGGCATATCTTATTTAATTCTTATTTATGGTACACATTACTGAACTGAATTCAACGAGCAGCAGTACGACAGAAGTACTAAAACACAACGCAGGGAAGTTAAAATGCAAAAAAAAGAGCATTCGGATATTTCACTGAGCACTTTGAAGTAGTTTTGCTTTTGAAACTAAAACAAAGAACAATTATAAGGATTTTTTTTTAAATTTAAGAACAATTCATTAAAAATGTCTAGTTTTAATTAAAAAGAAAAAAAAAATACATATTTAATTTGAAGTGAAATTGGCTAAGAGGACCAACCTTTCGGTACCGGATGGATACCGCCGAGCCAGAAGGTATATCTTTTGGCCCCGGAAGCTTATGTTTATGAACAAATAGAAAGCATTGACTTTGTGATGGTAAATCATTTAAAAAATGTTATTCTATTCATTTATTGGGTTAAGAGATATTCTTTTGAATTGAAAGCTTTTACAGATTGAAAGAGATATAGAGAAGAGGAGAAGACGTGGAAGTTGAGTGAATACAAAGTGTGATAGGAAAGTTAAGTAGTTAAGTGGGAGAAGATTGAAAAGAGATTCTGTGAAAGTAAATGCTTTGATCAACGTGTTCTTACTGCAATACTGGATAAGACACATAATGTTCGAATAGACTGTTAAGGAAATTCAAAATAGCTTTTCTATACAAAAATAAAAATTAAGTTGCGTTAAACTTTGAAATAAAAATAATGATAAAACCAATAAGACGCACATGAATGGCTTGATAATTGAAACTTAGAATTGGACTCGTAACTTGGACATTGCGCAACTTCCCTCCAAATTGGAAAATTGTAAGGGCTATAGGCAATAATAATATGCGTGCCACAGCCCGTAGACGACCAAGGCCTAGCTTCTAAGCAATCGCTTGTTTTGCTCGTGATGGTGGATGAGTGGAAGAGATCTTCAGTTGTACATCGACTCCGAATGGGCGAGTTTGAGAAGCTTATTCTAGACAGGAGCCTTATCAGTTGCTCGAAAGAGGTAGATCTGGAATATTTGAAAAAATGTACTCCACTGCTTAATAGTCAACTGAACGACATGGAAACTGTTTTGGCCATACCATGAATCGAATCTAGACACTCAGGCTTAAGTGTATATTAGTTGACGCACATATCCACGGGCCACCGCTAAAGTCGATTGCTTGACAACAAAATTTAATAATAAAACATATTCTAAAGGTAGGCTCACTAAGGACCTTACTTTGGATCAGAGAGACGAGCAGTGCCACATTATAATAATAAAAATATGGGTGGCGTTACAGCCCGTAGAGGGACAGAGCCTAGCTTCTCAGCGACGACTCGTGATGTGCGAACTATTGTCCTCTTACGAGTGGAAGGCTAGGTGCCCCCTTTTCCGAACGGTCAAGTTTGAGAAGCTTTTTCAAGAAACTTTGAACGTTGTCAGTGACTCGAAAGAGGTGGGCCGTGAACATTATTTTTGCTGCATAGGGCAGGGATCGTACTTACGACGTCGAATTTGGTGTCGACGCACATACTCACAACGCCAGGGGCCACCACATTAGTTCAGCTTAAAAGCATGGACAGTCGTAAGCATGCATGCTTCAGGTCTTCTGTTCGATGTAAGGTGCCGACTTGTGGCCAAAAATTGTTATTTAAATTAAAAAAAAAATTACAATTTTTGGAATGGCAAAAAATAGTGGTCCTACCACGTACGGTTCTGGAACAAAATGTTGTTATGCCGCGACGACTGACTTAACGACTTTTTGAACGCTCTAGGTACTACTGTTGACGCTATTTAGGCACCTGAGACTGTTAAAATAGTAGGCACTCAGGTGTGAGTGCCTCTACCTCTTCATCCAGGTTGCTTCTGGAAAAAGCATTGTATAGAGCAGTAATCCTTCGTATGCCAATTGCGCAGTGCTCGTTTATGACGTCGATTTTGAGACATGGCGATCCCTTAGGCACTAGTTTCTGAAGGCAGATCTCCCCTGATATGAGAGCTTGCATCACACACAGCGAGTCCATCGGACTTTACGCGGCAAGTCACAGGCCGTTTGAGGTGTTCAATTGTTCAGCCATCTCATTAAGAGACTGACAGCAACAGAGAACTTTACGTGACATGACAGCTCAAATATTTAATTGCTGCCTGGCTGACCGAAAGGATGCTGATACCACTTTTGGATATCATAGAGCCCCGTCAGGCTTAACAGAACCCCGACCAACAGCTTAGCCATTACGACATACACCTCTGACTCGCTTTCACTGACAGAATATATGCAGAAGCTGTGCCTCGAGGATTGCCCATCTTTGAGAAGAAACAAAGGTTCAACGATTTCGCAAGCAATATTCTAGAAGGATTGTTTTAGTTGAATCCCATATTCCCTAAGGACCAACAAAAACTACTAGGAGCTTTAAAATGTTTCAATTACACAAATCCACTCATGTGCATGCGGTAGTTCATCAAATTTATACACAATCGAGAATTCTAGAAAACAAAAATTAAAAAACAATGAAAATAAAGATTATATTTTTATTGCCAAATTGCTTAGCGAAATTCAGAAAAAAAAACTGAGGTTCTTAACGAAAAACCTAGAAAATATATAACTGACTGAATTGTGATGAATTTAAGTGTATTTAGATTGCAAACATTGCGAAAGCCTTCGATATTGATAAACGAAATTAGAGATTGACAGCAAAGGAAATAAGAGCTGACGCGGAAAGGAAATCAATGAAAGAAGATATTAGGGTACCTAGCCTTCCAGTCCTTACCAGTAAAAAAAGTCCCGTCTTAAGTAAGGAATATATGTGAAAATACAAAATTTCATTACAACATAATGCTCGATAAGAAACCACTGAGACTGACTTAGAAGAAGAAAATAGAAATCTTATCCTCGAACAGTAAGTATGTGCTCTTGGACACTGTTTGGAGGTGTAGTGTTAAAAGTGTATCTCATTTGTTTTTCCTAGTTACAATTGTGGAAGGTTTTTTGGCAACATCTCAGGCTTTTTGATCGAAGTCGGAACTGACAAGGCCAGGCAACTAAGTCTTCGTCGTTTCTTAGGTTTCACCAAGGTTTTTGGTTGGGCACAATGTTTTAAGTCATTTTTAGCTAAGCCCGAACTAGTTTACTTACAATTTCTTCGTGCCCCATTGCACTAACCACTTATTGCCAATTTTTCGTACTAAGCAACTTATCACGAATTGAATAATTTATGCACCTTTTGGTCAGTTTAAAAAGAATTTACTTGACTGCTGAGAATAGTGCGAAACTTTTCAGATTAGCGGGCGCAGGCTCTATGCTCACAGGACAAAGTTGCTGATCGCTCTCAACTTGGCGGGATGCCAGCAGCATGGATCAAAATGCCATGCAGCCTCCAGGGGGCACCCCCTTGATAGCTCTCACAACACCCCGATCTTGTGCATGCAACGTTTCCCTGTGGTTGTGCGTAGCGTGTTAACAACATGCCCACAAAAAAGAAACACATGTTACGGAAGAGCGTGCATCTTCGGAGAGGCTCGGACGGAACCACAACGACGACACGGCGCGAAAAAGGACAACGATTTGCAAGTGTGCTCTTGGAATGTACTCTACGCTCCAGGAGCCACTCATGAGCTAGAAAAAATCCTCAGAAAGTACAAGGCTACGCTCCAAGAAATACGCTGGATAGGACAAAAGGTAACGAAAAAGAAGGAGTGCGACTGTCGCAAAAGTTTGCACATATGTATTTGGATGCGGATTCGTCGTGGGAAATAGGCTAAGAGGTCATCGACTTTAAGCGATCGCCTGGCTGTGATCTGCATCCAACGCAGATTCTACAACACCAGCCTCATTTGTGCACACGGCCCTACCGACGAGGCTGACGAATTCTGTCAAAGAGGACTAATATACCCGCTTGGACGGTGCCTACGGAGCCTGTCCGGAGTACGAATTCCAAATCGTGCTCGGGAACTTCAATGCCAAAATCAGAAGGAAAACAACTTTGGCGGAGTGATCGGAAAGCACAGCCTCCTCGACACGACTTCAGATAACGGCTTATTTTATTTTATTTTATTTATTTTTTTAAATTAGTGTTATGTTTAAACACATCAACATAAATCCTCGAAGAGTACAACATTGCGTGACAGAGCAGGTTCCTGATGAAACGGGCACGTACAGACGCGGTGCTTCCGTGTAATCGGGTCACCTTGCTCCAGGCGTGAAGGCCGGTCTTCCTCTCTGGATGTTGGGGCACAAACATCCTGGTCTTGGCTTTGTATGCATAAACGCATCGCATACCAAAATAGAAGAATGGTCTGGTTCTCGTGGTGATTCCCCTGACCACGTTTGTATCCATTGAAGACGGCCTTGACGAAGAGCCGAACATGTCGCTCCAGTGGGCGAACCTGTTTTAGGTCCTTATCTAGCCTAGGCTGGCGGTGCTGCCTTGGCAGGAGCTACTGCTGATTTAACTGTTGTGTCAATCATTGTCACCGAAAACTTAACAAATGGCGAAAAAGAGAAGGCTTACGGCTTACTCTGGTCATAAGTAGCACTAGTATCCCTAGCAAAAAAATTCACATAGCAACCTCCGGACAGTCGAACCGCCAATCAAATCGACCATGTGCTCATTGATGGAAGACCCGCGTCAGATATTCTGGATGTGCACACATTCAGGGAGGCAAACGTCGACTCTGATTCAGAGCTCGACTGTCCAATGTAAGAAAGCTGCACAAGCCAACAAAGAGAAGCTTCGATATTGGACGCATGAGCATCGCAGTTTGCAGAGCAATGAAACGAGAGTCTCTCCGGTATGCCCACGTCTAGCACAAATGCCAACGAGATGTGGGCGCATTAACTAATGAGCCGCGGTCGTAAGGTCGCAAAGCACCTAATTATGTACATACCCAACAACCTAGACAACTGCTCCCAATTTTTCTCGGCATTTTGGTTGAGGTTCTTCTTCACTTGTGTGCAATATCGGTTTAGTGGAGCGATAGCCTCTTCGGGCTGGATCAGTGTTTTTCGTGCACTTTGCACGGCCTATAGAGTTCTTCGTTGAGTCTTCTCCTTCAGACGCCATCAACGCAAACAGGACTTCCGCTCTTGAGATAGTCCAGTCTGCCGCGTCACAGAGCGCGACAGGGATCCTATAAAATGTTAGCTTCGTCCCTTGAAAGAAAGGGAGTTCTGGAACTCAATTGGCTCTTGGCAATTATTTTGCCATTGATCTCCGTACTGATCTTCTTCGAGAGCCGAGGTAGGTTAACCGCCTCGAAGCAGTGGACGATGTTCTGACCGAGTTGTTGATGTTTTGCATCCCTTTTTGACAACAGCATGTCTAATTTTGATGTGTGCTGAGTGATTAGTGATAAGTGCTTGGTGCAATAGGGTGTTGCTCGGGACATTAGAACTAGTATGAAGGCGCCTAAGGGATTTGTTTCTGAACGAATTGCGGGGAATGCTGCCAGACCCAATATAAACTTCGGTTCACAAATTTTGTTCAAGAACGTTGCAGAACTTGGTCGAAACGGGGTGATATTGAACAATCAAGGTTTTGGAGGAAATGGTGAGCAGAGGTGAACACATTACTGACGAATTATGTCATCTGTGAGAAGCATTGAACTAAGGTGGACTTAGTTGTTGCCTGGCCTGCAACTGGACACATCGAAAAGGAGGTCATGTCTTCAGTCATAAAATAGACGGTAAACCTTCTTTCGTGACTTTAGATGTGCACACATCGACTGTGATTTCTGACGTTATGAACACTCTGATTCTGAAAACAATCACTCTGTAAACAAGGAAAACCAAAAAAACGAAACGAAAATCCAAAACTAAAACAAACTGGCTGCACTTAATAATTTATCGTCAATCATGTAACAACAAACAAATGTGAAAATGCGCAACAAATTGATGTCAATGCCGTCATACACAAGGCTAGCATATACGCTCTGAATGAAGTCAACAAATCAACATAACAACGAAAAAAAGGGTTGATAGAGGGTGGGGTTGGACAGAAGAAATCGAACAAGTACTCTTAATTTTATGATTTTTATTCTTTTAAGCATAAAATTGAAGAACATGGACAGCATAAAAGAGAAGAAAAGATCAAGGTAACAGATTTCATGAAATTCTTGGGACACTAATCGGGTTAATGTGGATAAGAAAATCAACCGAAAACCAAAAACAAAACCGAAGGAAAAATCAAAACACAACAAATTAACGTAAAACCAAAAAAAAGAAAATCAAAAGTGTTACCCTCATTTACCTATATTCACTTAAATTTTTTAACAATCTATCCCAGTATTCAGAACTAAAAGAAGACACATATACAAGTCAATTAAAATAAATTTCATTTAGAAGAAATCCTTTTGTTTTCTGTTTATACATACGAACTAGAAAAAAGGAAAAAAGAAAAATAACACAAATAAACAAGGGATCCCAAAAAGAGACACCAGTTACTCATTGTTACGAACAACAGAGAGGTACACATCGATTACATACAACCATTTTCTTTTCACTTGCCATTGGGGATGGGAGGGTATTTAGTTAAATTTATTTTTCATTTTTTGTATAAGAAAATAAGAAAAATAAAAAAAATATGATACAGAAAAGGAAAGTAAATCCCTGTCACGTTCTCATTTACATGTGCTCGTTCCCCTCATCGTGAGGATAACAAGGAAGCCACAGACAGTAGGTAAGGTAAGTATTAAGAAAAAAAAATTAAGATATATCAAAACGCAAGAAAAAAAAAATAACGAAAGTTTCTTTTAAATTCAGTTAGTGTTGAGCGCACAAAAATCAAATACTTACGATGGCGGCGGACTTGGTAATGGCACTTGATGGATCTTCCACGTGGCCACAGATACAGAATGTTCATCCGCAGCATAGCATCTCCATAGGGACTGAATTAACGTGGCCGCTGGCTGGCGTCGTCGTATCATATGCTTTTGACGCTGTTGCTGTTGAACTTTTAACGCGAAACCGCTGCCAAGGATACCCTGCGGATGGAGAAAGCAAACACACAAAATATAGACACACTCGAGTATTTGTGGTTCATTATGTAATTTTCCTATGGAGCAGCAAGAACTGGTGCTGTAATTTATGCATGATGTGAAATTTAATTAGAATCTCTTTGAGGTTGAGGGTTTCCGTCTGGGGAGGCATTCTCACAACGCAATGCTGAGGGGTTCGTTGCGATGAATATATTTAGTTGCCTGTAAGTGGTTGTGTAGTTTGTGAGCAGAACTATCCCTTGTGATGTTTTGTTTTGTTGCTAAAGCCGAGAGCTCGCGCGTGGGTCTGAAAGATTGGCGAGCGTATTTTACCACGGGTCTTGATGGAATCGTTCCAAATTCAATGACTTGTCGAAGTTTCTGGTGATGGGACTAATTGGAGAATTCGCTGGTTGAGTTTCGTTTGCGAGGGGTTGAGGGGGAAGTGAAGACAATTTGTCGGAAAGTATGTCTCGAAGGATCAAGCTGATTCATCTCAGACCTGCTGTGCGGCGCTATGGGGTGGGCGAGTTCAACAAAAACTTGTGGAGAAGTTCGTGGGCCATTCCACAGGCAATCTTATTTCCATCGATAGTATCTAGATGTGAAGACTCATGCACTAGTCTGTCGGACTGGATGGATCTGGAGAATGTGGGTCAACGGGATAAGCGACTGAATCTGAACCAATTTACATGCGCAATTAGGGACTTCTTCTTCTTCTTTGTGTGGCGCTACAGTTCGAGGTGGACATGGGCCTCAACTTAGAAGCCTCTCAATCTAGCGCTATGTCTGGCTAGCTGTCTCCTGTTTCGCACACCAAGTTGGTTGAGGTCCTTCTCCACTTGGATGCGCCACCTTAAAAGCGGGTGTCCTCTGTTGCCGCACAAGTTCGGATTCGAAGATTCTTCGGGCTGGAGCTGAGTTGTCCACAAGGCTCAGCCACCGTATGCGTTGGATCCGTAGACGCCTGACTATGCTCATGGCTCAGCCACCGTATGCGTTGGATCCGTAGACGCCTGACTAGGCTCATGTCCCTGAACAGCCCACACAGTTCGTGGTTGAATTTTCTCCTCCAGAAGCCGTCAACACAAACAGGACCATAGATCGAACGCAGAACTTTTCTCTCAAAGAGACCAAGGACTTCAAGATTGCCCATGACTCCGCGGCGCATGGCAGGATTGGGATAATCAGTGTCTTATGCTTGTGCTTGTGACGGTCGAATCAGAATACGGCTAAAGCCACGTTTCAATGCAGCGTTTGTTCCTACTCTCACCAATGGTCATGGCGTTTGGGCAATGACCGACAGAACAAGATCGTGAATACAAGCGGTGTCGAGATGAGTAACTCACCGGGATATGGTCAGAAGCATGGCTGTGCGCGAGGAACTCAACGTCGAGCAGCAATTTCTCCGAACGGAGAAAGCCATGCTTCGATGGTTTGGACACGTGGCACGAATGTCCCCAACATCGCGTCCTTCGAAGCTTGCTTTTAATGCGACCTCGTTGCCAACTCAGGACGAGGTGGTTGGATTAACTACAAGAACTCGCTTGGTTGCGCTTGGGTTTGTGCATAAATCGAGTCGATTGTAGAAGATCGAGTGGCTTGGGGATCTCTAGTGCTTGCTCTGTCCCACGACCCTTTAGTGGATCAAGCGGGTTGGCAAGCGATGATGATTATGAAGATGTTTGCCATTTCATTGCGAAAAAGTTACAGCTTTTCAAAAATGAGTAAAAATAATGCAGAAACTCGCTGTATTTTGAAATTTTTGTATGAAAAAGGGAAGGAAGTCCCGCAAGCCACCAATGAATTTTGTTAAGTTTACGGAGGCGATGCTGTATCAGTTCCTGAAGCACAACAATGGTTAGCTCGCTTCCGTTCTGGAAATTTCGATGTGAAAGGTACACCTTGCTCTGGTCGACCTATCGTTGAGAAATTAGAATCGGTGAACTTATGGAACAGATTGACCATTTCACATAAGCAGCTATGACATCGCAAAGGAACTAAGATTTCATTCCGTGGTCATCATCAAACAGTTTTGAACCATTTAAAAAGGCTTGGCTACAGAAAGAAGCTCGGCCGAGGGCGGCTGTCGTGCGGACGTTTCGCGCTGCCGTTTCTATTGAAATAGAGTTTAATTGTTTTGTGAAATGTCAAGTGGGGGGTTCTTCTGTTCTCGCTTCATAAGCAACGTGGTGGTTGCTTTGAAATTCTGAAATTATGACTGCGCGGCGAAAGAGAATTTATGCCGAACGCTCTTCGTTGTGACATCGCCAGTGCAATCATGCTCTCCCTCTATCTCTCTGCCAGTGATTCTGCAGTTTTTTTTTTCTTCACCTCATGTGACGGTCGGTTTTATTTTTATTTATCGCCGTTTGCGTGAACCTTGAAAACGTTTGAAATCCCATCGTTTTATGTGAAAGCCAAGGCGTGAGACGTGAATGTCCGGCACTTTCCAGACAAACCCCTCCTTAGTGCGATCGGTAACCAAAGCTCTCACACCTGAATAAATTCCTAAGGTCCACATGCTGGATTCGGTTAACCCTAACAACCCAGGTTTAGGAGGTGTGCGCAACCAAAACAGTGCGCAACTCAGCTACTTGTCCCCTGTTTCTGAGCGTACATCGAATTTCACGTAGCCTCTATCATGCACTGCAAAAAATTAAGCCGATCCCGTGTAATTGAGACTTTCTGTCTGTGAAAAATTTAATAGACCGAATTAACATCTACGATTCTTTGCTTAAACGAAATGAAATCGAACCATTTCTGAAGCGAATGGTAACAAGAGACAAAAAGTGGATCATATACGACAATGATGTGCGTAAAAGATCATGCTGCAAGCGTGGTGAAGCTCAACAAATGGTCGCAAAGCCAGGATTGAAGCCTCGAAAGGTTATGCTGAGTTGATTCTACACTTTACTGTCAGCAACTGATGAGATTGAAGCAAGAAAGGGCTTAGTCTAGACATCAGGACAACGCTAGTCCGCACACATCTTTGATGACTCGGCACAAACTGGGAGATTGGCTGGGAAGTTTTGATGCATCCACCTTGCAGCCCTGACCTTGCACCATCGGACTACCATTTATTTCGGTCAATGCAGAGCTCCCTTAATGGAGTGAAGTTGGCTTCAAGAGAGGCCTGTGAAAATTACTTGTTGCAGTTTTTCGCCAGGAAACCACAATGGGTTTACACTGATGGAATAATGTCTCTAGCGAAAAAAATGGCAAAAGGTGGTCGACCAAAATGGTACATATTTGGTTCAATAAAGTCGATTATAAATATACAAAAAATTAGTTGAATTTTGGTAAGAAATACGAAAAGACTTTTTCGACTACCCATTAATAAAATGGCTCTGTGCTCTGAAGACGATAGAGCTCTGTGAGGGCTTTACGACCGCGACGTGCCGATTTTTAAAAATCATCTCCTGGCTTCTGTCTATTGTTATTTTTGTATTTTATTTTTCAGAGTGAGGGCAAACATTGCACGTCTCTTGTCCCTGGCAACACATGACAACACCGAATCATACGTGTGCAGATAATTGAGATTGTGATGGGAATTGTGGTTCAGGCAGTAGAGTATAAGTACTTGTGGATGCTTGTCGCCTTTGTGCAGCCACCTCATTAAATAAACCAAAGCATGGATGTATCTTCTTCGTGATGTGCTTCAATCCGAACCATGTGAACCCTGGCCTCAATCAATAAACCTGCTTAACCAGTCCGATTGGCTGAGTGGCTAGCTATCTCCAGTTTCCAACACCAGGTTAGTCACCACTTGCTGCGCCAGATTAAAAGTAAGCGTTACCCCACATGTTAGGAGTCAACAATTCTTGGGCTGTATCTGAGTTGTCCATGCGCTTAAGCTCATAGTCCAGGCACATTGGTGTTCAGTCAGTAGACGCCTGACTGTGGCTCATGTCGCTGTGCCTCTCCTCCAAATACCGTTAAAGCGAACAGGATCAGGAGTTTCTCAAAGGACTTCTTCATCCTTTTTTCTATGCCTTGGTGCCGCACAGCAGGACTGGGTGATCAGAGTCCCAAAAAACGTCAGTTTGTCCTCTCGTGAGACGGATCTGTTACTTAATGGCGTTCTGAGTCAGACGAAACCGCGATTGACTAGACGGCTCGCTGAGTTTTGCGAAATCACACCAATGTCGCAAGTTTTTTGGACTTCTTAACGATCATGTCTCTAGCATGGTACTGCATGATCTTCTTTAGGACGATGCCGAAGAAATGACATGTCATAGCCTTGTCTTGTCTTAGACCTTGAGGCAGAGTTTGATGCTGACCTTGATGGAGCCACGAAAATTCGCAATCAACATAATCTGACAAGAATAAGAGGTTGTTCAACACTAGGGCTGTATAGCTGGTCCCTAGGCGCGCAGTAATTTTCGGACTGGAACTCGACGAACAGGTGGTGGGTGTCAATGAACACTTCTTGGATTTTTTCCACAATCTGAGGATCTTGGCCTGAAGGCACACTGATGTGGATCTACATTGAGTTGGTTTCGTGTTGATTGTGGGCTAGCATGTGCGCGTTTCTTCGAAGTTTGCTTCGGTATTATTGAATGCAGAACGACACCATGTCCACACAAACGATTGCCTTTCTGCACCGGCCCTTTGAGACTATGGAATCCCCACTCAGAGACGACATGAACTGGGCCTGTTTAATTTTTCTTCTGTTGGGCTGTTCTAAGTCCCGTCGGCCGTGGATTCCAATTCATAGATAAACATGAAGTGCCGATGCGACTTGAACCTTCTTGTAGTACTCAGTGAGGCCAGTCTCTTCTGAGATGGTTGAAAAAATGTGCATTGTTGGACCAGGAGAAGTAAAACTCCTAATACGATCCCCAGTCCAAACCCAGACGTGGTTAGGCCACATCTACTTCAAAATATGGGAAGTTATGGTACTTGGCATCAAAAAACAATTCCGGAACTCTGGGCAACAAACAGGCTTATCGTCTGACAAACAATCAAGGGAGGAGACAGAACATACAGTCTGAATGACAAGATGGTTGGTAAGTGTGATGCAGCAGTGTTTTGTTGGTACAGCATGTGCTGGTGACCGAATTGACTCAATTCGAGCACAGGAAAGTTGCAATGGTTCTGCCCTCATTGTCAAGGGCTCCATGGGCAGCCAGTCAAAATGCCCCAACATCTATTTACTTCCTGGGGGTGTACTAGTCCATTCATCGTGCCCTGCCTCTGATGGAACAGGAAATTCCAAATACCCCTAAACCATGCGCCGGGGAAACTTTTGCTTGTTCTTTGCCTCTCTTGCCACGTCAGACATCAATTAAAAACCAATCCAAACGATACTGACACTCTTTGACAACCGGGCACAAAGGCAAGCTACTAGATCACACTTAGTGCCCAAAAAAAAGAACTTGTCATACGGTGACGTGAACACTCCCTCTTCTTATGTTGTACCTCATGCCTAACGTAAACGGAGTGCCCTTCTGGCTCGTTAGCTCATTCTCTCCCAGCACCCAGCACTCGACAGTCGTCGTCGACGAATACTGGTGTCCAATTAGTTTACACCCTGCAACGATTAATTTCTGTGTCAACAAAGCGGCACTC
The DNA here is from genome assembly GCA_916610145.1 of Eristalis arbustorum. Classification (NCBI taxonomy): domain Eukaryota; kingdom Metazoa; phylum Arthropoda; class Insecta; order Diptera; family Syrphidae; genus Eristalis; species Eristalis arbustorum. The sequence continues at coordinate 27,461,228 of OU744319.1, read as the reverse complement.
GTAGGACTACCCACTCGGGAACATGCACGAATTCCCAACGAAATCGCTGCAGGTTCCGCATATCCTCGTTTGTTTGTTGCCAACAACATTACCATCTTCATGAATATCCTTCGTTACTCGAAACTATGAAGCGCTCCTCTCATCGCACGTATCTCATCCAGCTGCACCCGAAGTACGAGCCTAACGCAATGCACACAATGCAACAGCACTTGGGGATACAATGGCAACGAGTGACGCTCCTTTGAAGCGGGTCCCCGTCGAGTGTGCTCTGCGGTGTGCTGCTAACTATCGTTACGCTTGTTAAGGAAACAAAGCGAGGGCATCAAGATCATCCACTCTTCCCCATCAGATGCAGGGGAGGACGAGCAATGAGATGCGTTGTAAAGTCTTGGGAATTATTATTAATTCTGCGCTTGCCGGGCCACCGGCATTCATCGTCGTCTAATTCCCCAGTCGCAACCGCACAGACAGCACGGTCTTTCGATTATTATTAGCTTCGTGGGCACGGATGAGGATATGAGGATGACCGCTCTTAATAAAAGGGATTGCCTCGTGATTACTGGCAAGACTGGATTCTTGTGTCGGGCACTGAGCACCCTTGAGCTGGCTCCGTACTCCCCTCGTGTGGGTTCTTTTGTGGACGATAGCCATGCATTCAGTTGACATTATGTCCCTTTTGGATGCTTGCATCTTGACTGCAGCTCACGGTTGAACGAGTAAATCTGCGGCTTAACTCCTGCATCCTATTGTTTTACTCCTGCTTTGCGTCCGTTTTTCCCTTTTATTCGTTTGTTCGTCTAAACTGCAAGCAGACCAGTACACAGCGACCGCGGTTAGCCGAGGTCTCCCGCACGGAGTGCAGGTAGTCCGTGGATTACCGTGCGGTTGATGCTGGTTCTAAAATAGTTAATTCAGGCGAATGAACGACACTCAATGACTGTGCACAACAGTCTGCTGATTCCCATGAAGCCATTAAGCACTGAATGAGAATGAGTTACTTTGTTGCCATGGTTGTAAGCAGATTCTGATATTTTTCTCTGTGGCTCTGTGTGGGGTTGGTCGGCGATGGCTCTTTAAGTGGATAGGTCGGGTGATTTTAAAGGATTTCTCCCCCATTGCCTTGCATGTGTATTTCCTCTGGACAAGAGAATCGAAAGGGGTTTCTGGACAAGAGAAGATCTTACGTCAACCCTTTCCGGACGGCATCAGTATTAAATAATTCCTGGCAGTAAGAGACGACTCTAACCTGTTTCAAGCCAATGAATGCGAGAGACTAAGAGAGCACAGTGTGACCGACAAATCGAGCGCAAATTAAGGCAGTAGCATCAGGCATTCCACATCGAAGCTGTTTGCGTAAGCAGGCGAATTATTAATGAGATGTCCTTGGTGAATTTGGTGACCTTCTTCTGGGCACCGAAACGAAAAGGCGGACAATCTCCTGCAGTCGGAGTCACATTTGGGAGAATCTGTAGCACACCTTTGAACTCCAAGAGGCAAAAAACAAACATCCATTACAGAAGCAGAACTCGACGACTTGGTGTGCACATTGAAGGAACATCAAGGGCTTTAGGGCCAATTTTGAGCAATATGAGTCCAAATGTATCCATAATCATACCATCTAATTGTATATAAAGCAGAGAGTTTGTGTGTCTGACCGACAAAGGCTCCGAGACTACACGTCGCAGAGCTCTAAAATGTTCAACAATTATCATTCTAAAATTAAGATGCTGAATGTGACAATTTTTAAGTCGACATACGGCTCGGAAGTTACGAGCACTTTTTAAACGGGAATAAAATTCACAAAATAAGGGTGGTTGCATCAATCCGGTATGAAACCATTTCAAGTTGCGTAGTCGTGGATATCGACCATCCCCCACTGTGTTGTAACTTCCATATATACACTAATTTCCCCTGGAAGCCACAGATTTAATTCACTCACCAAATTTAGACATATTTCCTGTAGAGCTTATATGAATAATCTTTAAGACATCGGTGACAGAGTCAATCTCTTCGCTGATGGACGCTGAAAGACTATTACTTAAACCACAAGCTGTTCGTAATGCTTGAAGAGATTCTAATAAAGAGTCTTTGTTGTTTTAGCAAGTTAGTTGGTTGAACTATCAACATTGACAAATTGCAAACCTGTTTCATGGGTCAGATCGTCAATTCGAAATAGTGATGGTCACATTCGAATGATATCTCGAGTGATAATCGATTATTACAACATGTCGAGAACATCTCGATTCTCAATCAACCACTCGAATGACTACTAATCTCTCGAATGACTACCAGTCTGTTGAGTGCCTACTAACCACTCGCATGGCTTCTAACTACTAACACAAGAGAACTCGATTAATGTATCAACAGCGCGAGAACGAGTAGCAAAACATTCTTGTCGAGAACTACTGATCAGGAACATGAGGAGAATGAAAGTGATTTGCGATGAGTTGTTTTTAAACGATTCGGTGAGATGGAAACAAATAAAACAGCTTCGAAAGCTACACTTCAGGACCCACTGATGTTGCTGATGTTTTTATTAAGTCACCCAGTAGTGGGGTAATACTTGGGTTCTTTTCCCTTGCGTTTTTCTTTCACTTTAATGTTCATTCTATGTTCCTGATGAGCATTTATCGACGACGAACTATTTGTTACTTGTTTTTGCGCATTTATCGAGTTATCTTGTGTTAGTAGCTTGTAATTAGTTAGTAGTCACTCGAGTGATTAGTAGTCATTCGAGTGATCATTCGATTATGAAAACATATCGATTACTAAAGTCTCGATTCTTAAAATCATTCGATTATGCCCATCACTAATGTGAACGCACAAATCGGCGGAGTTAAAGTACGGAAAAAAAAACGTTTTGACTTTTCGGCTTGCTTGATCGACTTGTAGTTAGTTGTGAACTCAACTTTAGTACATTTTTTCTGAATGCAGTTCCAGCGCATCTCAATGGATTGGATCTTAGCTAGAGAAATCGAATTCATTCAGCAGCTGCTCTCTGATTTCAAAATTAGTAGAATGCCATTCGATCCCACTAAGACGCAACACACGACCAATCTTATTTATTGCTCAATGCCACATAGTCTGTATTTTTAATGCTTTAATAGACCTCCGAAGAGCTCCACCTGACGATCGAATATTTCAAACTTAATTGGTAAGCCTTGTTTTAGTTCAGCCACTTAAAGACGACAAAACGAAAGAGAGAGAGAGGACACACATATACCATAATTCCGGCAATAACTTACACCTCTTAACCTCAAATCAGCCTTACACTGTAAAGCACCAAGAATGAAGATGAAACATTTGCTCGCTGACAGGTCAGTGACCATTGAAGGCTCTCTCGCATCCCTTTTCTGAAACGATCGTTCACATTCTTTGTCTGACATCAACTGCCACAGGTGTTAGCTGAATTTGTTCGGCTTCATATCGGAAATCAAAATAATCTTAGAAGCCTTCAACTCCGTTCAATTGTTCTTGTCCCAGTTTGCCATTCCATTATGATCGGAGTTAAATGAGCCGACAATGCGCTGCTCATTCCAACGGTCAGAGTCGTGAATCTTGGAAGGAAAACAAAAGCGCATACATGTCTAAGTCAACGTTGTTCCAACTTTGCTTGTCACAGACGTCATTGTTTGCGTTGAACAAATCCTCCATTCTTTGCCGAGCTAATGAATCGCTGGCTAATCAGAATTCTTCGTCGGAAAACAAATTTCGTATACATAAAAGTTTTCACTCTCCTTCCACTAGATTCACGTGGAAAATTATTCAAAAAAATTCAACTCCACTCAGACTAGTAAAATATAACAAAAAATATTTACTTACCGCGGGAAGTGCAAAAAACGATATACCTAGAAGAGCACAAAACGAGGCTATTAGCTTTCCTTGCCACGTTTCGGGTACCATGTCGCCGTACCCGACTGTGCAAAGAGTTATCTGTGAAAATAAGAAAAAGAAACGAAGTCCATTTAGAGGTTGAAAGGTGTGCGCTGGGTTGAGTTTGTACTTACAACACCCCACCAAAGGGCCTGAGCAAAATTATTAAATTTTTTGTTGACATCCTTTTCCATGAGGTACACGAGAAAGGAAGCGAATATAAGGCCTAAGAATCCTATGTACATAGTTGTTATCAGTTCCTGAAATAGATTTAAGGACATTCATTAAGCTTGAGTTATGATTTAGTTGGTTGAGGTAGATGAAGTTGTTAAGTGGTGGGTATTTGGAATATATTCATCTGCAAGGATGCGTATGGAAGAATTAATGTATTTAACGTTAGTTTTAATTTTAAATTAAATTTATTTATACCTAAATAATGTACTAAATTTTTCTTACATTTTAGACGAAAATTACTTAAATTAAGTGTGGTATAAAAAATCACATGGCACACAGGATCCTATCCAGCGTACTGTGTGAACGTCTAAGGCCGTTTTGCACCGCACCAATCGGCACGTCCCAGTGCGGCTTCCGGCTTGGCAAATCGACTATAGACCAAATCTTCCCACTTAGGCATATCCTGGAGAAAACCAGCTAGGTTCAAATCGATACTCACCATCTTTTCATCGATTTTAAGGCGGCATATGACAGCATCCATCGCAAGGAGCTATTCGAAGCGATGGACGAATTCGGGAGAGCGGGAAAACTGATCCGGTTGTGTACGCGATGCACAGTGCAGGTCGGCTCGACGACCTCTTAGCCGTTTGAAACCTGCACCGGATTTCGGCAAGGATATGCGCTGTCGAGTGATTTCTCCAATTTGATACTGGAGAAGATAGTGCGGCGGGCGGCTGCAAACACGGAAAGCACTATCTTCTACAAGTCAGTCCAGCTGTTGAGATACGCTGATGATATCGACACCATCGCGCGGTCCCAACGCGCCGTTATGGAAACTTACACGGCAATTGAAGAACAGAACGAGCTGGTCTAAGGATCAATGAGGACAAAACCAAATATATGCTGTCGAGCAACAAACGATCCGCCGCACACCACCTAGGCCAAACGTTACAATCGGCATCCACGATTTAAGGTAGGTAAGAGGTAGTAAAGGAGTTTGCCTACCTCAAGGCAAACGTAAACTCCACGAATGACATTGTAGTGGAGATCTGACGCAGAATCGCCCTTGGCAACCGATGCTACTTCGGTTTGTCAAAAAATGGGCTCGAGACTCCTGACTCGAAGGACCAAAATCATGCTCTGCAAGTCTCTTATTCTGACAGTCCTGCTTTATGAATTCGAAAGCTGGAGATTAAGCAAGACTACAGAGCTGATATTGGTGCCTTCGAAAGAAAAATTCTACTTCGGATATATTCACCCGTTTGCGAGAAAGGCGAATGGAGGAGAAGTTACAACCGCGACCGGAGCTGTACAAGGATATGGATGTAGTCCGGAAGGCAAAAATCCATCGAATACAATGGCTCGGCCACATCGAGCGAATGGACAACAACGTGAGCTTCGAATCCGATTCTCCTGGTTCGAGAAGGAGAGAAAGACCAAACCTTTCGGTACAAGGACCAAGTCATCGCGAATGTAAAACAGCTTGGTTTTGATGACTGGAAGCAGCGAGCCCAGGACGGTCACCGATGGAAGGCAGTAATTGCTCAGTCTCAGATCCTTCATGGTTCGTCTGCGTGATAAGTAAGTAAGATGGCGATGGCAACTTAAAATCTACGACTGTCCACTTCTGGCATTCAGTTTCCAGGAGAAGTCAACCATTCAGCCTGACACCAGAAAAGATTCCTTATCGACTGACTGAGCAGAAAATAAAGTAATATTTTACAGTCCCTTTGATAAGATCGACGGCAAAACTTGTTCGTGGAAACCGGTTTGGAAGTGGCATTTGCTTTAGCAGATAAAAAATACTTCTGCAAAGATGCTTTCAATGAAACAAATTTAAAGGATGCTCAATGTTTGTCTGTGACGGAGGTATTTTAAAACGACGCAGTTGGGCCAAGAAGAGTTTTGACAGATTTGGAACGAGGTTATTTTTTCTTTTTGGGGATGGTCTCCTATCACTCTAGCACTCACAGTCTGTTTGATGAGATCGTACATGACAAAAATTAAAGAAAGTTATTTTGTTTAATAACTTGGCTGCTTTTCGATTAATATGTTGTCCACTCTCCTTCTTCTTTTTTCTTTTTAGGCTGACGTTACAGTCCGGGGTTAACCAGGCCTCAACCAACTTGCCTCTCCATCTAGTCGGTCTTGTGCTAGTTGCTTCCAGCCACGCACGTTCTCTCGAAGCGAAAAAGAATATCCTTGTCCGCTTCTCCCCATCTTCCCTTTCGATGCTCCCAAACGCCCCACTGACAGCCCGCTGTGTTCTTCCGATGATGTCAATGTCATCGGCATATGCGAGCAGTTGCACAGATTTGTGGATGACCATGCCTCTGGTGTGACATTTGAGTTAAGCACGATTTTCTCGATAATGGTGAAATGCGACTTCTTTCGCATGACAGTGCGCCGCCTCGTCTAAATCCTTTTGTCAAAGGTCTCGGTACAATCTTTACCGACCTTGACAGAGCTTGACAATAGATCGTCATTCTGCAAAGACGGACAAGTTTTGCAGGGATGCCACTGTATACGTCACACGCCGCCTTAAAGTCGATGAATAGGTGATGGGTGTCAACTTGAAACTCCTGGGTCTTTTCCAAGATATACCGTAAAGAGAATATTTGGTCAGGAGTGGATTTCTCTGGCCTGAACCCGCACTGATATTGACCACTCAGGCTGTTAAGGTAGGGTTTCAGGCGTTTACACAGAGCGGCAGAAAAGATCTTATGGGATATGTTTAAGAGACTTATTGTTCTTCTTCTTGTGGCACTACAGTCCAAGACCTCGGTCAAAAATCCTCTCCAGCTGGCACGATCCTTAGTCAGCTGCCTCCAATTTCGCACTCCAAGTTGGTTGAGGTCCTTCTCCACTTGGGTTCGCCATCGGGTTCGTGGTCGTCCTCTATTGCGTTGTCCCACTGGTTCGGAGTCGAAGACTTTTCGGGCTGGAGCAGTGTTGTCCATGCGCTCAACACGGCCTTGCCATCTTAGGCGTCGTATCCGTAGACGCCTGACTAGACTCATGTCGCTGTACAGCCCGTACAAGTCGTGGTTGAATCTTCTTCTCCAGGAACCCTCAACACAAACAGGACCAAAAATTGAACGCAGAACTTTTCTCTCGAAGAGACCAAGTGCGTCTTCATCCACTCTTGAGATAGTCCAAGCTTCCGCGCCATACAGTTTAGGAGACTTATCCCTCTATAATTGACACAGTTTAGAGGGTTTGTATCCTTTCTGTATGTCCACTCTCCTGCATTATCAACAATTGCTTGGAGTCTTCGAGGCATACTTACTAACTTATGAGGCAGACGGCCCATGAAGGGTCCGAGTGTGAGCGATTGCTGCCTTCCATCGGTGACGGTCCTGAGCACGCTGCTTCCAGTCATTAAGCCCAAGCTGTCTCAATTCCGCTTGTTCTCTGTACCGGAAGTTCGGTCTTCCTCTCCTTCTTGAACACGAAGGCTCGGATTCGAAGCCAATTTTTGCTCGAGCGTTCTTGTCCATTCGCTCGATGTGGCCGAGCCAGTGTAGTCGACGGATTTTTGCCTTCCGGACTGCATCCACATCCTTGTAGCGGTTGTGTCTTCTCCTCCAAGCGCCTTCCTCTCAGAGACTTCGAGGCATGCTTTCTACTTATCGTATGGCATAATCTTTAGGCAAAGATCTCCTTCAAACTCGTTTTTTTCGTGATAGTTGTTTGACCGTCGAGATCTTGTTTCCTTGGAGCTTGGAGCTCTATGAATGCGCACACGATTTCCATGGGATTTGCGTGGAAACTGCGACGCCATTTTCCACGCACTGCACAAGCGTAAGCGATGTTTCGGGCCACTATCTTCTTGCAGTGTGGTGGCCCGTGGCGTTGTGGGTACGTGCGTCGACCTCAACCTCGACGTCGTAAGTTCGATTCCTGCTCTGTGCGACGAAAACAATTTTCACGAACCCGCCTCTTTCGAGTCACTGACAATGCTCAAAGAGTATTTCCTGTCTAGAGAAAGCTTTTCAAACTTGGCCGTTCGGAGTCGGCATAAAACTGTAGGTCCCTTCCACTCGTGAGAGAACAATAGCACGCACAACAAGAGTGGTTGCTGAGAAGCTAGGCCCTGGCCCTTTACGGGCTGTTGCGCCACCCATATTATTATATTATATCTTCTTGCAGTAACCAATTCTCATTTCTTCTGTCGAGCCACCTTTGGCCCTTGTTATAAATTTCGACGATGTTGGGTGCGCTTAAGTTATTTGTAAATATGAACAAATTGCTAAATCCTTGTTTTCAGAAGCATGCCCAAACGTGCACCTTTTTGCTTTGTGTTTGACGGTCCGCTGAATTAATTTATTGGATTGTGTTTACTCTTGACTAATGGGTAGGAGTCCATGAACGAGCGGACCATCATCTTTCAAGCTAAAGTAGATGCCAGACAAAAGATGCGTTCAAATTAAGGATATGTAGCACGGTGACACACATGTATCTATCTTGCAATTTGGAATCTAAACGATTTCCTATACAATCTTCTGCCCCATTTGTACTTTTTTGACGATCTTAATGTAAGCCTTAACAAAAAGACGACCAACAAGTGCATTTAGCCAACTTGACACAAAAATCACACTAAAGTGGTTGTTAGAGAGTACTGATGCAGCTTAAGCCCCAATTAATGAAACCAGCGCACACTTGAATTGGTTAATTCAAAATGATTTCCAATACAACACACAAAATATTCATTAAGTGTTCATCTGACTCCTAAAGCCCCGCTGACAACAATTATTGCTACACGTTATTTTTAATAAACAATTAAAATAAGCGCATTAGTGCTCTCGCCTGGTCTGATTTCATGGCCACATGGCAACATTTGAATCGCCAAACACGTGAAACCATTTGAAAAACGATATCCATGCGATAGATTAATTCATTTTGAAACGCGGCATTTATGTATTTACTTCAAAATGCCTCGAGGTTGTTTATCTATTGAAGTGCTTTATTATTTATTTTTATTTACGTTTAGCCATGATAGGTGAGTTATTAAAATTTCACCCAGAATACGCTGCCAACGAGGGCACGCATTAAAAATTGACTGACTTAAATATTCGAGTATTTTTGTGTGCTCTAAAACAATAATTAACTCAACCAATTGGGAAACATTTTTAACTCGATGCGATTAAATATTCATGGGCCTAAAAACCGTGATTTATGTGTCATTTTGGGTTGTATGTTGTTTTTTGAGATTGCATTGGGCGTGATAAATTAAATGTGTAAATTGGAACATTGTTCGAAAAAAAAAGTAAGGAGACATTTTGGTTATTTGATGTCTCACTCTGGAGCGCTGGGAAAGAGCCATCGATCTAGTACCACCGCTTTGGCAACTGGAAGATGAGCACAAAAATCTACAAAAATGCCTTTCTTACCACTGTCAAGTTTCTGGGATGAAAATGTCGATGCCGGGAGGCTTGCCATCGTCACAGAATTGGTTAACAAGTGAGAAAACATGAAAAACACTGTACAGAGTAGTGATGGGCGCATTCGAATGATATCTCGAGTGATAATCGATTGTTACAACATCTCGAGAACATCTCGATTCTCAGTCAATCACTCGAATGACTACAAATCTCTCGAGTGACTACTAATCACTCGAATGGCATGGAGTACTACATATACATCGAACACTGCATTATTAGTACATCAACTTCATATGCATGATAGGTTCATTTCACGGAATTTCAAAATGATACCAGGGGTTTCCGGAAGAAAACAGGTGCAAAATCTGTGCTTTGCAAGATCTGCAAGAGAACACTGAAATTTTTTGGCAATACTACGAATTTGAACTGTCATCTTTAGAGAGTCCATCCCGTGCTGCTAGCAAAATGTAGCGATAGACCTGAAGAAGTGCATCAAGACATTTATCGAGTTATCTTGTGTAGTCACTCGAGTGGTTAGTAGTCATTCGAGTGGTCATTCGATTATTAAAATATCTCGATTACTAAAGTCTCGATTCTTAAAATCATTCGATTATGCCCATCACTAGTACAGAGGTCAAGGATGGGACTAATAGCGCCGCTGTGGCAGCTGAAATATGAATGCCTTACTAACCACCGTCAATTTTTTTTTTTGTGAAGGTTTCGATGTCGACGGAGGCTTGGGAACGCTGCAGAATCGATGAATACACTTGAGATTACATGAAACACGGTGTATAGGGATCACAGGTGGGCCTAATAGGGCAGCCGAAAAATAAACACGAAAAATGCTTCACTAACCACTGTCAAGTACTTTGGGTGAACATGTCGTTGTCCGTGGAGGCTTTGCCAACGTAGAGATTACATAAAAAATGTACAGAGGCCACAAGAAAATTCACAAACATTCCTTACTAAGCCCAGCCCACCTCCGGCAGATGTCAGAAGGAAAGTGAATGATTGGATAATAGGATGATGATTATGAATTGAACAACCTTCGGGCGAACAGCAGGTGGAGAATCGCACCGAGTATCTGATGAAGCGCGTGCGGAACGTTTGGGCGCTCTTACGATCTTGGGTCAACAAACCGATAATTGTGAGAGTGTTGCGTGAAGAGGACAAGCATTTTTCTTCAGCCATTGTGCTTACACTTGGCGAAAGAATAAGCCACTGACTGCAGTGCAAATGACTGAAAGAACTTGACCGTCGAACTGTTGGTTGTACAGCCAGCATTATAATTAGAAGGGTTCTAACTGTCGAACATTTCACTGCCACAGCAGAAATGAGAAATGTGCATAATAGAGCAACAAATCTTTTCATAACAGTGTATAATTAGTCCTTTCGAAGGAGACTCTTGGAGGTGGCTCTGAGAAGCTCTCTCACCTTCGATCCATTCTGCACATAGGAAATCCGATGAGGAACCGAGTTCTAAATGAATATGAATCCATCCATCATGTCAGTCACACTTGTTGTAAAACTATGGAATATGATACCGTGGACCATGGGTTTCTGCACTTGGAACCATGTGGGTTGGCTCATAAGAATAACACAACTACGGCGACTTGGTCACATCATCAACAGGGAGACATGCAATTACTAGTGAGGTAAGCACGTGAGCATGACATGTTTTGTGGCTCCGCGTTGACCCTTCTGGAGTACCACCAGCAGGACTAATAGCGCTGCTGTTGCAGCTGAAAGATGAGCAAGAAAGTCGACAAAAATTCCTTACTAACCACTGTCAGGATTTTTGGGTGTAAGGTTCGATGTAGGCGGAGACTTGCGAAAGCCTCGGAATCGATTTACACACGTGAGCTTACATGAAAAACACCATGGCCATGGGTAGGGCTAATAGGGCCACTGTGGCAGCTGGATGATGAGCACAAAAATCTCTCGACTTTTTGGGTTAAAATTTCGATGTAGGCGGAGGCTTGCCATCGTCTCAGAATCGGTTAATAAGCGAGAAAACATAAAAGACACTGTACAGAGGTCAAGAATGGGACTAATAGCGCCTTTGTGGGAGCTGGAGGATGAGCGCAAAAATCTACAAAAATGACTTTCTTACCACTGTCGATTTTTTGGGTGAACATTTCGATATCAGCGGAAGATTGATCAACGCCTCAGAAGAGAAAACGGTGTACAGCTGTCTTAGGTAGGTATAATAGGGCTGCTGTGGCAGCTGGAAGCTGGACAAGAAAAGCGACAAAATGCCTTGCTAACCACTGTAATTTTTACTGGGTAAAAAATTCGATATTTTATTTGCTTTACTTATGCTGCGAGTGTTCCGAGGGTACGTCAACCCACTTGAGCCATTCGGCACGTCTTAACTTAAGCAAACATAAATAACACCTTCCCGCCTGTTGACAAACCATAATATACTCTGCATAACTTAAGAAACTTAACCCACATAACCCGTCTACATCCCAGGTATGTACTTACTTGTCTATGCGCATAGACTACGCTTCCCAGTAGTTTCCATGTTCCACCGCGACGATCCATGCGAACCATTCTTAAAATTTGGAAAAATCTAAGGCCACGTAACGCACTCGCTGCAAACACTTGACCAGCTGTTCCCATACCTAATACTACTAACGACGCCACTATTGTAACTACATCTGCAAGTAAGAATTGAGTGAGTATACCGAAAGCAAGAAATAACACACAACTTACCTATAATACAAAACGGTCGCTTTAGAAACTTTAATCGACCCACGGAGCCTTGATATCGCGACCGACATCCCGACGACCACAGTCTGAAATGCAAACAGAGAGAAAAGAAACCGAATATTTTTGTGTGTTTGCTCGAATGTCCTGATTTATGTGTCTAATTGTGTTTTCAGGTTTTTCTTTGTTTTTTTTTTTTTTTTTTGGTTAGATTGTGTCAAAGCGGATTTCATTAAATAACCAACCTGAAGCGGGCGGCAACGGAGGTGTTGTTGAATCTCTAATGAGAAGCACACGGGCACACGAGAAACGAACAAATCAAGCACTAGCACGCAGAGCAATTTGCGGAACGGAAAAAAGCGGGATGAACTAATGCATATTCCAATTATTTAAATGCCCATGCAGATTGTTTCAGTTTGCGGAAGAAAGAGATGAACTTCTGGCTGGCCACGTTGTTAGGAAATTTCACACAGCCACGCGCGCACACAGAAAAAAAAAGTGTTATAATCAAGTTTCAGGTGGAAAATTTCATAAATTGTCGCGCGGAAGCGCACCGGTACAGTGCACGAGTCGAACGAGTCAGCGAGTCAGTCGATGCATCCTTCCTCGGCGGAAGGTAAAAGTCGAAACCACATCCAGGGCGGCCCACCACACTCACACACAATCGAATATCAAAACAATGACGCACCGAGTGCGGGTGGGGAGACCGAATGCGGAATGCTGAATGCTGCAATTGAAAGTCATGCCATGGCCCGTGGGGGGGTTGGTCTCTCCCCATCGTCGTCGCTCTCGGTTGAGCACACCTGAAGCACCAGACCGGCAGCAGCCGACGGCTCTATGCTCTACGTGTGTATGGCAGAAATGGGGAAAAAAAAACGCACAGAGACAGAAAAGGAAGAAGAATTTCGGATCATGAGGATTACAAAGGACTAACATCCGGTTATCATGATTGCGCTAGTGACTCTTGGCCTTCGTGGTGTTGGTATTGTTCGCGTTGACTTTGATGGGGCTGGCACCGGTTCAGTGGGTAGGTAATCTCGGCCGCAGTTGGCATTGCGGTGCTCGTGGACAATGGCCATCACAGGTAATATTCATTGTTTCTGGGGGGTGGAGGCCTCCTCTGCTCCCTGGCCACCCCGCGGCCAGTGGCCAGAACAAAGATCATAAACGGAAGAAAAACAAAGCGGAAGAGAATCAATTTGCGGCATAATGACGCAGTTTTGCAGTTCGCCGTTGAGTGGGTGGAGAAAATGACGAGCACTGCCCAGTGGCCATTTTCTCTGCATTTTTGGGTCAAGCAAATATATGAAATTTTAGTTTACTCCTCGTACATCGCGCGGGCGGTCGGTTTGCACTGGTCAACCGAAATTTAATTAAACCTTTGTGCGCTTAAAGCATCATGAAAAAATGAATGTTGCCCGGACTTCGGGTTCAGTTTGAAGTTTGTTCGATGTGCTTTCTGGTTGGGTCTGATTAACCTGCACGGGGGTGCTTTTCACTTTGGTCGGGTCGCCCTTTTTTCCGTGTGCCTCGCTGCCACGGAGTTTCAAATGAAATTCATGATCATGACACTTTATTGAGAGAGTGTCTTAATGGAGAGTAAAAAAAAATTAAACTGGTTGCTTGTTCAGCGGATAATGGGTCGATGGATTCGTGGAAGCCGCCAATTAGACCTCAATTCGAAACAAAATGTTGGTTGTTTCTGAAATTTGCCGCGATTTTCAGAGCAGTTTAATGGAGGAGGAAGAGCAAGTAAGGCTAGCTTTGACGAGTGACGAGAACGAGGATACAAGGGTTACTAAGTTACTAAGTCACTGAGTTACTGAGTTATCAACAACTAAGTTCTTGTAGCGACTAGGAAGGGGCAGGCCTTCGGGGAATTCTAGGATTACAAGCGAAAAGTCTTGTCACTTAAGAAATGGTTGAAGATTATCCAATGAGGGGCTAGGAATTGAGCTAGCACCACAAGCTGGTTTCCAGGCCGAATTAGGTGCAGCAGTCACTTCATCCTCACCAGATGCACATCAATGCTACGACTTTTTCCCATCAGCCGTACACTCGGCTTGGTTGTAGTGGATAGGCATTCAGTTGATGGTGCACAAGTAAAGGGTCCGGATGCCACAAAAGGTTCTCTGCACGAAAAGGCCCCGAGAGCGTTGCAGCATTTTCTTGCGACATCACTTAGCTACGCAAATACGTGGGGTTTTCTTAAGTCACAAATCCATGCCAACAGTTGGAAAGGAACTTGTGAATATCTACTAACAATCAAATGATATATCGTCAAACAATTCGTGTTCCGAGTGAAGACAGTTAACCAAGGTATGACTGCAGAGACCTGTTTGATGAAGCACAGGTCCATCTTCGACTGTAGCTCCGAGTAGAAGCAACAGCTCGTCATCCAAACAATAAAAGCAGGACTTTAGAGCATTAGGGTGATGTCCCTCGTTCGATGTGCACTGGCCTATCGAGTTGTTGTGGCATTTAATCTTCTAAATTGGAACTCAGCCATGAATTGAATCTGCAGATGCCGCGGAATGCGTATGGTATGAGGCCTTCGTATGCCTCAAAATCAACATTGGCATGGTGGCCCACAGCCTTGTGGGTATAGGCGTCGACTCCGACATCGACGTTGTAGGTTTGATACCTGGTTTGTTTTCACAGCCCCAACTCATTCGAATTACTGACAATGCTCAAAGAGTACATCGGTCTAGAAAAAGCTTCTCAAACTTGGCCGTTCGGAGTCGGCATAAAACTGAAGGTCCCTCGAATCGTCAGAGAACGATAGCACGGCCAACACGAGTGGTTGCTGAGAGGCTAGGCGCCGGGCCTCCACCGTCTGTAGCGCCATTATTAAATTGAAATGATTGTTGGTTCATCGTCACCCGCTAGAGTCGCAATATGGGAGTGTGCATTACAGTGTAACCAACAGTCCCTCTATGGTGTACAGTGGTTCATGCGTTTTGAAGAGCCAATCGTTACCTCCACCGGCCCTGTAACCGCCATAGTCATCGTCACTCCAATCTTCACCGCCATTGTTACCACCAGTTACCATCGCTGTAGCCAAAAGTTAGTCGAATTTTTTCGTATTCAAAGTCAAGATACCGATGTGGCAGATTTTTTTTTTCCAGCAAGATCCATCTCGCAGCATTCACCCCTTTTTGACAGTGTTGCAGGATTTGGCGATGTGAACTGGACCAGACCAATAAAGTTACGGACTAGTTACGTTATGTACACGCTCCTTGATGCTTTCAAAGCAAATTTTTGCCGGGTGCAACGGCAGAGTTCGGCAGAGTCGTTAGAAATCTTCTTATCGGAATCGGTGCCGGTGAGCACACCCTTGATAGCATTTCAAGCGATCTAAAAATTCGATTGAAATCGAAATCGAAAATGTGTCGTATTTGAAAACGCTTTCGGGAGCATTAAGTGCTTCTTATGTCCTACGTAGAATAACTCTGGCCCATCGCTGCTTCTTTGGGCTAAGAAAGCAATTGGTAAACAAAGTCCTCTCTCGACCAACCAAGGTAACGCTTTAGAAGACCTTAATCGTCCCAGTCCTGCTATATGGCGCGGAGGCATGGACTCTGTCAACAGCGGATAAAGCAGCTCTTGGTTGCTTCGAGAGGAAAATTCTTCGTGTGATTTTCGGTCCTGTCTGCATACATGGTGAGTGGAGGAGGAGATATAATGACGAACTAAACGGGCTGTTCAGCGGCATCGACTCAGCCAGAAGAGTGAAGTTCCAAAGATTGAGGTGGCTAGGTCATGTAGAGTGGATGGATACGAATGCTCCGGCTCGAAAAGTCTTCCAATCCACCCTCGAGGGACGGTTCAGTAGAGGAAGACCGCGACTCAGGTAGCGCACGCAGGGACCTCAATCAAATATGCGAGCGAAACTGGAAACAGCTACCCAAAGATCTACCTGGTGGCAGCAGGCCACGTGCTACAAGATCGCAATGTAACCAACAAATCGATTCCCTTCTTCTTCGACAGCCAAGCGGCAATGGTATTGGACACCTTGATTGCGAAGCTTGTCAGGTTATGCAGGAAAAGTGTGTCAGACGAATACGTTGTTCCTGTGCTGGGCCTAACCATTGTGGTATTCAAGGCAACGAAATAGCGGACAGTTTCGAGAAGAAGGGATCCTACCTCACGCCGTTTAGCTCTAAGAGAAAAAAAAATGAAAGACGAAGCACTAAAAAGAGTAAAACCTCGATGGCACAGTCTGGAAACTACAGCAATAGCAAGAACCCTGTGGTCGGCGCTGAATAAAAAACGATCGAAATCACTGCTCGCAGTGAGGTGCGAACATTTACTGGGGTCCGGACTTCACCGGACACTGTTGTATATGCACGTATTCATCGCGACTGATCATACCACACAGCGACGGCGGAAGAAACAGAATCCATCGAACATCTGCTCTGCGAATGCCCAAACCTTGGCAAACAGAAGGACGCAGTAGTTGGGCAAACAAAATTTCGCAGAGCTGATGGACTTCTGCCGTATAGACCTGAACAACCTCCTTCAGGATGGTCCCAGTAGAACAAAGGTCTCATGGAAGGAGCATACGGGTACCATGAACCCAACTCGTCGGCGTAAGTGAATAGCAGTCGCAATGTCGCAAGGACACCCAATTATCTGCCTACATGCCCATAGTTCAAATGACAGCGAAAGCTTGTCTGAGTGGTGCGCGTCCGCATACATCAGGCTGAATCTAACCGATGATATGGATTATGTTGGCCTAAAGATCATGATTAGATGATTTAATGATCATCGACCTATAGCGCTCGTTTGACTACGTAGCTCTCATAGAAATTTGGATCGACAGCCACACCAAACAGTGACTGTCTTGGGATGAATTACAATTAGCCAAGATTCCAGCAAAACTTATTCTGTGGTGGATTGAAAGCACGGGCTTTTAGTGGGGCGCTTGTGGGAATCGAGAAAGAAGCGACCAAGATGGGGATGGCTGTCAATGGGGCGTTTGCGACCAAGATGGGGCTTGTGGTTAATGAGCGCAAGACGAAGTACATGCTGTCTTCAAAAAAGGTCCACCAACACCGACATATTGGACAAAACGTCACTGTAGACAGCTATAACTTTGAAGCAGTAAAAGCCTTTGTCTACATAGGCTCCGAAGTTGACACAAACAATGACACCACCGCTAAGATAAAACGGAGGATCACGTTGGCCAACCGCTGCATTTTCGCACTCGGAAGGCCACTGAGGAATAAAGGCATCTCTCGATGAACCAAGATGTCCCTTTATGAGACCTTGCTAGGCCTAGTCCTGCTGTATGGCGCAGAAGCAAGGACACTAACAAAGGCGGACGAGGATATTCTTGGTCGCTTGGAGAGAAAAGTCCTTCGAATTATCTTCGGTCTCGTATGTACGGATGGTGGTTGGAGGAGGAGCTGTACGGACAGCGACATCGACCTGATCAAACGAGTTCGAATCTCCCGTCTTAGATGACTAAGTCACGTCGAGCGAATGGACACCAATGCTCCGGCCCGAAAAGTCTTCGGCTCCAACCTCGAGAGACAACACGGGAAGGGAAGACCACGACTAGAGTGGCGTGCGCAGCTAGAAGGAGACCTGCATAAGTTAATCGTGCGTGGCTGGAAGCAACTAGCACAAGACCGGGCTGGATGGAGATGCATGTTGGCTGAGGCCTAGATCCACCCTGGACTGTAGCGCCAGCCAAAGTAGAGGAATTGAAAACGCTCTCGGCAAGCCATCTGGAACTTCTTGTCTCGACCAGGTTAACACATTGCAAACTATCATCCTCCGCTTCACATACTGCTCATTGATTCTGACAAGGGGAGCAACTTG
Source organism: Eristalis arbustorum (assembly GCA_916610145.1). Classification (NCBI taxonomy): domain Eukaryota; kingdom Metazoa; phylum Arthropoda; class Insecta; order Diptera; family Syrphidae; genus Eristalis; species Eristalis arbustorum. Next base: position 27,443,256 of record OU744319.1, on the reverse strand, counting down.
CGCTTGAGACAAATCCCGAATAAATTAATTGATGTTCCACGACTTAGGTTGTCAGAAGGATATGGGATTTAATGTGGAGTAAGGTCTGCAGGTATCTTATCCATCCCTGTCGACTGAAAGCTGAGGAATCCGATGGATTCGTATACCAACTGAAACACATGGACTATGCGAACGATGTGTGCTTACTTGCACCCACGAATCAAAAATAAAGAGCCTTGGATTGAACTCATGAGCCGGTTGAAACAGTGGATGAATTCTAGAAGGACTGTGTCAACTGAAGGCGGGTCCAAACGGAATTCAGCTAGAATCGCTAGGGCAAGATGCGTGGCATTCAGTATGCTATCCAAAAACTGGCGCTGCAATGTATTCAGTGTCATTTACCACGCCAATGTTTTATCCGTGAATCTTTGTGGATGTAGAACGTGGAGAGATTAATGCGAGAAATGGCCAGAGATGGGAATTTACTTCACATTCAGTAGGTCTACATCATTAAGTAATGGTTACGTAGCAACTCATTCCTAGTCCAGTTAGGGCGCATTATTTGTTTTATCCCCGCGTGGATCTGCCCTATTTCGTAACTCTTCTTCTATAGCCGCAAGTACTCACCCGTGCCTGTGAAAAGGAACACATGCAGCAAAAGGAGTGAGGAGTTTTTTACCATTTGGCGGTTACGTGCGAACTACGGTAGCTGCGAGGAGAGTTTGTTTTAATATAATTTTTAAATCTGCTTCGGTTTTTGTAAATTGACTTCGTTTTCTTTGCCAACTTTCCGGACTCTGCATTCTCATCCCTGATGGGGACATAACAATTACCGGCCTGACCGTGCCTCTAGTGAACATCTTTGCGAGCCTATTTGTTCTTGACTGGTTCGCTCGCAAGGATGTTCACTAGAGACACACTCAGCCCGGAAAATGTAATGTCCGCATCAGGGATGAGAACGCGCAAGTAAGTGGCAGGGGATTGGTCATTCACAACGAAAGGGTGATAGCTCTGTAGCTAACCAAGATATGTGGTGGAACCCCTTAACACAGGACGGTAGAAGATCTGGCTAGACCAGGGTCCTATACGGGCTGGATCACGTTCCATAGTTTGTAAAGACCTGGTGTTCCGAAGAAAATTTGAAGCAGAACCGAGAGTGAAGCGTGGCAGTTGGGGGAAATAGGGGCACATTGCAAGAAAAAGAACGCGAGGCCGTGAGCGCGTAGTTGTGCCCCACAAGGAATCAGAGAAGTGTATTGATGATTGTCGGAGGTCGAAGTTATGGTCCTAGCTCGTACAACAAGCTTTTGGTGTCGAATGCCAGCGACAAGGCTTGAGGAAGGTTTTCTTGGCAGTTGTATACTTTCAGATCCCAATGCTCTGCAGATAGGAGCGTTAGGTGTCCCGAAAGAGGTGGAAATACGAGAGCTTGGGAGGGTTTACACAGAGTCGAAGTTACTACACAGCTGACATACGAGGACCATCAGATAATCAAGGGCAGTCCTAAACTGCAACTCTTCCAGAAATACAGTCGAGAACCTTAACACTCACCTCCAACACACCTAACCACGGACGGCAAGAAATCAATCTCGATTGCTTATAGCATTTTCTGGAGTTCATGCAGCCCTCCTTGTTTAATGAGACAACCGAAGAGCTGGGGACGTAGCAAGAGTGTGGTTTATTGCATCGTCTTTTGAATTGCCGGTAATCATGGCGGGAGAGGGATTCCTTGAAACAGTTTCAAATTAAATTATTAACTCCTGAACGCCTTCCCCACAATCTCGGACCGACACTTCCTCAGCTCCTTACGGACTCCTTGCGAATAAGAGAAACCGGAGGAGAGGAAGGCAGGCTTGGCACACTCGCTCGATTGCCACTAAACAACAACAGGACAAAATAACATCAATAAAACGAAGTAGCACACGATGAAACAAATGAACCAACAGGATTAAAATTCACTTTACGACCGGAACGACGAATTCAAAATTCCACATTCGCACTGAACAAAGTTTGTTGGACGATGCGCCACGTAGGAGGGCGGATGGTGAAGAAGGGAATTAGGCAAAGCATAAGGACTGAGGGGCCACTAACAATGATACAACAATACTTGTGAATATTTAAATTACAACGCTCCGGCATTCCTCATGGCCATGGAGGCCTTGCTGAATAAGTAAAATCTCAATTTCGCCGCTACAAGCCCCCTTGTACACACAGATTTAACAATCTCACCGAGAATAATAAAAAGGACATTTGTTAAGTGTCTGACATGATGGAGCTGAAATTGAATTTCATCCCGGAGCGAGCCAAGCAGACCATCCAGTCGGGAAATATTCTCCGAGGAGTTATTACTGTCGAAGTAGCTGGGCCCAACTCGACTCCGAGAATGCAACTGTGTACTCGTTGCCGTGGGTATTGTTGTGCTAGCTAGTCACTACGCAAAAATGGTCTTTAGATACGTAAAAGAGTTGAATAGTGAAATTTTGTTCATTTGTGCAGCGGGAGAGCGGGGGGAACGGGGGGGAGTATTGCCATGCCGATGTGCCAATGTATTCGGCCCCCCTTGTGGGGGGCCATTGGAAATATTTGAAAATGAGATAGAAGGCAGAGCTGTTTGATGTGTATCCACTTACCTTCGGTTTGGTAAATGTAGTGGCGCTTGCTCTCTGGCGGCGGCGTTGCGAATGCTTATTGACTCCACATACTTACAGTCGGATAATGCATGAAATATGTGAACTTCAATGGAGATGAATTGCTTCATATTTCTGTTTTTGGTTGTTTTTGGTTTTGGAATGGAAAGTATGTCTGATTTCGGAGATGAGAGGAGGCATGTATGCGGAAAGATCTGTTTGGAGTTTCAGTGTTCAGTCGCTGGGGCGCTTCGGCTTAGCAGTCAGGATCTAGGACTCGAAAGCGGGCTACGGTAGGCGAGTAACTTGGACGGACCATAGATACGGGCTCAGACAGAAATGAAGGTGAATTTTCAAGCAAAGCCGCGGACGCACAGCAGCAAAGCTCTGTCTCTGCCTCACAGTGATCGTTCCAAAAGGTCAGGTTACAAATCCAGTCAGGATTCTGTATATTTTCGTCGAATGAAAATCATGAGACTGAGGCTGAAGATTATCTAAAAGCAACCAAGCCAAGGAGCAGCCAACGCAATTTGTGTACGAGTTCGGCAACTTCATCTTATGGCGCTACAGTTCGGGCTGGACCTGGGCCTCAGCCAACAAGCCTCTCCAGACGGCACAATCCTTAGGCAGCTGCCGCTGACGGCCGGTGGGGGCTGACGGCCGGTTCAATCAGACGGAAAATGTATTCACGAGTGCCGCGGCGAGTGTTGCAATTATTTTTACTTGGGTAAATTGTGGACTTGTGCGGTGTAGAGCTGAACAACCTCTTAAAGGACGGTTCCAGTAGAACAAAGGAGTCATGGTAGTAGCATACATAAAGTCACGGGTCTAAATGAGCTTCGGCCGCAAGGTGGCAAGGCACCCAATTACCTACTTAACAACCTCGACAGCTGCTTGCAATTTCGCACGCCGAGTTGGTTGTGTTTCTTCGTCTTGTGTGCGCAATCGGCTTAGTGGGCGTTCTCTATTGTGTTGTCCGACTGGACTCTTCGCGCTGGAGCAGAGTTGTCCATGCGCTTCAATTGGCCTTTCCTTCTTAGGTGTTGAATCCGTAGACGCCTTGCCGGACTCCGTACACTTCGTGGTTGAATCTTTTCCTTTAGAAACCATCAACGCAAACTGGACCAAGGACTGTGAGCAGAACTTTTATCTCGAAGAGACCAAGTGCGTCTTCATCCGCTCTGGAGATAGTCTAGGCTTCCGTGCCACAGAGCAGGACAGCGATAATCAAGGTCTTTCAAAAGGTTACCCTTTCTCGAGAGACTCCTCAATTGATTCTTGAGCCCAAAGAAACAGCGGTTGGCAAGAGTTATTCTGCGTTTAATCTCGGTACTGACGTTGTTCGTACTATTAACTTGTGAGCCAAGGTAGACGAGGTCCTTAACCACCTCGGCAGTTGTACCGGCCTGTGATGATGTTCTGACCGAGTCGTCGATGTTGTGTGTCCTTTGTTAATGCCAGCATATACTTCGTTTTGCCCTCATTCACCGCTAAACTCGTCATGTTTCAAAACCAGCAAACGCTTCACTGGCGACTCCCTGTTTTCGACCATTTATGTCAATGTCGTCCGCGTAAGCAAGCAGTTGAGCGGTCTTTTGGAAAATCGTGCCTCTTATGTTGGCGAATGAGTTTTGCACGACCTTCTCAGGAAGTCACATGACAGCACGTCGCCTTGCATAAAACCTTTGTTGACGCTAAAGGGGTGGGTGAGTTCGTTACCGACCTTGATGGAGCAGCGAGAGTTCTCCATCGTCATCCTGCACAACCTGACGAGCTCGGCAGGAATGTCAAAACTAGACATGGCTTTGTACACCCCTTCTCTGTGCACGGTGCCATATGCAGTCTTAAAGTCGACTCATAGGTGATGGTTGTCGATCTGAATCTCTTGGGTTTTATTCGAGTATCGGCAACTGCTCATGACATATTTGAATTACCCACCATTTGTGGAAGGTGAGCTTTTATTGAGCAGAAACTAGCACTCAATCGTTCCCCTTACTAATGATAGAGACAGGAAAGCGTCCTGTGACTTAGCACCATAATATTTTGTAAATAATCCACAGTAACGACCTCACCTAGACCTTCAATGTCAAATACGTTTAAGATAAGGCGAGGTGCTGTGACATATTATTCTTGAGAAGTTCGCGCAAACAGTGGGTCCAGCGAGTTGTGTGAGATTCACCTCAAACTGTAGCGTTCTAAGGAAAAGACATATTTTGATTTAGGAGAGCTTGTGGCAGGTCTCCCTGAAACCGGAATCCAGAGAATTGAATGCATTGGTGGCACAGGATCAATTGGCACTACTGCAATAGCGGACTTGCATCCACAGTGCCACTCAACCTCTACACACATACGTCTGCTATAATTTCTGTTGCTTTAGGTCTACTGATCGTGTAGTTTATGGAAGGTTAAGTTAGTGGGGTGCCAGCAAAATTGCCAGAGCACTTAGTGTTTCTAGATCATACCACTGATCGACATCTCCAATGTAAATGCCATTAATTTGATCCCAGTGGCAAATGATTAGATTTGAAAACCGGATGAAGCGTATTAACCTTGCTCTCACTGGGACTCGAACCGGGGATCCCTCTAACCAAGGGCTGGCACTCAACAAACAGCTCCATCCAGCCGTTATAAATAAAGCGACTATGGTCCTAAGGACGCCGGCGATAGAATACGTTGGATTCGTTGCGTTGACGCATAAGTTTTCACAAAAAGGAGGGAGACCACAAATTTGTCCCACAAATGGAATCCAACAAATGGATGCGTTTGCACAGTTGGATTGGAGTCGTAGCGTTTCTTTCAAATTGTTAAACATGCACTGCCCTGATGACGAAGAGGTAGTCCTCAGTCAATACCTTACGCTTTCAGGTAAAACTATATTCGTTGTCATCGCGGGCTTACTGTCTTATGAAGTACCTCGAACGAGTGAAGACTGACTACAGCAATGATCCCATGAAGTATAGTCCAGCATCAGAATCCCTGACTATGGCAGTCCACAGTATTCAAGTGCATGCCCAGGCAGTCAAGGAAGCATGAAAGCGAATGATTTCAATGTTGGAAATATCACTTGCTGATATTGTCAACAAGTTTCAATTTAAAGTTCTCGCAAAGAGCTCCTGCCTCAGGTCACACAGAAACAGCCGGCAACGGGGCGTCGAATTAACTTGCCAATAATGGGGCCTAAATCGACCTACTAAACCAAACCCATTGCACTCAATTTTATGAAGATTGTAGATGACAGGATTATAGAGAAAACCAGAAGCAACCAGGGGTGCTTAGAACTCTCTAAGCACCCCTGAGATCACTCCATTCCTTTGGAACTTCTTCTTCAATTCTTCTTCAATAGCTAATGATGATAGTTGAAGGTTGAAGTACTAACCGGCCTCATTCGTCTAAAATGCCGTGGAGCGAAAATGGGACTAGAAAAGGAGTTTGCATGCAGGGGCCGAAAGAGAAACCTTCACCAGTTGACAGAACAATTCTTCCAAGACTTGCACTATTCCACGCAGAGCTCAAAACCAGAAGTGGAACGAAGTAGGAGCAAAGAGGCTAGATTCCCCCAGGGGACGTCACAACTGGACCTACAGTCGGGTGCACAAGTGACTTCACGTTTCTGCCAAGTGTAATTAATATTGTATGTGACTAGAAGGAATTCGGTTAAATGAAAATTCCTCTAAAAGAAGTTTGGCAGCGAGCACAGTGGCGATTGCAGAACACTTTACATAGCACAGCACACATAAAATGTGTAGAAGATGTAGGTTATGGACCAAGAACTGAAAATTAGCTTATTAGCTCTATTGTTTTTTGTTTTTCCGGTTTGTATTTTTTACCACTTTCTTTGGAATAGAATATAATAATAAACTGCAAAAAAAAATTCACTCTACCTTACTATCTCCAGTTGTATGCAGTATAAACTGCATTTTGCACAAACATGTACTTTTTGTGCACCACACTGTACTTCTGGTCGAAGTTGACATAAGTGTGACTGTATTCGAAGCCAAGCCAACAGGCGTTTTCTTCTTTGAGTGGCTTTTCTGTCTCTAAGCTCAGTATCAGCCGTGGCTTAATTTTCGCAGCATCCGATCTCAAAAAACTAGTCGAAGATCGTGGATTGAAGAAGCAAAAGATGTACGTGCAGTCAAACCTGGAAGATGTAGAGTAAACCTGCAACGTGGACCTAAGGATGCCCGGGCCCATGATTCCGCACTTAGTGTGACATTTTAGAGGGATACACAGTGTTGTGCTGTACACAACGTTGCTTCTAACTTAGAAGACAGCCAGAAGTGCTTCAAGAAAGGGAAACATACGAATAAAGTAAACCCGATTTGAGTGCGAAACAAGATTTCAACACAAAGAAGTAATCTTCTCATCCAATCTTCCAGAGCGTTTGTAACATAAAAAGACTCACCAGCAGAGCAGGTCTGCAGTCCCGAATTTCCCCATTGACAAGTGGATCGCAGTGGAGTCCAACACATTCTCGCTGTGCACTAAAACCGAGTTTCTTGTTCCAGAGCCACTCCGCAGAGATACCGAACACAGAGGATAATCCCTAAATTCACCGTAAATGATTTCAATTCGCGCGAACAGGAAAGGATATCCCACAAGATTCTTCCACAAAACCACTCGGAGTCAACAGCACACTTTACGAATATTTGTCAAAACACCGCCACGACTTCGATATCAGACGCACGCTCTAATCCGCCTCGGAATCGTGTGTAATCCGATTAAGCTGCACACACTGCAGCCGAAGTGCAGAGAACCACAGTGCCAGAGGATGGCGAGCAAAAAAGAACCCCTCGATCCACTCACAAGCCGGTGGAACTGAAAATGTAATTTTGCCCGTAACACTGGTGATATATTATACGAGTGCCTCTCGTACTCTTCGGCAAAAAAGGCGGGGGTGTGCCGAAAAAAAAAAACAAGGAGCAAAACCGCCCCCAAATTGAAAGGGGGAATGTGCCGAATCGAATTCACTTCCGGTAGCGTATGCAAACAGACTTCCGCGGCGGGTGGACGGACGGACGCGCGGACAATAGGAATAAATTGAGAGTGTCCTGGTTTTTTTCCCCGCACGCCAGGGGGCCGGGAAAGCTTTCGTGCTTGTCCATCGATGGAGTTGTTCCAACAGAGGGGGTTGCATGTTCATGTTAGATTTATTAAAATGTGAAACAAGAGATACCCTCTAATGACGGTGGTCTATTTTAGTTATATCCGGTGTTAATTTTGCGTTTGCCTCGTGTGCTGTGTGCTGCCTGTGCGACTGTGAGGGGAGTGAATGCAGTATTGGCGTGCCGGCATGAGACTGTTTATTTATTTATTTGCTCTGCCTGTTATTTAAGGGATACTCGGCTTATTTCTGCGCGCTTAATTGTCTGCCTAACACAGGTGAGTTGCATTGATAGTGTCATTTGGAGGGGAGCTTTTTATTTGTTTTTTTTTTAATTTTCGTGTTGCTCACAGGTTGGGGGTTTTTGCATGGCATGTGATGTGTTTGATAAGCAGAGTTAGCACACAAAAGCAGTGCTGTAAAGACGCACTCTTTATGCCCGAATGATTTTTGCCAGGATTGCCATGAAACTAGTGAAGGGCTGTTCCCCTTGTAGGCATGCTGGGAAGTCGTCGGCATTATGCTTGCTACGTCTGTGGGTCTGATGTGGAGATGATTCAGAAGAATGAGAGTCTAATGGGTCTTAAGACATGTAATGTGCCGTTCAGCCATTGTCCTGCCTTTGGTAAAAAATACTACCGAGGTGTGCCCCAAACAAGGATGCTTAGAGACCTCTTTCAAGACTGTTATACCATGTGAGCAGAGAACTTGCCAAAAGCCGGTAAAAACACTGTTGGTAGAGAAGAAAATCACCTGAATGGCGAAAAGGGCGTTTTTGTTTAATTTCAACCAATAATGCGCAAAAATAGTGACGATGGAGGTACATTTCGTTACGTTCGTACAGTCGGGTGGGCCTGGCATTAGTTGAAGGCTGTTATTGAGCACGGGACAGGAGAATATTCATCAACGCCTCTGATGTTTAAAGGAGCTGGTTGATGCTGCAAGAGAGTGACAAAGAGTATGACCAATAAGCAGTGTATGGTCAAAAGCACCATCTCGTGGTTCATATGTTGCAATGGGCCAAAGAACACGCTTGGAAGAGGGTCAAACAGTCGCATGGAACAACTTCGTCCTGCAATACGGTCCAAAGCCGTAAAGCTTATCTGCAACCCGGACTGAAGCTCCGCATCAAGAAGAAGACGAAGGCGTACTGGATGGACTCTACCCTTTGCTGGCTCAGCTTAAGACACGCGAACTGGCCACGTACCACAGGCGTCGCATGTTTTGCCGAACAGTTGCTCCCGAAATGCTACCTATCGTGTCCAGTCGCGTGTAGTCAAATTATGGCCGAGTCACCACCCGAAACGTGTCCGAAAAATCACTAAAAGCTACCTTTACCTAATCGAGTCCGTAGCAAGAAATTCCGCGGAGGGTCATTTAATTCATTAAAAACGGCCAGATGCAGTCATGAAGTGCATGAAAATTCCCGCGAAATCTAATCTCATTCACCTTCACTCTTGCAACCACAAAGTGGTCGACAAATGACCACTGTGACAACATTAGGCGTTGCATTTCGCAAGTCACTCGTAATTGCCGCCAGTCATTCCATTAGGTGCAATTAAAGACACCGACCGCACGGTCGGGCTTGTAAAGAAAGAATTCCCTAATCACCCGCGAACAACTTCATTCCGTGGCAACGACAATTACTTGGCCACCAGTCAGCTAATGGCCATCGCATGTAAGATCAGACTTAAAGCCGACTGAAAACTTAACCCATTCCGATGGAAATTAGCGCGGCAGCGACTTCACGACTCAATGCGGCGTTTTGCCGCATAATTGCTTCCCTAACTACTGCCGCCGCTGTCAATCTGCGCGCTGCACACCTGCCGAAGTTCAGTAACCTGGCACCGGGCAGTTGCGGGGAACTTGCTCGACGGACTGTACTCTGCGTCGCATGCGATACTGCATTACGTTCAAGTGCAGCTGAAATCACAGCGTGCAGCCCAGTCCTAGCGTGCTGCTGGTGGTAATTAAAAAGTCAAACTCCCCATCGCGTGACATCATATTCAATAATTATTCTCCCGCTCCGTTCGGTGGGTCTTTGTCGATGGATCGCGACCACGCAAGGAATACTGCGACCGAGTGAACGGTGTCGGCATACACACTGTGAGTGGCTGATGGAAGCAGGTCAGGAATGGATGCCCCGGCCGGTGTTTATGTGGTGTGAGATATGCAAAATGATACATTTCCGGCGGATGCAGATGCCGACAGAGTGTGTGGGGGTGCGTGAGTTTGCGTCGTTTCGTGTAGTGTTTGTTCGTTGCAGGAAGGGCACACGTTAGATTCTGAGAACACTTAAGCATCTGTTCAGCTGGAGCTGGAGCTGGGTACTTACCGGAAAAAGAATTCTAGGATAAACCAGATTACTACTAATATCTCCATTCTAAAAAGTATGTATAACGCTTCCTCTTCGTAGTCTTCGATTGTGGAGAACACGCTTAAGGCCAGGCACGTGAACACCATAAAAAAACTGAAAAGAGAAACGAGAACAAAAAGATTTACGATTTAATTTAATTTCACTTTGAAGAGGCACATGAACATAAAGCATAATTAAGCGTCCTGTTGCAGGCGCAAGGATATACCCACTGACTGTGGCAAGCCAGAAACGACGACCACGCTCGCTGAAAGGTCGACGAGTGAGAGAGGTGAAACGAGTTTTACTACTGTGACTGCTAAATGTGACAGCGGGTCGCATGAGGCTCGTGAAAGGAGTGTCATTACGTGCCAAAGGGGTTCGTGAATAGAGGACGTTGCATTAAATTGACATTTTTTTTCGGCTTTGTCTTCTTAAGTTTATGCTTTAAATTAGGTACGCCACATAAAAGACGGAGAAGGGTTTTATTCGAGCACCGAAAGTAAACAAAAAACTGTGTGATAGTTGGCAGAATGGAATGAGTTGCAGGATGTGGCGTGGACAACCTTGTAAATACATCAAGTTGATGGGATTCATCAAGTCCTTCCTTGGGCTTAAATGCCATCGGACAGTGGTCCGCTAAAGAAATGACAAGGGTGGACGTAGACGGACACACTCTGCAACGTCACTTCGGGACATTTTTAGATGACACCGATGGGTTTACGAGCACGTAACCGGGATTTTGCGGACGATCTGCACGCGAGTCTACCTCGGGCCAGTCTAGTGGCTCTCCTTCTGGCCAGGTTTTGCCGGCCTTTCGATGATGGTTTTCCAGGGCCCTCCTACAAGTTCATCGTAAAGGTCCTCGATTATGCACTCCTTCTGGGGTCCAAGGGCCGACTGTGCAACATCCGTTTCCGGTTTACGTAGGCTGTGGCCTATGCAGTTGCACGTTGCCATTTTCATCGTTCACGAAGAGTCGACCTCCAATCAGATGGTCTTCACGTCGCAAGCATTTGCTGAGGAACACGTGTGCAGCTCTTCGTTCGTGATCCGCACACTTCGAGTGTTCCTCAACAAATGCTTGCTACGGATGTTAAGACCTTCTGATTGGAGGTCGACTTGTGAACAAAGATGGGCGTCGTCTTCAAAGTTTCGCGTCCGTGGGGCAGACTCCGAAGCTTGAGTGAGGTTGAGAGCTGATTGGACCGCCGGGCAATGTCAAGCGAGTTTACTACTCCTTGGCCTTGTCTATTCGAGCCAAGACGTCAGTTTTTGGTTCTCCAGAGATGGACGAAAATGTTGACGTCCCATGGGCTTCGGAGGGGTGCCTTGTGCCTTAATCTGATTCTCCTCAGATTTATCTTAGTGACGTCCATTTTTAGTCCAGCTCTTGTGGTGTTGTTTCCTAGGCGTGTAGTTTCTCCTCGGCACCGCGCAAGGTGTTGAATAGAAGGCAAATGTTATAGGCCTAGTCGAGGTAGTGGGGCCTCTCTGTCAGGGACCATTGGTTTTCAAGGAAGCGGCGTTGTTGATGGCGTCTAGAACAAGGTCAGGATGATCTAAAGCAGGTGCTGATAACAGAAAAGCCCTGCCCTACCCCACTGGTGATAGGAGTTTGTCTAATTATGTATTATTTAACTTAGAAAGGCGCTTGACACGAGCACAAGACAAGTCTTGCTTTCCGCGGGGGATTAAATACGAAATGCTGATAGATGACAGGTGGTCAGGAATTGGGAATCAGGCAGTTACTGGGTCGCGGATTAGACTAACAATCCTTGGACGTCCAAGTAATACCCTTCCCACACCAGTAAGTGTGGCATGGTCGCACAGTCTGTACTCAAGAAGTCAGAGTCAGCATCATATCCAACCTTGAAGAGAACAGAGCCTGCCAAGTGCAGTGGAGAAATTCGATGTGGACACGAAAAAGAAGAGGAATTCATGCCCGTCTCGGAGGATTCACTCTCTCTCTCGTCAATGTGCGTCAGATTGAGCCAAACAATGCACCTCCCGTGCTGCAGCCCTGCGGCATACCACTTTTCACTTCGAATTGCGGCCTACTTCTTTAACAATTGGACCGCATTCCGGCGTAACTTGTCCTTCAGCACCCGCTCCATCTGACGATCCATTTAAAAACTCGTAGATTCCTGGTAAAACTTCCACCCCCCTTAAAGGTTTTCCTTGAACACGGTCGAACAGTAATTGGTTTCGGTCAGTTTGTGAAACGAGAACCTGCGCGTGAAGTGTGGAAACTTCGCAGCAGTCCAGTGAAAACTTTCCTCTTTCAGCAAACAAACTTTTTCAATTCAAATATGCACATGTACTCTTCTGCTTCGCTTCACTGGATTACCCGCAAAGAATGGTCTGCCCCCCCATCAACCTGGACTTGTTTTGATCTGTTTCATCTGTCGCTCCCATCGAGTGCGCCGCTTTGTTGTGACAACTCCGTCAAATCGTTTTTTTGGTTTTTTGCCACCCGATTCGGTGAATAGGTGATCGGCCAGTGAGTCATGATAATTCATTGCCATCCAGTGGTGGTCCTTGCAAGTGACAGCTAGCAAAGTGGAAAATGTTCGAAATGGGAATGAATTCAAACGTGCTTTCCTCAATGGGGGGGTCGTCCCTTTTTTTTTGCGGCAGTCTCATGAACGAACATTTGCCGGGATGTAAAGCGACGTTTGAAAGCATGTTGTGAGTAGATTTCGGCATTTCTCTTTTTATTCAAATCAATTCAGCTGGAGTGCGAGTGGAACGCGCCTATTTGCACAAAATGTTCGACGGTCGGGCACGCTCACAGTTCATTCGGTTCGCGAAAATATGCACGAAATCGGTGCGGGCGAACGGACTACGAACTGTTATGAATTTTGATTGATTACACTCGGTTGCGATGGGAGTCAGGGAGCTGGGCGATGAATGCCAATAAGTGGCGAGTAAAAAATCAATTTTCCACCAAGCAAACTATTCGGGGTTTTTTTAGTTTTCCCTTAGCAAAACTAAAAGTGAGGCACACTTTGAAGGCACTCGTCATTTTTCATTTCGCTCAAATGTGACTAATGATGGCGATGGCGACGGAAGGTCACTATACGCAAATCGACTGGATGGCCATTGTTGTGATAACGAGCGCAATAAATCTTTTGCTTAATTGGATTCAGCTGGACGTGGGGAGATGGCTGTCGCCAGTGCTGTGTGGCGAGGAGGTGGGACGCCCCCTTAAACAAGTTTTTTCCGACAGTTCGTGCAGTTTTGAAGAACATCACGTTGCTGGCAGTGACACTTCGCAGTTGTTGACAGCCACGGCAGTACCTCGCCCTGTAATCCAGTCAGGTCCACCTTAGCAATGTCCAGGATTTACGCACCACGTCGGCAGGGGAAACTTTTGTAGAGCCCCTCCGGGCGCCGACCCTTTCACTCAAACTGGTCCAATCACCAACGTCACCGGCAGCAGTCCCTTTCAACGCAGAGTGCCAAAATCTGAGCTCGAATACCCCTCGAGCCAATCCACAACCTCTCTCCACTTAAGCACTGCCAACGTTCTCTGCCCACCCACTTGAAAGCAAAAGAGCAGCAAAACTTTTAATCAATCTAACCGTCGACCCGAGCCCACAGCCACTTGGGCAATGCTCAACCATGTCAAATCTATTTGCACTCAGCACTAAGGTATTCGCCGAACAAATAGCCAAGAAATCAAATCTCAAGCACCCATCAATTTGTACATAATTATCCTTTGACAACCGTTGCCGGGGATTGGATGGCCTTCCTTGGCTCTCCACTCAGCCATCTAAAGGCAGAATAAAGTAAATTAAAAACTTTTTAATAGCTTCACCAGCATGCCAAGGAATTTCGTGGAATGAAGGTGAAGCGAGTAGAGAAGGGAAAAGTTTCCGGGAAACTTTTCATCGCGCTCCTTCGCCGCTCTGGCGGGGCATTGAATGCTAAAGCAACGCCGCAATTTGTATGATTACAGGAAGTCGGAAGCGGAACACGGGGGAACTTGGGAGTGTAGTGTCGGACCAGGGATTCGGACTGATTTGGGACGCATTCAGTCATTCCACCGTGAATCTCTCATCACATTCAATGCTTACACTAATCACTGAGCGTCTCGGTTAAGTGAAAGCTTAATGATCAGTCATTATGCATGAGTGGTGCTTGTGGCGATGGAACCGAACGACTCAAGGGGTGGACCGGGGAGTGGTCGCATCTGGGATGTCACCTGAAATGCTGTAAGATGCGTGGATGTTCGTGGCACCCATTCTGATTTGGCTTTAGATGCTTGTTTTTGAGGCAAAGGCCTAGTCGATTATGTCGCTTAGCACGCCCTTGCCTGCTTGTTTGGACTCAAAATGCGCTTAAGTAAGAGAGACCTCACTCGGAAGATCAAGCTTACTCTCTATAAGACGTTGATCTAACACCGGGTCGAGTCCCATTGTAAGCAAAGACAATATGCTCATGTCTGGTTTTCAAATCCTGCCGTTGGGATCAAAAGAGCGGTACTATCACTGAGGCGGTGGCCCGTGGCGTTGTGGCAACGACAAGCCCTGGTCTGGACGACAAAAAGAAAATAATTTTCACGGCCCCACCTCATTCGAGTCACTGACATTGCTCAACGAGTCCTGTGGAAGGCGCAGAGGCATTGGCAATCTCAAAAGCTGAAGAAGGGACTCTAGGTCGAGAGAAAAGTTCGAAAAAAAAGTTCGATAAAAAAGTTCGAGAGAAAAGTTCAGCGCGTTATCTTTGGTCCTGCCAGCGTTTATGACACATGGACAAGACAAACTCTACGGGATGTACAGTGACATGAATCTAGCCAAGCGTCTCCGGTTCGAATCCCTAAGATGGCTTATCCATATGGAGAGCATGGATACCTCAGCTTCGCTCCAAAGAATTAATAATCGTCGAATCTGACGCGGTATGACAAGACAACAGACGTTGTTCAAGCTCACCCAAGTCTGCCTACAGACGGCTTGTGCAAGACTGTAGGCAGCTGGCCAGAGATAGTATCAGTTGGGTGAGGCCCACAGGGACAAGCGCTTATCGCGCCTAACCACCCGTGTAACAGGCGTTCGTTTTAAACAAACGACGAGCTAGTCAACTACATTCCACAGGCATTTAAGACCACTTTTTCCTAATTTTTAGGCGGAACTGTGTCCTTGGACCATCGTGCATTTCGATCAAAACTGCATGCCTTACACTAAAAGCAGTAGTCTCCGAAGATAAGGATCAACCAGATTACAGCGATGTCGCACTGAGTTCCGACATTGAGATTGTCTTTAACAACTACGAATCTCAAGCCTTAAAGTCATCACTAAGCCGGCTAGTGATCGAAAAGACCACCGTTTCGTTCACAGACCAACTATTCAATCACAGGGCGATTCAATGTGAAGGCTTGGTGACACAAATATCTGTGGAGCAGTAACAAACGACCGACTGTCTTTGTAGGCTTAAAATGGCTAGGCCATGTAGAGCGGATGGGTCCTCGGTACCGAGCCAATGGGACAACAAAGGACGTCCTCGAACGAGATGACACACACAAGCAGAAAAGGACCTCAACCACATTGGTGTGCGCAGTTGGAGGCAGCTGGCGAAAGATCGTGCCAGCTGGAGAGGCATGTTGGTTGAGGCCCAGGTCCATACCGGACTGTAGCGCTAATCAAAGAAGAAGACGGAGTTAAATATGACGCACCACAGGGTGGAGTGCTTTCACTTCTCATATGGACCTTAACCACATTGGTGTGCGCAGTCGGAGGCAGCTGGCGAAAGATCGTGCCAGCTGGAGAGGCATGTTGGTTGAGGCCCAGGTCCATACCGGACTGTAGCGCTCATCAAAGAAGAAGACGGAGTTAAATATGACGCACCACAGGGTGGAGTGCTTTCACTTCTCATATGGACCTTAACCACATTGGTGTGCGCAGTCGGAGGCAGCTGGCGAAAGATCGTGCCAGCTGGAGAGGCATGTTGGTTGAGGCCCAAGTCCATACCGGACTGTAGCGCTAATCAAAGAAAAAGACAAAGTTAAACATGACGCACCACAGGGTGGAGTGCTTTCACTTCTTATGTAGAACTTTGCAGTTAATGAGCTTCTACTGACCATAGAGAAGACTGAGTGTAAGGTTATGGCCTATGCAGACGAGGCAATATATCTCCTCTTCGAACTACAAGAATAGCCTAGGGAATGTGGCCTGACTGTCAATCCTCAAAAAAAAAAAAAAAACGGGACCAGTCCTCCACACAGGAAAGTCCAAAAATTAGTTCTTCATCCATTCTGTATGCGTGGGATCCCTCTATATCTGAAGTTGTTCTTTTCTAGCCTGCATGATCCACTAAAGCGCTTACCCCGTGAAGTACTAGAGATCGCCAGGCCACACGATTCTCCGCCATCGACTCTAGCTCATCAGAATCTATGCTCAGGTGCAACCAAGCGAGTTTTTGAACTTGGTCCAACCACTTCTGCATGGGTCTGCCAAGGGGTCACCTTTGTTCCGCATTTAAGGCATGTCTTCCGAGGCTGAGGCTTCCGAGCATAGCTCTTTCGTTTGGTCGAAGCGGCTGCTGAGTTTCTCACGTTTGTTTCGTACCCTCTACCGGCAACACTCCCAATAACATCTCGTCAGCCGGTATTCGCCATCATATTCCTTCTGTCATTACCCCAATTTCATGGCCATGGGAGAGATTTAGAACATTTACTGAGTCGAAAACCGCCATGTGGCCATGGCTTCACATGTTCTTATTCAGATTTAGACATATTTGATGTTGATCGCAAGTAGTTATCTGTTTGTTTAACCATGAAGCTTTGCACGGTTGTACTTTGCGCACTATGCAACATAGAGTAACAGAACTGAGGCAGCGCATAGTCTTTGCTAATGATATTTCAACCGAATCACCTCTTCTGCCTACCTGCCTACATATACTCTTGTTTACTTTAAGTCACCAGCCAGGCAGAGATAGCAGTGCAATTAAGGCAACCTAGCCGCCGTTTCGTCCAAAATCCATCGAAGAAGACTCAGATTTCGTTGTACACGCCTCATCTTGCGGTTGGACTCGGGCCTACGTGCAAGAATTGATTGAAAACAGAGGAGCCAAGAAACGAAGTGAGTTCGCTAATTCCCTCCAAAATATTCGAATTTTGGTCAATACACCAATTTTTCGGTCGGAGCCCCACCACTAACCATCAATGTATCCACAAAAATGTACTTTTTCGTTAGAAATGATTAAGGAGACACCGCTATCGTCAATGGGCTCAGATGAAGAGCAACGTTAACCGAATTTCTGATCAAGGCTCGACAAGATCGATATATCCCAGCCTGCGGTTGGAAAAGGATGGCGATGCATGACATTCAAGCGACACAATGATCAAAGTTGCGATAAGGGCGACATGCGGCAACTGCATCATTTCAATAGCACTCTTCAATCATGCCACGAGATCAATTCGAGGCAGTATTCGCGCACAGATGGGACCTAGTCATCCAATCACTTGATGTAACACCAACGAATGATGTGCTGGACTATGTAAAATGGCATGAATACAGCTTTAAAATGAAGTAAAAATCAATATTGTGGCTTACGCCGTTCTTATTTCATACACATTTTTTATCCTATCGTTCTTATCTGGCCGCTTGTTACTTACAATAATAATATAATATATAATATGGCTGGCGCTACAGCCCGTAGAGGGCAAGAGCCTAGCAACCACTCGTATTGTCCGTGCAATTGTTCACTCACGAGTGGAAGGGACCTACAGTCTACACTCCGAACGGCCAAGTTTGAGAAGCTCTTTCTAGACAGGAAATATTCTTTGAGCATCGTCACTGACTCGAGGGAGGTGAGGTCGTGAAAATTATTTTTGTCGCACAGAGCAGGAATCGAACCT
This sequence comes from Eristalis arbustorum, assembly GCA_916610145.1. Lineage (NCBI taxonomy): Eukaryota > Metazoa > Arthropoda > Insecta > Diptera > Syrphidae > Eristalis > Eristalis arbustorum. The sequence continues at coordinate 27,425,332 of OU744319.1, read as the reverse complement.
GCGGCGTCAAGGTTGGTGTGGACATACCCACAACGCCACTGGTGGCCCGTTGGTACTTGTCCTTCTCAAACATGGTCAAAAAGACTCATGCTTCCACTGTACACTCAGAACATTCGCCATCAGCCTATAAGAAGTCCGCCTGCTCGGCCATTCCTCACCCAAGAACCCCTCCGTTTGCACTTCGTCCCTCCAGACGCTCACAGATTCTCAAGCCAAGCCAAATCGTTTTAAATTCTTTAAGTAGCCTCCGTTTCAGAGCTCCTTCCACCCACCTGACTGTCCCTGCTGACGTTTCATTTATCAGGAGAAATCCAATTATGACAAAGGAGAAATGCTAAAGCCTGAATAAATTCAGCCGAGGCGCACATTCGAATTCCACTTGAACGCCTCTGCGCGTCGGATTCGCTCACACTCGCACGCACACGCATGGTCTCCTCTCAATGGCGCCCCATTAACCCCGCTTCCCAAGCCGACCAATGAAATACAATCAACGGCCAAGGTTATGCCGCAGCCATCCCCACACTCCCACCCCCAGCCAGTCGCAATCACATTACCATATCAATATCCCGGAGATATGGCCAAACAGGGCAACATAAACGGAAAACACGTTATAAATGCCACGTCACGCACCTCTGCGCGCTTCATCGGGCGATTATTGTTGTGCCGGAAATGAGATGGAGTTAGCCACGGGAACCGGGCATCCTTTTCACTTAAATGCAAATTTACACGCCGCGCGCAATGCAGTTAACCGTCACTGTATATGGAAGGCCGTTGCTCGATGTCCCCTGCACGGATCGATGCCACTGGAGAGGGAAAGGAAGGAAGGCGAGGACTCGTAAGAAATCAATTCCTTCGGACAGGATCCTGTTCCTCTTGTTCACAAATCGCCGACATCTCGTCGTGTGTGCCCGGTGCCAAGAACTGCCATTCATCGACGCCGCTCTGGGAACGAGGGGCGGTAGAGCAGTCCAAATACTCGGTGAATCGTTGTACCCCACCGCCCTCTCGGCAGTTGGGTGAATATCCATTTCATTGGATCGAGAACGTCGATGTGTGGCCAACGGAGGGGAATGGACTCTTGCGGAGCCGGAAATAATATCTATTTGATAACCAACGTCCGTATCCGATTTCATTTGTAAGCCAGCAGATATTCCCCAGCACATGCGGCTGTGCACAGTGGACTGGAGTGTTTTAATCCCGGCACGGGTGATGGGTCACGGACGACTGCAGTGGGAGTTGGTGGTAGCCTGTGCCTACGACCGGAAGGAAACGTTGTTGGCTGCCGCTGCCACTGCCACTGCTGGCTGTTCCCGTTGAAAGGCAATTTCATACCTTTCATCTGCATCCGAGCAATTTTCAACGCTCTTTTGTTGTTCACGATATTTTTGCTGCCGCAAATTTAGTCTGCCCGATGATGTGCGGAAAAGCAACCCCCCCCACCAATTTTTTTTGGTCGGATATGCAGATGATGAAACTGTAACAAAAGCGTGAACCAGTTTTTGCACAATGCTCAAATTAGATTCACTCAGGCGGCGGATGACTTGGTGCGGCTGAGGCGCCGCGCCGTGGTCAATTTGCATTTGCCATGACCTGTGAGTGGAACTAATCTGTAAAATAAATAAATTAATATTCAGTCGATTGTTGCTCGACGCGCAAATGAGATGCAGTGTGACTGAATTGGTAATCTCGCCAAGCGGTCGGAAGGGGCCGTGGTGCTTCATGCGGTAATATGCATCCATTCGGACTGAGGGGCGGATTGTGGTTGGCTGCAGGTCCGTGGTGGATAATAATGTGGGTGGAACTACCGCCCGTAGAGGGCCAGGCATTTTTTTCACAGTAGGAAGCGAACCTAGACATTGCGTCGAACCCAATGCACACTGACCCAACTCCGAAGGGCGCCACGTGGTAAATGGGTGGCGTTTATTTGGGTTTCTAATACGGCTCGCATATCCTATGTCTAACAGAAATCCCACAAGGACGCTGGATATTTTCACGCAACAGGCGATGACCTGCACCAACCCATCTGAAGAATATGGTCGGAGGAAAGCACGCCCCGTGGTTGGAACCTCTGCATTATCCGCTGGTCCACAATGAAGGAGACCCTGTGAACTGAGTCAACTATGGGGCCTCAGTCTTCTGAACATCGAGTGCAAGACCATATCTGCCGAGCTTGCCGTCTGAAGCGGTTCGTCAACAACCTGATCGGTCTCATGAAGTGCACGGGCTTAGGTTGAGAAAACCCACCAGCGATCAGCGACCAACAGATTTTAGGAAAAAACCAGCAACAGCAACAGATCGAAAGCACCACCTCCTCTTCTTCTTAGTCTAGCGTTACAGTCCGCTGTGGCCCTGGGAATCAGTCAGTACTCCTCTCCAACTAACTCGAACTTGGGTTAGGCGCCTACAGTTTCGATGAAGATATTTTTCCGGATTGTTGCACTGTTGGAGGGTCAACCGAGTTATACCTCAGGGTTGGCGTCGAAGAATTCCCGAGCAGGGGCGATAGTGTCCATTATCTCTACATGACGCAGCCACCTAAGATGAAACATATGAATTCGTTTGATGAGGCCAATGTCTTTGTAGAGCTCGTAGAGTTGGTCTTCTCTTCCAAAACCCCTCTCAAGACATTCGAAGTTTTTCCTCTCAAGCGACCAAGAATACCTTCGTCCTCATTTGACTGTTCATGCTTTTGCGCCCTACAGAAGGACTGCGATTGTCAAGGTCTCTTATAGAGCCAGCTTAGTTCTCCGAGATAAGGCTTAGTATTTAATTTGCCGCCGAAGTCTAAGGGAACACTGCGATTGGCCAGGGCTATCCTTCGTATTATGTACGCGGTGATGTCATTTTCGGAGACAAAGTCCTTAACTACATCGAAGCTGTGTCAACTTTTGTCACACTTTGTCCAAGATGTCGGTGTTGATGGGCTTATCACCGCTTTACCGAATTAAGGTCCATATTTGACAGCATCTACAGAGACGAGATATGCAGAGGAATTGTGTAGTTTTAACAAGTAGGAAACCCGCTGCTGCGGCTAAGATTTCACAGAGACCTTTGATGTCGAAAAAGGGAAATAGACAAGGCGACGTGCTGTCATGCGACATCTTCAACATCATTCTTGTTCAAAACGCCAAGACCAGAGGAACAATTTTTCAGAAGTACGCCCTTCCGACTGCTCTCATATGTCGCAGATATGTGCATTTTCAGAAGAACGCGGGGTGATGTCAATGGCGCTTCCTTGAGTTCGAGGGCAAGACCAAGTTATGCTGTAAACGAGAAAGGACTCGAACAGACCTAAGCAACGCACAGAGATATAGCTTTGAAGTTATCAAGGACTCTGTGTGCCTAGGAACCACTATCGATTGTTAGCGCTGAAATCAATCGAAGAATAACTCTTGTCAATCGCTACATCTTTGGGCTGAGAAAGCAATTCACAAACAAAGAGCTCCCTTTGGACAAACAAAGCGAACCTTTTGTAAGATCTTCATCGTCACAGTTCTGCCATAGGGCACAGGAGCATGGACTTTGTCAAAAGCGAACGAAGATGCTCTTAGTTGCTTGGTTGATTGTGGTGATTTCATATCCCGTCTGCATAGATGGTGAGAGGAGGAGCAGAGTTAGCCGGTGGCGGATGGAAACCAAGCCCGACCAGAGGTGTCCTCGAAGTCACTCCGTGGGACAGCGCAGAGGGGGAGCGCGAATCCGATGAGGCACGCAATTGAAAAAGGACCTTAACCAGCGACACAATGGAAAACTGAAGGCAACTAGTTAAGAGTCCAGGTGTATAGAGACGACTCAAACAATGGAGCAAAGGTCTCCCTAAGATGGTGCACGCCAGGGAAAGGGACATCAACTAAATCTGCGTTCACGTCTGTCCTAAGCGTGTCTACACACCTTGACGCGGTGCAAAGGCTTATTAAAGGTCAGTGACTCAAGACAATTTATTCTCTATGAGGAGACCCGAAGCTAAGATGTAACCATCCCTTCTTTCCCACCCACTACATCCTATCCCTCCCTTCTATCTCCGGTGGGCTGGATCAAGGTGTCATACGACCCGTGCCGAGGATCAGCATGGCTGGGGGTCCACCTGAAGAAATGGCTCAGTCGCGGGTGACCTGGCACACTCCCAGATTAATCCTGCCTTAGCTCTGCAATGCGGATCTCTGCACAGCCGGAGCTTCCCTTTCTCCGCTACTCTTGCGACCAATAATGAACACAACTAATTCACAAAAAACCAAGAACAACAAAAAAGAGACCGGTGCTCCCTCACCAGCTGGAACTTCTTCCAGACATACCTCGGCTCCTGAAGAGCTGACGGATAAGGCGGCTCCAACCGCCTTAAATACTGTCAAGGGCCGCGTGGAGCATCAAAAACCCAAAACCACGGAACAAGCAATCGCGGATCTCGCGGATCTGCCTCCTCCTTGAAGGTCCCGAACCTTCTCTTAAAAGGTATAAGGAGAGGCGCAGCCCGGACTCTGGAGCCCTTTAAATACATTCCACCGGAGAAGCTTAACGACAGCAGCAAGAGATCGTTAGCTTTGGCGACTAAAGTAGTGAAAAGCCAACCACAGGCGGACACTACTAAGGGCACTACGTCCAAACGCGCCAGGTCACTGGAGGCGTCACCCAGCAAATATTGCCAGTAGGCTCAACAGGCCGTATAGTGAAGTGCTGAAAGGCGACATCACTTACGTCGTATTAGATAGACGAGACGCTGACTGCGCTATCTCTCCATTGAATTGGAAGAAAGTACAGTCAGCGATCAACGAAATCTATCTGAGCCTGGTGCTGGAAAACGGAGACCTTGCACCTGTAGGGCGTGACGGAGGATGGCACCAGGGTCATATAAAGACGCGATAAAAACTGATGCCGTTCCTACTAGGTATATCAACACCACGCGCAGTCCCTAGCCAATGGCATGAACGTTTTTTCTGTTCATCGGGTCTGACAAGTCAACAGCCTTGGCCTTTCAGAACCTTACGATCTAGCTTTGCCTTTGCTCTGGCCTTGGCAGACAAGTTCGTGGTCATCGATTATGGTCTTCCGGTAATCTTGTTAGTCCTGCCATCCTTAGCTACATAACGTCAACCCTCTTGGTTGGGTAGTCTTCCTAGCAGCAGCTGGCTTCTTGGCAACAGGTGTTGACTCATGCCGTCCATCTTAGACCCTATTGTTGTTGTCTTGTGTGAGTGTCTCAATCCAAGAAAGTTGTGATCTGGCTCTGAATTGACACAGTAAAGCAACACCGAAACTGCATACCAACTTCCTATAGAACTCGAACCATGTGGGCAGCACAATGCCATCATCTTACTTACTTTTCGGGCCGACGACCCATGAAGGGTGCGAGCCTGAGTATTTGCTGCCTTCCATCGCTGACGGTCATGCGCGCGCTGCTTCTAGTCATCAAGGCCAAGCTGTCTTACATTCGCGATGACTTGCTCTCTGTACCGGAGGTTTGGTCTTCCTCTCCTTCTCGAACCAGGAGGCTCGGATTCGAAGACCCTCTTTGCTGCAGTGTTGTTGTCAATTCGCTCCATGTGGCCGAGCCAGTGTAGTCGACGGATTTTTCTCTTCCGGACTACATTCACATCCTGGTCCAGCTCGTAGAGTTCGCGGTTGTGTCTTCTCCTCCACTCGGCTTCCTCACAGACGGGACCATATATCCGACGTAGAATTTTTCTTTCGAAGGCACCAAGAATCAGCTCTGCAGTCTTACTTAATGTCCAGCTGTCGGCTCCATAAAGCAGGACTGTCAGAAAAGGAGACTTGCAGAGCATGATTTTGGTCCTTCGAGTCAGGAGTCTCGAGCCCAGTTGTTTTGACAAACCGAACTAGCATCGGTTGTCAAGGGCGATTCTACGTCGGATCTGCACTACGTGTCATTCGTGGAGTTTACATTTGCCCCGAGGTAGACAAACTTCTTAACTACCTCTTACCTACCTTAAATCGTGGCTGTCGCTTGTAACGTTCTGGTGGTGTGCGGCGGATCGTTTTTTGCTCCACAGCATATATTTTGATTTGTCCTCGTTGACCTTAAGATCAGCTCGTTTCCCCTGTTCCTGCTGCCGTGGCATCTTCACCAACGGCGCTTTGGGACTGCCCGATTATGTCGATGTCATCAGCGCATCCCAACAGCTGGAGTGACTTGTAGAAGATAGTGCCTTCCGTGTTGATTTTTGACCGCCGCACTATCTTCTCCAGTGCCAAATTGAAGAAATCGCACGACAGAGCACGAAGCCGCACTGTTACGTGCCGATTAGTGCGCTGCAAAACTGCTTTAGACGTTTACACAGTGCGCTGGATAGGATCTTATCGGCGGCGTTGAGTAGGAGGTAGGATCGCCTTTTTTGTGTGAATATGCTCACAGGGCAGTCACACAGCTGATCGCTATCAACTTGACGGGGTGCCAGCAAAGATCCTTGTCGATTCATAGATCAAGTTGCATGCAGCCATACAGCCTCCAAGCGGCGCCTCCGGGATAGCTAGCGTTTCCCTTGCGGTTGTGCGGAGTACTAACAATCCGTCCACAAATGTTTCGCCAGAGCAAGCAGCCTCGGAGCAACGGACGCCACCATCAGCATTCAAATTTGTTGCAAGTGCGATGAGGACGCCTGCACCATCGATCCGTCAGAAAATTACCGGGAAAAGTCCGTGGAACGATCAAATAAATCCTCGCTGAGCAACAACGTCGACTTACTCACTCGCCCACTGCACACGGTCACACATGGTTAAACGTCGCCCGATGCGAATAGCCGAGCAGTAAACCGCTCTAATGCCACCGAATGCCACTCGAAGTGAACATAATTGCTTCCGTTAATCCTAGCCCCATCGGCGGATGGCACTCACTGCTGGCAATGGATGTTGCGGACGGCAACAGGCGAACTGCCTCAGACGGCTCCTGTCCTCGCGTCTCCGCTGAACTTTACACACAATTGATTCGACAGGCTTCAAAATGTTTATCCTTAATGGCGTCGTTCCGCAAACCGGCGGAGGTTTTTAGCACCGACACCTTCACCTACAAACCGCACTGCACTACGCAAATGGGAAAAAACAACGCACCATCATACCCATTTAGTCGAACTGAGCGTACAACCCCGCAGGTGGTCTGAGGCATGCCCGCCCCGACAACTGCTGTCGCTTCTTTCCGTGATGCATCTCTATTTGGAGATTTTCCTATCCCTAATGTGTCCTCTCCTGCCCGGGCCCACGGTGAAGTGTCCCCACAGATTCGTTGTTGTTCGGCCGCAGTTAGCATAAATTGAGCCGACAGTAATTAAGGGCAACTTGTTTTTATGGCGGGTAAATTAGTTGAATTGCCGCCATGCTAGTAAGGCCATGAAGTACAACCTCGATGGATTGGCCATAAAGGCTCGTTATTGTCATTTGTCGGCGGGCGGGCGAGGCCTGGTGGCCTGTCCACCGACTGGTCCTTGGGGAGCAGAACGGTGATGCAGGCGCTCGGCTCGATTGTGTGCACAATTTGAAGTGCGTGCCTCTAGTTGGAGTTAATCGATGGCAAAGTTTGTATGCATCCCTGGGGAGGAACAAATTATAAAAAGGACTGACTTCCTATTTGTTTTGTGCATTATTCAGTATGAACAGGAAATCGTGTGTGCCAAGGGCTGCCAGCCGCACCGGAGCGGTGGACAGAGTGGGTGGGTGGATGACCACTCTTTAATCAGAGGAATTGAATTTTAGCTTTATTCTCTCTGAATGGAGTGGACTTGAATGAAGTTCTGGCTAAGCAGGGCAGGGGACCAGCTCGTAGTGCAACTACGACAAAAACATCAGTCTGGGCGAGGAATGCAATGTTCGGTATCGCAACGGCCCACTTGGATTCGTTGTTCGCACTAGTCTCGTTCGAGAGAAGCTAGACCACCTCTCGTGCATTTCTTGGGGAGTATTGGCCAATCCCATATTCGGTGCAGTTTTCCATCGCAGTCAACTGTCAACATTGAATTGTCATTTCCGAGAACCATGGATAGTCACCCGAATGGATTCAGACCATCAGACTAAATCTGTGTGGCTGACTGCTGCAGAGCAGTCACACTTAGGCCAGAATAGGCCCATTGTGATACCACGCGGATTGACTTCTCCTAACGTTGGAACCAGTTGGTGCTGCTGATGAACCGATTTAGTTGGCCAATGCTGGCACTTTTTAGCTCGTTACGATCGCTGAAGTAGTAGGCTCCTAGGTGCAGGAGCCTACGACTGGCAAGAGCACTGCAGGAGCAGAGAAGGTGATGAGTATCTTCTTCCTCCTCATCATCCATGCAGCTTCTGCAAAAATCATTATATGGAGCACCCATCCTACGAGCATGAGTGCCAATTACACAGTGCCCGGTTATGACTCCTATGAGGGTCCTTAATGAGGGCTTGCTGAGTCCAAGTAGACTGAGTGACCGTTTTAGGTTGAGTGATGGCCAGATTTCTTTTGTTTTAAGGCAGGTGGTGCCTTCTAGCCATTTGTCATTGGTGGTTTTGATTGTATGAATATTTAAAAGATGATAGGCTGTAGCTATCGGCATGGAAGGTGTTACCCCTGCTATTGATAGGGATGAGGTTGTACCACACGTAGCGAGTTCGTCGGCTTTGCAGTTTGCTGGTATGTCACAGTGTCCCGGCACCCACATGAGGTGAATGTTAAAATGCTCGGCCATCTCGTTAAGAGACAGCCTGCAATTAAGGGATGTTTTAGAGTAGAACATGACATTGTCCAGGGATTTTATGGCGGCCTGACTATAGGAACAGATGGTGATATTCCTTTTTGATATCACATTGTTTTTAAGCCAGGACAGCGCCTCTTTAATCGCTATGGTTTCTGCCTGAAAAACGCTACAGTGATCAGGGAGCTTCACGGATATAGCAATGTTGAGGTCTTGTGAATAGACACCCGCACCCACCCCTTCTTTTGTCTTTGAACCATCCGTGAAGATGCGCAGAGGATCTTTCAGTGTTTGCGTATCATTCATCCAGTCCGATCTGGTGGGAATACTGATTGAGAATTTCTTTTCAAAGATGGCCTGGGGTAGTAGGCGGTCGGTGTCGCTAGGTAGGAAGTTGAATTCCTTGAGAATGGTTGAGTGGCCAGTGTTGAGTTCGGACCACAATCGAAGTGTTTTGAGTCTCATGGCTGTACTTGCTGCTGCTTGTTTCCCGAATATTTCCAGAGGTGGGAGGTGGAGGAGAATATTCAGTGCGTCTGACGGAGTACTTCTCAGTGCCCCGCTGATACACAGGCAGGCCAGTCTTTGTCGGTTGAGTGCATTGCAGTTTATAGCCTTGTTTAGTGCTGTCCACCAAACTGAGACACCATACAAAAGTGTCGGTCTGACAATAGAGGTGTAAATCCAGTGAGCGATGCGAGGTTGTAGGCCCCATTTGCATCCAATGGCCTTTTTGCAGCAAAAAAGTGCAGAAGAGGCTTTTTTTACCCTTTCCTGGATATTGAGCTTCCAGTTTAGCTTGCTGTCGAGAGTGAGACCCAGAAATTTCGCACTGGTGGTTAGCTGTAATGTGGTGCCGCACAGCAGTGGGGGGTCGAATTGGGGGATTTTGTACCTTTTGGTGAAGAGTACGATATCCGTTTTTTGTGGGTTGACGCCAAGTCCGCATGTTTGTGTCCATGCCTCTAGCTTGTCAAAGGCATTCTGCATTATGTCTCTTAGAGTAGAGACGAATTTGCCGGATGCCGCTATGGCAATATCATCCGCATACGCAATAACTTTGCACCCTACCTCTTCCAGTATTAGTAGCAGTTCATTTACCGCTACGTTCCAAAGAAGGGGTGAGAGAACACCTCCTTGTGGGGTGCCCCTATTAACTCCTCTATGGATCTTAGCGTCTCCCATCTGAGAGTGTATTACTCTGGTGGTGAGTAGCTGATGAATGAAGGCCACTAGGAGCTTTCCGATCCCGAGGTTGCTAAGCGCAAGTGAAATTGCTTCCGGGTTGATATTGTTAAAGGCACGAGCAGGTCGAGAAAAGTCACAAGTGTGTATTCTTTGAACTCGGGAGATTTTTCGATGGTGCCTATCAGAGAGTGGAGGGCTGTTTCTACAGATTTGCCGCGACTAGGAGCGATCTGTTGTATCGAAAGTGGAGCTGAGTTAAAAGGCGTTCTTTTTAAGCTGCCCATGGATTAGAGCCGGGCATTCAAACAAAACGTGTTCGGTGCTTTTAACGCAGATTCTGAGCTCATCTGTACACTCGTCGCCTGCACTCCATGCTAGACGACTCTTGAGACTGCCTCAACGTCCGATTGCAAGATGTTACGTAAACGCCACCGTGGCCAAATTCTGGCGCCCTTAATACCTTTGAGGAGACTGCACCTGGCTCAAGATGGCGTGGATTTTGACTTAGAGCCAGAGGTACGAAGATAATTGTGCTGGGTCCACAGACTCCCGCTCCCATTCCAGAGTCCATCTTTGATCCGTTCGTCTACCGTACCAGACTTACATCATCTAGTGCTGAAACCAATATGTTTCAGCCACAAGCCTGCCGAACCAATGCATCTTGACCAAAATATCCGACGTTTTACAAAACATGTCTCTTCAGGGATTGACTCTAGCTGCAGTTGGATGGCATATAGGGCACCTATCTTTGTAACGACGATTGGCAAGGAAGTTGGCCCGACTTGAGCTTCCTGAGCTGTTGTGGAGCTGGTGCGCATGGTTCCTTTTATGTAAACACAGCAACTTATGACACTCTTTTGCGATTGTCTCTAGCCAGGTTTTAACCCATCAGACGATGACGTGTGTCATAGTTGGGCTCGTCAACGTTGTGTACAACCAATCAATAATTTTGAGGGAACCTCAACAAGACCTTGCGTTCACAAAGTCCAACACTCAGTGATGTGAAAATTGCATTGCCCAGCCAGCTTACTGAGCCGCCATTTCGGATTATGCCACTACGATAAGTGCGGCTGAGGCCGGAGAATTGCAGCTAATGCGCGAGGAGTTGCTGCGCTTACGGGAGATGGCCACGAAACTCACGACTACCCAACCTAAGTCAGCTGTGACGGACAAGCTAGCGGTCGACGACGTGGCGCTAAGGGAGTCGACGATGGGGGGTAGAAGGTGCTGTCCCCGCAACAATTTTTGGTCAGGGACGTCGTGGAGAGGATTCCGGTGTTTGACGCCAAGGCGTATGCCGGATTGTGCTCCGCGGCGTGGAAGGAAAAGGTTCTCGATATACAGAGGATCCACGCACTGGACGAGAAACTAGTTCTTATGGCAGCAACCGACTAGTGGAAGCAGCGAAGTTGTGGAGCCGTGGTGTTGTTGAATCCCTGGGGGAGTTCTTCGCAGAACTATGCTACAACCTCCCGGCGGTGGACGACGATATAGACACCCATGACCGTCTGCGGTAACGAAGGCAACGCGCTGGAGAGCGCACGGAGGAATACATCCCGAAGACGCGTGCCCGAGAACAGCTTGGTCACGTACATAGTACAGGGAATCGCGGATGCTGAATGTGGGGACGCATTCCGACCAGTGAGGCCGGTCTCTGTCAGCAATGTCTCGGCAAAGGTCCGCTGAGTCATGGGACTAAGGGGCAGCAGACGATCTAACATTAGACTACGACGCAAGGAGAAGGAACTGCGAGAAGCTGAAGGGGCATCAGCTGCAGGGTCCACAGGAAGCAGGGTAGAGTGCGTCGGTTGCCATCAATTCGGGCCTATAAACGAGACTGCCCACAGGAGGTGGGCGGACGCAGGGGGGTAAAGGGATCCAACCAAAGCGACCCAACCAGCTTCTGGTGAATGAAAGCGGGTTACCACAGCAACAGGTGAACGAATACGTCAAAGAGGCCACAGTGAATGGGCACGAGGTCAGAGCATTCGTCGACCTGGGGAGTGATTGCGTTACGCTGCGACGCTCGCCTCAAGAGGAGCGCGAAATCAAGTACGCCGTCGATCGGAGACAACTGAACGGATTTGGAGGAGGGACTTGCTAGACAGTGGGATGAGTTAATGCCGAGGTAGGGGCACTCAACTTAGGTCGTGGTGCGAGGTCCTCATTCTGCCGGAAGAGAGCCAGCCGCTAGTTTGTCGGAAGCTGCTGGACCAACCACACGTAAAGGTGGTGAAGACGCCCAAGTGCCGATCACCGACTGTAGGGCGACAATACGTATGGCGCAGGGCAAACCGAGCGGAGCAAAAAGGGAACGACTTGGGGTTTCCATAGATTATGGTAACGTGTGGCGTGGAGAGCGGAGATCATAGAGGGGAGTATATGCCGATGAATTAGGAAGACGACGAGACGCTGCAGAAACAAAAACAATCAATCTCAGGTTCGACACCCAGCGTCAGCAAACGGATCTAGTGCTGACCAAGAACATACCAACGGCCACCGACGAAACGAGGTGTATGGGCCCATATATCATCAGGGCATCCGTCGGGATGAAGCACTCAAGCGAGTGAAGAACTGGACAAGGACAGCAGCGAGGGACAGGGCCCCGATTTCGAGGGCGAGATCAATAAAGGATGGCCGAGCTGTAACGTCAGATGTTCAGACCATTCAGGGACAGTGTGTTTCGGTCACCGCCCGCGAGGTAACAGATGATAGAAACAAAAAAGGGTCATTGAGCCGAACCGCTTTGTCTTATTGCGCGAACCAGTCATTGTTCCATCACAAGCTCACGAGTCAGCACAGCAGCACTCACGACAGTGCCCTCTTGTGAACTAAAGATGATGGCATGTCCTCCCTGACCCACTCGATCCTTGGTCACTGACTCGCAAGACGTTAGCTCATGTTGATATTTGAGGCGATTGAGGCAAAGGATGATCTTCATTTCTCGTGCATTGTCGCTCAACACAACTGACTTGAGTCTACGGACGTGTGCATTATGGCCCTAAGGAGAGGTCGTCTTCTTTGTGTGGCGCTACAGTCCGGTGTGGTTCTGGGCCTCAACCAACAAGCCTCTCCAACTAGCGCGATCTCTGGCTAGCTGTCTCCAGTTGTGCACACCAATCTGGGTGAGGTCCTTCTCCATCTTAGACGCGGGCGTCCTCTGTAGCCTTGGAGAGGTCGTTACTACTTGGCATTAGTCTGTTTACTGAGTCTGTGTAGGCCACGTACACTTTCTCCGAAAAGAACGAAAATAGAGAAGACGTCAGAGAGGCTAGTACTCAATCAGTCGCAAAGGCAAATGGAAATCCCCGAACAACAACGACGACGCAGACGATTCAAAGAGAAAGTTGAGGAGGAAGAACAAGCAGGCAATAGACTCGAACGGAAAGAAGGATCGGAGGTTAAGCGCCATTGCCGAAACAAAGTGGTCGTTACTACTTGGAACTAGCACGAGGAAAACTTCAGTGTTTGGTGTTGATTATCCAGTAATTCCCCACACGCTATGGCTTTTGAAGATCTCTCTTGTTGGTTTATGGAAGGAGGGTAGAGCGTGCTTAATCTCATGATGCCAGGATGGATCCTTTTACCTGGGTTCTCCTAAAGGTGTTGCTTGCTGAGTGCTCGGGTATATATAATGAGGGTGGCGCTACAGCCCGTAGGGAGCCAGGGCCAAGCTTCTCAGCAACCACTCGTGTTGTGCTTGCTATTGTTCTCTCACGAGTGGAAGGGACCTACAGATTTATGCCGACTCCGAACGGCCAAGTTTGAGAAGCTCTTTCTAGACAGGATGCACTCTATCAGTGGCTCGAAAGAAGTGGGGCCGTGAAAATGATTTTCTTCGCACTGAGCAGGAATCGAACCTACGACGTCGAGGTTGGGGTCGACGCACATACCCACAACGCCACGGCCCGCCAACTGAGTGATCGTAACGTCATCCACCACACCAGCGATTCAGGGTATTCAAATGAACAAAGCTGAAGTCCTTAAATCAAAACTCACAAATCCACTAGTCACTGCTGTGCACGTTGTCAACATCCTTCTCCCACCCAACAGACGGTGACAACTTGATTCAACAGCCAGTGCTAATGACTGAAGGCAAACGATTACAAATGAACAAATGAAGCTGATGGGAAACAAAAAATACTTCTATTAATATCACTCCGCGCCACGTCCTGGCTGATGGCTGATGGCTGACGGCACAACAAAGGGAAATTTAAAAAGTTTCACTTCACCGACTACCTGTCAAGAATTAAGAGCGAACCGAAAAAGTACACGCCCGGATAGTGGAAGCATTAATTATATTCCTCGTCGCCGGAGAAGCTTTCCGTCGCTTCGGATCCAGCGTGCCTTTTGTGTCCGCTGCAACAGCGAACTTCGGGCGGGGAGATAGCACAGTGTTTAAAAATCGATTTAATATCCGCCTCCTCCCTCGATGAAATTAATTACAGAGTCCCCCGCCCAAAACTTTTGAATACATTTTTTCTTAATTATTGCCTGCCCCTGCTTTGAGAGCGCGACGATGGCAGATTTATTTCAATTAAGCGAGCTCTGTGAAATGAACGAAAAGTTGTACTTACAGCATAACGTGATATAAAATTGCAGGTACTCCTCGGGGGCGTTCTAGAAAGTTATAGATGCGGCTCTGGAGCCGTCTATAACGGGCATCACGTCGTGAGCCACGGTTATAGTTTAGTGGTTTCCCCAGTAGTGACATTCGTGGTCGTGCAAGCCTATCGGCTCGATCTCTATCCCCAAGCTTGCACGCACTGCAAAAGAAATAAAAGACATGATGTAGTAATGAAAAGGCATACAGGAGGCTAATGGTCTGTTGTGATTGGTAAAGGTAAAGGCTGCCCGATAAGGCGACTTACACTCAATTTCAATTGATTTCTGAAATGGTCAAAGAATGGTGGGAAATTAATTCGTTGCCACTCGAGCGCCTATGTGAACCAGGATTGCGAGTGGGCGATTCTTATCGTCAGAGCGGCCACCACACGAATGCTGAGTTGTTCCGTTGAGCATACAGTCAAGCACCCGACCATTCGAAGTAATTTATTCCGAACATCTGGGTCGGGAGCAAGAATCGAAAGTGGGGAGCCATTAAATGAGGTATCTAGAATAATTTGTTACATCTCACGCGTCCGATTATGCAGATCGCGAAGAGGCAAACACGTGGTTTGCATAATTACCCCCTGACGGACTGTCTCTTGGTTGTTTTTATTTGCTGCTTAATTTTAGGGTCTCGCAAATTTGCTGCTTGTAAAGGTAGGCAATTGTCAGAGGTGCTAATTTACGCATCTATAAAATGGGCAAAGCTGAAAAATGTGGGTCTCATACAAAAGCCGTTCGGTAATTTACCGACGGAGCCATCAACTGAGGCTTGGCATCGACTACAAAAGCGGGCAAGAGAGAAAGATTGGTCAAAAAATGAAATAAAAACAAGAGAATAAATTACGGGGAAGGTAAACAAAATGGGACCGATTGGCGTCAATGGATCAGAGAGAGAGTTTAACCATTTATCGGGTAGGACCGTCTCAAGACGATAAAGATGAATAAAGGAATGATGACATCGACGTCAGCGCCAGCCTTACAGAAGAGCTCGATGTTTGTATACAACAGTTGGAGGTTCTACAACAACGGTTCCACATATGCACATCTTCTTTTGTATGGCTCCAGGTGGACTTGGGCCTCTGCCGACATGAATCTCCAGTGGGTTCTCGCTAGTTCTGCTCTGCGGCTCGAGGTACGCTCATCCCCTGCATTTTAGGGCGCTACAGTCCGAGGTGGGCTTGGGCCTCTGCCGACATGAGTCTCCAGTCGGTTCTCGCTAGTTCTGCTGGACTTACTGCTCGAGGTATTCACATCCTCTTCTCTTTAGGGCGCTGCAGTCTGAGATGAACTTGGGCCTCAGCCGACATGAATCTCCAGTTAGTACGATCCCTGGCCAACTTCGCACACCAAGCCGGCTGAGGGCTCCCTCTACTTGCGTACGCCACTTTGGGAGTCCTCAGTTGCTTTGCCAAACAGCCTCAGAGTAAAGAATTCTTCGGACCTGACCTAAGTTGTCCCCACGCTCCCGATGCCTTAGCCTTCGTACACATCTTGGCATTTTATCCGTATACACTCGGCTTGACTCTTGTCGCTATGAAGCCCACACAGTTCGCGGATTTACCTTCTTGATTATCCAACTGCCATCAACGCGATCAGAGCCAAAAGTTGGAGGTGTACATAGTTCACTGTATTGTACAGCGACTGTCATTAATATTCGGCTTTTTTATCTGCATTTCCTTTGCGGCTGAGATCATTGATGCCATGGTTAGTTTCTGATCCAGATCCATCCAGTCCGCGAAAAACCAACCGCAAGTGCCAACAAAATAAAATAGGCCGCAAGGGAAATCACACTTCGCTTGGAAAACGGGAGCTCGTGTTAAGCCAGCACTTAAACAGTGAAGCGCGTTATGAGATTGCGCAAAATTGGATATGAAGCCTAATAAAGTCGGTGACATCGTAAGCGGTTCAGGGACTAAGGTTGTGTTCAGTTAAAGAAGCCAAAAGGCCAGTCCCACACAATCTAAGATAACAGCCGTTTCGGTGGACCTAAGATTGTAAATGAGCTGTTGGTTGAATGTGGAAGGCATGTTATTGAGTCTATTGTTCGCCAAACAATAGAGTTTAGAAGGGCTTCGCCGTTGAGTGGATAGAAAATAAGCCTTCCTCAGGCATGAGCAACTGCAACATTCGTCAAAATTTTGCGGAGAAAAAAAATCTAGCATGGATGACGTATTTTTTGCAGATGAAAGCCAGTTCAACCTTTTCGGGTCTGAGGGAAGAGTTGTGGAGTTGTGGTGTGGAGTAAGAAAAATCAAGAACATTGAAACCCAATTACGCCCGATAAGGCTTTGCAACAAAACAATCCAGATCAACAAAGTGAGGAAGCAGCTCTCCAATAATCCGAGAATACAGTGCTCATATGGGTAAGGTCGATCAGAGGAAGGGGTTAATGTGTCGACATCCCATCCGGGTCAAGAGTGCTGCCAATAGTTATTAGACTGTTGTGTGGATAGGGCCGCAACGGATGCATTTGGGTTGCATTTTTCTTACTGGGAAACTTAGAAAAAATATGGCCACGCTATAGTTCGAGTAATTCCCTTTTTCGCCTTTTTGTCAATCGCCAGGTGTCTCACCGCGTTCTCAGTCAAAAACTTCCTCTTCTGTCAGCCGGATTTCAACCACACCGTTCATTAAAGGCATGGAACCGGCATGTGGCAACAGTTAACTGGGTTGTCCACAGTCTTTCACTCTTCAGGATTTTTTTTTTGTTCTCAAAGGAGTCTGTCTGGGACCCGATCCAGAAAAGGAGCTCGCAATTCTGAGTGTTTCACGAGCCGGACTAGCGTGCTTCGAGTGATCAGGATAAGACGGTCCTGCATTCAGGATAACATGGCGGTCATACCGGGCGCTAAGTCTGTATTTTCTTCTCGAAGTCAAATGTTCTGCTTCGAGGATCATTTTATTTGGTAGTCATGAGCGTCCATTTACTTTTTGGCATACCTTTTTATCTACACTTCCCTCGAAGAAGAGGGAGCCGCCGAGCTTGCTTGCCCTTCAGTTTCCGACTGAATATAACACGACTGGGAAAGCAGGAGTCTTGCAGAGCATGTCATTTGACTGAGGGTGCAGGCTGATGCAGCAAGTGGTCGCACACTTCCATAATCGATCAGTTGAAAGGAATGAATGGAGACGTCCCATGAAAAATGGAGCTACTCAACACGTACCGGAGTCTAATGAACAGTCAAGAGGGAGGAACATTTCGAGATGAAACTGTCGTCACATCAAGTCATCGTTTGACGCTGTTGATCTTACAAGGTGTAGATCGATCATGAATACTGTTCAGAGATGCAGAATGTGAAAAGATTTGATAGAAGATTCCGGCTCAGGTAAGGCCGTGGGGCTGTATCGATTTGAT
The DNA here is from genome assembly GCA_916610145.1 of Eristalis arbustorum. NCBI lineage: Eukaryota > Metazoa > Arthropoda > Insecta > Diptera > Syrphidae > Eristalis > Eristalis arbustorum. Next base: position 27,407,512 of record OU744319.1, on the reverse strand, counting down.
TTTCTTACCTACGCGAGAAATCGACTATGCACGTGCCAAGAAAGCAGTAGAGAGTATTATCGTTGTTGGCTTCTTAAGAATATGGACGCCACGAGATCGACCAACCGCCACCTGCATAGCGCCAGGTCAGTATATAGTCCTAGGACACCTAGGAGCCTACAACTTCAATAATCTAAGTTGGGTAAGGAGCGCAGCAATTTACAGTCATCCACTCTGAACTTATCTAAATCAACCTGTGACACTACAAATGTCACACCCAATTAGAGAAGAAAACCAGTGCTCAAAGTAAGGCGAATGTTCTTCTGGGATACGGACGCTGTGTTCTCCATCCTACTATACTACCTACCAAAGGGATCAGAGATTCAAGGGACGTACAAGAGATCTCCGCCATTAATTATCATTCGAGTTTTTGGACTTGCCCTTGTTGCACGTATTGTTGCACGAGGCTACAATAAGTAGAGAAGGGAGGAGAAAATACTACTAAACCTGACGAGTGCAACGAAATGTCAGAGCAGATGTATATAGATAGACAATACTTCATTCCGGGAAATTGTTTGTTTTTTGGTAACTATAAGAAGTCAAGTCAGAGTTTCGAAGCGTTGACAGGCGCCGCATGCAGGCACAGACGTCTGCACTAAGCCTCTGCCAATCCGTCTGTCACCTAACCGTGATGAAATTCGGTAGCCGTGCACCTTCGAGTGAAGATGGGGTACCCAACCCCCGTGGGCTGCAAACGAGAAAGGGGAGACTGGATGAGTCTGTATCAGGACCCATCTCTCTTTGCGGATTGCGGCGGAGGAGCTTATCATCAGATTAGCCAACGGCGACATCCAGATCTACCTGGTAGACCCCATTTTAGAGCTACTCTGACATATTCGGAGGTCAGATCTGAAAGTTTGCCTTCAAGGTTATGTCGGGATTTTGGGTCAACCGGTTGTGCGTGGGGTTAAGCCCTCATCACGTAAAAAGCAACATGTTCAGAGACCAACAATTGGCTCGGATACTGACGGATTTACTTCTGACGACCCCAGCAAACGAACAAATGACCATAATTTTCGGTTTTCTGCACGTGGAATGTGAGGACTCATAAGAGGCCACGTGCAGCCGAAGAAATTGCGGATGCATAGGGACATAGAGACGAGCTGTACAACCCCATGTCTAGTTTTGACATTCCTGCCAAACTCGTCAGGCTGTGCAGGACGACGATGGAGAACTCTCGCTGCTCCATCAAGGTCGGTAACGAACTCACTTTAGACAAGGCGACGCGCTGTCTTGTGCTTTCTTCAACATCGTCAGTGTGCGAAATTCACACGATAACACTAGAGGCACGATCTTCCAGAAGTCCGTGCAATTGTTAGCATACGCCGATCACATTGACGTGATTGGCTGAACTCAGCCAGCCGCCAGTTCGACTTTTGCTAACATTGAGACGGACGCGGCTAAGATGGGTCTGGCGGTGAATGAGGGCAAAACGAAGGATATGCTGTCCTCAAAAAAGAACATACAACACCGACGTCTTGGGCAGAGCGTCACAATGGGCAGCTGTAACTTCGAGGTAGTCAAGGATTTCATCTTCCTCGGTTCCGGAGTAGTACAAATACCATCAGTACCGAGATCAAACGTAGACCAACTTCTCCCAACCGCTGTTTCTTCGACCTCAAGAGGCAATTGAGTAATTGAGCGCTCTCTCGAAGAACCAAGTTGACTCTATACAAGACACTGATCATCCCAGTTCTGCTATACGGCGCGGAGGCATGGACAATCTTGAAAGCGGATGAAGAAGCCCTTGGTCTCTTCGAGAGAAAAGTTCTACGTGTCATCTTTGGTCCTGTTTGTGTTGACGGGTTCTGCAGGAGAAGATTCAACCACGAACTGTACGGGCCGATCAGCGACATGAGCCTAGTTAGGCGTCTACGGAACCAACGCTTACGGTGGCTAGGCCATGTAGAGCGTATGGACACCACAGCTCCGGCCCGAAGAATCTTCGAATCCGAACCTGTCGAGCAACGCAACAGAGGACGCCCGCGTTTAAGGTGGCGCACCCAAGTGGAGAGACACAACCAACTCGGTGTGCGAAACTGGAGACAGCCAGCCAGAGATCGCGACTGGAGAGGCTGCTTAGTTGAGGCCCAGGTCCACCCCGGACTGTAGCGCCACACAAAGAAGATCAGAAGTCACGTCTGCCTATGTGGGCTTACTACCTCCTCTCAAGCGTTACTGTCACTTTAAGATGTCTGCAGTGTCCAACTTAACCAACAGAGAGGTGCGGTAGAGTCTCTGAATTGCGTTCAAATACCCCCGCTCCCATTTTATGGTCGTAATGGTTCCAAGAAATTCCCATTTATTCTTATCGTTCACCCTCATTTTTGTCTGAGTTTACCTTACCTGACCTTCAGTCCACCACAGAAAGTCTGCAGCAAACTTTCCCCATTTATCTAACACCAAGGTCTGCGCTTGCCAATCTCACAGCATCAATCTCACTCGTCTGTCGACAACGTACTACAAAGTGATTCGCACTTTGTATACCGCTCGCGCGGTATCGCTCGAAGAAAATAGAAAAAAACAGAATTACGACACTAATCGCTCCCATAGTCATGACCTCAATTCGACCGAAAGACCACAACACAACACGAAGACGAAAAACTACGGCGAAGACTAACAAGTCCCAGGGACAGTCGGTGACGCGTGTATATGCTTAGTGGCAGCAACAAGTGGCGCACCGAGAGCCGGTCGGTCGCCAAGGCAGCTGCCTCCTGAAACTCCGGTCCCACTAGATATCGCTTAATTAAATTCCATTTCCTGGTGCATTTGCATCGTCTGCGTGGAGCTGTCGGGAATTTGGACTGAAGCCAACTGCTGCTTGGCACAGGCCACCTCTTCAATCTTCCCCCGAGTCGCAGGAATGCACTGTCCCGGGAATCAACAATATCCCGTTCGTTACAAGGAGCCCAGTCACCAGCCAGTGTGCGGGCTCCTCCTGCACTCTCCGGCCGGGGTCCCGCGAAAGAGGAGAAGTTTCTGTCTGAAAAATGGAAATTGCGCGCTTCTCCTCATACTCCGTCGTCTGTAATTGAATTAAGCTTCCACATTCGCCCTGCTCCCTGGGTCGGTGTGTTTGCTTATTGCGAACCGTTTTATTTGCATTTTGATGTAATTAAAAATCGGGACTCAACTACGTCAGATATGTAATTAACACACGGTCGGGAGTGCGCGAACGATCCCGCCCACTCGGAGGGGGGATAGGGTCTGCACTACACTCCAGGGCCACTTCGAATTCCTTTGTAAAACTGGCCATTTGAGTGAAACAATCGCATTCGTTGTTTAAATTAATCGAAACACACAAATTCCACATGGTTTATTTTTTCCCCCCATTTTGGACTCTTGCCATGTGCACTGTTTACGAGTGTCAATGAGGAGCCTGAGACCGGTGGATGGGGCAACGAGAATGCGACGGGGATTGTGGCCACAGTCACGCACAGTCCGGGGGGTGGGCGAGGACACAAGGACACGGGCGTCAATACCATTTTGAACGGCCTCTTATAGCCACTCGTTCTCTCAGAGTTTGCTGACGGAGTGACAGCGGGGAAGGCGGATAGCCAGAAATGCAGTGGTTGTCAGTGGAAACCGGTCAACTAGGTAGAGGTCTTATTTTAAATCGACCCTTGTTTTTTTTTAAAGAGGACTCTGGAACGTCTAACAGAGATCTACGTCAATGATCAGCTAGGCACTCGATTTTTCTCTAAATCGCGGCATGTCTGCATGAAGGGTAGTGCGATGGAAACCACTCACCACCAAGTCGTGTCCACAGTTGAAAGATGCCTGCATCAGAAGGAATTTATCTTGAGTGTGTGCAAGATTAGAAACGCTGCAACTCGAACGAGCCTCCATAAAGCAGGAGTCAATGTGGGTCTCTGCGAGTGGATGGGACTGATGTTGCGATCGGAACTGATCAAGTCAGCTCTACCTTACTCAAGAAAGGTGTTCAAAGGGACACCTCAGGGAGAACTCCTCTCACCTCTCCTGTGGATCCTAGTGGGTGACGAAATCATAAATGTTTCATCCCCGTTGCTGCTAACGCTGACCATGTGGCCACTCTCGTATCTAGGAAGTTTACTTCAGCGCACAGCGATCGTCTCAGTCATGGACCATTGTTTGTTAATACCAAGACGTCACTGAACGTCAAGTCGAAATGGGTGCTCTTTCCTCTTTCGAAAGTCAGTCTTGTTGACTTTCGACAGGATAGCATAACACCTAGCTGTCGCGCTTGATTGCAAAGTCACGTGGAAGGCTGACCCGGATGACCGTAGGAAGAAGGCGTTTGTGGCGTTTTATGAGGTCTCAAACCACGAGTGATATACTGGCTAAGCACTATGGTTGCAACACCTTTCCTGACACACGGCTCTCTGACAAGCGTACAAAAGTACAAAGATCGGTCTGAGAACAAGGCCGACGGCAGCACTCGAAACCATCTTATTCTTTCATCCCCTGGACCTATTCTGCACCAACGGTACAGCCTCATCGAGACGAGGGACCATAGCTGCGGAGAAAACCTTCCACCTTCGTTTCCGGGTCATAAACAATACGAGTGGCGCTACACAGCCCGTAGAGAGCCATGGCCTAGCTTCTCAGCAACCACTCGTGTTGTGCGTCCTATTGTTCTCTCCCGAGTGGAAGGGACCTACACTTCAATGCCGACTCCGAACGTCCAAGTTTGAGAAGCTTTTTTCTAGACAGGACATACTCTTTGAAGATTGTCAGTGGCTCGATAGAGGTGAGGCCGTAAAAACAGACCATGGCTCGAACCAACGACGTCGAGGTTGGGGTCGACGCGCATACCCACAACGCCACGAGCAACCACATTGGGAAGAGGTGAAGGTGGCACCAGATGGGAAACTGGCCCAACAGGGAGTGCGAACACAGGCGCATGAGTCGTCAGTGGCCAATTTGAAAAATCCCTGGCATTATGAGGCGACTGCAGTGTCTTCACAGCCGATGAGGCTTCGACACACGAAGCAGCACTCGCGCTACGAGAACGCATGACCAACATGACCAACAAAACGATCTCTATGTCCTCCGATGGAAATAAAAGCCGTAGCAACGGACATTTTGACTTCGAAACTTGTCAGGTTATGCAGACATGGCGTCAGTGAGATATCTTTCGTGAAAAGCCAACTTAACGAAAACGCGGACAGTCTTGCGAAGCATATATCTGAGCTTGGACAATCCCTGGTAGTCCCTTATGCGCTCACGCCACTTAGCTCTGTTAAAAGAGAACGTAGACGAAGCCCTGACTAGAAGGTCTGGAAAAAGGGCCTTGTGACCGGCGCGGAAAAAATTGATCAACATCACTGATCAAGCAGTTTCAAAGTGAGAACAATAATAGGAGTCATTGGGTGACACTGTGCCATATTCTAATCCAACTTCACATCCTGAAACGAAACAGAATCCATCCAACATCTGACAAGATGCTCCGTGAAAAGGGAAAGGAAGTGCGTACAGCTCAGACTCAAACAAAACGTATCTCATTTCATGTCCACCTCGGGACTCCCACCAAACATCACCAATCATTCAACAAGTAATTGGCTCGTCCCTCTTCGCGTTATCCTTAATGACCCGCTGTATGTCTGACTGAAGCCAATGAATTTTATGCGATTATTTATGGATTTCCGACGCTCTTTGCGAATGTTTATCGCACGTGTACAACATCGAAGCGTTTTGTTTGATTGTGTCATTTAAAGGAAGTGCCATTAAAGGCACACTGAAGTAGATGTATGCGGGTGATCGGCGGAGACGTATAAAATCAGCTGGAGACAGTGGATGGAGGCATCAAGGTGCAGGTCATCGAAATTTCATATCATTTCCAATTAGTGGGGCAGAATATAGTTATTAATTGTTTATTTCATTTCGGTGTGAACGGGAGGAGGCATGGATGAATTGTGCATCCAGTGTTGGCCATTTCATTTGTGCGACCCTCTTAAGAAGGATTCCGCATGCCGAAGCCCTTTTTGATGTGAAGAATCCATTGTCGTAGGTTGGGAGTAAAACGACTCGTATTCGTCGACAACAGGAGCGCTGGCGTTGTGCGCGCGAACTTTCAAGTAAAAACCAAGCACTGAAGGGAGAAGCTTAAAGAGGAGCGTGATAGAGATGAGCGCCAAGTGATTCTACTGTATGACCAAATTAAAAGAAAAAATCGTTTATTTAGGGACTCGAAGAATCCGCAACTGAAGCTGTCGAAAAAGTTTACAGAGCAAAACTAGAATTCGTCAAAAAATGCTTGTTGCCAAGGGAAAGATGACAGTGCTCGCCAAGATGAAAACAGGGATTATGGTACAACGAGTGATGAAAAGCACGAGCTTTGATTTGTTTTGGAAACTTACAATTCGAAACAGTAGTTTCGGCAGAGCAGTTTTGGGGAACAGCAGCAGACTTCAGAGGACGGTTGCACGAAAGAGTTTACTGCTGGCAGCCATAGAGGGTGCTCTAAGGATTTAGAATTAAATTCAAAGGGCCGACGATATGTAGAATTTTGCAACAACAATGGACTCATAGTTCTAGATGGTTTTACAAAAGGCGAAGGCCACCTAACTTTCATCAATAACATTGGAGAATCCGTTAAAACAATGAGCGCGAGCAAGGTTGCTTTAAATGGTCCGTCGGCTTCAATTCTTGAGTCAGCTTGATCTTGTATAAGTAGACGCCAAGTTTCTTACACAAAATACGCCTTAATGTGGTCTGGGCGATTTCTAACTCTTGAGAAAGACGTGGAACTGACTGATGCTGTGGACACTTAAAGGGCACCGACATTTTTGACACTTCGACCAACCTGTTGTCTCATTGACACAACAACATTACACAGCGAATATGTAGCCTGTCTAGAAGCACGACCGAAAATTCAAGTTAACACGCTGTCACGCTTAAAGCTGCGGCCACCGACTCCGAATTTTGGTACAATATGTGAAGACGTTGCTCGTTCGTGTGCGAAAATGTTGAGTTTTTCTGATTAAATTGACAGTGACAGTTTGACGATTAGTTCAAGAGGGTAAAGTTGTCAAGTTTCATTTGGAAAATTCTTTACACACGCCGGCAGGTATACCATATATTTCCTAATGGCTTGCTGAGGGAAATACTACGGGGGACTGCTTTAAAACGGAAGGCACTATCTTCCACAAGTCTGGGGAGAAGATATCGTCAAGATATCGTCACACCTTACAAATGAACCATACATTTATTGTTAAGGGTATGTTGCACCGTGGTGGTGGCCCGTGGCGTTGTGGGTATGTGCGTCGACCCCAACCTCAACGTCGTAGGTTCGATTCCTGCTCTGTGCGACAAAAATAATATTCAGTCCTCCACCTCTTTCGAGTCACTGGCAATGTTCAAAGAGTATTTCCTGTCTGGAATAAGCTTCTCAAAAACAAAGCCGTACGGATTCGGCATAAAACTGTAGGTCCCTTCCACTCGTGAGAGAACAATAGCACGTACAACACGAGTGGTTGCTGAGAAGCTA